>JAEQBH010001980.1:0-600000 GCA_016808115.1 Tetrastigma voinierianum | reverse complement strand
ATCCCTGAGTTCGACCCTAGAATCTTATACCTGGCAGCAGAGCTTGACTACTAGCAAGAGAGGAAAATTTAGATACAAATATTGTTGGATTCTGATCACCCTATCGTGGCACAAATCAAGCATACCGCGAACCGGTGATGTCAAATATCTTTGGGCGAAATGGCTGCCAGCAGGCTACGCGTAAGAGCCACGCCAACATAAAAGGATGGAGATAGCCCAAGGTGAATGTCAGCATCAAGCCAAGGGGCGCTATCACCGGTCACAATTCTCTATATCATCTGTATCTGATCATGGACTTGAGGCAAGCAAACTGAATGGAGAAGCAATATGTGACCTTCGATAATCCCCAAGAACAGAGACCTGTCAACATCCCGCACTAATCGCGAGGAAAACCTCAATCAGATAAAATGCTTCGAAGCAAACACGAGATCTTATGGTCTCAGGGTGGTCTTACGACTCGGACCGTAATGTAGGCCAAGGGTGAAAGGTGAACACATGATGGGAAACAGAAGGTTCCAACAATAAATACCGCTAAACCTCAGACGCGGTAATGTCAAATATTAAAGAATCATGTGAGCGCGCGACTCAACCAACATCCGAATGAATAATGTCAAACGACAAGTAGCGTACCAAAGGACATGTCACTTAAGAAGCGACAACGATCAATAAGAGTGGTAGAAGAAGACTAAAGGGATAAGGAAAATGATGAATGATAAAGTAAAAAAATGGAGAAACAAGTTGGGATACAAATGTGGCAATGTGTGACAATGACGAACAACTCGTCCCAGGAACACCAAGTCGAAGCAAGTCACCATAAGATGGGAGTGGTGATGCAGGTAATGATCCAAGGACCTAGTTGCGAAGCAATCCAAACCTCATTCCCAATGTATTACCCAAATCCATGGAGAAAGATCGTACAATGCTGTCACTCAACTCTCAAAGGAATAATAAATCTCTCAAACCCAAATGACCTTTGATGATCCCAAGTATATTAACGAATACCAGACAAAAACAATTTTTTTTTTTTTTTTTTTTTTTTTTTTTGCGCAAAACAACCAAAGCAGGCCGAATGCCATACTAGCACAATCCAACCGAAAGAACCTCAAACCTCCAATCCCAAATGGTCCTCAACCTAAGAATCCCGGATCAAAACCTATAGGCGGAACGAAGGGTGTGACAACCTCGATCAAATTTCTGGATGAGAGCACGCATATCATCACACAAAAGGAGATAAAAGCGAAATGAATAGAGATTATTGAAACTAGACTCAAAGGCATACGGTGTGAAGATGCAAAATATAGAAGAAAAGAAACAGGCAATGATGCAAGAAAGAACAAATAAAGAATGACATAATGCTCATAATGCTCACAGTTCCAATTAATAAATAAAAAGCGCATAGAGGCAGGTCCCCAACCCAGGTCAGAAAATGTATGCAAGGCTAAATGAAAGAATAGACCATAATAAACCGCGTGAGGCTCAAAGGGCTAGCAATAGGATATATCAATGTATAGGTGTGCAATAAGGAATATGGCTACTAAAATGATGGCCACCCATCCTCTAACCATGATCTCAAGCTGCAGAAACCTCTTCAAATTGATATATATATCGACCGGGGTCTGTGGAACTGATTCACAAAGTCTGTCAACCAGATGTTCCTCTCGAGTCGATTCCTGATGATATAAGGCCCACCTAACCTGGTCTAAACTTACCTCTAGGGTCACCCAAGTCGGATCACGTCATTTTCCTCCTTCGATAAACCCGGCATGATTTGTCGCCTCCTCAATCTCCTCCCCCTCATCGTATAAGCTTAGCCAAGTACCGGATTGAGCCCATGATTAGTGCCCAAAAAGTGCTATTTTGAACCCTATTTTTAATAGGTTTTGAGCGCTTTTTGTGTACTAATTGTTATAATTAACCTAATTGACATGTTCGGGTCCCTATTGTACTTCTGATCTCATTCCTGGTTGTTTTGTAGCCTTGTGAAGAAGCCAAATCGCGTGTCAATCCAATCATAACAAAGTCGGGTTGATTTCCATCAATTTCATATGGTTTTCTATCAATTTCAGCAAGCCAAGAATGAAGAATATTAAAGCAAGAAGAAATGGAATATTAGCAGTAGTAGAAGAATTGGAAATTTCGCAGGCATAGCGAAATTTTCGCAATGATAGCGAAAATTTTGCAATGATAGCGAAATTTTCGCAATCATAGCGAAATTTTCGCTATAGCTGAATTTTTGCTATCATAGCGAAAATTTTGTTCGTAGCGAAATCCTCTGCTCCTGTTTTTGTGTTTAAACGACTCCGTTTTGGTTTTTCTCCTTTATACCCTCATTGTAATTTTGTTGTTTCATATTGTTTTGTAATTTCCCTTTTTCTGAGCATATATAAGCCTCAGTCTGTAACAAATGGACATCAATCAAGTCGGCAATAAATTTTTTGAGAAGCTTTCAGCTCTCCCGTTCCCACTTCTTCTCTGTTTCATTTTCTTTCCCTTTCTTTTCTATTTTCTGGGCAACCAAACACCCTCCGAGGATGACAACTCGGAGGATGGTTGGCTAAAACCCTTCCCTCCTGGAAGAGAAGGTCGTTAAAAGATCTAAAGGTCATAAAGGTTCCCATGTTTTTCACGCGGTGTACGTGACCGGCGCTTTTATGTTTCTTGAACTCTAGGGTTTAATCCTCAGATTCACCTGAATGACCTTTATTTGGTAATCTTTAGGTTCAAGGATGCTTATTGCCAGATCCACCGAGATCCCATTAGTTACCTCTATTAATCTCTCATTGTAAGGTGAGTCGTAAGAATTGTTTCACTGCTTGACCACTCACGTCGCAAACACCATCTTTCAAAAGGATAATTATTTTGGGTTAGGTTTTATAGCTAAATGAAGATCCGGTTCGGGAGATGACTATATGTCATCCTCCCTAACGCGAGGAAATGGACCCGAGAACCTCTCAGTGACCTTTAGAACCTAACCAAAGAGCTTCCGACACTTTATGAGACTTCTTTTACATTTTATTTTATTTAAATTTCAGTTTACCAACCATTACACCTCTGTTTTTATCAAAACCCCAAAATCCAAATTAAATTCACCATTTTTTAGCTTCATAGTAAATCATTTGTGTAAAGAAAACTCATCCTCGTGTTCAATTCCTAGATCACTATACTACAAAGAGTTTCTATACAAAGAAGAGGGAGCTTTATGATATAAATTTTGTTGATTCCGCATACCTATTGTGGCACGAATCAAATGGCGCCGTTGCCGGGGATGGTGACTTAGTGCATTTGATGAACTGTTGAGCACTTGTGATCCTCATCACAAGTACTGGTGAATTGCTTTTATATTTCACTATCATTTTCTTTTAATTTCATTTAAAAAAAAAGTTGTTGCAGGATTGTTTTGTGTTGTCTTGTGTTGCCTGTTTTTGCTGCAGGAATCCATGTTCTAGTGGGCTTGAACTAGAATCAAATGGAACACCTAAGGGGAGAACAGTATAGTGAGTAGCCTATGGAGAGAAACCCTGGAGCTTACATGTCCATGAGGGATTACAGAAACTAGCCATGGCAAAGTCAGCAACCCGTGGAGAGGAATCCAAATGAATATAGGTGATTAGTGCCCAAAAAGTGCTATTTTGAGTCCTATTTAAGATAGGTTTTGAGTGCTTTTTGTGTACTAATCATATTAATTAAGCCGATTGACATGTGCAGATCCATTAGTATTACTGAATTTGTTTCAAAGCGTTTTGGTAGTTTATGTGCTCTCGTAAGCCTCCACCACTCTATCAAGATTAGCATCGCAATTGTGTCGATTTATGTCGAAGTTCGTATGAATTTCAATGACGATCGGGCTTGGGACCAAGAAATATCAAGCGGGAAGAGAGAAATGCAGTCGAGGACGTGTGAACTGGCACAGAGATCTCGCAATTTCGCTAGCGGCACAGCGAAATTCGTAATGATAGCGGTACTCGCAGTTGATAGCCGGTACTGCAATCATAGCTAAAATTTCGCTTATGGCCAAATTTTCGCTTATGATAGCCAAAACGGCTATCATAGCTAAAATTCGCTATCATATGAAAATTCGCTATCATAGCGAAATTATCGTGTATAGCAAAAAATTTCAATGCCGCTATGACCGAATTTTATGATATTAAATTTCGCTTATCATAATGAATTTTCACATATTATAGCCAAATTCAACGTGCATAGCGAAAATCCCGCTTCCCGCTTTGATCCAAACGACTCCATTTATGTTTAAATCCTCTTTTCCCTCAATGCAACCATATTATTTAGGTTAGTTTACTTTCACATGTTCAGAGGCTATATAAGCCATGTTATGGAACATTTTGTAACCTAACTTTTCTAATTCATGCAACTTTTCATTCAACCCCGTTGGTTCCCATTTTCTTTCCTCTCTAATCTTTCCTCATTTCAGGGTCGCTGTAAACACACCCCTTGAGGATGACAACCAAAGGATGCTTCTATGCCCTCAAAACCTTAAGAGGAGGGGTTGCTAGGTTGGTTGATGTTGGCTCTGCGCTGTTCCTCTGCTTTCATGAAGCAGTACTCGTGTGATTCGTGTTTCAAACTAGGTTTAAATGTTATTTACTGTATTTTCTTGGTCAATACTTGGCATGCTTTAGGGTTCAGTGTATTCTTAATGGTAGATACACTAACATCCATTAGATTTCATTTACGAGCCCTGAAAATTAGTTAAATGTTGTATTTTCAACTGCTGGAACAATAAATGCTCAATAAGTGTTATGGTTCAAATAGGAATGTTATTAAGGGTTGGTTTTTAAAGCTAAAAAAAGATCCGATTTTGGAAATGACTATATCTCATTTGCCTTAATGCGAGGGAATAACCCGAGGACACCTATATAACCTCATCATATCAAACTAGTGACCCAAGATTCTCGTCTTCCTTCCACATCCATTTTAAACTCCGTCCCACTTAGCTGACACCACCAACCACACTTTTTAATGCAAATCCAAAATCCAAATAAAAAGCCCTCACCATTTTGAATCATGATACGAGTCATTTGTGGGATGAAACCCATCCCCGAAGTTCAATTTAGACCGCTATAATGCATAGTAGGGAGGAAATCTAGATACAAATATTGTTGATTCCGGATCACCCTATTGTGGCACGAATCAAATGGCGCCCTTGTCGGGGATGGTGCCAAACTAGAGATGATGAGTTGATATGTACTTGTAATCTTCATTACAAGTGTTGGTGACCTTTTAACCCTTTTTGAATTTCATTATTTAGAATATCAAGTTTTCTTTATTATAGCCATCACGCGCTTTTTATCATTACACTATTTTATCATTTCATAACACTCAATCTTTTTGGCAAGCTTAGTTTGCTCCTTGCTCGGTCTCGTGTCGCGTATGTTTATACATCACTGGATAGAGTGATACTTCAGGTAGATCTGCAAAGAGTTAGTGCACCAATTGAGCAAAGTTGTGAAGTCACAGTACAGCCGAGTAAAATGGATCCTCTAATTCAAGAACAACAAAGTCAGCATGTACCCAATGAATCCAACAAAGATACTGGGACAATGAGGGACCACATACACCCTCCTAGAGTTAGTGCTCCTTCCTGCATCATACCACCTACTGAGGATGTGGCAGTAAGACCCTATCTGGTGCCCCTACTCCCAACTTTTCATGGTATGGAAAATGAAAATCCATACACACACATTCGGGATTTTGAGGAAGTATGCATAACTTTTAAGGAAGGTGTAATCGATACGGATTTGCTAGTCAAGGTATTCCATTAACCTCAAGGACAAAGCCAAAAATATGGCTCAATTCCACTGAGGTCGAAATAATTGTGAAATTGGGCGTATCTTCTTCAAGCTGAATTTTTGAAGAAATTTTCGCATAACCAAGACCAACAAATTAAGAGGCAACTAATTCCACTCTACCATGACAATGAGAAGTTTTATCAGTGTTGAGATGTTCATGAAGACCATCGCAGTACGTCCACATCATGGTTTTGACATGGATGCTAGTGACCATTTCTATGATGGTATGTCTCAAGCCATGAAGCAATCACTGAAACCATGTGTGAGGGGACTTTCTCTGAAAGAAGAACCCACGTAAGCCATGGACTTTTAATTGGTGTGGCTTAAACTTCCAAGTACCGGATGAACCAAATCCAAGGGAAGCAGAGAGAATGAGGCCTTCGACCCACCAAAGGGGAGGCATCTATGCACTTTCCGAAGACACGGAGATGAAGGCAACCTCCACCACTTTGACCGAAGGTCGAGGAGTCAGAAATCACATCGAAATGCAAGCAGTAAATGAGTTGCCTGCATCTCAACCGACTTGTTTTAATTGTCAGTCAAATAGCCACCCTGGGGAGCACTGTCCAGTAGTTCCTTCAATAAGGGAATTAATGCAAGAGCATGCCCATGTCTTGGGTCAACATAAGCCTCCTACAAATGCTCTTTATGGTAACACCTATAACCCTAATCGAGGAATCATCCAACCCCATCATGGAAGCCAAAATCCCCGTGATATGCCCCCCCAGGTGGAGCAATCATGGGGCCATTCCACCTCAAAGACAACAAAGAAGAACAACCTCCCACCTTCTTCTCCCCAGTGTGCACTCAATTCGAGCAAGGTGGTGGGAAATTTTGTAGAGGAGCAGAAAGCCATCAATGTCCAAACCAATCATAAAATTGAGGCAGTCGAAAGCTCACTCAACAAGAAGTTAGACATCATGCATTTTGAGTTGCAAACTTCCATTACCAGTTGTCTCCAGCAATTGTGGTCCCCAAAAGGGAAATCTCTTCCCGTATACATAAAGAAACCCTTAGGGAATATGAGATAGGATTCAAAGACCTCAATGTAAGAATGGAGGAAGTAAAGGCTATCATCACTTGAGGAGTGGAAAAGAAATTGAGCAACCAACGCCCAAGATTGCCGGGAGAAACAAGGAAAGAAAAGCGTGAAGTCGAACTCGAGAGAATAATAATCGAGAAGATTCAATGAAAAACATACCCCTCCATTTCCTCAAGCACTTAGAGGCAAATAAAATCACAAACCAACCTAAATTGGAGGTGCTACAAGGGGCAAGTGAAGGTAAATATCCCACCGCTATACATTGATTAAGGTGTCCCACATATGCGGTGGGATCTTAAGGACCCAGGCACCACTGCAGGGTTGGCATCAAAAGAAGGCCTCCTAACAGAGCAAGTCGCGCTATCATTCAGCAAGACCCCCCGGGTGGAAATACAGGATCCAGGATCCCCACAATATCGCCTTCAACACTGAGGAACTTGGCCGATAAAGCACCGGGCTGACTCGGGGGCCGCAGAACCTATTACCATACTCAGATATAAGCAAATTGGCTCGAGTTGCTTCACTAACATCACTCTATCCTAAGCTAATCGATCGGTAAAAATTCCTAAGGGAATAGTTGAGGATGTATTGGTGAAGGTGGACAAATTCTACTATCCAGTGGATTTTATAGTGCTTGATACCGAACCGATCGCAGTTGGGCCTAATCATGTGCCAATCATCTTGGAAGGCTATTTACACGCCAATGCGTATAATCAATTGGCGAATGGAGTCATGCAAATTTCACATTTGCAATATGACACTGAGCCCAACATTTTTCACCTAAGCAACAAGCATAAGCCATTGATACTTAAGGTCAGAATTAGACGGTTAGCTTGATTGTCGTGCAGAGAAACCAAGTGCTCACAAACTCCGCAAGTGTAATCAGAAGAAAATGAAGTGTATGAAGAATTGATCAGATCGGGCCACTATGCAGAGCTAATGATTCCCAAGACTACTCAAGTGAAAAGTAGTTCAACACAAAGGAAATGAGCATGAAGCGTAACCTGAAGACATTATCGCAGCTAAAGGAGCTCCTCCTCCTTGATCCTCCATGAATGAAACCAGAGCAGATGAGCTGGTTTGGTCTCCACTGAGACCAAACTGCAGCTCAAAAATTTTGATTTTAAGTTTAATTTGGTCAATTTTTAGTTTATTTTATTTTTAGTAATTTTCTTTATCTTAATTTGTGAATCAATATACTTTAGTAATTTTATTTATTTTAGCTTTTATTTATTTTAGTTTATTTTAGTTTTATTCTAGTTTATTTTATATATTATTTTATTTATTTTATTTTTATTTAAATCGGTTTTATTTTTTTATTTTGCAGGAGATATGGGTAAGATGTGGATGTAAAAAATTTCGCAATATAGCGAAATTTGTCCTCCAACAAGTTCGGCTTTAGGGAAACTCGCCTGCCCAAACATTTTTAAAAAGGCTTCCTCCCCCCTCCCCTATTTCATTCGATTCCTTTCACCATCTCCTAAGCCGCTCTAAAGCCTCTGCGGTTTCAAGGGCCCCCGCTTCGCAGACCACCGCCAAGGGCCCCGAGCCTAGCCTGTGACGAGCTCAAATTTTAGCCTGAGCAAAGAATCGCTGAGCACTCCATTACCGGTTCACACGCTGGAGCCGCACTCGCGCCGAGCCCCTTCACGCGCTCAAGGCGCCGAGAGTCCACCACCGCCGAGCGCACTCCACAAGCCCCAACTGTCACCCGCAGCTTCCCCTATCAGCGTGATTCAAATTCTCCCCACCCATGGTTCGCACTGGAGGGCACACTACAGCATGTGCCTGTGGTCCTAAGCCAGCAAGACTCGAGAGACGGAGGCACATCCAGTGGTCAGCAGATGCTCACCTTCGACCTGCCAGGTAGGACACCCACTGGCACTGGGTCCCCGTCGCATCAGAGGAGGCTTTTTGAGCCCCACCTGTGCGACATCGATCTGTCACCCGCCCTCTTAAAGGTATCCGAGACCACGCCGAGGGCCCCGCCTTCCTAGCGAGCCCGGAGACCAAGCCTTGGGTCATAGTTTCACAGCCTCTCTGAGCCACCCTCCTCCCACCATCAGCGGGTTTGTCGCCGCGGTCTCTGCCAGATCGTGCGACCATAAGCGGCCGTGATCCGATCCTGTGGAATATAAATCTTTCGCTCGGACTGGCAGGCCATACGGCATAGCAACGGTCACGACCACGATTCAAAGGATTCGACATGGGTGTTAATCCGGCAAAGATTCAACGCTTCCCATCTGGCGACACCGAGGTGCGCTTTTTCTATCCCCGGTGGTTTGAGTTTTATCACACTATGACATCCCGAGGAGTTCCTACCGCTGAGATCCGGCTCGCAGATCGGTACCTGGCCGCCTTGCCAGATTCGCCGCGTATATTACGCTACATCGGGCTCGCCAGTATTCCTCGGGCGAATTTACGCATCATCTACGGCGGGTCTTAGCCATCACAGAGAGAGATGGTTCGCTGTCTCGCTCGAGATACCACAGCTGGGCCTATACTCTTCCGCCGACAGCTTTCCCCACAGATGCTCCCTAATGACCGTAATTCGGACACCTATTCCCACTCAACACTATGTACAAATACAGACATGGCACTGAGGCCTCAGACAGCATCGAGGGATTCGGTTCAAATTCCTCCGACTCGGCCATGACCTCTACTGCTACATTTCCTTGAGGAGAAGGTCCACCGTAAGAACCTAGCTCGGGCGGAGGCTTTTCCCCTGTTGATGCCGAGGTTGCTGAGCCAGGTCTTAAAGCATTTGGGGTTCCCTGAGGAGCCACGCATTGAGAGGCGGGTGAGTTGTCCCCAGATTTTATCCACCGACCGGTCTCTATATATGCCACTCTCCATTATTCTGCAGCAGTAGGAGGAGGTAGCGGATGATGTTACGTGAGGATCCGCCGAGGACGAGCAAAACTGCTCTGCAGGAGGAGGTAAGAGTGACCTCGCCCGCATTCATCCCCTCCAGCCCACCTCCCCGGCCGCCTAACTCTCTCTTTGAGACTCGCCGGTCCATCCTCCAAGATCACAATACCACCAGAGCATATCCTCATACCGGCGAGCATTCATTACAGGATGCCGCCCACAAGACTTGCTACCACTCGCAGTCGTTAGGACTGAGCTGGGATGGCTCGAGTCGAGGTCACTCACGCAGGAATCACGCTACGCCCTCTTGGATTACGAGCCACCCCGATCTCCCCCGCGCCGCCGCGACAGCCTCACACAGCCTACTACTTGTGACTGCCGGGCCGCCGATCCATTTCCGCAGCCTCCCTGGATATTCCGCCGAGCGCTTTGGATCCACCGGCACCCACCAATGCCACGAGTACGACCTCTCCCCAGCGCTTCTTCCGAGCCCCCATATCAGCATTGACTAAGACATATTGATGCACAGACCATTACCAAAGGGACTCACAGTCCTCGAAGATGTTAACAGCTTTGCAGTCTTATAACTTAAGAGCATTTTACTAAGAGGGCTGGTGTTCATCATGCAGTGCACAAAGCCCAACAGGCATCCACGATCTCATACACCACATCAATCCACTGGCTTCATTATTCGGGACTATAATATAATTTGACAACAGGAAAGCCTTTTGAAATACTGAAACCAAAACATATCAACAAATGAATGACCATCGAAATAATGAAATGACAACAGACTGAACAAAGAGTCTATAAAGCATGAACAGGGAAATGTTATCATGGTGCTAATCGTTTCTCTACAACAGCGACAATTTTTTGCTTTCTTCCGAACCACAGACAACTAGTCCGCGAATAGATAGTGCAGCCGATTGTAAACCACACGCTCATCATTCTCACGTTTCTCTAGAGTACGGTTGATAACTGCGCACTGGTAGCTCTGTTTAATACTTTCACACCCATAACATGGATCAAAATTCCAGCTGCATAGTCATTGCATGGGTTTACTATATCGGGTTCCTCTTCCTCAACTAACAGCTCATTTTTCTGATAGATATCGCTGTTAACACTCGGACATTGAATTACATAATTGCTCGAGGCTAATCTCGCATGGATACCACTGTCTTCACTCTTCGCTTGCGAGAAGAGGATGCATCGATGACACAGCCGTAGCACATTAGATCAATATCGTGTTTCATGGCCTCCTCTGCAGTTCATCACTTCCAAAGCCATACTCTCAGTCAGAAGCTTGAATGTCCTTCGTTATGGGCGCAGACATTACTGGGACACGAAATGACGCAAAATTGGCGAAGTCTATTTAGTCGCTCAGCAGCCGGTGAATGCGCCTTCGCAGCAAAGATACTTCGCCATTAGCGTTGGCTGAGCCGGGTTTCAAACACCGATTGGTACCATACATACTTACGAGCACCACGTAGCCGAGACCGGTTAGCCCGTTTACCGAATTTAACATCCGTGATCAGCACTGAAGAAATATAAATCGCTGGCCACACCTTACAGCCTAATCCGCTCAAACTGGGTACTAAAAACGAAGAACTGGTGGCTAAAGAAAATAAAAGAAAATTGTGTATGCAAGCCTTCAAGAATTGCATTCTTCAAGTCGTTAAGCTCGCAGGCGCCTGCGAGATGAGCGTGTTCTAAAGTCGCCCCACCGATGCACCTCTTGACTCCACAGCTTAACTGCCCAAAGATGCTGATACACTGGGCGAAGACCTCGATCTTGATACCACCTCTTTGTCTCGCCTTCACTGCAGGCTTCTGTCACATGTCTTCTGTGGAACTGATGTCAAGGATGAAATTTTACTAACGCCGCGACCCATCTCTATGCACGATATCATCAATTGATCATCGCGGACTTCCTGGGTTTATATTAGCCGGATGTCGCGACTTCCGACAGATGATGTCACGGGCCTTTGGTTTTTCCGTATTGTCGCATCGCTTTTAATGATACGCGATCAATTTTCTTTCAGATGTGATGTTTCAGAATCCAGTGTTGTCGCGATCTTCTTTCTTCTATTGTTGTCACGATCGTTTAATGATGTCACTCCCCTTCGGTGGAAGTTGATGTCGCGACAGCTTGATTTTGTCGCGAATTCTTTCAAAGGGAGTCGATGTCGCGACCATTTAAAATGATGTCGTGACCTTCTTTAATACCGATGATGTCACGCACCTTAGTTTCTTTCAAACTTGTGCGTCGCGACCGCTCGATTCGCCGATGTTGCGATCGCATCCGCATGTCGCCATACAAATGTGTCTACCAATTATTTCTCTCTCGTCGCGACTTCTGCAGAAGCACCTATTATCCATCAGACCGGGTTTAATTCCTCATTGCTGACTAACAGATGTCATGACATCATGTCTTCTTCTTCATCAATTCCTTCGTCAGTTGACTTTGAGTTCCTTTCACGCCACTGCTTTTGTCTTTGATTACACTTCATTTGCGATCGGAGCTTTGTAGTCGCAACCTTACTATGTATTTTGATTGTCAAAAAGCTTCAATGAACCTTTAATCCTTTCGCGCTCCTACCGTTAACTCTTCAGCCAATTGCACCAGTCTCATCTCGCCATATTCCCATTCTTTTACCGCACTTCGCTTTTGAATTCCTCACGCACAGCAGCTAGTAAAGCATTCCATATTCTCGTACAGAACTACTATAAAAATCAATAATCAGAAAATGGACTCCAAAATCGTATTTGACTTTAAGCTCATCAAACTCCCCAACTTAAAATTTTGCTTGTCCCCAAGCAGAAGAAAAGAATGATTTGTTTGTCCTCAAACAAAAGATATTTTTCTGTTTGCTTTTGCAATGTTAAATCAATTTTAATTGAAAAACTAAAATTGCATTCGCTTATTGTATATTTTAGCTTCAAGTCCAGATAAAGGTTAGTTTCCACTCAATCAGGTGTACATAACTAAATTGTTGAATTTGTTTTATAAACAGTAAAGTCCATTGATCCTGCTGAAGAGTAAGTTGGTCTCCTTTCTCATTTCCTTAATGAGTCAATTAACCCTTAGAAGATTTTCACAGTTTTGATCTTTTCCTGATTTTCCAAATTCCATATGCTTGTTGTTCATATTGATCTCCACTAATGTAGGTAGTTCAAACCTTCAAGATCAATCAGGTCTTTGCTGTAAAATGTTAGGGTTTGGGTAATGGGTATGATGGATGGGATTTTGAAAAGTTAAGATTACCAATACTTTTTTCCTTTCTACTCACATTCCTCCGCTCTTTTCTCCTCAGAATTTCTTTAGAATAACTCCCCAATTTCATGTCAGGAAACCATACTATTCTCTTTATAAAATCAGAGGCTCAGGCTTCTGGTCAGAAATCAATTAGAAAGAACACTTAAGCTTGACAAAAACGTAGGTATGCGTAAAACTCACTTATGGCATATGAAAGGCAAGAATGCATCAAGTGATGCAGGGAATTAAAGAATGTGATAAGATCTCTAATCATCGATACAATGGAGGACTTTTGAGACCTATTATTCAGGATGAATACTCAATTAGGGATAAACACAGCCATGCAAATAATTTTGAACTAAAGCTGCCGACATATAATGGTTCAACAATACGCTTTACCGTCATCCCATTAAGACTCCAAAGGAGCACTCGAAGGTTTCTGTGGATGGCAAACACTGTGCTAAGCTGAATGGTGAGACCGAGGTCACAAAATTGCATTTATTCCCATTTTCTAAGATACGCAGCCTACATGGTATGAATCTCTACCATATGGTTTTGTTGATACTTGGGAGGAGCATGTAGAAGCCTACTGGTAGATTCTTTCCCCACTCACCCTGGCAGGTAAGGAGGAGATAACTGTTCCAAAGAGGAAGATGAGACTTTATGTAGCATGCTGGGAGAGATTCAAAGGTTACCGAAAAGATGTCCGATGCATGGAATAGACTTGAAGACTCGGGAGGACATAGTGTATCATGCCTTGAATGATACATCTAAGGGCATTATCAGATGCTCTATGTCAGGAGATCCAAACGTAAGAGAAAGGTCAAGAGTAAGAGATCCGATCGAGGACTGTCACAATATGAAAGCTCCATCGGCTTTCAAGAGTAATTGCGCAGGAAGAGGAGTCATGGAGTCAGCAAGATGACACCATGGAGGCCAAGTTGATGCCATCATGCATAGAATGGACAAGCAAGAGAAGAAGATGCACACTGCTCATGAAATAGGAGCAGTCGAGAGGGAACTATTGAGAGGAAGTGCTGATGTATCCACTGAAGAACTGTTTTATGATGCTGAAGAGGTTAAGTACTTGGGGGAGCCAAGAAGTTATCACTTCAAACCAAATCCTAACCTGCCAGCACACTATCATCCAAAGACTGGTGAACCATGAAATTCTTCATACGCGGGGGACTTCACAGGCCCAAGGCATGGACAAGATCCTCAATCGTAGGATATCAAAGAACTGACCAAGGTTTTGGTGTGTGCAGGTGTAAGAGGTGAAAATAGAAACAAGTATCAGAGTCAGAGGAGAGCTCAACCATTTGAAGATCAAATGCTACAATTCATGAGGGACAACAAGAAGAGTTCACGTAATCAAAAGTTCGCAAAACTCAAGCCTCAAATACCACTCTCAAATTTTTAAGACCACAAATGCCTCCTCAAGAACCCTGAGACACAAGGAAAACCCGGCCCTAACCCCTCGCAAAACCAGAGCAAAAGATGCCTTTCCGACACAAAGAAGAACTTAAAGACTCGCATAGGGCAAAATAAGAAGTGGGAAAGACTCGAGAAGCAAGATGCAAGATGAAAGCAACAAGGGAGAGGAAGGCCCAACAATGCCGAAACATCGGAGAAGGGAAAAAGAAAGGAGGAAATAAATGGTCGAGAAGAAGGAAGCAAGAAGAAACCTGCACATCACTGTTAGCATCATTTCCACAGAGGGTCGGGCAGAATCAAAGATAGAAGAACAGCCAGGTTTTGGAAACCTTTCAGCCGGAGATCAGTGATGCCTTTACGTAGCGGTAGTGACTCGTATGCCACTTTATGCAAAATTTTTTGAAATACATATCGAGCAAAAAGGAAGATTGTCGAAGAATTGTGAACTCCACCGTGAACTCAAAGGCCGATCAAGAGAGGCCACTGCAAAGATTTAAGGACCAGCTCGCCACTGAATTCCCCTAATCTACTGAGAGCCTGAGTTTCGTAAAGCCTCATGACTCAAAGCCGCATTTAATTTAATGCCCTATTCTATTGCCAAGAAGTTAAGTTTGGGGAGCTTACTCTACCATCATATTTCAAATGGCAGAACCCGCAAACCTTAAGGGAATTCATAGAAGACGTGTCAAAGGTGGGAAATTTATTTCCAAGACTTCATTGTAATCGATATGGAGGAAGATTCACGTTCCTCCTCCGGTCGGGAAGGCCATTCCTTGCAACCGGAGCAATTTCTAATCGAGACAGTAAGGGAATTCTGCATCCTTAGAGTTGAGAAGAGACAACTCCGATTTCTAAATTTAATTAAGAGTTTGAAGAATTTGTATATGTAGTGAAGATATGTCAACAACTCTGAGTTTTACTATGATTGTAATGCCCAATTTTCAATCAATGAAAAAGAAATGAATTCACACTATCTAGAAGATTTTGATTCAGATTTTCGCATCATTTACAATCTAATCGAGACAAAGTGATGAGCCTCAACAAAAATGATGAAAAAAAGAGACCAAATGAAGAAAAGGAATTTCATCAAGAAACCAATGAAGAAGGGCTAGTTTTAAAAGAGTTGCCAAGTCATTTAAAGTATGCTTACCCGAGGAGGCCAAAGAGTGAAAACTCGCACAATTTCTCGCTAAACTTAGTGATGCCGAAACAGGTCACTGAAATTCTTAAGGAATCATAAGAGTCTATAGCTTGGTCTATTGAAGAGTTAAAAGGTATCGCCCATCAATATGCATGGCCAAAATACTTGTGAAGAAAATGCAAGGCCGACTATTGAACACAAAGGAGACCGAATCCAGAATGAAAGAAGTAGCCGAAGGAGGTGCTCAAATGGTTAAATGCTGGGCTGATCTATGCACTGTATAGTCCCCTGGGTTAGCCCAAATTCCATGTGGTTCCAAAGAAGGGTGGATTTAATTGTGAATCCGCGAAGGAAAGAAATGGAATTAATTCCAACAAGAACAAAGGATGTGATGGAGAGTATGCATTGATTACGTGAAGTCAATCACAAAGAATCAGAAAGATCATTTCCCCTTTCCCCTTCATTGATCGTGACATGTTGACGCACTAGCAGATACACCTCATTTTTGTTTCTGATGGGTATTCAGGTTACAACCGCATTGCACTGTATTTGAGGACCAAGAAAAGACCATATCTCACATGCTCTTATGGTACCTTGCCTTCGTATGATGCCATTTAGGCTATGTAATGCTCTCTTACTTTCCAAAGATATGATGTCGATGTTCTCGTATTTGGTTACAATCTTATGGAAATTTTTATGGATGATTTACAAGTATGGGTCCAGCTGAACAATGACCTAACAACCTGAGTCAGTATCAAGATAATAGATGTTATCCAATTAAAATGTATCATAGCAATGATAAGGTATTGTTCTTGGTCATAAAATTTCGCTATGTATTAGAAGTGGACTAACTAAGATTTACAATCAAACCTAGCACCTCCCACAAATAAGAAAAGGGATAAGGAGTTTTGGGGCATCGGATTTTAGGAGATTCATAAAACTTCTCAAAATAGCCGCACTAATTATGCAGGATACTGAGAAAAAGACACAAAGTTTAATTTTGATGATTCCCGCAAGGTCGCCTTTGAAGAAATCAAGATCGATCGTTCAAGCACCCATCATGGCTGCAATTGCACGGGATCAAGAATTCAAGTAATGTGTGATGCCAAAGGATTTCAATGGGGGCCGTATTGGGGCAAAAAAAGAGAAAATATTCGTAGCCATATAATTATGCTAGCAGTAACCCCAATGAAGCATGCCCCTACAATCAAAAGGAGATGCTAGCCATAGTGTTTGCTTGTGAGAAATTCATAGGCCATACATTCTCGATCCTATGTTATAGTTCATGTGACTATACCATCAAACATCTCGATGTCAAAAAAGAGGCAAGCCAAGACTCGATAAGGTGGTGCTACTACCGCAAGAGTTTGATCCGAAATTAGAGATAAAAGGGTGTGACAAATGTGATAGATGATCACTTGTCAAGAATAGAAAGAAACAAGTAAGAGGAGGATAAGACTAAAAGAGAACTTCCCTGCATGAGCAACTATTTCAATCTGTCATTCCAAATGCCACGGTATACCGGGAGCATTGTGAATTACTTAGCTCAGGAGAAGTTCCTTCGACCTACCAAATGTAAAAGAAAGCTCGTGACTCGATAAAGAGTGTATTATATCTAGATGACCAACTGTTATTAAAGAGGGTGCCAGATTATAAGAAGAGCGCGAGGTGAACAAAGCAAAATTAAGAATGAATGCCATGCATCACCATATGGGGGGTATTTTTCCGAGAAATAAATAACTCATAAGATACCCAATCAGGATTTATTGGCCCATCATTGTTGTAAAGGACTCCAGATCGAATGGGTACAAATTATGTGATAGATGCTAAGATTTCGGCAGAAGACAAAGAAGAAATGAAATGCCCCTACGAGGCATACTGCGGTGCGCATTTTGATGTACGGGGATAATGATGGGACCTCTTCCAATCTCATTAACCTGTATACCGCTAGTTAAGTGGGATTATGTTTCAAATGGGTGGAAGCAATAGAAGTTGCCCAAGGAATGATGTTAATACAATAGAGTTTTTGCAAAAGAACATATTACAGACTGAACACCCAGACTAATATCGTTGATGGGGGGAAGCCACTTGCAAACAAAATCTTGCAAAGCTTAATGAGCAGGTATGGATCAAACATATAAGGAGCCTACATTATCATCCCTGCACTAATGGGCAAGTGCAGAAATTTCCAATGTGGAGATTAAAAGGATCCCCTGAAAGACTGTGGAGTTCAAGCAGGAAGGATTGGTCTTCCAAACTTGACGATGCACCTCGGGCCTATAGATCGTATTCAAAACCCCACTGGATGTCTCCATACATATTATTGGTTTCTTTGGTGTTTTCATGTCACCTCCTCTTGAATCGAATACAGTTATGGGCTATCAAGAAACAGAATTTAGATTTCAAAATGGCAAAGGAAGAGAGATTGCTTCAACTGAATGAACTGGAAGAACTGAGAAATGAAGCCTATTATAATGCTAGGATATACAAAGATAAGACAAAGAAATGGCATGATCAAAGGATTATGAGGAAAGAGTTCAGAGAGGGGGATCAAGTTCTTCTATTTAACTCCAGATTAAGATTGTTTCCAGGAAAATTGAAATCAAAGTGGAGTGGACCATACACAAGGATGTCAAGCACTACATTTGGAAATCGCGAACATTGAAGACTCGATGTCAAGAATTTAAAGTCAATGGACAAAGACCAAGCATTCATCAAAGCGTGAGAAATAAAGGAAGAGCTACAGTTGGTTCATTGAGAGAGAGAGAGAAAGAATCAAAACAGCAAGTCCATCTAAGGACTCAAAACTGAGCAGCTGATGGGAGGCAACCCATAGAGACTTTAGTTTCTGATTTTAGACTTTAATTTTTTTTTAGAATTCACTTTGAGTTTGTTTTCTTTAGTTCTTATAATGATTAGTTAGTACCTGAGAAGCACTCTTGTTTAATTAAATCCTTTCCTCCGGAATGCTGCAAAGTGCTTATGCGTAAATGGCCTGCAGTAAGAAGGAACAAACTCCAAAGACAACTCAAAGAACTCAGAAGAGAACGACAGGAAAAAGGGGAGCATTCCTTTCCCCTATAGAAATTCCTTTCGGGTGGAAAATTGAATAGAATACATGCTTGAATTTCAGGTGTGAATGGGATTTAATTGAATACGAGAATATGCGACTAATAAATAGTGAAATATTCGTTTCCATTAGATTTGAGGCAATTGCATCACGCGAACCGACATGTTGGCACAGAACCAAGTCGCAACAAAGTCGATGTCGTGACTACGCGATTGAAGGACAGAAATAGAGGTCGCGACAGAACATCTGGGTCGCGACAAGAGTAAGTCCTTCAAGAGAGTGGGTGATGTTGTGATAACTTAGCAGCCCGATGTCGCGAGCGCAGAGGGATAATCATTCTCCCATTAAAGAAGTATGTCGCGACAAACAATCATAGGTCGCATAATGAGTATGGTCATACCGGCAAAATTTTAATTTTGCCCTAAATTTAATGACGGCACACAATTTCAACGTGATATTGGAGTCGCGACAAGCACAAATAAATGAAATAATAACAGCCCACAATCAATTGAATTGCAATCGTTGAGAAACTCCTTCCATTATCATCTCTTTCCTTGAAGCAAAAACCAAGCCACCTTCGCATACCCTCGAACTCCACCCTCACAAACCCTAGATCCAAACGTCTTCCTCCAAACCTTCAAATTTCTCTAATGGCCGAACATGAACCCTAATCCCGAACTTGAGCGAAATGATGGAGGAGTATGCTCCACCTGAAGGAGAGGTTCATCCTCGAACCTGGCGTGGGAAGACAGCCAATGCACAACGAGAAGTTCAACCAATCAAGTACAAGGCAAGCAGGCAGAAAGTGGGAAAGAGAGACAAACACAGCAAGAGAAACGACTTTGTATCGGCTAAGTATACTCTAGTATGGAAGAAGCACCATGCGTGAAAGGGATTATAGAGAAAGGGGATAACCATCTCTCTATTCAAAGAATTGATAGAAAGAAAGAGGGCGGAAATCTAACACGAAAACTGTACGCAGCAGCTTGTTAGAGAATTTTACTCCAACCTTGTTGCGTAAAGGAGAACTCTGGCCAAGGGGTTTGGGTGCCACGAGCAAATGCCATTAACGAGGTATACCTGGATGGCAGGCAAAGGCATGTATTCCAAATTTAAGAAGCATAAGAAACCCGAACCGTGAGAAGATTACGTGAGATTGAGCGACGGTAAAGTGCAAGGCAGGATCAAGAGAAAGGAGCACCAAAGACAATCAAAAGGAGACTCCTATAGAGGAGGCTAAGGTATGGTTTTATTTCCCGGCTTCTCCTCAAGTATATATGGTCCCAACCAAGCATGTATGCACAGTCAGGGAACAGGAAGCCATCATTCTATATGCCATCCTGAAGGGGTACAAGCTCAACGCAAGAGTAGTGATTGAAAATTCAATAATGAGATATCATGAGGGAAACAAAAGAGGCCTGATTCCACACCCAGCAATCATCACCAGATTATGTATAAGGGCTGGTGTGAAAGGAAGTCATGTATATTAAAGAGTGCCCTAATGCTTCACCATTAACCCTGACTGGGATAAGCAAGGGGCCAAGAAATCAAAAGAAGAAGGAAGTTATAGTGGAAACAGATTCTAGAGATGAGGAGGAGAGAGCAAGACAAGAAGAGGACATCCTAATGGTTGAAAACCAAGAGGAACAAAATCCATAGACACAGCCAGAAGGGAACACCTCTACTTTTGTAGAGGACATGGAAGCAGATGAAAGAAGTCCTATAGATTTCACACCTAACGGGCCAGCCTCTCCACCAATGAGAGAAACAACAGAATTTTGTAGAACCTCGGAGAAAGTTCCGCAGGAGCCCAAGGAAATAATGAGATAATGGATGCCATTTCATGCAAAAGTATGGAAGAAAGAGAAGAGAAATGGAGCATCCAACAAAAGTTCAGAGAAGAGGTGTATGAGGCAGAATTGAAAAGAAGAGATCAACAGTGGGAAGAGGAACTGAACAGAAGAGAAGATGTGTATGAAGCAGAACTGAAGAGAAAAGAGCAGCAATGGGAAGAGGAGTTGAGCATAAAGGAGGAGCAACTTAAAAGATCCTAGGACCATCAACAAGAAAATTTCATAAAAGGAAATGGAGGAAGAGACCAAGCTCTAACAAAACTGCTTAGCCATGAATCATTTTTACAATAATCGCACGACGAGACTCCCAACTCCTGGAAACTTATCAAAGAAAGTGATGCATCAAGAAGCAAAGACAAAGGAGAATATCAAGGGGTTTAAGTTCCTTTATATGTCATTGATAAAGGACTTTGAGAAGAAGATGATGGATAGAGATAAAGTGCTTGATGACAATGATGCCTATAGAAGAAAAATCTGGCTGGAAAATCTGGATTTGATTAACAACAATTTATCCAAATTTTTGGAGGTCATGACTGAACTGGAGCACAACATGAACACACTAGGACTGAGACAGGATGAACTGAACAATAAGGTGGATCTCACAAATGAATCGGGTCCCCGAAGAGCAGATGCAGAAAAAGAGAATGTCAAGAGGAAGAGGAGAATGGAAATGAAGCTCTGCATCTAACCCCAACCCGGCTACCCTTGATCCGATCCCCAAACATCTTTACTTCTAAAACAAAAGAAAAAATAGACCTTTCCATTGATTTGTCAATCCTCCCTCATTCCTATCCCGTTGTTCTCAACATTTGCACATTCTATGAATAAAACCATAAATTTGTTTGACGGGTTTGAAGTCAAATTGTGTGTTTACTTTCTCGCCACTCTAGAGGAATAAAAGTGTAATTTAGCTCAGAACAAAAATGCTGACATATCATAATATGAGCTAGTTGAGGTAATTGATTAGATGATAGGATGAAACAAAAATAAAATGCAGAATAAGAGCCAAATGACAGGCAATTTAATTGAAACATAAATTGCGATTTAGTTTGAATTCCTGGGTCGATGAGTCCTGTGATAAGGATGGGTTATACAATTGAAAGAACAAACTTTTTTTTGCTTTGAGTTTGTGGTAGCGAAATAAAGGAGTCAAGGAACCCGTTGGATATAATATCACGAACCTCTCATCAACCGATATGAGCTCGAAGAAAATCCTCAGGGTTAGTCACAGTTAAGTAACCCAAATTCTAGAACTTGTTAGATTATTGATGAAGGCGAAATCCTAGGTGATACAACCAACAAGAAATGATGCAGGCCATCCTTGGAGAGTTTGAGCCATTCTAGCCATCCCTATTTATATGCTAATGCATATACTTTAGTTCTAGAAATTGAGCTAAAAATGTCTTTATTTTCAAAATAAGCTAATGGAGACCCCAACCTATCCTAAAGAATCAATCCTCCAAAGAACCTGTGATTACCCAAGAATTTAAGGAGAGAGGAAGAAATAAAGTTTGGGGGAGTATAAATTTTTGAGGAAGGAGAAAATACAAGTAAAGGGAATGAAGAGAAAAGATCTCTAATGGTAAAATACAACAAAGGAAAGCTTAAGGGAATAGGGTTTTGTCTCTGTGGCCCGACATTGAACAATTAAGTTCTTAGGGGGGTGTTTCAACACCTAGTACCCTAATGCCATCCGTATGGGAGCCACTAACCCAAAGTTCGCTAAGAGTGTTAGAGCCTAAAAAGACAAACATTGCACTATCTCGAATGGTGACGAAAAATAAAAAATAAAAATTCCCGCTTGAATTACAAATGAGAAATGGGAGCAGATGCTTTTGAATAAAGAAAATCATCGTGGTTTCCCAAACATGAAGTTCGGGGAGTTTATTAAAGAAATTACAAGAGAAAAGGTGAGGATGTGGGAGTAAGAAAGGAAAAGATAATATAATCTTAACCTAAAAATCCCATCCATCATACTCCATTACCTAAGCTTCCAACATTACAAGCTCCAAAAGACCATCATCTGAAGGTTGGAACTACACATTAGTGGAGATCATTATGAACAACAAGCATATGGAATTTGGAAAATCAGAAAAGATCAAAACTCGTGAACATCTTCAGGTTATTTAATTCAGTAAGGAAACGAGAGAAGATAATCATCTACTTTTACAGATCTGAGTCTCGCATCGCGATAAACAATGAAGAATTATTATATATTCATTGATGAAACAATCTTATCCAGATTCGAAGCCAATAGTATAATAGTTCAACGTCTAATTTTAATAATATTACATCCAGAAAAAATGACTTGAATGTCTTTCTGAATGATGTTGTTGAATCTTCTTCTTATGTCGTGATGCCGTAACGTAAGTCAGATAGTTTATTTAGCTTTCAAAAGTCATTCGAGTTTCACCAGTTTTCCGATTGATTTTTATATAAAAAGACTGATTTATATGAAAGTTTCACCAAACCGCCGCATGTTATGAATAATTCAAAAGAAAGCGTAAAATCAAGTAAAGGAAAAGTGAGCATAATATGATCGAACGATCGGGTTCAATTGGCTGAAGGAAGCTACAAGAGAGAGGCTCAAAAGGATTAAAAGATTTGATGTCGTGAAGCTTTTCAAAGAATCAAAATACATATTGTTACAGAACTACAAAGCCCAGCCGCAAATGAAGTTGTGAATCAAAGACAAAACGAAATGGGCGTGAAAGGAACTCCCAAGCCAAGTAACCAGGAATTGATGAAGATGATGTCGCGACATCATTCAGAGGTCATGGCTGCATCAAACCCAAAAGACAAAGATCAATGAGGTCACACCAAAAAGAAGTCGCGATAAGAGAAATAATTGATCACATTTTTGTCGCGACATCCGATGTACGCAACACGCGATCGACCAGCGCCGCGACACAAGCTTTCCAGGCGAAACCATAACGCGACATCACGCCTAAAGAGAGAAGGTCACTACATCATTTTGTACCGGTCACATCAGCTCCACCGAAAAGAAGGTCGCTGGCAAGACTGTCGCCGCGACATCAACTACATTGCATGAGGTCGCGACATCATTCAGCGGTCGCGACAACAATAGAAGAAAAGAAGATCGCGACAACACCTGGTTGTCGCGACATCCATTGCAAAGAAGTGAAGTCGCGACATCATTAAAGCAGTCGCGACAACAGAAGCAAGGAACTGAGGTCGCGACATCATACAGAGGTCGCGACATCCGCCGTGATACCGTAAGGTCACGACAAGATCAAGCCGTCATGGCTACATCAAATGCATGTAGATAAGGTCGCGCTAAGGCCAAGAAGTCGCCGCGAATACCATCGAAGATACGTCGCGACTCAAACAAAGGCTTCGCAAAGATCGAGATGAAAGAACGCGCGACAAGATCAAGATGTCGCGATAAAGATTTCACATAATACTAGGCCATTAATCGGCAAATTCAAAAAAGAGGTGCATCGAAATTAGGCCCAACTTAACCCTATAAATAACATAGTCACATCGGGCGAACGCTAGCCTTCTTGGCGGCATTTGAAAGAGAGATCTCGGTTGTCAAGGCTTCTCAGATATTTTTAATTTTCTTTTTATTTTCTTTTAATTTTTAGATTAGTTTGTATTTTAATTTGGATTTGAACGCAACAGAGCGTTGTAGCCGAATGCGTATTTATATTTCTTCAAATTACTGTCTCGGTTGAATTCTGCATAAATTTTGGATTTAACTACTGGGGCTCCGATTTGATAAAGGGTTTTCTTGATCAAGAAGTCAATGTATGGTGTAATCCAAAGATTTGCAGAAACCCGTACCTCCCATCGGGAACATTGTCATAGGAAATTATCTTTTCACTTTATTCATTATTGTTTAACTCGTTTATAAATCGACTCTGCTGGTTTTATGTGAGCTGAATTGATCCCCAAATAAGCCGCCTCCTATACCATAACGGGCTTTGCTCTTCCGATTTCCTGTGAGGCCCTCCGAAAGTGACACAAGAGAAAGCATTCCTCGAGAGTGATGAACAATTTCGGAGGGTATGAGAACCTGAGCATTGATGATCTAATGTGTTCGTAATTAAATCGATACATCCCTCTTCTCACTCTGAAACCGAGAAATGAGTTGGAGTGAGTTATCAATTTAAGCATGCGAGTTCGCCTCAATTCGACCAGAATTCAATCCCGTGTTAGCAACGATCTAATCAAGGAAAGAATGAGTTGTCTTTAATTTTGAGGAAGAGGAACTTTGGTGATAGGTGTAAACCCATGCAATGACTATACAAAGGAGCTATGTTTGATACCCATGTTAGGTAAGGAAGTATTGAGAAAGAAAAATACCTTAACAAGGCTACCCGTATTAAAAGTAGTTATCAAGCCCACTCCGCATTCTAGAAACTGGTGAAGGTGAGATGATGAACGGTAGGGTTTGAGAGATCCAGCTGCACTATCATATTCCTTGGACTAGTTTAAAATCAGGGGTTCAAAGCAAAAATTATCATACAAGTCGTAGGAATCGATTCTTCACAATAAATTTTTATTTCCAATGTTCTCTTATGTATAACTCGCTCAATCTAAAATTGTCATTTCATTATTTAGCATTCATTTGTTATTCATATTCATATTATTTTTTGGTTTTTACGATTTCCAAGGCTTACTACTGATTCAAATTGGTTCATTATAGTCCAAATAGTATAGAGCTTGAGTAGTCAGTAGTTGATTGAAAATTCTTGAGATCTCTCGTGTGGGATCGGGAGTATTCAGGGACTTAAATCCAATTTACTAATACTTGTTAGACCTCTGCACTTGCAAGATGATGGATCAAAACAACCGTAACACAATGATTTACCTTTAATAAAAATGCTCTTAATGAATACAAGAAGAGAAACACAAAATACAAGTTGTTTGCATTATCACGGGATTAGACAATAACCTTGCAATAAGGGCAATAAATTTGTATATGTCTTCGTCAACCAACACCATACCTGACTTTGGTTGAAGTCGAGTTTTTAGCATTGCACCCTACAATACAATCGAAGTAAGAAATAAGAGTGTAACTGAATCTATTTAAGTTGGTCATCAATTTAAGGTCTTGGTGAGCTCGCTCGGGGGAGGAAATAGCTTTGCAACTTATCGTTCAAACTGCTACCTTAAACACGTATTTCGTAGAAGTTCAAAGTTGACTTCCTTGAACTGATGCTGCCCGAAACTTGTTCCTATGTGGAAAATGTCTCTATCATGATGGTTTTGTAGAGATTCTAAATTGTTCGTGACATCAAGGTAAAGCCTCACTTGTACAATACTTTGATTAGAATACTCTTTTCTTGCAGTGCTACAACCTCCTCGCATACCTCTTTATTATTTTTAGCATTGCTAAGGGACTAGCAATGTGTCGGTTGGGGGGTGTGATTAGTGCCCAAAAAGTGCTATTTTGAGTCCTATTTAAGATAGGTTTTGAGTGCTTTTTGCGTACTAATCATATTAATTAAGCCGATTGACATATGCAGGTCCATTAGTAATACTGATTTTGTTTCAAAGTTGTTTTTGGTACATAGCTTCAGAAGCCTCCACCACGTTACCGTTTGGCATCGTAATTATGTCGATTTATGTCGAAGTCTGCATGAATTTCTACGATTTTATCAAGCCTAGGACGAAGAAATATCAAGCGGGAAGAGGAGAAATGCAAGCTGGAGGATGCAGGAATCAGCATAGAGGATTGGCAATTTCGCTATGGCCAAATTTTCGCTATAATAGCAAAATTTCGCTATCATAGCGAATTTTCGCTATCATAGCGAAGATTCATCAGTGGCAAGAGCTTAAAATAATTGTTGAGGACTCGGATTTTCACAGGCATAGCGCGAAAAATCCCGCTCCCTCGTTTTTTGTGATCCAAACGACCGCTTTGTTTAATTCTCTTTCATTTCTCAATGTAACCATTATATTATTTAGGTTAGCTTGGTACTTACATGTTCGGGAGGCTATATAAGCCATGTTATGAACATTTTGTAACCTAACTTTCAATTCACGTACCATTCAACCCCTGCTTTGGTTCCCATTTTCTCTTCTCTCTCCTCTTTCTCTCATTTCTAGCCGCCAAACACACCCCTTTGAGGGATGACAATCAAAGGATGTTCCGCTAAGCCCCAAAACCTTGGAAGAGAAGGGGGCTGCTAGGTTATTGATGCTGGTTTTCGTGTGTTTCTCTCGCTTTCATGAAGCAGGTACTAATGATCTGTTTCAAACTTTCCAACCAGTTTAAATGTTATTTAATGTATTTTCTTTGGTCAATACTTGGCATGCTTTAGGTTCAAGCAGACTTAATGGTAGATGTACACCGACATCCATTAGATGTCATTTATGAGCCCCGAAGTAGGTTAAATGTCAGATTTTCAACTCATTGAAACAATAAATGTCATGAAAGCAGAACCAAATAGGAATGTTATTAAGGGTTGGTTTTTAAAGTTAAACAAAGATACAGTTTTGGAAATGACTATATGTCATTTGCCCTACTGCGAGGAAATAACCCGAGGACATCTATATAACCTCATCATATCAAACTAGTGACCCAAGACTTCAAGGTCTTCCTTCCACATCTTATTCTAAATTGCTCCCAGCTTAGTGACACCACCAACCACACTTTTTAATGCAAATCCGAAAATCCAAATAAAAGCCTCACCATTTTGAATCATGATACGAGTCATTTGTAAGATGAAAAAACCCATCCCTGAGTTCCCACCCTGGAGCCGCTATATCGCAGTAGCTTCGACTACATAGTGAGGGAGGAAATTCTAGAGGATACAAATATCATGAACTGATTCCTTACCGCGGGCACGGTAATCAAATGGTGTCGCTTGGTTTCGTGGGATGGTGCCAAGTCCGCTGCATGATGAGTTGATATGTACTCGTAATCTTCATTACAAGTGTTGGTGACCTTTAACCCTTTTCAATTTCGTTGTTTAGAATATCAAGTTTCTTTTTATTCAGCAGCCACCGCTGGGCGCTTTTATCATTACAGTCATTTTATCATTTTGGCTAACACTAATCTTTTTGGCAAGCTTTGTAGTTGTTCCTTTCTTGGTCTCTTTTTGTCAAGGATACGGTTAGTGCCTATCATGTCCATTGCATCCATATAAGTATCATACAAAATCACACCATCGGGACCATCTCCCAAATCCATAGGCACGTCATAGTCAGGGACCTCCTCCGGAAAGCACATGGAAAACACACTGGCTCGATCAGGTGATGGGGGTGCAACTATAATGGCCTCAGGTGGCTCGGTGGTCTTAGAACTCAAACACACAGCTATCCTAGGGCACAATTAGATGCCCCGAGATCTCATCAGATCTTTGAAACATGGTCCAACTCCTTTTTGTATGGGGTGCATGCTCGATCATACGGTAAGATAGTCAGCGGCGAAAGTGTTTGGAAGCGAAGGGGTGTCGAATGGAACCCTGGACAAGAGAGCTCTCACCCTATCTCGACGCCACATCGCCATGTGTCGTGCATCATCCTCAGAAGGAGTGTAACCTAATCCATATGGTATGTCGTGATCAATTGTGAAAGCAAACTCATGCGACCCTTGCTAGCGGTGACCTAATCCCAAACCAGGCATATAAGACATGCCTCTCATCATGCTAAGCACCCAGAAGTCTTCTTTGTCTTGTCGAAAGAAATAGAGTACCATGTCTCTTATTGTCATCCTCTAAGCGACAACTGGACCTTGTCAAAAACAAACTGGTCAAGTCTTGAGTCGTCCCTCGTGTGGCCCGATTTGTAACCTTTGGCTCAAAGAGGTAGCAACATCTTTGTCGAGGCTGTATCATGATAATCTCGCCCCTCGTGTATGAACTTCACAGCCGATGAAATTGAAGATGGTATAACACCGCCTCATGAATCGAGGCGGCCCAAGCGGGTTAAATGATGAATCATCCTCAAAACACGAAGAGTATAGTGTTGTGGGCCAGATCATGACATGTGTAGTGGTACCCCATAAGCGTCCTCGGTCGAGTCATAAGCTTTGACGATTACGTATTGATGGCTAAATCGGATGGTGAAAATCCAGAAAGCGATGGCATT
The DNA here is from genome assembly GCA_016808115.1 of Tetrastigma voinierianum. Lineage (NCBI taxonomy): Eukaryota > Viridiplantae > Streptophyta > Magnoliopsida > Vitales > Vitaceae > Tetrastigma > Tetrastigma voinierianum. The sequence goes on along the minus strand of JAEQBH010001980.1, from coordinate 571,462 downwards.
AACGGTGGACAAGCGTTAAAATGGTCGTTTGTCTAACAAGGCCAGACTGACACCTACGACTGAACGAAGCAACTTATCGATGAACAAAGGACGAACATGGTCTAATCCCTCAGGTGGCAAATCATCGTCATAAAACACTATACATGTAGCCACATCATTTGTCGAAAGTGGATCAGTCCCATGGGGTGGTAGCGATATCAAATCTAATCCAAGCGAGCTCACGATCAATGCGTCTCTATGTGTGTGGATGAGACGATAAAGCGCTCACGAATGGAAATGCGGGCTGAGTGGTGAGAAGCGGTGGCCTTAAAATCTCATCATATTCCCTCTGAATCTCATCTCTAGCATCATGCCAGCAAAATGTCTATCAACAGGTGGGGGCTGAGCTACCCTCCCACTCCTGCATTAATCACGGACATCTCATGCAACGGCCCATACTCCTCAGGGAACGAGGAGATGAAGGGGGTGCCATGGGAGGAACATGTTGTCTTGTCGAGGAACATCATCTGGAATCAATCTAAATGGCCTAGAGACCTGTTGACCATGGGTGTATCCACTAAAGCTGATATGCATACCAAGCCAGTTAGGCGAGAGCCTCTCATCCATCCATCATGAATATCTCATCTCAAGGCTTCAGTCAAATGTATACCACAGGGGTAGAGGAATGCGACTCTGGTATGTCGTAGTGGGGCGGCGGGTGCGTAGTCACTCCGGGGCATCGAATCAACCAAACCACACGATCAATCAAGTCTGAATTATAGCATGCCTCAATCTTTTTAACTATACGTATCATGATCCGCTTTCTGATGATAGGCACAGTGAAGATCGGTTCTGAATCAGAAGTGGGGTAAGAGGCTGGCGGTGGTGGTGTCACAGGTGGTAGTGGAGCAATCATTCCAGCTGATAATCCCCGAATGATTGGCTTAGTGGCATCCCAGGTTGTGTAAGCGCCCTGTAGGCCTCGAAGTGGAGAAAGCGGTCTGCTACATATTCTTGATGGTACTATCTGGGTGTCCTACGAGTGCACATGTAGCATATACTGGCTGTGGTGACGGATGTAGATAAGTAGGCTCGGTAGGCACGAAAGGAGTAGGCCCAGTACGTATTGATCTGTTGTATCATCCCGGTAAGGAGTGTCACGGCCTCTAAAGCAGGTGAGAGGCGTGTCTTGTCATGCCAATGGCGCCAACATCTGATGATTTGGGTCCCGACCCTGGCTTCTTTCCCTTAGAGTATGAAGGGAAGAGAGTGCGCCCGTAATCCTCTAAATATGCCCTCCCTCGATGCCATAGAGGGCTGAACGATGATCGAGAATGCATGCATTGGGAAGCCCGTGAGATGCCTAGCGAGCGGGTGAGAGGCTGCGCATAATCATGATCTAATGTCGGCGCTTTGAGGGTCTATCTATAATTTGGTACAAATCTTCTCTCCGATGAGATGAATGATGTGAGCTCATCGCCTCTACTGAGGGCCTCTAACTCTCTCCCAGGATACGTCCTACGATTATTAAAAGAATCTTTGTTTGATAAACTCACAATCCCAGATCGGCTATATCTCGCCTCGAAGGGTCGATGATGCAAACCAGCGACGGCACCACTTTGTGACGGAGGACATGATCATCATGCCTCGTCGATACATGCCTTTGCATAACAGCGTTATCTGTTGTAAGTGAATATGGGGGCACCCCATTCAAGTGTACCTCTCGATACTCAGGCATGCGCGGGCGAAATGTCAGCAAGGCTGCCAGCTGGAAGGTCATCATGTCCATCCCAACCCATAACTCCATCGAGACATGCGGAGACTTGATCCTGCACCTTGCTCCAATCCACCTCGATATAGGATTGAGTGTCATCAATAATTGGTGCGGGGCCACAATAGAATGTGGCGTGGTCTCAGTCTGACCATACAGTACAAATGCTCCAGCTCGTGGGGCTGATGGAACAGGTGGTGGTGGTGGAGGTGGAACTGTATAGTCCTGCTGTATAATGGGTCCAAATGATGGTGGTGGTGGTGGTGGTGCAGTAGAGTCATGCGGGGTGCTCCCAAAGTGGCAATGTAGTTTGACTGATGCCCATCGATCCCTACGTCACGGTCCCGATATAGCATCTGAAGAGATGCCATGGTATCAGCAATCTCAGCCAAGCTGATCCGATAGTAGCCTGTGAGGTCCATATCTCTATGATTTGATGTACTCCTAGCAGACGTGTGGATCACGAAATTCTAACACAAGTCTACCTCGTCAGGATCCAAGCCCGGGAACCCAGTTCACTCTTGATCAACAATCCTATAAAAGGAAAGGGGTAATTCGGTCCACTGTGACGCTATGTCCAAATCAATCCGATAATGCAATCCCACAATGAAATCCTCTAAGGGAATGAGGTGAACATGTGACATCAACGGCTAATCGATATGTGGCTCCCGTGCGGGAGGCGAGATACGACATGGTAAAACCTTAGGGAGTAAGGTTGCTCGAAGCTAATGAAAAGGCAAGTCCTAAAGGCTGAATGGCCAGGTACCCATAGGATACACAATCTAAGATCCTAATCAACAATTAATCAACAATCAAAAGTGACATCGCAGCCCGCTTGATTATCCATGAAATCTAGCTTCGAGGGCTATCTGGTCTTCATTCTTTCGGACATCAGTCATCTCCCGTAGTGCTCCCGTACATCGATATAGCCTTATGCCTGGGCCTTATTCCAAACCCCTAAGCTTGGTCGAAGGTAGACGGTTAGAATCGTCCCACACAACATAAGCAATCACGAGGAATGGCTTAGGCCAAGACTAGTGATTCGGAGTAAGGGATACACGTGCCCCTGTGAAACCTGTGTGGCTTGATCCATGCAAGGAAGGGCTTGGAGTCATGCGACAAACAATCATCTACCTGAGCAAGCCTACCACAAATTTACACACATTAAGTCCTCTAAGCCTAATCCAGGAATGTCATAGCTAGATACCAATCAATGAGAAAGCATGCTATAATCCGACAAGTGAACACCACGAGAATCAATAAATCACCAATCTGAGAGCCAAATACGATCAAGTGTATGATCACATCAATCATCTATATGTGAAAACCTCGATGAGAACCATGTGCTCCAGCCTGCAACTCAAGTTGAAGCTTGATCTCTAATGAAACTCAAGATTCTAGGTTCTATCCCGATTAGGTCGCGGATTGTGGACCACACCGATCCACGGGCCAGCGTGACTCGCTTTTAAATGAAAAGAAAAGGTGGGTTGATTTTGAATTTAGAAAGAATTAGTCACAGGAGGAACAATTTTTGTAGAGTGGCCACTTGCTTTTTGTTGTTATTTTATAAGGGGAAAAGCAGTAAACAAAAAACTGATGACTCCGGTATGGAAAAGCGGTCTGAAAATAGATTTTGGGTCCGAGGGGATCGGTGCCTATCGAGAAGGTGCCTCATATGGGTAGCACCCCTCTAGGCAGGAACTCGGTCTCTACTAAGTGAATTGGGTGTAACAAGAGACATATAAGATCAAAATCAGATAGTCTCTAGGCTAAACATACAACTTGGATCGGACCAACCTAATTGAAATCAATCATTGCTTAAAACACTCAACCAAAAGGGCAAATGGTAGCGTACTGTGTTCTGACCCACGCTATGAGTTAGCCCGACAAACATAGCAAACATGCACGACACTTTCGAACGTAAAGCATCCATGTGAAATGCATTACCTAACATTAAGCACAAACACATTGGTCCTAACTGACGTTGCATAAGAGTCGGTTAACGACTCCAGGCCACCCTGAGATGTCAAAATCCGAAAACACCAGCCATACATGAATACAAATGCTGACACCTAAGCATGTACACGAGGTCCCCATCTGTACGGGTAGGAATAGTGGGAGCCAAATAATACATCATACATGAGAATGATTGAAACCAAATATTGGATCCCATACCAAAGAAAGGAAATGATGAAATGAGGTAAGTGGTTTGCTTACTTTAAAGCGCACATTCCTTAAATCCCGCAAAAACAGGCCATACTTACCAATCCCACATTTCCCACTACCACTTTGTTCAAACCAGCGAACTCAGACCCTAAAGGCAGCCTACGGGTTCCTTGGAAAATAGAGGCTTTACCTCATAATAGATTCGAACTACGAAACATGCTAAAATGAAATTTGCCCATGAATTTGTCTTGCACAACCGGTTGAATCGATTCTCAACAAGTCCAAACGATTGAGAAAAATTCTGAAACTTTTTCATAAAATTCCTCATACAGTCAGGAATCTAACAAGACAAACGATGTATGATTCCGAGCGGATAGTGAGAGCAATCGAAACCACTGACAAAGTGTTCTAAAAGCGAAATTTATGACAAGCCACCCCTTTTTATTAACATGAAGACCATTGGACTCAACTAATTTACAAGAAATGAAGCCACCAAGATCCCTAGAACCAAACTGAAATTCAGCTACCTAAATACCGTGAACCTAGCTGCAAATTCAACTACATAAAGACTCCAAATAAAGCCATTGTTCCTAGAAAGTCATGCCATTTACAAAACGTCCCGACACAAATTTATGGGAATGGGCAAATAACTCTTCGCAAATGCAATGCCAGGGCTCAAACAAACCCAAGGAGACAAGAGACAACCTTGCAATCACACCTACATTATTGTAATCGAGACTGCTCATCAATTCAATACCTGACCCAAAACAGCTGTTTCAGAAAACTTAACCCAATGAACCGGCTGGTTCGGTTTCCTAACAGGTCCAGAAGGTTGAGAAAAGATCTCAAAACTTGTCAAAACCTTCCTCACAAAGTCAGGAATTCGACAAGACAAATGGAGTGCAATTCTGACTCCGAATGACCAGGAACCAATACAAACAAAGCAAAGTACTAAGCTGCCATTTGGGGAAAACCTAAACCCAGTAGGCAGGCTAGTTCGGTTTCCCGATGATCCATCGGTTGATAAAAAATCTCAAAAATTGTCAGAACCTTCCTCACAGAGTCAGGAATCCAACAAGATAAACATAGGGAAATTCCAAATCTGAATGACCAAGAACCAACACAAACAAAGAAAACTACCCAAACTGCCATTCCGGGAAACTGAACCCAATGAACCGGATGGTTCGGTTTCCCAACTGGTCCAGAAGGTTGAGAAAAGATTTCAAAAATTTTCAGAACTTCCTTACAAAGTCAGGAATCCAGCAAGACAAACGGAGTGCAGTTCCAACTCCAAATGACCAAGAACCAACACAAACAAAGCAAAGTACCCCATTTGCATTGGATTCCAGAAAATGAACCCAGTATTCAGTTTGGTTAGGTTTCCCAGCAATCCATACGGTTGAGAAAAGATTTAAAAATTTTTCAAAACCTTCCTTACAAAGTCAGGAATCCAACAAGACAAACGGAGTTCAGTTTTGACTCCAAATGACCAAGAACCAAGACAAACAAGTAAAGCTACCCAAAGCGTCATTAAACAAATGAGATTTAATGAGCCAGAAGTGGTTTAGTTTCCCAACCGGTCCAGCTGGTTGAGAAAAGATCTCAAAACTTGTCTGAACCTTCCTCATAAATTTAGGAATCCAAAAAGGCAAACGGAGTGAAATTCCAACTTTGAATGACCAAGAACCAACACAAACAAAACAAACTACCCAAACTGCAGTTCCGACAAACCGAACCTAATGAACCGGCTAGTTCGGTTTCCCAACCAGTCCAGCCGGTTGAGAAAAGATCTCAAAACTTGTTAGAACCTAAAAAATTTAGGAATCTAAAAAGACAAACAGAGGGAAATTCCAACTCCGAATGACCAAGAACCAACACAAACAAAGCAAACTACCCAAACTGTTGTTTCGGCAAATTGAACCTAATGAACCGGCTAGTTTGGTTTCCCAACCAGTTCAACCGGTTGAGAAAAGATCTCAAAACTTTTCACAACCTTCCTCACAAAGTTAGGAATTCAACAACACAAACGGAGTGCAATTCCGACTCCAAATGACCAAGAACCAATATAAATAAACCAAACTACCCTAACACAAGTCTGCGAAACCATGAGACGAAAGAAAAGCATAAAGCGGGAGAAGCCCATGTAACTTTCGTGCATTAGGATTCATTAGCCTATCCCCATTTGTTTCTCTTCTTTCTTTTAAGCTTCCCGGCCAAAGCAGTCTCCTCTCGGTCGATGAATATGGCGAAGATCCACAGAACCCAGTATCCACAACCCTTGCACCCACACACGAGAAAATCTTTATGAAAAAAAAAACTCCGGGTTTCTTCTTCCATTCTAGCCTTTATATCGAAACCCTACCTCGGCCTCCCAAGACCCACCTTGTTCCTGCGACTTTAAACTCTGGAATCGGCTCCTAAACATGGGATACACCCCCCATTAATGCTTTTGCATTCATGAGGCCCTAACAACCTTTTTAATATTTTCCTTTTTTTTTTTTTAGTTTACTTCACCACTAAGAATCCATATGGATTCATGGTAGACCATAAGAACAACATAAGGCCCAAAATAGACCCACAATATTTCCCAAGGTCGAGCTAGAGCTTATGGGCCTGAACCATATAGGATTTGGGCTCCGGAATTACAAAAATCAGCGCTCCACACAAGTTGGCAGAGACTAGCGGTTGGTAGGGTTACCAACCAGTAGAACCAGTTATTGAGGGAAAATTATGAAATTTTGACACAATGTTCCTTGAAGAATAAGAGACCAAAAAAAAAAAAGCAGTTGCACAATTCCAGATTGGATGAGGAGATATGATCAAAACAAGAGTGCTTCGCCAAAACCACCCAACGGTGTTATATACGTAATGCCACGATGAACAAGTCAAACCCGATTGGTCCAAGCGGTTGATAAAATTATGAATTTTAAAAGTAACCTCCCTTGGTGAACAAGGAATCAACAAAACAAACGGCGCACAATTACGAGGTTGAGACGAGGAAGATGCGGTGAGAGCAAGCTTTCGAGTGCTCGAATTTGACGTACTTCAATAAACTTCGATTGAGCTAAAACCTCAGGGGGCCCCACTGGATTCCTATGGCACAATGCCAACTAAAAAAAAAAGCCTGTGGGGCTCTGGGTAGACTACATGCGCATTCAGGGACCATATACAAGCCAGGGCTTGGAGCGGAACTAAGTTTAAAGCAGCCTAATGGTGTTATATGAGAGCGATGGGTGAGTGTGACACAATAGGATAAATGCAAGTGTGAGGGACAAAATTGAGGGTCACTAAGGCCCGATAAGGTGGGTACTCTTCTTTGCAAGAATTTAATATTGAAATCGGAGACCAAAGATAGAGTGACAATGTGACATGTCCTTGTCTAGAATGGAATGACCTACTAAAGAGGAAAGAGGGATAGAAATGGGAGAATTTTTTCCTCATGAGCAGCTTTTTCAAGTGTCATTCCAATTACCTTGGTATGCTTATATTGTTAACTATTTAGACTGTGGAATCATGCCAGATTTAATTATCAGTAGAAAGAAAATTGGTGATACTAGGTATATACACATGGGATGACCATTGTTTAGAGACGAGATCAAATCATCGAGAAGATGTGCTAGAGAGAATGAAGCAAGGTGGAATTATTGATAAATGTCATGCATCATGATTAGGTACCCGCAGTAGGAGTTCGGGATCAGTAATTTATACCTAAATTACTCTCTTGTAGCGTAACTATTGCAGTGTAGCGGCTCTAGGATTGAACACAGGGATGGGTTTCTTCGTACTTCGTGATTTCTGTTAGGCTCAAAAATGGTGAATTTGTTTTGGATTTTAGGATTTGGTGTAAAAGTGTGTGTGGAGTTGATGTTGTGGAAATTGAAAATAAACAGAAATAAACTAAAATAAAAGTGTAAAAAGAAATCCTTGAAGTGTTGGGGGCGCTGGGTTGGGTTGATAGAGTTACAAGAGGTCCTCGGGTTCATTTCCTCGTGTTAAGGGAGGATGACCTATCGTCAAATTCCCAGGCTGGATCTTCATTTAACTTTAAAAATTAAGCCCTAATAATTTTCCTTTTGATAGAAAGCATTTATTTGCTTTGTTATGGTTCCTACGGTGAAAATCTATCACCATAGGCCCATCCTCTGATGATTCGTGAGGCTGACTAATGAGATCTACGATTGGATCCTAATAATAGCATCCATGAACCTGCTTGATTACCAAGTATTGATCAGTGAGATGCATCTACGGTGAAAATATAACCCCCTTAACCTACCTCACAATAAACATTAAATAGCAACTAATGAATCGATTGTATAAAGCTAAGAGAAATACCTTGAACCTAGCTTGCAGTATTGGACAAAAAGAAAGTACATCAAAAAATCTTTAAACCTAGAGTTGTAAATTTGGGGCCAAATGTCCAAACCTGCTGCGTGAAAAACCGGGGAACAAAATGCAAACCTTACTTCCCAAGCCATAGCCCTCTTCTTGAGGTTTAGAGGCTTTAGCGAAACATCCTTTGAGTTGTCATCCTGAGGTGTGTTTGGTTACTAGAAAGTGAAAGAAAGAAAAAAAGAAAATGGGGGCCCAACGGGGGCCACGTCTTTGAAATGCAATTGAAGTTAGGTTACAAGAAATGTTCTAAAATGAAACACATGCGCACAACCAGAGCGAAAATACCAATCTAACCTAACTTGTATAATTACGGTGAGGGGGTAGAAATAGAATTAACCAAAAGCGAGTTGTTTATTTTGAACGAGGAGCCGAGTTTTTCGCTGCGGGAAATTTCGCTACATAGCGAATTTTCGCTAGAATAGAGAAATTTCACTATGTAGCGAATTTTCCAACTTGTAGCGAAATTTTGATGTCGAACCTTTATTCGTCATGTTCATCACTATTCATGACTCTTGTTCATCATACCACTATTCATCTTATTCATCTTTATTTTGCTTTCTTTTCCTTTTTGGTTCTTTTCTTACGATTTTTATCTGTAATCTTGGGATTCGACGAGGAATTATTCATGCTTGAGACAGCTCAGATAAACTTGGCATTAAAAGCTTGCAAAACTACAAAATTAGCCACAAAATATGATCGGTGAATCTGATAGGGACCGAACATGTCAATTGGGTTAATTATAACAATTAGTACACAAAAAGCGCTCAAAACCTATTAAAAATAGGGTTCAAAATAGCACTTTTTAGGCACTAATCACATCACCATATGGAGGACACTTTGCAGGAGAAAGAACATCCCAGAAAATACTTCAATTGGGTTTTTATTGGCCTACTATATTTAGAAACCGTTTTGAATGGGTGAAACATTGTGATAAATGTTAAGAGGAAATGGAGTAACTATAGAGCGGAACAAATGAGATCTTACAAAAGTGATCTTAGTGGTGTAAATTTTTTTATGTATGGGGGGATGGATTTTATGGGACCTTTCCCGCTCGTTTGGAAATATTGAATTACTCTAGGTATGGAATATGCATCCAAATGGGTGGAAGCTCTAGCTTGTCCAAGGGATGATGCCAACACTGTAGTGGGGTTTATTAAAAAAAAAATCTTGAGTAGATTTTGAGCCTTAAGGACAATCATCAGTGATGAGGGAAGTCATTTTGCAAACAAGTTGTTTACAAAACTCATGGGTAGATATGGAATCAGACATGTTATGGGATTGGCTTATCACCCTTAATCAAATGGGAAAGCAGAAATATCCAATAGGGAGATAAAATGTTAGGTTTCTGTTGGCGATTAAGCATACATACACAACGGAAAAATTTAAATTTTGCCTTTTTCTAACCTGACCAGGGATCCATGTGATCAGATCAAATGATTCAAGGATAGAAAACTACCTTATTATCGTTGGAAGATCCTTGTTATGCAGCATCGTGTCGTCAAACTACTCACCTTGTCGAGATTGAAGGGCGCGGCCAGTCGCTCCACCCTGCATGTATCCTGGCTTGAGCCTTCTTCGAAAACCTAGAGAAACGAGTGTGCTAGCACCGGGTTGAGTCTCACGAAAACACCTAACCGTCTCGCTCAATTGTGAAAAACAAATGAATGAATCCACATAGGGATCCCTTGGGTTTAAATACCAATTTCAGGCCCAAAGGTTGGTTTCTGACCCATTCTATGTGTGTGACACCCTATAAGTCCACATAATGTGTTTAGCGGTGGGCTCAAGCCAATTAATTACGGATCATAAGGAAGGCTTCCTAGTAAGGCATTATGATATGATGTCAATGGCAGAGCATAACCTAATCCATAATAAAAGCCGTAGTCCCTTTGTCTCACGATATCCGAATTGTACACAAGGTTCAATCATGCAATTTTCTCGGCCTCCATGTAAACAGATAATACAAATGACATTAACAACCCTTATTAATTCATTTGAGCATGGCCATGCAATTTCCAGTCTCACATGTTGAGGGGCTCACAGATATCTCTCTAAAATGAGGGACAAATCCCTTTCATCCACTCATGTCCCTCTACATGATTTATTCTATGTCCAACTAATTCTGTATTACCACCCTATTACAGATGATGTTGAATTGTGTCAAAACATAAAGCTCCTCATGTAGGGAACTATGGTTGTGTTAGGTTGAAGGACAAAAAGAAGACATTATTATGATGAGAAGTACTTGTGACTTATAATCCATGTAGTCTTCTCATGGTGAGTCGAGTCGATTACAATGTTCACCAACATGTACTTATGGTGACTTAATATCATATATGCATGATCAGTAGAACATGATCATCAATCAAACTCCATACTAGTCTTAATTCACTATTGCTCCACCAATAATGAATGACCAGGGACAATTTAGAATAGTATTACATTTGAAGTCCAGGGTTCTACTATCAAGTTACACACTTGATGACCATAAGTGGAATCAACTATTCATGGAGTAAATCACCAAATTAGAAATGTAAGATGATAATGAAAATGCCTCTTTATTATTGAAATGTGAAAGTAATAACAATTACACTATTGCTCTAGGGCACATCACTAGCAATCTTCCACTTGAACTAGGGCCAATCTAACATGTATTTAATACCCATTGACCTAATATGACTCTCATGCTTCGCTTATGGGAGTGGAAGCGTTAGTGGATCTGCAACGTTGTCATTAGTAGATACTTTGCATATCTTGACATCTCCTCTGTCAACAATCTCTCGAATGAGATGAAAATGCCTAAGTATGTGTTTTGATCTCTGGTGTGATCTAGGTTCCTTAGCTTGTGTTATAGCCCCATTATTATCACAAAATAGGTCCACCGGGTTCAAGATACTAGGAACCACTCCAAGTCCAATTATGAACTTCTTGATCTAAACAGCTTCCTTAGCTGCTTCTGATGCAGCTATATACTTAGCCTCTGTAGTAGAATCGGCTACGGTGTCTTGCTTTGAACTTTTCCAGCTAATAGCACCTCCATTCAGACAAAACACAAAACCTGACTGTGATCTGAAACCATCCTTGTTAGACTGGAAGCTAGCATCGGTGTAACCATTTACAACTAGCTCATCTTCCTTTCCTCCATAAATTAAGAATGCATCCTTAGATCTTTTGAAATACTTAAGGATATTCTTAACTATTGTCCAGTGACTTTCACCGGGATCTGACAGGTATCTGCTAGTCATACTTAAGGCATATGACACATCCGACAGAGTACACAACATAGCATACATGATAGAACCAATAGCATAAGCATATGGAATCTTACTCATGTGATCTCGCTCATCTTGAATCGTTGGACACTGAGTCTTACTTATACTAATGCCATGACACATAGGGTAAAATCACCTCTTAGATTTTTGCATACTGAACATATTCAATACTTTGTCTATATATGTACTCTGACTTAAGCCAATCATTCTTTTAGATGCAGCCTACCATAGATCTTAATTACTTTAGAATATAGGCGGCCTCACCTAAGTCTTTCATTGAGAAACAAGTACCTAGCCAAGACTTAACCTTCTGCAAAGCTGGGATTTCATTTCCAATGAGTAGGATGTCATCAACATAAAGCAAATGAGTAGGATGTCATCAACATAAAGCACTAGAAAAACTATCGCTCTCCCATTAACCTTCTTGCAAACACAAGGTTCATCTTCATTTTTGATAAAACCAAATAACTGGTAGCTACATTAAAATGAGAAGATTCCGACTAAGAGATGCTGCTTCAATCCATAAAATGGATCTACGAAACGCATACCTTTTCAACATTCTCGGGATTGAAAAAAAACCTATAGTTTGTGTCATGTACACATCCTCGAGGCAATTTTCCTTAAAATCTTGTTTTGACATCCATTTTCCATATCTCGTGATGTTGTCGCATGCAGCTACTTCACATTAATAGGATTCTAATAGACTTAAGCATAGCCACTGGTGAAAAAATTTCATCATAGTCAACACCACGTGTTTGCTTGAAACCTTTTGCAACCAATCGTGCCTTAAAGGTATGCACATTGCCATCCATGTTAGTCTTCCTGTTGAAGACCCACTTGTACCCTATAGTCTTTAGACCATTGGGTGGATCAATCAAGGTCTAAACTTGATTATCATACCTGGATTGCATCTCAGATTTCATGGATTCTAGCCATCTACCGGAGTCTGAACTAGATATGGCCTCTTGGTATGATGCGGGCTTATCATGATCCATGAGAATGACATCATGATTGTCAGTTACAATAAATCAATATCTCTCAAGATTCTGACGTATCCTACCAGACCTTATTAGGTCTTGTGGTAGTTTTGTAGGTTCAACAACATCTTGTGAAACCTATTGAGTTTCCATAACCGGCTCAATGCTTCTTTGTGGTGCTCAAATTTCGTCAAGCTGAATTTTACTCCCCTGAGATTCCTTGGATGTATTTTATCTCACCCAAAGTATAGCATTTCGAGCAACAAACACTTTGTTCTCTGAAATATTGTAGAAGTAGTATCCTTTTGTTTCTTTAGGATACCCCACAAAAAGACATTTATCTGATTTGGGTGCTAATTTGTCAGAGATCTGAAGCTTCACATAAGCTTCACAGCCCCAAATTTTAAGAAAAGACAAACTAGTAGGCTTCCTAGTCCATATCTTATATGGTGTCTTTTGAACCAACTTAGATGGAATGCGGTTAATTAGAAATTCAGTAGTTTCTAAGGCATACTCCTAAAAGGACATTAGAAGATCTTATTGACTCATCATTGATCGAACCATATCTAATAAGGTTCTATTTCTCTGTTCTGAAACACCATTCCATTGGGGTTTTCGTGGTGGAGTCAATTGTGAAACTATTCCACTATCTTTAAGATAGTCATCAAAATCCTGGCTTAGGTATTCACCACCTCGATCTGTTCGAAGAGCTTTTATGCTTTTACCATGTTGGTTTTGTACCTCATTCTTGAATGTTTTGAACTTTTCAAAAGACTCATCCTTATGTTTCATCATATAGAGATAACCATATCTACTATAATCATTTGTAAAGGTAATGAAGTATTGGTAGCCTCCTCTGGCAGTAGAACTTATTGACCCACATACATCGCTTTGTACAAGGCCTAATAAGTCATCAACCCTTTCACTATGACCTATAAAGGGTGCTTTGGTCATTTTTCCTAGCAAACAAGATTCACATACTTCATAAGATTCAAAATCGAATGAATGTAAAAGTCCATCTTGATGGAGCTTGGAAATATGTTCTCATTTATATGGCCTAAACGACAATGCCAAAGATAGGTTGTGTTTAAATCATTAGATCTAAACCTTTTTGGTATTAATGTTATAGATGGACTTTGCATTTGGATTGTCATGGTTTAGGATATAGAGACCATTTGATAAGTGAGCATCCCCATAATAAATGGAGCAAGTATTATTCTTAATATAAAAAGAATCGACCATGTCAAACAATGCGAAACCAAATATTCCTACTCATTGCAGGAACATAATAAAAATTATCTAATTCCAAAACTAGTCCCGAAGGCAACGATAAATAATAAGTTCCTACAGCTAAAGTAGAAACTCTTGCTCTATTGCCTACTCGTAGGTCCACCTCTCCTTGTGATGATCTCTTTATTTTTAAGACCTTGGACATTTTACACCACAAATGTGAGATCCACAAGCGGTATCAATACCCATGAAGCGGAAGTAGATAAATTGACTTCTATTACATAAATACCTAAGATGTAGTCTCGCTCTGCTTCTTTAAATCTTCAAGTAGAGCTTGCAATTCTTTTTTCCAATGACTTTGGCTCATTTCGGAAAAGCATTGCCCTTCCTTTAGTTCATAGCGTTAAGAACACACCTTAGTTTTAGGCATTTTCCCTTTAGTATCAGGATTGGGCTTGGCCTTCTTGTTATCCTTGGCCTGGCCCTTTGTTACCCATTTCCTTTTCATGTCCTTACCCTTACCCTTTTGAACCATCAGAACATTACTAGTTGCCTTAATGTTATGTTCAGCAGTCTTAAGCATCCCGTACAGCTCAAAAATCGCTTTCTCCATGTTATGCATATTGTAGTTCATAACAAAACCATCATAAGCATCAGGTAGAGTTTGGAGAATGATATCAATGGCCAATTCTTGCAGCTAATCCCGATAAGCCAGCAATTCTCAGATGATCTAGAGTAGCCCTTTATTTTTTTAAGACATGAGGGCTGGTAGGTTACGCAACCATTTTGCAGGAAAGTAATGCCTTTATGGTGGCAAACCTCTCAATGCTAGCCTGCTCTTGGAACATTTCCTTGAAACGGGATATCATGGTAAATGCCTCCATATCAACCATCTGCTTTTGAAGCTCAGATTTCATGGTGGCAAGCATGAGGCATTTAACATCGACTGAATCATTTTGATGCTTAATATAAGTATCCCTTTGAGCCCTAGGAGCATTTGTTTCAGGTTCTTTAGGGATAGGTTCATCTAGGACATATAACTTTCTTTCTTACATGAGAACGATTCTCAAGTTTCTGTGTCAGTCAAGGAAGTTGGTCCCATTGAGTTTGTCGCTTCCTCAGGGGCGAGCGCGATGTGGCAAGTTGGTGTGTTGTTTGTTGCCACTATCTACAAGTCCTTATGCAAAGTATTTTAGAATTTCAATAATTAAATATGTGAGGCATAAAATACTCCCACTAAATATTACCAAATATTTAACCCTCTTATTTTAATTGGATAATCTCAATATTTGAGACTTTAGTGGTCCAAGATCCATATTTCACCAAACTCTAAGTAACCTTTGGATTATCACCCAAAGTCTGGTTATTTAGATAGGTAACCAATTACCAATTGTATCTAATGTAATTCTTGGGTTCCCATGGGACTTGACAATCACATGTCATAAGTAAAATCCCATTAATGCCCTAAGTCCAAAAGTGTTTTTATAACCTTGTTAAGTTCACCAAACTCATACATATGGATATCACCATTATCCATCATGCCTTACTAAGATGGATTACATACCCTGCTTTGGCATGACCCATGTAGTCAATCGAAGTCTTGACAAGTGTGAAGTTATGGTAGGCATTTTATGACTTAATTTCTAGAGAGGGATTTAATTTATATTTTAATCCTACCATTTGAACTATAATTCATCCATCATAGCATTCATATCATAGTTACTCGGTACCTACGCGATAATAAAAACAACGCACTAAGCATTTTCATGCTTAGTGGTTCTATGCAATTCTCTCTTCATTCAATTAAACACAAATATGCAACTTTGCTGAAACAATGCTTTTGCACAATTTCAGTAGTCCATGCAATATACATTATATATATGTGCTTATTTCACATACTTTCATTTGCAAATCATTTGATCACTTCAAAATGCTCTAAATTTCATATGTATTTCATTCAAAACTCAAATCATGCATTTCACACATTT
This sequence comes from Tetrastigma voinierianum, assembly GCA_016808115.1. Taxonomy (NCBI): domain Eukaryota; kingdom Viridiplantae; phylum Streptophyta; class Magnoliopsida; order Vitales; family Vitaceae; genus Tetrastigma; species Tetrastigma voinierianum. The sequence goes on along the minus strand of JAEQBH010001980.1, from coordinate 555,687 downwards.
ACTTATAATTTTGCCCTTAAAGCGAATTTAACCATTTCTTTGATGCACAGGATAAACGGAATCACCCACAGAGTCCCAGCTGGGCTGATTTAGTAGAAAAACATTTTATAACATAGTACGATTCCGCATGACTGCCCGGTGGTTATTTAAAAATCATTATGTGTACACCTAAATCTTTGTCCCTGCAGATACGGATCGAGCCTGCCACTGCTATTTCATTTCATTCCTTAATCTTTACTTCAGTTGAGCCCTTATTGGTATGTAATATATCCTTAACTCGAATATAACGGATAACATTCTATTAAGGACACTAAAAGTCAGTCATAGTAATTTACAATATTTTATATACATTTATACCCAAATAATACATTTTGATGCTCATACAATATTTTTATGGCAATGCATTTAAAATCAATTTTTCCCAAATCGATTAAAACAAATCACATATGCAGTTTTCTTGAAAATCATTTCAACTAACAATCACACAACTTGGAATAAGAAGAGATGTATGGAGAACAAACTCAAAAAGTTTGTCGCTCCTCGAATTCTCTCCCTCGGAATCCGTTCTTGGTCGAGACTCCTCATCACCAACCTCTAATCCATCACAATTAGAGAACAATATTAGTTGTCTTATTTAGGTTTCTAGTTATGATTTCTTTCTACCTAACTTCCTTCAAGTAAAATTTTATGGGAACAAATGAGCCATATTTTACCTAACTTCCTTCAAGTCCATTGTTCCCCTATAAATCTATTATATTTAGAAATTGGAATCATCAAATTCGGAGCGCTGAAACTCAAGATATGTTGAAAACAACCGAGACTACTCTATTTTAAAAACAAAACCAGAATTTGCCCAAAAATATAGCTTCACTTTGATGAATTTCAGGTCCAGTCGAGTCCAAATTTGAATACACTTATTTCAAGGAGAATTGTTCTCCTAGAAGTATAGTTTACCAAAAAATTTGAATCAATCAATTTGAATGAATGAAACTAAACTTATGGCTTAAATACCAAAACTGTTCCAAAGCACCAAAACTATACCAAACTGAACCAGAATTTGCCTAAAAACAGAGCCTCACTTTGACGAATTTCTAGGCCAATGGGGTCCAAATTTGAATATACTTATTTCAAGGAGTTTTGTTCTCCTAGAAGTTTAATTTACCCTTAAATTTGAATCACTCAATTTGAATGAGTGAAACTCAACTTATGGTCTAAATACCAAAACACCAAAACTGTACCAAACTGAACCAGAATTTGCCCGAAAACAGAGCCTCACTTTGACGAATTTCTAAGTTTAATGGGGTCCAAATTTGAATACACTTATTTCAAGAAGATGTTTTCTCCTATAAGTCTAGTTTACTCAGAAGTTTTAATCACTCAATTTGTATGAGTGATGGCCAAGTTATGGCCAAAACAAAAACATGGGTTGTAGAAAATTTTGACAGCATCTCCCCTAAAACTCCAACATTTCCTTTATACAAAAAATTTTCAAAACCAATCCTAACCCAAAAGCACCTTGAAACTTAACCCAAAACAACCTCAAAACTGATCTACAGCCATTTAAAACACTTCTATTCCAATTTAGGGTTTTCATCAAACGAACACAACGTTTAGAAGTTAAAGGTTAGTTCGTTTGTAAATCTCCTTCCGCCTGTTGATTTCTTCCACTAGCTTGACTCTAGCTTCCTTTTGCTTGATCAAATGGAACCCAAGATGGAGAGAATCATGCTAACTTGGTTCTCTCTCTAAACCGTGCCCTTCTCTTCTCTTTTACCCAAATGAGAACTCTGTCATTCTAAGACCAAAATTTGGTCTTAATCCACATCCTTCATAAGGCCATGTTTGGCTTTCACATTTTTGCTCATTTTCCCATTTTTTTTACATTATGGTCCTTCTTTTGTCTTTCATTTACACTTCATTTCATCAAATTTTCCATTTTGGCATATACACTTACTCATTTATGACCCTTGGGTCCTCATTTTGACATTTTACCAATTTAACCTCAATTCTTATATAATTTTCGGGTTTTATCATTTTTTTTTTGTTCTTTAACAATATAAATTTCAGAAAAATACAATTTAACTTATTTTATACCCTAAACATGTTATAAAACTACTAGGGTATTATTTTGGGCATTACAACTCTCCCCTTCTTAAAAGAATTTCGTCCTCGAAATTACCATCATTGAACAGTTGTGGATACTGCTGACGCATGGTTTCTTCACTTTCCCACATGGCTTCCTATGTCTTGTGGTTTATCCACAATACTTTGACCAATGGGATTCACTTGTTCTGCAATTTTTTGACTTCTCGAGCCAAGATCTCTACAAGCTCTTCTTCGTATGTTAAGTCTGGTATAAGCTCAATAACTTCCGAAGATACCACAAGTGATGGGTCTGACCTATACCTCCTTAACATTGAAACATGGAAAACATTATGCAACTTTTCCAACTCTGGAGGTAAGGCTAGTCTATATGCCACTGGACCCACTTTCTCGATCACTTCATACGACCCAATGAACCTAGGGCTCAACTTGCCCTTTTTCCCGAATCTCATGACTTTCTTCCAAGGAGAAACTTTTAAGAATACTTTCTCACCAATCTCATATTGAATGTCTTTTCTCTTCAAGTAGGCATAAGACATTTTGTCACACCCCCAACCCCCGCCTAGGCGGATGAAGGGGGCGCGAAACTATATTGGGACTCTTTACTTGCTTTTTCAGACATTGGTGGTCCCAAGTCTTATAACTGAATCAAAATATCATATACAGAGATACAAAAATAAAACTACAACTGTAATGGTGTTTACAGTGTCAATACATACAGACCTGTGTCCCATTTACATGTACATATGCAAAAAATGTACATTTACATTTACATAATCAGAGCGCAAAACCTACAGGTGATGGACCCCTACAAGTATGCTGGTTTAGTAGTATACGGAAGATCGCGGACGTCCTCCTCTCTACCTACACGGATTAAAACCCGTGTTAAGCTTAATGCTTAGTGGGAAACATATGACTTATACGTATACACATGCACTAATACACATTTACAATAAGCATATAACAGTAACAGATATACAATAGCAGATATAAGAATTTTCATGAATTCATATAACAAACTTATACACATACTTGTACTTTATAATGGAGCTTATAGCATTCGGATCTCATATTAGGAGTTACCGGAGCTTATACTTGTACAAAAGTACCCGTAGGTACATTCAGAGCAGAGCGATGTACTTTGCTTTACTCTTATGCGTTATTCAGACTCTTATCATATAATTGTTTGACTACAGACCAGTATTGAAATGAGTAGGACATAGCACAATAGAGTACCCGAGTGCGGTCTGTTATTGAGGTCCATAGCCTGAGCGGGATCTGAAGCAAGCGGCCAGTGTCGTCGCACTAATCAGAGAGTATCGAAGTACTAAATGTGCTGAAGCATGGTCAGAGAGTGCAATCGCACTAATCAGAGAGTACCGAAGTACTATACGTGCCTGCCCACGTAACAGAGGTGTCGTGTCATTTAATATCCGGTCTTAGGCATTCCTACAATTATATGTGTTCAGGAACTTACTATCTTATCATAGGGGCATTAAGTTTGCTAATCTTTGCTTCACTTAGGCGGCGAGGTACGGTCTAATTTTTCCTTTACCTTACAAACATGAATGGGCCCTTTCATACACTTATAGGGTCCTCAATAGTCCAATAGACAAGTCCTCATAAATAACGGAAGAACAAAACAAAACAAAGCACAAAATTTTCCATGCTATGAGCGGTAGTTGCGCGGCGTAGCCTTGTCTGTTGCGTGTAGACCTTCATTGCAGCATAGCTTTCTCTGCCTCGGTGTGCAGGCCATTAGACAAGCCTCCGCTCTCGGCAAGCGGCCTTGGCATGGACCTGCGCTGCTCACATTAGGATCCCCTACGCCTTGTGTGGACCCGAATTTTCTGATTTCTTGATTTCATACCTTTTTCCCGAAATCCAACCAAAATCAAAAGAAAACTCATATACTCTCCAGAAAAACATCTCCCAAATGTGTTCTTGACAAAACCAAACATAGAGATTAATTAGGAGTTTCCAAACTGAGCTTCGAATACTTAGCAAGTTGGAATTGCTTCCTAACACCCAAATAAGTATCCATACCTCATAAACAAAGAATCTATACTCAAAGGAAGGATTCCATACTCATCTTATAAAAACTAGGGTTTTATCAACCCAACTTTCAACAAATCTAGGGTTAGGATTTCTAACTAAACCACAGATTTCAGTTCAGCTCATACTCATACAAAGTCAAAATCCATACTAATCCTTAGTAATCCTACCTGAATAGTTTCCATACAAAATCATAGCCATCCATACCTTTCCTCTTCTTCTTCTTCTTCTTCTTCTTCTTCCTCTACTTCTTCTCTTCTCCTTTCTTCTTCTTCATGTTCAAGCCCTCTCCAAAATGAGAGACAACCTTAGTCCTATCCCCTTTTGTTTTTTAATTTTCCTTTTATTACACTTTGATCCCTCATCTCTCCTCTATCTACAAATCAAGTTATTCATATTTCCACTTTAGTCTATAATCTTCTTATCATATGACCTTTGGGCCCGAAATTGTTAAATTACTAATTTACCCTTAACTCTTGTATTAATTTCGGATTTCTCAGTTTTCACGTTTTGAATTTAAATTACAAAAAATTCAAATTATACCTACAAAATATCCTAACCATGCTGAAAACGACTAGGGTATATTTAAGGGTGTTACAATTCACCCCTCCCCTTAAAATATTCGTCCTCAAAATTACGGCGAAGAGTGAGTACTATGCTCTCATTGTCAGTGATTCTGGTTCCCATGTCTTCTTCCGTGCGTGGTATTTGCCAAAGCACTTTTACGGAGGGATTTTCTTGTTAAAGTAACAGTCTTATATCCGCGATCTAGAATAGCTTTCGGCTCTTCATCGAAAGTGAAATCTTCTTGTACTTGCATATCTTGAACTGGTAATATAACACGATGTGTCAAAGCAGTATCTCTAAAGCATAGACACATGGAATACATCATGCAATTTGGCTAACTCCAAAGGGAGTGCCAAACGATACGCTACTAGTCCAACTCTTTCTAAAATCTCGTAAGAGCCAATGAATCTTGGACTCAGTTTTCCTTTTCGTCCAAAGCGGAGTACCTTTTTCCACGGAGATAATTTTAAAAACACTTTGTCTCCGACTTCATACTCTATATCCTTTCTCTTCAAATTAGCATAAGACCTTTGTCTATCACTGACAGCTTTTAACCTCTGCTGAATAATCTAAACTTTTTCTTCTGTGTCTTTTACTAAATCAGGACCAATAATCTTATGCTCGTTCAACTCCGTCCAACACACAGGAGTTCTGCATCTTCTTCCATACAAAGCTTCATACGGGGCCATGCAAATGCGGGCGATAAGCGTATTATAAGCGAATTCCATGAGTGGAATATACCTATCCTAACTTCCTAGAAAATCTAATACACAACCCCGAAGCATATCTTCCAACACCTGAACCACTCTTTCAGACTGTCCATCTGTTTGTGGATGGAAAGCAGTGCTAAAATTCAGTCTCATACCAAAAGCTGACTGTAATTCCTTCTATAACCTTAACGTAAATCGTGGATCGCGGTCGGACACTATTGATAAGGGAATGCCATGAAATCTGACAATTTCACTCACATAAAGTACCCCTAGACGATCCATGGAGTAGTCAAGCCACACATTAGAGTGACAAACTTGGTGTCTGTCCACAATTACCTTATTTGCATCATGTTTCCTTTGGGTAAGAAAGGCGGATACAAAATCCATGGCCAATGTTATCCAGCTTCCATTGGGGGTGGAAGGATTCCAGTAAACCCGGATGGTACTTGGTGTTCAGCCTTTACTTGCTGACACGTCAGACACTTAGACACATACTCAGAAATGTCCTTTTTCATCCCTGCCACTTTGTTGTCATTTGTTTCATATCACAGTACTCACCCATTACATCTCCGGGGTGCATGGTGACAACCCGATGTGTGGCTTCATATAATATGTTCTTTCTCAAATCCATATCATTCGTACACATAATCTCTCTCATCTGACAAACCTCACTTTCAACATGGCATAATCGGAGTCTGTATGTAAATTGTGACTATTGAACCTCTCTTGTAACTTAGTATCATTTTACGAGCATTTACTATCATTTGCTTCAAATCGGGTATAACTCTCAATTGGTGACCAACAAGGCTCCATCAAATCAAATCTCGATTCATAATATTTCAAGACAAAGCGAAATCATTTTCCTACTCCAAGGCTAAATACGCCACTACATTTGCTTTCACAGGGTGGTAATCAATTATGGTCATAGTAATGTTTAAAAATTTAACCATGACGTTGCCTCAGTTAAAATTCATAAGGTTAGCAAAGTATTTCAAATTTATGATGGTAAAAATTTCTACATTTTCTCCATATAAATAGTGTCGCCAAATTTTAAGCGAACACTATAATGCTTCTATCAAATCATGTAGTAGAGGATAGAAGTTTTATATCATGATTTTCAACTATCGAAGCCTGACACCGCGCTTTCCCAATCACCAAGGATCAATCACGCATTCTGACCTATCCTCAAAGCAAGTATTTGTACATAGTATAATCCTACCGGAGTAAATTTGAATCAACATTGGTGCTTCGGCTTGAAGTCTTTTCTTCAGCATGCAAAGTGGATTAGCATCATCCTCCACTCAGGCTTTTTCTTTTACGGGTGTCTTGTAGGGTGGATGCTATGGCTAAAATCCTTTTGCAAATCTCAGATGCATCTTTGCACTAAGCCTAGAAACTTCTCACCTAGATTTTACATTTCGAGGGTTCAAATCAGTAATTTCTTCCAATTTTCCTTGGGTTCAAGCTGGGTCACCTTCCAGCATATACAATATGACCTGGCAGGAATGGCTGGCTATTGGCCAAAATCAAGATTACATGGCTTGCAAATGCTTGGATTCTCTCTCATAATTTTGATACTATCCTCATGTGTTGTTTCATGTTCTTGGCCATCCTTAGAATACAGATAATATCCAATAAATAACATAACAGATTTATCCAAATAGGGGTGGAAAACCCCATTCATCAGAAATCTATAAATGCAGCGAGAAGCATTGGTCAAGCCCAAATGGCACTCTTAAAACTCATAATGGCCCATAACGGGTTACGAAAGGCTGTTTTCAGGGACATCAACCTCTTTTACCAGGGTTGATATACAATCGCAAGTCTATCTTTAGAAAGACACTTGCTCCCTTTCCATGATCAAATAAATCCTTTATTCAACGCGATGGATACCTTATTCTTGGCTGTCACTTTGTTTATTCTTAGTCAATGCACATCGAAAGAGTGCCATATTTATTGTAACAAATAAAACTGCGCACCACGAGGGTGGAACACTGGGTCAGATGAAACCCTTATCCAATAGTTCCTGAAGTTGGGTCTTCAACTCTTTAGTTCAGTTGGAGCCATACGAAATTAGGGTGTCCTCAGTCAGGATTGTTCTTATTACCAAATTCAATAGAGATCCACTTCACCACTGGGGTGTTACTCTTGTAATTCTCGGGAAATACGCTAAGGAACTCCTAATCATAGGAATATCTTGAAGTTTCACTTGCTCTCTTTTGGAGTCAAGAATCAAAGCCAAAAGGCTTCACCCTTTTCTCAAAAAGCAGCCCAGGGCTTCCATAAGCGAAATAACTTTCGGTGATTCGAATCGGATACCACACATGCTTTATTGCCCGATAGAGTCGAACATTTAAGTAGAACTATTTTCTTATCACAATCAACTATGGCTCGATGTTTAGATAACCAATCCATTCCCAATATCAAATCAAACTCATGAAAAGGAAAAGCAATTGAATCAGCTGGAATTCCTATCATGTGCCAATGAGGGAATGATTCTTATACACATGATTGACTCACTGTGCCCCGGAAGAGAGGACTTGTAAAAGCCTTGAGGTCATAAGCTAACAACTCTACTGAAAGCAATTTATCACTTTTTTTTCCATGCATATATATGAATGCATTAGAGCCGGATTAATTAAACATACAAGCCAATATCGAGAGTGAAAGTGTCGTGATAGCCCCGTCTCGGCATCTTCCTGAGCTCATAGCACCAAGCTCAGATTTGGTACATGTGGGGTGATTCATTGTCTGCAGAGGCACTCTCTTCCTTGTGAACCACTTCGTCCTCTGCCCTACTTTGAGTAATGGAATTTTGTTTGACCTTCCTACCGCACTTGAGGATTTCTAGAACTCTGTCGATCCTTCTTGGACAATTGGCTATCACATTTCTCCAGTGCTCCACTTGCGAAAACACCCACTGAATTACTCGCGTGCTAGAAATATAATGATTTTCATAGCAATGGGGCATGTAGGTCTTCACCCAATAGGTTGAGGTGCCTCGACCGAAACCTTGTGTGTGGTAGGTCACTTGTCTCCCCTACCCTCGTAAATTTGAACCACATCTTTTGAATCAGCTTTGTGACTCATACAGAATTCTTTTCGAGAGAACCCTCTTGAGAACTTTTCTCTTTCTTTCTTTCACTTCCGACTCTTCCTTTCGGACTTCTCAATTTTATAGCGCTTGTACTAGTTGATAAAATTGACGGCATCGCGGTAGCGTTGCGAGTTTTTATGTGGACAGTTGTTCTCCTTAAGTGTCTGCATCTGAATTTTTCGTAAGAGCGGATTAGGTGCATATTCAGGCAATTTGAATTTCTTTCATATATTCGATATGTCAGTTTCCCTTGTCTTAGAGTCAAGGGTACTTCCATTTGACTCATTATAATCATCGATGACATGCCAGTCTTTAAACTACGCGTAGTAGCCCCGTATAGCTGGATCTAGAAGTTGTGGATTTCTGAATCGGCTTCCACTGATCATAAGTTGCACATGACAATGTTTATACGTGTGGCCTTTTGGTCCACAGGACATCTCACTTCATCTAAAGCCCTTTCCAGTTTTTCAAGCCAAAACTCGGCTTTATTGGACTCTTCCATACTTGTACCATGAATGCTTCCTTGCATGTTTTTCTTCTTTGAATCCTTCCGGGCTCGAGGCGGTAGTCGATCTAAGACCCTTGCCATATCACGAGAGATTTTACCAATCCTTTGGTTGAAGCATATTCATTTATTATCATTCTAGATGCAAGGCTGGACCGAGACGATTGATCCAAAGTTAACGTTTTTATTTCATTTCATCTACAACTACAAGGTGGATCCATTCATAGACAATATCTAGCAAGGACATCGCGTTGAAGCGACCACATTCTACATGTAGAATTTACATCCTTAATCCCAGAGTCTTCCGAGAAACGCCCCTGAAACCTAGGCTCACATTACAAACTTGTCACACCCCTGACTGATATCTTGGGACTCTCTTTACTTGCTTTTTCGGACATTGAGTAGTCCCCGAGTCTTATAAGCGAATCAAAATATCCTTATACGAGATATAAAAATAAAACTAACACCGTAGTGGTGTTTACGATGTCATACATACGATCCTGAGTCCGGCCATGTACATATACAAAAACTATACATTTACATTTACATAGTGGCGCAAAGCCTAGGTGATGGACCCCTACAAGTGCTTTGATGGCCAGCGGTATGCGGAAGATCGGGCGTCTCCTCTGTACCTACACGGATTAAGCGCATTGCCAAACAGCAGCAGTAGAGCATATGACTTATCGTATACATGTGCACTAATACTCATTACAAATATATGATAACGAGATTATCGATGGCGGATATATGTAAATTTTCATAAATTCATATACATACTTGTATAGCGGACTTAGCCTTTGTTGGAGATCTCTCCCAGTGGGATTACGAGCTTATGCTTGTGAGTTTTAGTAGGTACTACGAGGAGGATTATACTTGTGTAGGTACCGTGGTGCATTCAGGGCATGCGGGTGGCTATGTTTGCCTTACTCTTATTAGTTATTCGGGACTCTTGTGTATAGTGTTGACTGCTGGACCAGTCAATGAAATAAGTGGGACTGTACAATAGGTAAGAAGGTCTGATTGTAATCTTGGGGTGTCGTGACACAAAGCGGGATGCAGGAAGCAGCCGATGGGGTGAGTGGCACTAATCGGAGAGTGCCCCGAGTACTATGCGTTGCCTACCCGTAATGAGTGTTATGTCATTCAATATCAGTCTTAAGGCGAGTCCTACCATTCTCTTAATTGGCGAAACACTATCTTATCATAGGGGCATTAAGTTTGCTAATCTTAGCCGCTGGCGTGAGAGTCACATTTCCTTACCTTACAAACATGAATGGACCCTTTCATACACTTATAGGGTCCTCATTAGTCCAATAGACAAGTCCTGGAAAATAATGGAAGAACAAAATAAAACAAAACACAAAAATTTCCATGATGTGAACAGTAGCTACGCTGCGGCGTAGCATTGATATATTACTGGCAGATTCGCCGCAGGGAACAGAGCTTTAGCTTCGGGCGCCTAGACATACCCCGAGGCTTTGACCCAAGCCTCCTTCGTCACACAAGCAGAAGCGCTGCCACGCTCATGCGGACTCCACGCTAAGGCTCCCAGATCCACGTCGCGCTTGAACCCGAAAAATTTTCCATATTTGTTGATTTAGTACCTTTTTCCCGAAATCCAACCAAAATCAAAAGAAAACTCATATACTCTCCATAAAAAATCTCCCAAATGTGTTCTAACCCAACCAAAACCAGACATAGAGATTAATTAGGTTTTTTCCAAACCCAAACTCGATCACTGTGCTAGGGTTAACTTCCTAACACCTAAATAGGTATCCATATCTCATAAACCAAGAATCCATTCTCAAAGGGAGGATTCCATACTCATCTTATACAAACTAGGGTTTTACCAACCCAACTTTCAACAAATCTAGGGTTATGATGAATTCCTAACTAAACCCTAGATTTGGAACAAACTAATATCCATACAAAAGTCCAAAATCCATACTAATCCTTAATATCCCTACCCAAATAGTTTCCATACAAAATCATAGCCATCCATACCTTTCTCTTCTTCTTCCTCTACTTCTCTTCACCTCTCTTCTTCTTCACTTTCAAGCCCTCTCCAAAATGAGAGACTAACTTGGTCTTATCCCCTTTTGATTTTTAATTTTCCTTTTATTACACTTTAGTCCCTTATCTCTTCTCTATCTACAAATCAAGTTATTCATATTTCCACTTTAGTCTATAATCTTCTTATCATATGACCTAATTAACACACTTACCCTTAACTCTTGTATTAATTTTGGATTTCTCAGTTTTCACGTTTGAATTTAAATTACGAAAAATTCAAATTATACCTACAAAATACCCTAAACATGCTGAAAACGACTAGGGTATATTTCGGGGTGTTACACTTTTGTCTATCCGCGACTACCTTTAATCTTTCTCTGATCATTTTCACATTTTCCTCAATCTCTTGAATCAAATCAGGGCCGATTACTTTCTTCTCACTTGACTCTATCCAACACAATTGTGTTCTACATTTCCTTCCGGAGAGAACCTCGTAAGGTGTCATTCCAATGCTTGACTGGAAGCTATTGTTATACACAAATTAAACTAAAGGAATATGTCTATCCCAACTACCCTCATAGTCGATCACACAACTTCTCAACGTATCTTCTAAAACTTGTATCACTCTCTCTAATTGTCCATCCGTCTGGAGGTGGAAAGTTGTGCTGAAATTTAGTTGACTGCCTAAAGCCTCTTGCAATTTTCCCCAAAATCTCGAGGTAAACCTCGAATCTCTATGTAAAATGATAGACACTAGAATCCCATGTAACCAAATTATTTCATTTATGTAAATTTTTGCCAACTTATCAAGTGAATAGTCAGTTCTTACTGGTAGGAAGTGAGCTAACTTCGTCAATTGGTCTACCATGACCCAAACTGAATCATGCTTTCTCTCTGTTAATGGTAACCCGACCACAAAATCCATTATGATTCGGTCCCATTTCCACTCTGTATTCTATCAGCTATAACAATCCCGGCGAACTTGATGTCCCGCTTTCACTTTCTCGACACCATACATTTGGTCACAATCTAAAATCTCTTTCATCTCAACCACCAAAGATGAAGTCTTTAAATCATGATACATTTTCATGCTACTGCGGATTATAGCAAAAGATCCATCAGGTGCCTCTTCAAGAATGGATTTTTCAACCCATTATTAGCACCCTTTTCTGCCTGAATCACTGTAGATCCTAACTAGTCTTATCGCTTTAATTATTTTTATTTACCTTTTATTTATTTGTTTTTTTTTTCCTTTTTAAAGTGTCACGACCCGAACTCGCCCGACCTTAAATGGCGTATCCGAATCAAGCTCCTGCTGATTCGACCGCTTAGTTTAAAACATTTTATTTATGTCATTTCGTTTTAGAGTTTTCAATTACGCGGAAGTTGTTTCAAATGGTAGGCCCATAAACATTTACTTTTATACAATACATTTACAAAATGGCGTATCATGCCTTTACAAAATGATATACAAAACAATAGTTCAGAGATTAACTCTTTTGTTCACAAAATGTCACATGTTCAAAAAGAATGGTATGCATATGAAGGGGTATATACTTATACGTTGCAACTTTCTCTATGACTCGCTTCTTCTCGATTCATTTTGCTTTTGTTTACTCCGAACCCGCATAGATAAAACTACACGCTTAAGCATTTTCATGTTTGAAGTGGGTTCTATACGCTCTATTCTAAATTTTCAGTTTAACATGACATGCATTTATCATAAAACCGTGCCTTTTATATCAAACTATAGTCATGCTTATTCATTTTCACATGCTTTCACTTTTCAAATCATTGATCATATCAAAATATGCATTTTCACATGCACCCAACATTAACTCAAATCATGAGATCTAAAACATATACTCCCAAGGATATTTAGTTTTACAAACTTCATTTACACTCATCAAAGTTTGTTATTTCACTTGTCTATAATTTACATTCATGTGATTTATTTCCTTTTAAAATCCTCGCCTCACTGGTCTTCGCAATGTGCTTACACATCATCACCCTTGATCTCCCATCATGAAGATGATACTGATTGGTGTAATTCCATGTGGAACATTGAACAATTTTGGTTTGCCTTCGCGATGGATGTCATTGCGCATCCCGCCATGTTGGTCGTTCGGTATATCGATTCAATTCAAGATGTCAAGAATTGACCAATTCGTTTATAATTCAATTAATCACACACATGCAATTAATTGTCAACATTTCAAATATCACATTTTCAAATCCATATGCACTTTTGTAATAACATTTCCGAGATATGCATATTCCATGTAATCATTTCAGATTTATTTAGTAAACTACCAAAACACTTCAGGTAAGGACAGAGGTTCAATGAACAAACCGAAGCTGTCGGCTCTCATTTCCTTCGCCCGATCCGGTCTAGGTTAGGTGATCCTCACGTCCTAATCCCGATAACTATTACGCCCACTTGTGGTGGATAAACAATTATTATACATTTTTAGTGAATGATAATTTATCTTCGTTAACGGTTTTGGGTTAAGACACTAAGTTTGCCCAAAGACGAACTCGCCGAGGCAGTGAGGTACGGTACGTTTTTCATTTAGTTTTATCTTTATTTGAACCCTCATTAATCATTTATTAGGGTCCTTAAACTATCAGTGTACGAATACGAGACTTTTGGAACAACAATAAAAAAATTGCTCGTTGTGAACAGTATCTACGTCGCGGCGTAGCAATTCTACGTCGTGGCGTACCCCGAGGGGTGCCATTTTGACACCTCGGCCTCGCCACGGCGAGGGTATCCCACGCCTTGGCGTTGGTCTACGCCGCGGTGTGGGTTCCCTACCGTGCAGTGTAGGAACCCAATAATGCCCAGATTTTTCCAGTTTTCCTCATTTTTGCGATTTCCTCCATAAATCCTTAAAATCCCAAAAGAAAACATAGGAATCACTCCCAATAACATCCTAATATCATCCTAAACCAACCATGAGCAAAACCCATGGATGGATAATGGTTTTTTTCCAACCCAAACATCATCAAAGAAATTCTAAGGTTTGGTTCTTACCTTAAATCCCTTTGCACTTGAAGCCCAAGCCTTTTTCCTTCTTCCTTCTTGCAAGATCTTAAACAACTTGAAGGATTTACACAACAATACCTCTTCTTCTCCAAAAACCCTAGCTTCTCTCTCTCACTTTGCTCTCAAACACGGTTTTGCCCAAATGCACAAATGTGCTCTTCTAAGACCACATTTGGTCTTATTCCTCATTTTAAGTGTAAGGCCATGTTTGATTTACACACAAATTCCATTTCTCATTTTTCTCCTTTTTGGTCTTCATTTCACTTGCATTTATCATTTAATTCACTTTAGCATTTAAGCTTATTCTATCCTTGACCCTTAGGCCCTCATTTTACAAAATTCCAAATTTTCCCTTTTTCACTTGTGTTTATTTTTGGGCTCAATCAATTTCTCATTTTAGCATATAATATTTAATCATATGCTCACATATTCATTTCACTTTTCACAATTTATCGGTTTCCCGAGGAAAAGCGAGTTTGGCTGATTCATACGGAATATATAATAAAATTATTGCCAAAAATTCTAGGGTATTTTTAGAAGTGTATTGGGTACCTGAGCTCAGTCTCTATGTCTAATCCATCTCATTCCTTTGAAACTTAGTTTCTTTCCCTTCTCTATTCGACTTACAATTGCGAAATTTTATGCGTCACTCTTTTTATGCCTCCTAGCCTCGATTCAACAAATCCGGTTTGCTATCAATTCGCTATGATTGCATAAATCGTCGAACAATGACAAATAGCATTCAACAAAGTGTTTGTCATTGACTTTCTACTAAGTCATAGTACACGCCACTATATTAGCTTTCCTGGGGTGATAATCAATGACAAAATCATAATCCTTGATCAATTCCATCCATCTACGTTGTCTCAAGTTAAGCTCGTTAGGGCAAATATGAACTTTTGTGATCGGTGTATATGAAACACTTTTCCCCGTAAAGATAGTGTCTCCATATTTTCAATGCAAACACAATGGCGGGCAATTCCAAATCATGTGTAGGGTAATTCTTTTCATGCGGCTTCAATTGCCTTGAAGCATAAGCTACCACTTTACTCTCTTGCATAAGGACACATCCGAGTCCATTTAACGAAGCATTACTAAAGATCACATATTCTTTACCGTAGATCAGCTAAGTAAGGACCGGAGCCTCAGTCATGAATGCTTTTAACTTTTCAAAACTAGCTTGACATTTTTCACTCCACTCAAATCTCACATTCTTTTGGAGTAATCTCATCATCGGAATACTTGATCATTGAAACCCCTTAATGAACATACGTAGTGCTCTGCCAAGCCTAGGAAACTACATACTTCCGTGACATTTCTCGGTGGTTTCCATTCAAGAATCACTTCTATCTTACTTGGATCCACCCTAATTCCTTCTTTTGATACAATGTGTCTAAGAAAGGACACTTCCCTCAACCAAAATTAACACTTACTTATTTTTGCATACATATGTTCCTTTATCAAGGTTTCTAGCATTACCTGAAGGTGTGTATCATGATCTTCCCGGTCCTTTGAATACGAGGATTTGATACATAAACACCATGTGAGCCAATCATGCGGTCAGAAAACACAATTCATTAAACCCATGAAAACCGCTGGTGCATTTGTCAACCCAAACGGCATTACAAGGAACTAGTAATGTCCATACTGCATTCTAAACACCGTCTTATGCACATCCGCATCCTTAATCCTTAATTGATGATACTTAGATTGTCAGGAGCTCGCGCCCAGAAACCTAAGCGGACTGGTCTGGCGGATCAAGGACGAAGGTCCTCCATATATCACGTTAACTTAAGGAGGCCCATCATTTTGTTCTCAATACATTTTCATTCAATATGGCATTATATGCCCATTTGCTCCATTTCACACCTTTATACATTCTGGCATGATTCGATGTGATAGAATTCGGATCGACAAAATTTATACCTAAATCCTCCACTACTACAGTAGTAGAACTCTTTGCGACATGAGTAGCTCTAGGATCGAACACTGGGATGGGTTTTCGTATTACAAATGATTTGTATAATGATTCAAAATGGTAAGACTTTTGTTTGGATTTCGGATTTGTATAAAAATAGTGGTTGTTGTCACTATCTTAACTGAAGGTAATTCGAAATAAAATGTAAAAAGAAGACCTTGAAGTTTTGGGCCACTAGTTTGGTATGATAGGGTTGCAAAGGTGTCCTCGGGTTTTACCTGCATTAGGAAGATGACATATAGTCATCTCCAAAACCGGATCTTTGTTTAACTTTAGAAACTAACCCTTAGTACCATTCCTCTTTGAAATATGGCATTTACTGAGCATTTAATGTTCCTGTAGTTGAAATCCAGCATTTAACCTACCCTCGATGGCTCGTAAATGACATCTAATGGATGTTAGTGTATCTACCATTAAGAATACACTGAACCCATCAAACATGCCAAGTGACGAAGAAGTACGTAAATGCGATTTTAAAGCCTAGTTTTGAATATTTGCGGAACATAAATCACAGCGATACCTGCGTCTTGAAAAAGCAGAGGAACGCAACTGAGCCACATCGACAAACCTATGACCCTCCTGCTTCAAGGGTTTGGGCTTTAGCCAAACATCCTTTGAGTTGTCATCTAAAGGGGTGTGTTTGGTTGCTCAGAAAAATGAAGAGGAAGAGAAGAGAGCAAATGAGGCGAAAAATAGAGGCCCGTAATGGAAATGTTAAAATGAAAGATAGGTTACAAATTGTTCATAACCTTGAAACATATAGCCTTACAATGAAAATACCAAACTATCTAAATAGTGTGATACTTGATGAGAATTAGAAATGAAATTAATCAAGCGGGATTAGTTTGCTTTTAAAAACACTAAGCGAACAATTTCGCTATAGCATAAGAATTTCGCTATGTGGCAGAAATTTTTAAGCTAACATAATATTTCACTATTATTGCGAAATTTTCGCTAGCATAGCAAAATTTCGCTATGTAGCGAAATTGCACTACATAGCGAAAATTTCTCTATTATTGCGAAATTTCGCTATTCTAGTGAAATTTCCTTGTCTTCTCCTACTTGCTTATTCCAGCCTGCATCCAGCTTGTTTTATCTTCAATTCCTTCATTTCCGGCTTGATGTAATCGAAAATAAATCACACGAACTCGGTGTAAATCAGCTCAACTTTGATATGCTTAGCTTGATATGGTAGGATAGGTTTATGAAGTACATAAAAACTACCCTGGCTTGACCTCGAAACAATCATTAGTACGAAAGGGACCTACACGTGTCAATTAGCTTAAATTAAATGTAGTTAAGGTACACAAAAAGCCTCAAACCTATCTTAAATGAGGGTTCAAAATAGCACTTTTTGAGTCTTAATCCCGCACCCAACCGACACATTGCTAGTCCCGTAGCCATGCTAGAAATAATCAACAAGCAGAGAACAAAAACATGTGAGGTAAAAAAAAAAAAAAAAAAGTTAGTAATGCATAGCCTGCGATGAGAATCACGAAAACCTAAGCTAAAACCATCTCGAAAGAATCAAAGCCTCTGGCGATCATGTGTGAAGCTCCCTCCTCGAGGGCATGAACGGGGTCTTCTGGCTGCGGGTTTGTTTGATGGTCTCGATCATAAACTCTGGCGCCGTTCCCCCAGAGCTAATGCCATAACCTTGTGTGTTAAAACCTAAATAGATGAGGACACACTTCCTGACCCACACAATTCTTTGCGTTGTAGGGTGCGATGCGAGGAGTTCGACTTCACCAGTCAGGTATAACCCGGGGTTTAGCAAGCGACTCCCAACAGGTGAAGGTTTAGGGCATCAAGCCATGAGTTTTTCGACCACAAACTCCATGGGTTTCACCCAGGAACTCAGAATGATTTCGAGCCTCCGGCACCTGCTGCTAAACTCCACCCATCACGAGTGTAGCGAACACAAAGTCGGCGACTCCCGGCCCCGGTGAAGGTTTTAGAGCCTTTGGGCTTTAATGGCTTTAAGCCATATACCCCTCGAGGCCAGTACTGGGTTTCAAGGCAAGGCAAGAGATTCTTTTTCTTTCTTTTTTTCTTTTCTTTTCTAACATTTTATTTTTGGAAGACACAGTGGCCTTCATACATGGAGTCCCTAACCTATTCGAGGAGTAAACGGCTCGTGGGGTTTGCATCGTAAGAGGGGTTTGTGCTATTCCTTAACCTATCAATACGTGCTCGGTGTAGCCCAAGCTAAAGGTGGAAGACAGGCTGTACAACAAAGAAGTTAACTGATGTCATCAACTCACATAGGAGCCCTTCTAACGTTGACACCATTAGAAAGGCTTAAGTTCAGCACGATTACAAGGCTAAACATTAGCATATACAAAGTTAAGTAAAAAAAAAAATGTAGGTGCAAAAAGTAGAAAATGTAAATCTTTGCTCTATAAAGCAATATAGCAAAGAGGTTAGTACAAGCTTATCATAATGAACACTATACATAGTTGAGCGGAATAAACAAGCACTACTATTGGGCTTTAATACATACAGTAAAAGCGATTCTATAAGACAAGTAGGCGATTTATAAAACTAAAACAACAAGTATAAAAACAAAGTAAATGTAAGATAAATGCCCTTCCACGCTAACTCTCCCCTGACAAAGAGTATAATTGTGTCCTCGGGTTGAGGATAGGAAAGCTAGAGAGGAAGTGTGTTACCCTCTCACTCTGCGGGTGGTGTAGATGCGAGTGGATGCAGAAAGGCTGCTGCAGACAACATGACATATCCATGAGGCTCTTGGAAGGTAAACGACAAACCGGTCATGAGTAGTGGGTTGTATAGGCTCGGTCACTGTAATTGGTGGGAGACCCAGGTGGCTCCGTATCTGTAGGAGAATAACCTGATTCTGTGCTAGAGTGACCTCGGCTCGGGCCATCCACTCAGCCAATACTGTCTGAGTAGCCGCTAAAGATGCAATAGTAGTAGCAAGTGCGCGGGCCGGCTACCTGCTGGTGATAAATCCTAGAAGTGAGGGATGTGCTCGGATACATTGTGATATGGAGGGGATGGGCTTGCGGTCTCGGGAGGAGTTAGGCGATGGAGGTGGGCGAAGGGATGAATCCAGGCTGGAAGTCCTCTCCACCTCCATCAACTGAGCCAATTGCTCACCCCTGAGTGAGTCCTCCCATAAAGAAATCATCCTCTACCTCCTCCTGCTGGTGTAAAAGAAATGAGAGCGGCATAGACAGGGTCCGCTCATGGGATGAATCGAGAACTGACTCTGTAGACGCTTTATCGCTCCTCCGCGGGAACAAGATGCTCTAATGCGTGGCATGCAACCTAGAGCATCGATAGTGGAATAGCCTCGCGAGCAGGTCCTTGCGGTGGACCTTCCTCTCGAATGGAATGTCTTTGTCATGTGAATCTGTCAGTTGAGAACGTACCTCGGATGTCCGTCTGAGCCTCGGGCTCTGCGCGTAAATAATCTCACGATGGAGCAGTTGGGCCGAAGTGCGTGGTGTGGAACATCTGGAGAAGGCTGTTGGAGGAAAAGTATAGGTCCGGCTGCAGTGTCTCGAGAGAGAGAGCGAGATCATCTCTGGCGTGGTGGGGCCCGCTGCCAGAATGTCTGTGGAGTTTTCGGAATGCGGCGGGCCCAAGCGACGGTGATATCAGGGAGCTCGCGAGATCGGAATGGCCATCTATACTGAACCGAAGCTGCATTGGATCGGACACTCCCGGGGATGTCATAGTATGATAAAACTCAAGTACCACTCGGGATAGAAAAACTACCTCGTAGACATAAGCGGCGACGAGGGAATACCTACGGACCAACATAGAATCCTACGAACGCGACTTGGCGCCAATGCCGGTATATCATAGTAGGACTCTCCGTAAAAGTCCTTGGCATGACAATTCACGTTCCCTGGTATTGGGCCACAGCTAAACATTCGACGTCTGATCCTCGAATATGGGGATAACTGAGGCGATGAACTCTGCGGGTTGGAGGCGAGGCTCGGGCCTAGAAGAAGACTCCCAGGCGGATGCGTCTTTCGCTTGGGCGGAGCCCTCGTGAGTCGTGGATGCACGGGAGAGGGGGGCAGTGCCGTGTGTGGTATCTCCTTGATGGGGGCTCAGAACCTGGCCTCCTACGGAATAACAGCGGAAATTTGGACTGCGCATCACCCTTTGCATCGGGAGTCGTAGATTGCCTGGCATCGGCCAGGAGGGCTGGCCACATGACAGCCCTGAATGTGCCAGCACCATCTACGGCAAGAGCGGGTGAACCACAGGCTGTAATGATGGCCTCATGAGTGCGAGACATGGTGGAAAACCTGGTAGCAATGGGGGTGCTGAGGTGTCGGCAGGAGCGAGTAGGGTCGAGCGGCCCTGGCAGTGACAAGG
This sequence comes from Tetrastigma voinierianum, assembly GCA_016808115.1. Lineage (NCBI taxonomy): Eukaryota > Viridiplantae > Streptophyta > Magnoliopsida > Vitales > Vitaceae > Tetrastigma > Tetrastigma voinierianum. Next base: position 535,251 of record JAEQBH010001980.1, on the reverse strand, counting down.
GAGCGAAATCTGGGGCTCAATGGCGGGAAGTGCGAGACAGCGGACGGCTCGGGACTCTGATAGGCGGGGGAGCGAGTTAGCGTGCGCGAGGGCTTCGGCAAGAGAGGGGCTCCGGCGTGCTGCGTAGCGACGAGGGGCGAAATGGGAGGGTTTGTTAGCTCGAACACGCTCGGGGAGTGCAGGAGTGTGTGGTGAGGTTGAGGGGGGTTTAATGGTGCTTGGGCAGCTGAAAGGTCCCCCATGGTAGCCATAGAGCCGCAAGTGGATAAATTCATGTGTGCGAAATTTATGCCTATCGATTTTCATCTGCAAAAATAAAAGCAAATAATATGAGAATATGCCAATACTTATGCAAAAAAAATAAAGTAAATAAAATAAAATAAAATATTAAACTGAACAATCCAAATAAGGTTTTAATTAAAAACTAAAATAAATAAAAATACTAAAAATAAAATAAACTAAAAATTGACCAAAAAGAAAGCTAAAATTTTGAGGCTGCCGGTTTTGGTCTCGGTGGAGACGAGCCAACTAATATTGGAATGTCGGTCATGGAGGATCAAGGAGGGGAATCTCATCCTCGTTTGCAATGTGTTGTGCAACATAGGGCTTCACTCTCTTTGCCCATTGACCTTGAACACTCTATTATCCTTTGGGTTGAGCAAATCTACCGAGCCATTTGGGTATGCCTGATGAATGATGAATGGTCAATCGCGGATTTTTAGTTTGCCGGAAAAGGTGGGTTGGGCGTACAGGACTTAGTCCCTCTTTCTGAAATTCTTGCAGGTTATCATCAGTCATGCATTTTTTGATTTTCCTTTGCGATCTTTGAGTTGAGTAGGCATCATTTCGTAGTTCCTCCAACTCATTGAGATCAAGGAATCTTTTGAGCCTGGCCTACTTAAATCCATGTTCAGTTTCTTGATTGCCCACCATGCTTTGTACTCGATTTCCACTGGAAGATGGCATGCCTTGCCATAGACCAAACGATAAGGGGACATTCCAAGAATCGTTTTGAAAGTTGTTCTGGAGCGCGGTGAATCGAGCAATTTGAGGACGATCTTTTACGATGCTTTGTTCACCACCTTCATTAGAATGGTCTTTATCTCCCTGATGGCAAGCTACTGCCCGACCACTGGTTTGAGAGATGGTAAGGGGTAGCCACTTTGTGTTTAACACCATATTTAGCCATGAGGTTTTCGAAAGGTTTTTTATAGAAGTGTCAACCCCCATCGCTAATAATGGCTTTTGGTATCCCAAACCTGGAAAAGATGTTTGCTTTCAAAAATTCGAGCACCACCTTGTGATCATTGGTTTTGCAGGGGATTGCCTTAACCCATTTAGATACATAGTCTACCCCCACCAATATGTATGCATGTCCATAAGACGTAAGGAAAGGTCCCATGAAATCGATGCCCCAAACATCAAATAGCTCGACTATTATAATTGGGTTTAGGGGCATCATATGTGTGAACAATTCCACGAGCCTTTAAATCTATCATACTCGGCACATTTGATGAGCTTCTTTAAAGAAGGCCAATAGAAACGGTGTAGCACCTTCATTTGCTATCTTAAAGGCTCAAGTGACCACCACGGGCACTCTCATGGCGTTGGCCTGAATTCTGTTGCTCTTCTTCAGGCACACACTTCCTAATTATCTGATCTGCACAGTATTTAAACAAGAAGGGTTCTTCCCAATAATAGGAATGGATCTTCGCTAAGAAATACTTCCTATCTTGTTCTTTCCAATCAGCTGGAATTTCTCTTATTGCTAGGAAATTGGCAATGTGAGCATACCAGGGAGCATTCTCCAACTGCATTAGGGTCTTCAGGAAATTCATCGTTGATGGGGTGGCTATAAGTGTCGTGAGCTATGGTTAATCTAGAAAGATGGTCTGCCACAACATTCTCTACCCCTTTTTGTCCTTAATTTGCAAATTAAATTCCTGAAGCAGAAGAACCCATCGGATAAGTCTTGCCTTAGCATTTTGCTTAGTTAGGAGATATTTCAAAGCGGAATGATCTGTAAAAATGACTATATTAAAATTGACCAAGTATGCTCGAAATTTGTCTAAGGCATAGACCACGGCCAATAATTCTTTCTCTGTAGTAGTGTAGTTCCTTTATTGCTTCATTCAAGGTTTTGTTGGCATAATAGACTACATAAGATTTTTCTCCTTCTCTTTGTCAGAAGCTGCTCAGATGCTTGGATCACTTATCACACATCACCTCAAAAGGCAACTGCCAATTGGGTGCCCTTACTATTGGTGCAGTGGTCAAATGGGACCTCAGCTCTTCAAAGCTCTTTTGACAGTCTCTTTCCCAAGCAAATTTAGCATCTTTCTCGAGCAGCTTATAAAGGGGCTTAGCAATCTTCGAAAAGTCTTGATACAAATCTCACATGGCTTACCATGACGAGGTACCTAGCTGTTTTACATTTGTTGAAGCCGAGTTTGGAAATAGTTCAATTGCCTTGTCAACTTCTATTCCCTGCTGGAAGCTGACATGCCCTAGCACAATCCTTAGTTTTACCATAAAATAGCATTTCTCCCGATTCGCACCGAGGTTCTTTTCAATGCACCTCTGGGGCAAGCAATTTGATCGGACATTCTTCAAAATCACACCTCCATTATACGATGATGTCATCCATGTATACTTCCATTATCACGCTCCACCATATCTTGAATATACTAAGCATACATCTGCGGAAGGTAGCAAAGGCGTTGCAAAAGACTGAGGCATGTCTGTAAGCGTAAGTTCGAATGGACAAGTAAAGGTGGTCTTTTCTTGATCTTCTGGTGCAATCTCTATCTGAAAGTACCCTGAATACCCATCCAAAAAGCAATAGAATGGGTGCTGAAACTCTCAAAGCTGATCAATAAAGGGCGTGAAACGATCTTTTCTTATTCTTTTGCATTAGGCCTCCCAGCAATCTATGCATACCTCAGCAGGTGGTAAAGGCGGGTAGACAACTCCTCGCCCTTTTCATTTTTTATAGTGGTCACCCATGACTTCTTAGGAACCACCTGGGTTGGACTTACCCAAGTGCTATTAGATATGGGATAAATGATACCGGCTTGCAGCAACTTCAGGATTTCAATGCGAACTACCTCCTACATGTGAGGATTCAATCTCCTCTGTGGCTGCCTAACAGATTTTGACTCTTCTTCTAAATAAATGTGATGGGTGCAGATTTTTGGGTTGATGCCTTTTAAATCAAAAATTTTCCACCCCAAAGCTTGCTTGTTCATCTTGAGGAGGTGCAGCGGTGTCTTCTATGGGTGGTCGACGGTGACGATATTACAGCGGACCTTGCTTGTTTTCTTCAAAATGCATATTTTAATTCAACGAATGGGGTTTGAGATCCAGTTGTTGAGGTTCCTTTTCCTCTTCTCCAGTCAATAAAAGGTAGAATTTCCCTTTTTCTCAGTACCCCTGCACGGGCGCTCGCATGAATTGGGGTTCTGTTGCTCTACAAGGCACTCGGATAACTCCTGGTTTAGCACATCTTGCACTTGCTGCTCATTAGCTTGTTCTTCAAGAATTGTATCTATTATGCAGACTTCTTCACAGTCATCCTCCACTGGTTGCATATGCTTTTTACTCAAGTGGAAGATATTGAGTTCAAAGTCATGTTCGGTGAGTTGCATAACCCCGTTTGACAGACAGTGATCGCATTGGAAATGGCGAAATAGCCTTCGAGTTATTGGCACATGATTAGCCCCTATTGCGACCGGTTCGGTATCAAGCACTACAAAATCCACTAGATAGTAGAATTTGTCCACCTGAATCAAAACATCCTCAACTGTCCACTTTGGTATTTTGATGGACCTATTGGCTAAAGACAATGTGATAGTGGATTAGCAAGTTCGCCTATTACCCAGGCGTTGGTACATGGAAAAAGACAGCTAGATTTACATACTTTAAAATCTAGCAATGCCTTTTCCACACAAGTGCTGCCTATGTTCATGGAGATTGTAGGACACCCCGGATCTTTATACTTCATAGGAGTCTTACACTCAATGATGGCACTCACTTGCTCGGTAAAAAAGGCCTTTTTATTCACATTAAAGCCTCTTTTCACCGTGCATAGGTCGTGGGGACTTGCTTGATCATATCGAGGAGAGGGATGTTAACTTTCACTTGCCGTAGTACTTCTAAAATTTCAGTTTGATTAACTGAATTTTTCCTTTTTCAAAGTGCCTGTGGGAAAGGAGGGGGTACACTGTGTTTCACCTCTTCCTCTGCTGCTGGTTGTTCTTCCTCCGGTGGTTCAACCACTTTGGGAGCTTTCTTGGTTGGTGCTGGAACTGGTGGTCTCAGTTCTGTACAACTTCTCAAAGTCACTACTGCTTTGACTTCATCAATTCTTGCATTGGGATCACTGGCGGAGCCTATCTCATGCATTCCCCTAGGGTTTTGCTGTGTCTAGGAAGGGAATTTCCCTTTTTCAGGACCCTGCTACTGGTTAGACAACCTGGAAATGGAACTTTGCAAGTTGACATATTTGTTGGAGATCTCATAATGCATGCTATCTAATTTCTTGTTGAGTGAGCTCTCTACTATTTCAATTTTCTGATTAGTTTGAACATTCAACACTTTTTGTTCCTCCACAAAGGTACCCACTACCTTGCTCAAATTCAGAATTGCCTGCTCAACAGGAGAAGAAGGTGGAAACTCTTTATTTCTTTGTCTTGGTGGAGCTAAACTCTTCAGCGTGCTCCTTGGGAGCATATGGGAAGGTTTAGCTTCCATGATAGGTTTGGATGATTCCTCCAATTGGGGTTATAGGTGTTGCCATAAGGAGCATTTGTAGGTGGCTTATTTTGATCCAAGACATGGGCATGCTCTTGCATTAAGTCCCTCATTGAAGGAATTACTGGCGGTACTCCCCGGGATGGCTAACAAGCGACAATTAAAAGCGGTCGGGTGAGATCTGACTCAATTCATTCACTTCCCTTGCACTTCATGTTGATTTCTCATTTCAAGCTCCTCCAACCTTGGTCAAAGTAGTGATTTTGCTTTCATCTCCATGTCTTGGAAAGTGCATAAATGCCTCCTTTAGTGGTCGGGCCTCATTCTTCAACCTCCCTTGGATTCGGTTCATCCCATGCCTTGGAGGTTTCGGCCACATAGTTCAAAAAGTCCTTGGCTTCATCTGGGTTCTTTCTTAGATAGTCCCCTCCACACATGGTTTCTAGTAGTTGCTTCATGGTCGGAGACATACCATCATAGAAGTGATTCACGAATCAATATATCGAGCCAGTAATTAATGGACATGCCTTGATGGTCTCCATGAACCTCTCAACAACGATAAAACTTCTCTCATTATCGTAAGTAGGAGTAAGTGTAGAATTTGCCTCTTCAAAAACGTTTAGTCTTGGTTGTCTTGAAAGAATTTCTTCAAAAATTCAGCTTTAAGATCGGCCCAATTTCTAATCGTTCTCGGCCTCGATAGATTAGGCAAATCTTGGCCTTGTCTTTGGGTTAATGTTGGAAATGTTTTCAGCTTAAGCAAGTCCATGTCAGGCACACCTTCTTTAAAAGTTGTGCAAACTTCCTCGAACTCCCGGATATGTGTATATGGATTTTCATTCTCCATTCCATGAAAAGTGGGAAGCAGAGGCACCAGATAGGGTCTCACTGCCACATCATCAGCAGGTGGTATGATGCAGGAAGGTGCACTCACTCTAAGAGGGTGTATGTGGTCTCTCATTGACTTATATGCAGTAGGATTCATTGGGGCTCCTTGCTGACTTTGTTGTTCTTCGGGTGGAGGATCCATTTGTTCATTGTGTACACTGACTTCACTGTTGGGCCTTATGTTGAGAACTATAGCGATCTCAGGTCAAAGGATTTAATGACACAACTATTAGAGATTAACTTATGACTTTGATCCATGTATTAATCTCAGACGGGTTTTGTCGATATTTGTTCTCAACAAATAGATATAAATTTGATTTGTATCTCATACACATATTCATCCCATGAATATCAATCAAACTTTATACTAATCTTAATTCATTGTTATTCACATAACAATAACCGATTAAGGACATTTAGAATAACTAATAATATTATTCAAGGACATTATATATAATAAACATGCAAATCATCATAATAATTAATTCTCATAAATAGTCAAAATACCATGTCCATACGATAGGCCTAGAGCACTATTACTAACATTCATAACCTTGTTCAGTTGGTGTACTAACTCTTTGCAATCTACCTGATATACCTCTATCCCAGTGATGCATAAACACCTATGGTTCAAAAAGAGACAAAGCAAAGAGCAACAATAGGGCTTGCCAAAAAGATTAGTGTTAACTAAGAAAAATAAAATGGCTGTTATAAAAAAAAAACTTAAAATTCTAAACAATGAAATTCAAAAAGGTTTAAATGGTCACCAATACCTGTAATGAGGATTACAAGTACCCATCAACTCATCATCTGTAGTTTGGCACCATTCCCGGCAACGGTGCCATTTGATTCGTGCCGCAATAGGGTTCCGGATCAACAAAATTTATACCTAAATTCTTCCTACTGCCGTAGTAGAACTACTGCAACATAATGGCTCTAGGATCGAACACTGGGATGGGTTTTCGTCTTACAAATGATCTGTATAATGATTCAAAATGGTGAGGCTTTTGTTTGGAGTTCGGATTTGTATAAAAAGTGTGGTTGTTGTCACTATGTTAACTGAAAGTAATTCAAAATAAAATGTAAAAGAAGACCTTGAAGTTTCGGGCCACTAGTTTGGTATGATAGGGTTGCAAAGGTGTCCTCGGGTTTTTGCCTCGCATTAAGAAGATGACGCCTAGTCATCTCCAAAACGGATCTTTGTTTAACTGAAACTAACGCCAAGTACCATTCCTCTTTGAAATATGGCATTTACTGAGCATTTAATGTTCCTGCAGTTGAAATCCATCATTTAACCTACCCTCGATGGCTCGTAAATGACATCTAATGGATGTCAGTGTATCTACCATTAGGAATACACTGAACCCATCAAGCATGCCAAGTATTGACCAAAGAAAGTACATCAAATAGCTTTTAAACCTAGTTTTGAAAGTTTGGAACATAAATACGCAGCACTGCGTCCAGAAAAACGAGGAGGAACACCAACCAAACCACATCCATGAGCCTACTTGGCCCTCCTCTTCAAGGTTTGGAGGCTTTAGCCAAACATCCTTTGAGTTGTCATCCTAAAGGGGTATGTTTGGTTGCCTAGAAAATGAGAGAAAGAGGAGAGAGAAGAGAGCAAATGAGGGCCGAAAATAGGGGTCGTAATGGAAATGTGTTAAAATGAAAGTTAGGTTACAAATTGTTCATAACATGGCTTATATATCCTTACAAAAAGGCGAGAATACCAAACTATCCTAAATAGTATGATAACAGTGAGGGTAGAAATGAAATTAATCAAAACGGGGTCGTTTGTACACAAAAAACGAAGCAGGAAATTTTCGCTATGTAGCGAAATTTTCGCTAGGATAGCGAAATTTTGCTATATAGAGAAATTGTATTACATAGCGAAAATTTCGCTATTCTAGCGAAATTTCCTTGTCTTCTCCTGCTTGCTTATTCCAGCCTACATCCAGCTTGTTTTATCTTCAATTCCTTCATTCCCAGTTTGATGTAATCGAAAATAAATCACACGAAGTCGGTGTAAATCAGCTCAACTTTGATATGCTTAACTTGATATGGTAGGATAGGTTTGAAACCCGCAAAACTACCTCACAAACAAATTTCTAAACAATCATTAGTACCAAAGGACCTACACGTGTCAATTGGTTAATTAATATGATTAGTAATAAAAAGCACTCAAAACCTATCTTAAATAGGGGGTTCAAAATAGCACTTTTCTGCATCAATCACAAAGACAGCAGTCACAAATATCAAAACATTTACAAACATTTATCATATAGTTCAATTTTCACAACATAGTTTTACTACAAAAGTATCAAAAAGTGATCATAGGGTTTCATGTACGCATGGCCTAACTTTACTTTAATTCGCGCTTGATGATGACTCTCGCACTTGCGCTTGCCTTTGCTTCAACTGCTCACTGAGCACCAGGCGATGATAAAAACAACGCGCTAAGAATTTTCATGCTTAAAGGGTCCTATACGCCTTCTTCATTTTATTTTAACACAAATCATGACTCTTTCTAAAGCAATGCTTTTGAATCCTTATCAACAATGCAATACACACGTATATATATGCATTTCATATACATTCATTGATCATTCCAAATATGCACTTTCATATGCAATAACTCACTCAAAACTCAAATCATGCATTTCACAAATATTCTTATCATTTTTCCTTTAAACGAATTTAGCCAATGCTTTCTAAGTGGGTATGTGATAATCGAATCACCGGCACACCCATCAAGCACAGTCGGTATAAAAAGGTTTTATAACATAGTGTACCTAGCCTACTGGCTATCGACCGGTTATAAAAATCATTTTGTGAACACTATCGATACCGCCCGTCATACACAGGTGACGAGTGACACTCATATTACGTTTGTTCACACAATATTGTTAGTTTGACCCTTATTGGTATACCAATTCATCTCAACTCAAATACGACTGATAACATTCATTAAGGCATTAAAATCAGCCATAGAAATTTACAAGCACAATAGGTTATATACACATTTATACTCAATAGCACATTAATACTCATAAATTGATTTTTTTCATGGAACATCACAATCAATTTTCTCAAATCACTTAAAATAAATCAATATGCAGTTTTATTGAAAATCATTTCAATAATTGCACAAACAATTTTGATACTTGAAATAAGAAGAGAATAATAGAGAACTAACAAAAAAGGTCGATGTACTTTGATTCCTATCCTCGGAATCTCAACTTTAATTTAGGTTTTCCTTATCGCCAACCCCTGATCCATCACAATTAGAGAATAATATCAATTGGCTTATTTAGGTTTCTGAAGTCGTGGCTGTTTCTCACCCAACACCTTCACTGTAAAAATTTCTGGGAACAAATGAGCCATATTTTACCCAACTTCTTTCGAGTCCATTGTTCTTCTATAAATCTATTTTATTTAGAAATTGGAATCATCCAATTCAGAGCACCAAAGCTCCAGATATGTCCTAAACATTCGGGAATATTCTATTTTCAATACAAAACTAGAATTTGCCCAAAAGCATAGCTCCCTTTAGACTTATTTTAGGGAAATTTGAATACACTTATTTCAGGAAAATTTGTTATCCTAGAAGTCTAGTTTACCCAGAAATTTTAATCACTCAATTGGATGAGTGAAACTCAACTTATGGCCTAAAACCCAAAACTGTTCCGAAACACCAAAAAACCCGCATTCGAACTCCGAACTGTAATTGACTTTGAAAATGTAACCTCACTTTGAAAATTTTTCTGGGTCCAATGGGGTTCAAATTTGAATACAATTATTTAAGGAAAATGTGTTCTCATAGAAGTCTATTTTACCCAGAAATTTGAATCACTCAATTTGGATGAGTGAAACTCAACTTATAAATTTCAATTACCAAAATTAACACCAAAATCAGACACATCAACCATAATCGACCTCGAAATGAGCTCACTCTTTGATGAATTTTTTTAACCAATGGGTCCAAATTTGGATACACTTATTTAAAAAATATTTGTTTTCCTAGAAGTTTAGTTTACCCAGAAATTTGAATCACTCAATTTGGATTATTGATGGTCAAGTTATGGCCAAAACAAAAACATGGGTTTTGAAAAATTTTGACAGCATCTCCCCTAAAAACCCAACATTTCCTTTATACAAAAATTCCTCAACACCAATCCAAACCCAAGAATACACCTGAAAAGTCTTAACCCAATACAACCCCAAAACAAACAAATAAGGAATTAGGGAAGGAAATTCTTAAACTTGACTTACAACTTGAAACCCTAGCTCCCCTTTTACCTTCTCTTCTTCATTCCTTCTCTTCTTTTCCTTCACTTTACTTGCAAAACCTTGGACCAAAAGGGGGACAATCAACCCAAAAAGGTTTCTCCCTTCTCAAAACATGAGAGCCTTGGCTCTCAAATGTGAATGCCCAAAATGAGCTCCTTCTAATTGTGACGGCCCGTGTCGCCATACCCAACCCGACTCGGAGGCCGAACCCGATCCGGGACTTGGTCATCTTTTGGAATCCAATTCCTTTTTCTTTTGTCAGTAAAACACATTTCCAATGCTCATATTGTAAAGGATATTTATATTTATGAAAATATATTTGTATATATACTAATTCAACTTAAAGGGGACCCATAATTTTATTTTCAATACACATTTTCCATTAAATATGGCATTACATGCCCATTTGGTCCATTTACCACATTTAAACATTACGCGATTATAAGCCATTCAATACTAGCCATTTACAAAAAATCAAAGTTTGTACAAAAATGTCAAATATATTTCATGAATGCATGGTCGAGATTTACTCAACTCGTGAGGCCTCTGGACGACTAATTGCCGAGGTCTTTTTCCTTCTGCATGTTCACTGCACACTCACGTCGACGATAAAAACAACGCGCTAAACATTTTCATGCCTAGTGATTCTATACATTTCTCTCTCTCTTCATTTCAATTTAAGTAAATCATGCATTTTTCTAAATCAATGCCTTTGTATAATTTTTTTTTCAATGACCAATGTGGTACAATACATATATGTATATTTTCCTTTCGTATACATTCAAATTACAATTCATTGGTCATTTCAATCATGCAGTTTCATATGCAATAAATCATTATAACACAAATCATGCATTTCAAAATTTTCTTTTCATTTTGCCCTTAAGAAAATTTAATCCATGCCACAAGACAGATAATCTTAATCACCGGCACGCATCCCGTCACCAGCCGCAGATATAAAAAAGGTTTTATAACACCTGACAATTTTCTATCGTTGACTGATATTAAAATCATTTCTGAACACTATCAATATTGTCCTCATTGCCAATGACGGAGGACACATTACGCTTTTGCTAATGCATTATTCGACCTCATCGTATACCAATCTATTCTTAACTCAATTTAATGGTTAACATTCTATTAAGGGTGCTCAAATCATTCATAGAAATTGGCTAATAGTGTGTATACATTTATATCCAAATACTTGGTTTCCAATACTCATGCAATTTTTTCATGTGCACTATTTCACAATCAGTTGTATCAAACCAATTTAAAACAAATCAATATGCAATTTATCGCAATTCATTTCAATAAATCCACTTATTTCATAATCCTTCAAAAAATTTAGAAATAGAGAGAGAGGAGTGGAGAACAAACCAATTCATTTATGGCTCAAGTGGAGCACACATGCATATTCATATAAAACCTTTTAGATTTGATTTGTCAAACAAAACACAAAACCAAAACAAGGAAATAAGTGTGAAGAACAAACCCAAAAAGGTTGTCGTTCTTCGATTCCTATTCTCAAAATCCCGCCTAGTCGCATTCGTCACCAACCCTCTAATCCATCAACATGTCACAATCAAAGAACAACCCAAGAAAAAAACGCTTAGTATCTTGATTTTTGGTTAGGGTTGATGTCTACCCAATACACCTTTACTTGAAAACTTTTCTGGGGACACATGAGCCATATTTTGCTCATGCTTCCTTGAATAAAATTATATCTCTATGAGTCTATTTTTAGTAGGAATTAGAATCATATCATTTGTATCACCCAAACTCAAGTTGCGGCATTTTAATGTCAAACTGGTTGGTATGTCTAAAATTTCACTCCCGCCAGCATACTATTATTCTCACATTTTGTGGGTCTTTAACTCATAAATTGGTAATGGTCTTTCTACTCATTTAAAGATATGGTTCTGAAGGTTTCTTCTCCACTTCAATCATCCAATTTGGATAACCAAAAAAATCAAGTTACTGGGAATTTTACATCCAGACTACCTACTATAAAAGGACCATTGTTCTTGCACATAGCTCCACTTTGATAGATTTCTAGGAACTTTGGGGTTACAAATTTCATACACTTCCTTTAAGTAAATTATTCCCCTATAATTATAGTTTACCTAGATTTTTGAATCACTCAATTTGGATGAGTGAAACTCAACTTACGACCAAAACACCACAACCACACCCAAAACAAAGCATACCCATTAGCTACCCGAAACTTACCTTTAATCTCATATTCGGGAGCCTTAGAGCTACATTTGCTCCTAGTTCCTTCTATAAGTTTTTAGCTCTAGCTCTTATGGTTCTTTACCAATTAGAATCACTCAATTGGGATGATTAAAACTTAACTTATAGCCAAAACAAAAACAAGGGTTTTGAAATTTTTTAAGAACTCCTTGAAATCATCATTTCCTTTACACAAAAATTCCTCAAAACCAATCCAAACCAATCAAAACAATGCAAAACAACCTCAAACTGAACTAAAACCATCCAAGAATACTTTACACAAAGCTAGGGTTTTTCTCTAAACCCAAACACAAGAAAAGAGGGTGTTAGGGTTTTGTTTCTTACCTTTAAATTTCTTCCTTTCTCTTCTTCCTTCTTCCTTCTTCTTCTTTATCACTTAAACTCGATCTCATTGAGCAAATCACCCACTCATCTCCCCTTTTCTCTCAACCGGATTTGCCCAACAAAATGCCTAAATGAGAGATTCTCTTCATTCTAAAGACCAATTTGGTCTTTAATACTTAAACCTTCGTAAGGCCATGTTCGTTTACACATTAATTCCTATTTTTCTTCATTTTTGCATTTTAACTCTCATTTCACTCCTCATTTCTACTTCATTTAATTTCATTCATTTTAACATTTACACTCCTCATTTATGACCCTTAGGGTCCTCATTTGACATTTCTTACTAAATTCTCTGCCCTATGTAAATTTATAGGTTTTTATCATTTTTGTTTTTAACCATTTAAACTCTAAAATATAATTTAATTTATTTTACACCCCTAACAGTTATAAAACTATTAGGGTATTTTCAGGGTGTTACACTAAGACCAATTTTTGGTCTTATCCCATTTTATGTGTAAGGCCATGTTTGGTTAGCACATTTTAATCATCTTTTCTCATTTTTGTATTAAAGACCTCCTATTCTTCCTATTTGACATTTCACTTCTCAATATTCTCACTTTGGCATTTATTCTTTTTCATTTATGACCCTTAGGTACTCATTTGATATTTTTATCAAATTTATCCAACTCCTGTAAAAATTTTGGGGTTTTTATTTTTTTTTTCTTATCATTTTTCGTTTTTAGGAATTTAAACATTGAAAAAATACAATTTAATTTGTTTTATACCCTAAACATGTTATAAAAATGTTAGGATATTTTCATGCTACGCATCGTGAGGTCGATCTTCAAAAGGCACTCTGCACCTTTTCAATTGGTCGAACAAGTCATCAATTCTAGGTAATGGGTACTTGTTCTTCACTGTTATCTTGTTCAATTGCCTATAATCAACACACAATCGAAGTGTAGAATCTTTCTTCTTAACAAAGAGCACTGGAGCTCCCCATGGTGATACACTCGGACGAATAAATCCCTTCTCTAATAATTCTTGCAATTAGAGCTTCAACTCTTTTAACTCCACTAGACATTCTTATACTGTAATGGATGCCTAGTGGCACTTAACAACGCCGATTGCAAACTCAATCTCTCCGTGGAGGTAATCTTGGTAACTCCTCCTGAACACCGTCCTGATAATCACAAACCGTAGGATGTTCGATGAACTAGGGCTCCCATTTTGTATCAACAATCACATATGCCAGCAGGCTTCACACCCTTCTAAACCATTATTCAAAGAGTGGCGACTTATCACATAGAGACAAGGGTTCGACTACGATAAAAGTCACCTTCCTTTCGCCACTGCTCTAAGGTCACTCGTTTCATTCTACAATCAACTACCACTTGGTGTCAGGACAATCAATCCATCCCTACTATCACATCGAACTCTTTGAATGATAACTCAATTAAGTCTCGAACTCATACTCAGACTGACGGGATACAACCCCTCATAGACTATGGCTCTCAACGACACTATGCCTGCTAAGTCTGTCACCTTCGAAACTTTAATGGGGTACTGAACTTTTCCATGCTTAACCCATTAAGACCGACAAGATCCGCATCAGAGTCACGTCATCCTTTATATGCAAATGCAATGCATGTCACAAACAATTTCAAAAATCATTTTATAGAACCGCCTAAACCTAGGCTCTAATACCATTAAATATGTCACGCCAGACCACTCGGCCAGAGGTCGAATCGGACCGGGCGCTTAATTCACTTACTATATATACATTTTCAAATACCGCAAATAAATGGACAGATAATCATTTCTAAGTGCAAAAGTATGGCCCACCGTTTTGTCAATTAACACTTTCATTCAATATGACATGTATGCCCTTTCAACATTATCATTTACAAAACATTATCATTTACAAAACATTATTAGAGTTCATCTCCACAATTAAATCAAATATGTTCTTCCCATGAAAACTTATACATTTTTTGTTTCATTACAAAAAGGATCAAATAATGTCATGGGATGAAATATATGCATGAGACTTTAGCGCTGCATTTATAGTCCGCATGATTCAATGATGATCAAACTCCGGGTCTGTCATTCCTACCACTTGCACTGCAGGATGATAAACAATGCGCCTAAGCATTTTCATGCTTAGTAGTTCTATGAAATTCTCTCTTCATTTCAATTAAACACAACATGAAGCTTTTCAAACAATGTTTCTACAATACTTCAATGTTCATGCAATATACATTATATATATACGTGGTGTGTGTGTGTGTGTGTGTGTTATTTCACATACTCTTCATTTGCAAATCATTTGATCACTAAAGTAGATACACTCATATGCAATATTTCATTCAAAACTCAACAATGCATTTCCACATTTACGATAATTTTGCTCCTTAAACTAATTTAACCATTTTCTGCTCAGATAATCGAATCACCGGTACGCTTCCGCCTCGGGCCGCCAACATAGAAAACATTTTATAACACGCACGGCCCGCTGGTCGCTAATCACTATTTAAAAATCGTGTGTACACTACTGACACGTCTCCATTGAGCTACGATCTAAGATGCCACTTCATATATTTCATTTAGTTCATAATACTCAAGTGGCCAATTTTGGTCATATACTCAATTATCTCTTAACTCGAATATGATGGATAACATTCTATTAAGGGCATTAAAAATCAATCATAGTAATTTACAATATTATATATACATTTATACCCAAATAATACATTTTGATGCTCATACATTTTTTTATGCCAATGCATTTGAAATCAAATTTTCCCAAATCACATATGCAGTTTTCTTGAAAATCATTTCAACCAATAATCACAAAACTTGGAATAAGAAGAGAGGTATGGAGAACAAACTCAAAAAGGTTGTCCTCCGATTCCTTTCCTAACTCCGTTTCGTTAAACTTCTCACCAACCCCTAATCCATCACAATTAGAGAACAATATTAGTTACTTAGTTTAGGTTTCTAGTTAGGTTGTTTTCTACCAACTTCCTAAAAGTAAATTCTATGGGAAAAATAAGTCATATTTTTACCCACCCTGGCCAAGTCCATTATTCTCCTATAAATCTATTTTACAAGAAATTGAATCATCCACCAAGCACTGAACTCAAGATACTGCTCAAAACAACCACTAATATATTTTCAAACATAACTGGCTTGCCTGCACAGAAGCCACTTTGACGACTTGGGTCCGTTGGGGTCCAAATTTGAATACACTTATTTCAAGGAGATTTGTTCTCCTAGAAGTATAGTTTGCCCAAAAAATTGAATCACTCAATTTGGATGAGTGAAACTTAACTTATGGCCTAAATACCAAAACTGTTCCAAAACACCAAAACTGTACCAAACTGAACCAAAATTTGCCCTAAAATAGAGCCTCACTTTGATGAATTTATGGGTCCAATGAGGTCTAAATTTGAATACACTTATTTTAAGGAATTTGTTCTCCTATAAGTCTAGTTTACCCAAAAATTTGAATCACTCAATTTGGATGAGTGAAACTCAACTTATGGCCTAAATACCAAAGCTGCACCAAACTGAACCAGAATTTGCCTGAAAATAGAGCCTCACTTTGACAAATTTCTGGGTCCAATAGGTTCCAAATTTTAATACACTTACTTCAAGGAGATGTTTTCTCCTAGAAGTCTAGTTTACCCAGAAATTTGAATCACTCAATTTGGATGAGTGATGGCCAAGTTATGGCCAAAAACAAAATATGGGTTTTGGAAAATTTTGACAAAGATCTCCCTAAAACTCAACATTTCCTTTATACAAAAAATCCTCAAAACCAATCCTAACCCAAAAGCACTTTGAAACTTAACCCAAAACAACCTCAAAACTTATCTACAACCATTTAAAACACTTCTATTCTGATTTTGGGTTTTCATCAAACCTAAACACAACATTTAGGGGAAGTTAGAGTTAGTTCATAACTTAAATCTCTTGATTTCTTCCACTACCAATTTCAAATTTTCCTTGTCGATCAAATGGATCCAAGATGGAGAGAGAATCAGTCACACCAACTTGGCTCCTCTCTAAACTCGTGCCCTTCTCTTCTTTACCTAAATGAGAACTCATCATTCTAAGACCAAAATTGTCTTAATCCACATCCTTCTCATAAGGCCATGTTTCGTCTCACATTTTTGCCTATTATTTTCCATTTTTTTGCATTTTGGTTCTTCTTTTGTCTTTCATTTACACTTCATTTAATCAAAATTGCCATTTTGGCATATACACTTACTCATTTATGACCCTTGGTGTGATCATCAAGATCATCGCACTTCTAATTCACCCAAATAAACTCCGACTGGGACATTCCTCAATTTTCTTTATTTTTTATTTATTTTTTAATCGTTTCGAATAATTCAAATACAATTATTTTCTAAACACATTTCAAATACTTAATGAAAATATATATACGTAAATACCACTTTAACTTAAAGGAGGCCCATCATTTGATCACAAAACTCTTTTTCATTTGATATGGCATTTCATCCCCATTTGGTCCATTTACCACCTTTATACACTCAAGGCCATTATTAGCCAAGCTAATATCCAAATATTTGGCATAAAATATAATCAGAGTTCACTTTTCATAATAGTGTTTGTGTACAAAATGAATCGAATAATTTCATGTATGTATGTGATGGAGTTTCTTTACTTATCCTCCGTGACTTCGATCGCATGACTCGATCTCACTACGGTCTATGTCTTCGCACATGTTCACTTCTAAGACCGCGCAATGATAAAGCAACGCCAAGTACATTTTCATGCTTAGTGGTTCTATATATAGTACTCTTCCATTTCATTTTAAGTCAATTCATGCAATTTTTCTAAACCATGATTTTGAATCTTTTTGAATGATCAATGCAAATACAATACATATATTCATTTTATATACATTCATTTACGGTTCATTGATCATTCCAAATATGCACTTTCATATGTAATAAATCATTCAAGACACAAAATCATGCATTTCGCAAATACTCTTATCATTTAGCCCTTAAACAAATTTAACATATGCTTTCGGTGCACAAGATAACGGAATCACCGGCACTTGCCCCGGGTCATCGTAGGTCGCTATAAAAACATTTCTTGTTTTATACCACAATGGTTCTACTGGTCGCAACTGTTATTAAAATCAATTGCGGGAACACCATCGCTATGTCCTACCGGCCATGGATCTGAGTGACACCGTCATTACGCTCTTCGTCAGCACATCACTCACCCTTATCGTATACCAATCTATCCTCAACTCGAATTTAACGGTTGACATTCTCTTAAGGGCGTTCAACTCATTCATAGGAAAAATACAGTATAGTATGTACATTTATACAAACAATTCATTTTCAATACTCATGCAATTTTTCATATGCAAATCATTTCACAATTAACTGCCTTAAATCAATGAAAACAAATCAATATTCAAATCATTTTGTAATCATTCAAACACTTTGGAATTAGAGAGAGAGAAGTGGAGAACAAACCAAATAGCTTGTTGCACTTTGATTCAAATCCTCATAATCTCGACTTCAATTCGAGTTTTTCTCGTCACCAACCCTAATCCATCACACCAGAGAGCAATACGCTGGCTTATTTGTAGTTTAGTTAGGTTGTTTTCACCAACACACACCTTCATTTGTAAAAATTTTCTGAGAACAAAGGAGTCATATTTTACTCAACTTCCTTCAAGTCCATTGTTTATCTATAAATCTATTTTATACGTAAATTGAAATATCCAAATTTTAGAATCAAGCTCCGCTATATATCTTAAACATCCGACTATTCTTTTTCAACATGAACTTAATCCGCTAAAATGTAGCTTCACTCGTGATTTAATTTCTCGTCCAATGGGTTCAAATTTGAATACATTTATTTCAAGGAGATTTATTCTTCTAGAAGTATAGTTTACCCAAAAATTTGAATCTCTCAATTTGGATGAGTGAAACTCAACTTATGACGTAAATACCAAAAATGTTCCTAAACATCAAAACTGTATCAGAACTGAACCAGAATTGACTAGAAAATAGAGCCTCACTTTGACGAATTTCTGGGTCCAATGGGGTCAAAATTTGAATACACTTATTTCAAGGATATTTGTTCTCCTATAAGTCTAGTTTACCCTATAAATTGAATCACTCAAATTGGATGAGTGATGGCTAAGTTATGGCCTAAACCAAAAACATAGGTTTTGGAAAATTTTGACAGCATCTCCCCTAAAAAACCCAACATTTCCTTTATACAAAAATTCTTCAACACCAATCCAAACAACTTAGAACAACCCCCAAAACTGAAATAAACCAATCTACAACATTTTTATACCAACTTAGTGTTCTTTCTAAACCCAAACACAACATTAAAGTAAGTTAGGGTTAATCTCTTACCTTAAATCTCTTCTTTTCTCTTCTTTCTTCTTCCCTCCTCTTCTTGATCACTTAAACTCTTGATTTGGCGGAGCAAAATCACCCACTCATCTCCCTTTTCTCTCAAAACCAGATTTGCCCTAGCTTTTTCTCTCCCATTCTTTTGCCAAATGTGTAAAATGCCTCCCAAAGACCAATATTTGGTCTTTATGTCAAAATCCTGCACTATGACTTATTTGGCTACTCACTTTAAAGCTTCATTTCCACTTCATTTCATTTCATTTATACTTTTGCACTTACATTACTCATTTATGACCCTTAGGTCCTCATTTCACATTTTTACCAAATGCATTTGGCTCTTGTAAAATTTCTAGGTTTTTAGCCATTTAACTTAAAAAAAAATATAATATAATTTATTTTATACCCTGAACATGTTATAAAGTTGTTAGGGTATTTTTTAGGGCGTTACACTTGGGTTCTCATTTTGACATTTTACAAATTTAACCTTAATTCTTGTATAATTTCCGGGTTTTATTTTTTTTTTTTTTTGTTCTTTAACAATATAAATTCTGAAAAAATACAATTTAACTTATTTTATACCTTAAATATGTTATAAAACTACTAGGGTATTTTGAATAATGAAGCCATTTGACCCCTTTGCAGTTTCTTTGGCGCTACTGTCTCAATTGGCCATTGACAATTGTTCAAGGCTATGTTCTCCAGAATTTGGTAAGCTTCTACTTTATTCTTGCCCAAAATAGCTCCTCCCATTGAAGCATTAATAAGAGTCCTCAGAGGAATGCTCAAACCATTGTATAAATGCTACACTTGCATCCATTTAGGGAAATTATGGTGAGGGCATTTCCTTAAAAGGTCTTTGTATCTCTCCCAAGCTTCATAGAAAGTCTATCCATCTAATTGGCAGAAGTTTTTGATGTCTATTCTTAATTTTGATGCCTTAGCTAGTGGAAAGAACTAAGTTAGAAATTCATTTACTACTCATCCCAAGATGTAATGGAATCCGGAGGCTCGTAGTAAGCCAATGCTTCACCTTATCCTTCAAAGAGAAAGGAAATAACCGAAGGCAGATGGCATCGTCACTCACTCCATTGTAGTTCACCGTATCACACACTTCTAAAAAGTTTAGGATGTGAGCATTCGGGTCCTCGTGTGGGGGTCCATTGAATTGAATCCCTTGCAAGAGTTGAAGAGTGATGGATTTGAGCTCGAAATTGTTAGCTTGTATAGTCGGTCTCCTTATCACAGGTTGAGCAGTAGACGGCGGACGAACATAATCCCTAATGGTCTCAATATATTAATCAATTGTGTAGTGTCAAGGGTCACAACATCTCCCATTCTAGAGCCAATTTCTTTTTCTCTGAAATCATCCATATTATCCATGGGTTGTAGTTTTATAAGATCGGATGCTCTCTTATCCCTTTGGATTTTTCTCAAAGTCTCTTCGATTTCAAGGTCCAATGGTATAAGATTCTCAACACCAAGTCTTCGCATATAACTTAATGGTACCTAAAATCACACAGAAAACAACCAAATGTCAAAAACTCAAAAACACAAAACAAAAAGTAAACGAAATGTTTGAAGTACTAAAGAAGCACTTTAGTGGGCTGATATTAGTATGAACATCGCTCTTCTAATAACCTTGCCAAAACTTGATAGGCTTTTATGATGTACATTAAAATATGAAAGGTCGTGTAATTGTCGCCTATTCACACAAGTATACGCTAGCGCACTATGTGTACACATATCGATCCATAGGGAAACATGGGATACTAAGTACCAAAATTGGGCTGCTTCTTTAATATCCAAACGAAATTTTTGTGATGGGTTGAAACAAAATTTAAATTAAACTACTAAATTTTAATCTAACAATTTTATTACTCAAGTAAGGGGTTCTAAGAGATAATAAAGTTTTAGGGTTTTGGTGCAACTGGACAATTCACTTATATCCAAACCAGAATCCTGGTCTATTGTTTCTTGAGAAAGTTCTCCAAGGCGATTCTTGATTGATTTAGTTATAAACCTCTCTCGAGGTCGAATAACCTACCAACTAATACTAGGTCTTTTGCTTCTTAGCTCAACCCCAAGCACTAGAGGTGCTTTAAGACCCAAGAACCTCACACACCTCTTACCAGGATAATTAGGTTGATTCACCTATGTCTAATTCTTTACTCCCTTCTCAAATCTCCCAGAGGACCACTCACCACATTGATGTTAATCATAAATCAATATTTAAATATAATCAAGTATGGATCAATAGAGGTTCGATCACATGAAACAATAGAAGAAGGCATTCTAGCAATTAGATATAAGCTTCATGTCTAAAATACAACCAAAACCCTAGTTTGTAAATTTAGAACATAACGAAAATCTGGAACATCATAAAACTCAGATAAAACATTAAAGTTAAAGAAGACATGATTTTAATGCTGAATGTCGATGAATCTTCGGGATTCTTCTTCAAGAATCTAGAATCTTCCAAGAGTAGATGCTCTTCTTCACGTCCATCTCTCTTCTTTTCTCTCGATCTAAACCCCTCAGAGTGCGGCCTTTCTCCAAAATTACGAACCCCTATCTTGTCTTGAAACCCCCTATTTATAGTCTTCGAAACATGGGGCATTGGTGGGCCAAAATTGAGATGCGTTATGTTTCAAATCGCAATCTGCCTCACGCAAGAAACATTCATCACAAATGAAGGTGTGGTTTCGTCAGCAATAACCCGTAGGGGCTCGCTTTTCATCAATTCATCCTTCATCGCTGATTAACGCAATTTTGCCGCAACGGCTGTGGTTCGTCATAAAGAAACCCGTAAGGCTTCTTTTTTACTTGATTTCTGCATTTCTACATCACTTTGCTAGGTTTTCACTACAAATTTGCAAAACACAATCAAATAAGGGATTAGAACATTATTTAGCGATATTAGTGTGAATCTATCATCAAAGTTGTATAAAACACGTGAAAAGTACCCTAAAAATGCTAACAAGATTCACACTTATCAAGGATCAAACTTCCCTAGTGGAAGATGTGGGAAGTGGCATCAGGAAGTGGGGAGAATAGAGAAAATGGAGACTTGCTCGGCAATGTCAATCTACTTCAGCAAGTCCTAACTTTTCAATCAGCTTCCATAAACTTCAACACTCTATTTCCTAGTTTTAACCAAGTTTTTGTCAAATTTTCAGCACAATGTTATTCATTCCTTCATAGTGAAAGTCAATGTTTTTCTTTAGGAATTCTAGCATTATATCTCTAAGTTCTATTCAAGTTTCTATCAATTTTCTAGCACCATGTTATTTTATTCATTCCTAGGGAAATCTAATATTTTTCTGTAGCATTTGATTCCTGCAATATCTCTATTGGAATTTTCTACTTTTATTCTTGGGAACTGTCAAGAGAATCAAGAAGCCTATATAGTATGATTAGGAGTTTGATTTTACGAATTATTTCAATTTGGAAACACTTTAATTTCCCGACATGTCCGCACACTTTTATTTTGTATGTTTATGTGAAAATAAAAAATCACCACAACAATATGTGATAGTAAAATATAGTACCTATACCGTATGAATGGTTATAGATAATATATCTAACTTAAAAGTATATAAAATATTTTTAAGTATCTGTCCAAAATTTCTAAGTTAGAAACTTGGTTGTTTTAGGTTTTTTAAGAGTATGGAATACACTTTTTACATAAAAATATAAATCCTATTGGATTTGAAATGTTTTTAAAATTTATTATTATTTATTTTAATTATTAGTATTATTGTTGTTGACTTCTTGTTGTTGTTTTTAAATTGCTTTTTATTGAGAAAAAACAAAATAAGATTTAAGATATTTGTGACGTAATGGGCTGTTTGTATTCAATTTCAACACTTTACAAAATAGTTTTTTTATAATTGAATTTCTGAAATATCAAATTAGCTGACCATCTTTTCTTTTACAATCTCAATATAGCGAGGCAAAGGATTTACGTTTCATAACGATTAGAATGTTTGAAAAATCTCAATCCTAATACAAAACAATGAGAATGTTTGAATATGTCTAGCATACACATTCCATTCGGTATTCAACATTCAGCTGACAAGTCACCAACCACAGACTAAATGGCAAAGACAGCGCAAATTATTAGGTTACCTCAAAAATATCATGAAAGTAAATAGATATGGAAAAGTATTTTCATAGAGGAATTTTTGTCCTTTCCAATACTTATACTTCGACGCAATTAATGTGGTTACCGTTTGGGAAAAACGGTCTAGCTCGAAAACAAACGAGAAAAGCCAGGCCGTCGGATGACGGACATTTTTCCTGTAACTGATGGACGGACGGTGGAGATTTCATGTCGAAAATGTTTGAATGTTCTCTATATATTATCAATGTGTTTAAACTAAACTCCAGTATCTTGTCTCAGACTTTGTCTGGTTGCCCCCCTAAGTCACTTGCTTAACCACCCTCCTCGAAACGGAGAATCTTCTTGCCCTTTACCCTATGTTTTTGTTTCAACAATTGAGAGGACCAATAGTGATGAGCTTTTCCGAAGGGTTATGATGACATGGAAATAATTCTTAGGAAAAGATCAAAATCGGTGGCCCAATTAACCCCATTAGCATAACCACCAACAAACAAAGACAAAACGGATATAATCCAGCCAGTTAACTGTTAAGTAAAACGTTACATCCGTTCTCAATAACGAAAGGAGTTGATAACAGAATCATAGGATCATAATATCCTTTTTTTTTTTACATTAATTGATCTTATAAGACTTTGGACTATTTTTTATAATATTATTTAGATTTAGGATACAGAATCTAAACCCTATATACTGATGCTGCTCTAAGTTTTCAAACCTCAAACTCGTAGATTCAATCATTGATGGATATATCCTATGTCATTTCATGGGTCTTGAGATATGACATTAGAAATTGCGTAATGGCATGGAATAAGTTGAATTGGAATCTGAATCTTCTAAACTTCGTTTAGACTGAGTGTCTCTACAAACAGTGGATCTTTGAATCTTCTTATGTGAGTAGCGGTCACGTACGCAATAGTTCATTCACATACAACTAGTTTTGTGGAAATATAAATAGTCAACAGTTTATTTGAACCAATAATTTAATGGATTGGAATTGTAATTAATCCGAAATTAATATCGAATCAATATTTTTCATCTATACTGCTGACAATGACGAGAACGGTATCATCTTTGATGCGTAACAAAGTGTAACGCTGACCAATTTACAAAACGGGAAGTTGCTAAGATGAAGGAATCTTGTATATGTCGAAGCACTTTTGGAATTCTCCGAAATACTTTAACCAACTGCTAGCTAGAAAAGTTGCTCAGTTACTCATTTATTTTGGACCCATTTGAAGGATTAATGCAATTTTCCTTAGAGGTATGCTATATGAAGAATTACATATATCATTATTCTAATTGATTAAAGTCCTCCTTAATTAACATACCAATAATTGTCAACGGGGAGGAAATTAATATTTCTTTTTGAAATATGTTTAATGAAGCACGGTTTTAGATCTCGAGTTTGTTAATTACCACTCGTAGTCGAAAATTTTATCCAAGTTAATCCAAATGTTGAGTTTGAATGCGATTGCTTAAGGGTAGACTGTTATGTTTCTGATGGAGGTGGTTATCTAGAACTCTTCCTTGGAGATGATGTTAATCTAGTACACTCAACCGATGGACCAATTATATGTTATATGAAAGACAGTAACATCAAATTAGCCCATTTTAAGGTTTAGGGAAATAGTTTGTAGAGTGACACGAAAACAAGTAAAACGAATATTAAGGATTTGCTAAATATAAACAAGATAATAATTACCTAAAAAGTTAGTTTAAAAATCATTGTAAAAGCGCCTATTGAAAATATTTTTAAGTTTATTCCAAATTAATGTGTCTAATTAAGGGTGATTTGATTAAAAGATTCATTGAAGACTTGATTTTGTAAATCTCTAAATTATCACTAATTTTTATCTATGTTGACAAAATACTCACTTTATTTAGTTATAAAAATAACTTGATTTAAATACATGTAACAATAATAAAAATACTTTTTCATCTAAATGGATTATTCAAGAAAAACACTGGGAATACAGGTATATACAGCTCAAGGTAAAGTTATATTATTTCGACTTCTAGAAAATAAAATGATTCTTAGTAACTTTGTTTTCTACTATAAACATCCTGATTTAAGCTGAGCTTAAGGAATTTTCACAACTGTTAAGTGATCAAATATCATAATTATAGTGGTCCTAGAAGAACATTAAAAAACAACACACATTCAAATCATTTTCTCTTATATTGATGCGTGGGCTCCCATAGAACACAGTCAAGTTAGGAAATTTCAGAGTGCGGAAATCGTAGAGGGAAACTCGCTTGCCTGGGTGCCTACAAGATGAATATGCATTGGAGGATGCCTTTTCAATCGAATTGATGGAGCGTTGTTTGAATTCCGCCGGGGTTTCGACTGGAATCGCCGGTCATTTGGCCCGCGTTCTGGATGATTCCTTCCAAAAAAGCCAGCAAGAACAAATAAGGATAGGCTGGCTCAGCCATCACATTCGCTGACGTTCACCTCCTCGATAAGAGAAAAGATCAATCGCTTAAAGGGCTATCAAAGATACAGACTTTCACCATTTAAATACTTCCAGATTGCATAAAGATATGTTTTTCCCAATCGATGGTGGTAAGGATTCTCTCTATCGATGAGGGATTTTCACCTCTTTATCACTATCGACATCAGATAATTAGGAAAGAAAATTATTCTACTTCCTTATTAACAGATTCGGTCAATGCATACGATGTTAGTTATCGACTATCCTACTCTTTATTGTATAGATTTTGCTCGACTTACGTGATACTTAATTTTCGCATCACTCACGCTTATCGCCCTTTGTAATAACGAACCCGGCTTCATTTTAAGTCACACATGGGCCCTAGCGCTTCACCGAGTCACTATTTTAGGCTTGGTGAGCTGTCACAAGACCTATTTTTAAACCCTATCATGCATTAATACTGAAAGTGACAACATCCATGAAGGTTGCTATCAGCTTTCTAACAATTTTAGTTTTCGTTTTCTCTCCACCCTCTATAAATACCCCTAACAATTCATTCTATTTGTGCAAAAGATAAGATAGGTTGTGCTATTAGAAATAGAAAGAAAATTGAAGTTGCCTTGTTCTTTAAGACAACTGAGAAGCTTTTATTCAAAGATGTGGATGATCACGAAGGTTTTTCTCTTGGAAATTTTAGCGTTTCTACTTTTAGGTAGTGGCCTCCATTGCCATGCTTCAACTCGTCGGTTTAATTTTGTGGTATGATTCCGGCTTTGACGCCGCTTTCTCATCATAGTCTTTAGGAAACAGTGCTTTGTTATTAACTTTTAATTGATTTCAGGTGAGGGAAGTTTCATATAGAAGGCTCTGCAGCACCAAGAACATCTTAACGGTAAACGGTCAATTTCCGGGACCTACTATATATGCCAAGAAAGGAGAGACGATCATTGTGGACGTTTATAACCGGGGAAAAGAAAACGTCACAATTCACTGGTGAGTCCTTTGCGTCTCTGATCAGGAGAAAGATAGACATTGTGTGCTAATAATGTATGGTTATTATTTTGTAGGCATGGGGTGAAGATGCCTAGATATCCATGGACAGATGGTCCTGAGTATGTAACACAATGCCCAATTAAGCCAGGGTCTAAGTTCAGCCAGAAGATCGTTCTTTCCTCTGAAGAAGGAACTTTATGGTGGCATGCTCACAGTGACTGGACCCGAGCCACCGTTCATGGAGCTATAATCATCTACCCCAAGAATGGACGCAACTATCCGTTTCCTAAACCTAATGCAGAAGTTCCCATCATATTAGGTATAAATATGTTGCTGTATTAAAGGTTAAAACAGCAAAGCAAAATCTAAAATTATGGGGTTATGAAATGCAGGAGAGAATGGTGGAAGAGTGATGTAAATGCTGTCCGGGACGAAGGGGTTGCCACCGGAGGTTGCCCTAATGTCTCTGATTCTTTCTTGATAAATGGACAACCTGGTGACCTATATCCATGCTCAAAATCAGGTACAAAGTTTAACTTCTCATTTTAAAATTGTACATGATTCCATTTTCTTGTATGTTAACAAGGTTTACTTTACGTTATTAGCATAACATTTTTTTTTATTGCTAAACATTTTAGTTACAATATAGTAAAGTGTCCCTACTCAGACTCAAACCTGGGACCCCCTCTCCTTATACCTTGCTTTTTTGTAATGTTAAAAACTCTACCTCATGAGTTAGACAAGATAAGCTTAGCATCAACAAATTTAAAGCTTCATGCTAAAAATGAGGAGCTATTTTCCTTTTGTTTTGGTTAGTCATAAATATGTAACTTTCCGTTTCTAACTGCAGACACATTCAAGCTTAAGGTGGATGATGGAAAGACCTATCTACTTCGCATAATCAATGCTGCTTTGCAGGATATTCTCTTCTTCTCCATTGCCAAGCATAAAATGATAGTAGTTGGAACAGATGGTAGCTACATCAAGCCATTGACACAAGATTATATCTCAATATCACCCGGTCAAACCTTCGATGTCTTACTGAAAGCCGACCAACGCCCCAATCACTATTACATGGCGGCTAAAGCTTATTCCAGCGGCCAGGGAATTGATTATGATAACACAACCACCACAGCTATTGTACAGTACAGTGGAAACTACACTCCATCTTCTCCTCCCTCCTTTCCTCATCTTCCTGGACATAATGACACAAATGCATCGGTTAACTTCACGGGCAGCCTTCGAAGCTCAGCGAATTCGGAACATCCTTGCAATGTCCCATTAACCATGAGCACTAAATTGGTTTACACTATTTCTGTAAACACTTTTCCATGCGCGGATAATTCATGCAGGCCGAACGGACGCGATTGGTGCGACATCAACATATACCAATCCCCGACAGTTGACATACTGGAAGCTTACTATTACAATATGAGTGGTGTCTATGGAGATAAATTTCCTAGCGTTCCACCACTGGTGTTTGATTTTACAGCTGAGTATCTTCCATTAGAGTATCAGACGCCGGGAAAGGGAACGGAAGTGAAGGTGCTAGAGTATAACTCCACGGTGGAGATTGTTTTTCAAGGGACAAACTTTGTTGCAGGGACTGACCATCCTATGCATCTCCATGGATATAGTTTCTACGTTGTTGGATGGGGATTTGGAAATTTCGATAAAAATAGGGATCCTCAGCGGTATAATTTGGTGGATCCTCCCCTTCAGAATACTATCGTTGTTCCTAAGAATGGTTGGACTGCAATCAGATTCAAGGCATCCAACCCTGGTATGTTGCAAGCACTTGTCTCTTCCAAAAATAGTTTTTATTAATATTAATATAACTCAGGTGTTTGAAATATTTTATTTAAAAACCTCAACTGAACCAAAATTTGTAAACCTAACCTTTTTATGTTTTGTCTTGAAAACTAATCCATTTTAAAAGAAAATGTCATTTTCTATTTAATGTATTTACATATATCTTTGAAAAGACAAGATTTACAAAGGAACAATGAAGATATTTTTATCAAAATAAGATTAAAAAAACTAATGGAATATTAAGATTTTTGAAATTAAAATTTTAAAAGTTTTATTTTCATTGATTTAAGAATCTAATTCGATTTCTTTGAGCTTTAATGTCAATCATACTGTGGGACTTTTTTGTGAAAAAAGTTGAAAAAAAAATATATACGCTGTGGTAGCAAGGGGTCGAGCCTAGGGCTTAGGCTACCCACTGCCACTCAAGGTGGGGCAAGTCCCATGGTATGAATTATATTCAGGTATTTTCGTAAAATTAGTATACTATGGTTTATTCTTTATTCCGTTGAATTTTTATAATCTCTCTTAAAATTCATAGTGGAGTTTTCTCCTTTATCCGTGATTTTCTTTCTACAAAGATTCTCACGTAAATCTGATGTTTTTCTTTACTTCGTAGTTCTTTATTACGCCATTCATCATAACATTTTTTTTAATCAAACCATTTTTTTTCTTGCAGGTGTGTGGTTTATGCACTGCCATTTAGAGCGCCATCTGACTTGGGGCATGGACACTGCGTTCATAGTGAAAAATGGCAAACACTCGGAAGCACAGATGCTGCCTCCGCCATCTGACATGCCACCATGTTGAATCTGCAAAGATTAACATGTCAAATATTTCATTGAATATTTGCATTGTTCAGATTTCATTATTTATTTTCTGTTCAAAAAAATTGTTGACTAAATTAGTATTCCTCTTCAATTAAATGAACAAGCATTGTCTCATGTAAAGTCGTAAAATATTGTGTTTGGGATAATTAATTTGTTAGTTTCTTCTATTGTTCAAGTCAATGACGACGGTGGACTTTGCAATAATCTTTTGAGATATGCTGTTATGGAATTTGCCTTGCCTAATTAGATTATGAAAAAGATAAATTGATGATGTGTTCTTTTAAACCTTAATTAAATTCAACATGGACAACTCAATTAATAGGCCGGTACAATCGAAGCCTCTGAATTCCTCGGCCACAATAAACTTATCTAGATTTTGATGAGGAGGAGTCCCCCTCGTGAGGGCCCATCTCATTAATTGATGAAAAGAAAGAAAGTTGAAAAGGGGGCTGCTCTCGAATCAAGAAAAGAGGCAGCCCGCCCTTCCCTTGTAATATCAGATAATTATGCCGTCAAAGCAGCGTCGAAACATTTGCAGGTGGTATTTAGAAATAGGGTTCGGCATTTGGTATTCTTCTTTTAAATAGACAGTTCTTTCTTCATTATTCGATCATTTGAGAATGTGAGGGGAAAGTAAGGTAGAAAACAGATTATGAGAAAGAGCAAGAGGTTCTTTCTTGAGTATAATACGGGATTATAGTGTAACTATCTTTGGATAGGGTAAACACTTGGTTATTCTAGGTTTATATTGTAAAACCCAGGAAAAATCGAATTTTTCTAAAGAAAACAAAACTGTAATTTCCCACTATAGTATAGGTTGAAAGCCTATACTAGATCTCAAGTGACGAAATGGACCTCATCACTAGATTCATCATGCGAAATCTGGTTACCTAGGCGAATTTTGTTTAATTATGAGATAGTCGGAATTTCACGTTTTTCAAGACCATTAGTGTCGGGTGACACATGGAAAGCCACATGTAAAAATACCTGCATGTAGGACACATGGCAAGCCATGTGTCACCAAGCATGCAAGTTGGAAACTCTATAAAAGGGGGAGGAGACAAGTTCCTAGAGGAAGGGAGGGGTTGAAAGGAAAGGAGAAGGAAAAAGAAAAGGGAGAGAGGAAAGAAAGAAAGAAAGTGATAAGGAGAAGAAAGGGGGAGAATAACAGGGAGAAAAGGAAGCCTAAGTTCCACTGGCCTGAACTCATCGACCAAGAAGTAAAGTCCAGATATTCACTCCAGAGCCACGCTCCAAGAAGCAGAGATTCTTCACACTTTGTTTATTTCCACCCCAAGGGACTGTTTAGAAACAGGTTGTTGCCTATTTTGATCCATGCACTGGCTGATTTTAGCATTCGCTTTTAGGTTAGGAAACGAGGGAATTTGGACTTAGGTCCTTCATAAATTGTGAATGATTCAGAACTGTGTTCTGGCTAATCACCCGACCGACTCTCACGCTTCAAGCATGGTCCATTTTTCATGATCGCCATAGCTTAGGCCGTCATTGTGTCCCATTTCGAGACTATTCTATGTTAGGTTTTGGCATGTTTCAGGTACAATGATGGTCGTATGTGTGGATTGCTTTGCAGGCATTCTTATGCTGCTACAATTGGTCTTCGAGAACCAAGTTGTTCGCTGCTTTGGTCAATTTACTGATGATAATCATGATTGAATATATGAATTCGAATATACCGATTACTGAGATAACCGTTTTTGGAAGTTGAGTATGTTTTTGATATAATTGTCCATGATACAGATTTATCAGTCCATATGACATTCATCGTGATACGGTATACTTAATCATACGCACTAAGATAACGCACGTATTACGACCGAGGTATCGCATTCATGGGTGTAAGTGCATGGTGCCATCACACACCATCCTTGGTGGTTGATGAGTGGACTCGATATGTTGAATGAAGTTCAACGAAGTTCCGCTGTTCGTAGAGTATGAAATGGTGCCATCACACACCATCCTTAGTGGTCATTAGAGTGGGTTTCGATATTACTGAATCCTGGGTTCAAATGGTTCCACTATTCGCTAGAGTATGAAAACTTGTGGCCTGGGTAGTAAAGTGCGTAGATAGATACCCCCTTGCGAAAGCACTCAAGATTTTGGTTATACATATGTGTTCAACGCATTTAAAGTTCGTGAAAGTGTAGGAAGAGCGTGAAATTACATGACCCCAAAAATTCTACCGTCAAAAGACACATGTTTTGTTAATAAAATGATCCTTGGAGGTGAAGCATCCAATAAGTTTTGATTTCTAAAAACTTAATTTTGTTTCAAAGTGATCATTGGATGGAATTTATCAAATATGGATGTTATCACACATTGGTTATGCATTGTGTGAAAGGATTCTATGATAACTCGGGTTTTTCATGCATTGAGTGAGCTTCATCCCATTAGAGTTGCATCATTCTATTGGAATGTTGATATATATGTGAATGTGTCCAAGTGAACATTGCATGTGCATTTAAGGGGGATAATAGCTTTTGTAGGAGTCTCTCTATTGGACGTGGCTCACCCTTTATGGGAAAACATTTCATGTGCAAGGTTTACATCGGTGGACGGCTCTTATTCGAGGCCAAGGGGTTGAAGAAAGCCAACATGTGGCTGGTATAGTTTTTTTTGTAAAATTTTTGGAAAGGACTAGTTTTGGCATATGCCTATGTATGTAATAGAGTTTGTGATTAAACTCACAGTACTACGTTTTTAAAATAACATAAAAAGTTTATTCAATGTGGCTAAACGGATCCCCAGAATAGATTATTAGATGCTGGTGGTATCGGCACAATACGATATCCATTAGTACTTTGACCTCGCTTCACAAGATTATGTCGTAATGAGGTATGTGATTACCTAGGACTCGATGAATGGATCTCTATTAATGGGATTAGACTGCATGGGTACCGAGATATACGCTATCCACGGGTATTTTCGCGGGTTGACGGTTGGTCAACGGACTCTCGGGTTTTAGGGTGTCACATATATTTTCTCTTATATTGATCTCTATTTTCTTGTGGGGTGAGTGGTGAAAATCTATGTAATTGTACAAATTTATTAAATAGTGGATTTTGTCTTGGTTGGCCTATGGTTTTTCTCTAGTAAAAGAGTTTTCCACGTAAATCCTTGTGTCATTTACCTATTCTATTTCTTTGTTCTAGTTGATATTTTGCCAAGGCTGATCTCAGGGTTTTTCTTAACAAGTGGTATTAGAGCTGGTGTTTCCTTGGCGACAAAAATGTAAGTGATGAAGTTTGATGTGGAGGAATTTGATGGGACAATCAATTTTGACTTGTGGCAAGTGAAAGTCAATGATTTATTAATTCGGCCATATATATATGTCATGGCAAGCCTACCACCGCTTTCTAGTGAAGATTCCGCAAGATTGAGAGGTTTCTAAGTTCACTATAAGTGATGAAGATCGAGATAGATTTGAAAGTCGCTAGTACCATACATGTTTGCGAACCGATTTCGAACGCCAAGGGACTTTGGGAAAAGCTTGAGCACATGTATCAAGCAAAGACTCTTTCAAATCGATTGTACCTGAAGGATCAGTTTCATACACTGCGCATGGAGGAGGGTGTGAGGATCTCGGACCACCTGAGTATTCTCAGTGGCATCATTTCATATTTAGAGGCTATTGGCGTTGTGATCTCTGATGAGGATAAGGCACTACGTCTTATCTAGTCTCTTCCGACTTCTTATGAACACATGAAGCCTATCTTGATCTATGGGAAAGATACAGTGATTTATTCAAAAGTCAACACCAAACTTTTATCTAAAAAAAGAAGGTTGGCAATGAGAAAAATGCTTCAATAGTTGAAAATGTATTGGTGGGAAAGGAAGGGAAGAAGAAGAAATTCGGAAAAATAGTTTGTTGGGTGTGTGGACATTTTGGGCACGTCAAGAAAAAGTGTCCAAAAGGTGGAGCTGGTTTCAGCAAATGGCTATGATTCCCAAACTAACATAGTAACAGTTGATGAGATTCTCCTCTAAGGAGGAAATGTGCAACATCGTGGCATGTCTGCTAGTTTCCATGAAAAAGAGGATGTGTTAGTGTTAGCGGGTCCACATTTGCGAACGGGCACTGGTTTAGCAATTTTGTGCAAGGTGTGTGGTGGGAAGATGTTGAAGAACTCCTGGGAAAGTGAAACAGGTGGAGTTGCACCATAGTAAGCTAGATGATCGACATGTGCCGACAAAGAAAGTCTTGTAAATAGTATGAGTTCTAAGTGTTTTGTATACTCGTGATGGTGGAGTATGGTTCTCAATTTAGAGAATGTGGTATTTATTAGACAAAATAGGAAATCCTGCTAAAGTTTCAAAAGATTCTCACTTTCAGAAGAAAGTTAGAATGCTGTAGAAATGTAATGAGATTGGTGATGCCCTCCATGGAGTCGGACGGTGGAGATTGATGAAGAGGAGTCCTCCTCATGAGGGTCTACCCTTATTTTCTAATATCAAATCATTATGTCGCCAAAGCGGTGTCGAAACACTTGCAGGTGGTATTTAAAAACAGGGGCTGGACGATCGGTATTCTGCCTTTAAATAGATAGTTCCTTCTTTATTATTCGATCATCCGAGAATGTGAGAGAGAAGTAAGGTAGAAGAGAAGATTATGAGAAAGAGTAAGGGGTTCTTTCTCAGGTTTAATACGAGATTTATAGTGTGACTATCTTTGGATAGTGGTAAACACCCTTTTCTGTTTAGAGTATTTTCTCTTATCGGGTCTCACCTTTTCTCACTAAGAGCAGAAAACCTATGTAATTGTACAAATTTTTACATAATGGATTTTGTCTCCGTCGACTGCTTTTCTCCCAGAAGGAGTTTTCACAAATTCTGTAATTTATTTTTCTTAGTCTATTTCTCTATTCTAGTTTATATATTGCCAAGGTTGATCTCGGGGTTTTTGCCAAAAGATTTGTCATGCTTTACTCCTTCCTATTTTTATTCCGCAAGATGAAATATTATATTTGTAATAAAGAAGTTTGAAACGGTATAGTTTAAAATTAGCTTGATTTGACATTTCGTATTCATTCTGATTCCATTGAAGGTGTAGTATGATATTAATTATTTAATAATTGAAGGTGTAGAACATAATGGTGTTTAGTACAGCCATAAGATCGGAAGTCATTAAATGGTTCGAGAAAAGAAATAAAGAAACAATGGTGCACATGATATCTCGATTCCCCACTCCGTTGTCTCCCTCTTCTGTTCGTCAATCTTCATTCTTCCAAACCTTGTCTGTCGTCTCTGCTCGCCTCCTACACGAACACCCAAGTCCTCTATTTATAGGCTCGTATCCGAATCTGCTTTGGAAAACTCGATTTTGATGCTTGCACTGCTTCTAATCGCATGGCCCATTTCTGCGCCAAAGTGATAGACTCAAGCCTTGTATGGAAGTCTCCTTCGGCATGGCTTCACGCTAAAGATTAACCTACAACTCTCTCGATGCATGATTTCCACCCTCCATATGGAAAACCTGTCATCAGAGAGGTCCCAACCACCTCGACTTTAATTTGAAGAGTTGAATAGAGTTAAAGCCAAAGGACCATAACCGGACTCAAACTCTTTTCTTACAATGTGTTTGTCATGCCATGCTTTCATCTTCTCTTTATAGATCTTGGCATTTTCATAGGCTTCATTTCGGAACTCTTCTATTTAACTTAGATGCAATAGGTGTTTCTCACCAATCAAGCTTTATCCATATTCAATCCACTAGTCGTCAATATGCCTTATGCTTTAATTCCACCTGGCAAGTGGCACAAGCTCCATACACCAGTTCGAATGGTGACATTCTGCAGGTGTCTTAAATGTCGTTTCATAGGCCTAAAGTGCATCATTCATCTTTTAGCCCAAGATTAATTATTAAACCATTTCCTGATAGACTTTTTTCTCTACTGACAACTCTACTTACCATTAGTCCGTGGTGGTAGGGTAGTGATGTACGATGCCTGACACCATATTTTCCAAGCATGTTGTCAACAACCTTAGTGCAGAAATGAGTCCCCCTATTGGTAATCAATGCTCGTGGAGTGCCAAATTGAGTTAATATGTGGTTGCAAAGGAACTTTCCTACCAATCTTGCATCATTAGTACTCGTGGGTATTGCCTCCACCCATTTGGAGACATAGTCCACTGCCAAAAGGATGTATTGATTGCTAAATGAAGAGGGGAATGGTCCCATGAAATCCATCCCCCATATATCAAATAGCTACCTCTAATATGGTCCGCAAGGGTGTTTCATCCCTTTTTGATACGATCCCCATTCTTTGGCATTTATCATAGTTAGACATAAATTAGTGAGCGTTGTTGACCAATTTTCTGACACATCTATCAAAGACTAACTAAAGTCTCCGGCAACAACGCCAAAAACTTGTTGACCTACTTTTTATGTGTGTGTGTGTGTATATATATATAAACCAAATTTCCCAGTAATTCACACTATTGCCGAAGACTAAATAAAGTCTCCGACAAGGGCACCAAAAACTTGTTGCTTGATTTTGATGAAAATATGTGTTTGTCATTTTTGTAAATCGACTATTGCAATTTGATTTTGGTTTCAAATCACTGCATATCAAATCGTACAAGTAATAAAAGTGGATTTTTATTAAGTCCAGATATCGTTCCCATGAGGATTGATGAGGAATCACAAAAATAACTACTCAAGATCCTTAATATTAAGATGATTAGAGAACGAATAAAATAATACTAAAGTAATTTCACTAGTATACGTAAAAAATATGAATAAGAATGGAATTGAGAGTTTACTGAGTGAGACAACATTGGGAAATAGACTAATGAATAATTGTCAATTTCTGCACCATTTTGAATCATAGCTGCTTACAAGTCGAAAGTTGAATTTGTCAAAGATGTATCATGTGGTATGGTTTGATTTCTCCTTAACTACGTACCTTTTCACTACTAGAGATTCATGTTCATTTCTGAATCATGGATCTAATCAGTTACTTGTAAGATATAATCCTCTTTCTAAGATTTGGATATTTTTCCTTTTCATTACTTCATACGTAGATCTTAGGACTGAAGAATTATTGCCCCCATAGAAAGGATATTGCAAGCCTTCTCCAATTTAGATGGCACCTCATCCTTCAATGCTGATGAAATTCTCCATCTCCTTGATTAGATCTTTGCCAACACGGGATCAAAATCCTTTCATCAGAACGAGGAGAAACCTTTGAGTGATTAAACTGATACTTCATCAAACTATCCTCAAACTATGAGTAAGTTAGTGATTTGTCTGAGTAATCTTTCAGAGTTCATTAGTTCCAGCATACTACCATACCACAAAGAACTACATTCTATACCTTAGGGATTCTCCATCTTGTGTCAATACAGAGGGCCTCCCGGGAAATCAGAGCAAGATACAATACTTTATTTGGGTACACGGTACTAGTACTTGGAACAATGAAGTTAAAAAATAATACAAATCAAATACATTCAAGAATTCTAACTACGGCGTTCTTCAACTTTGTGTAGAAAAACAAAATCACCATCGACCCATTCCTAGAGGGAGCTCTACTTTTAAACTGAAAACGCTTTCATATCGCTGACTAACCTGACGTGAATATTCACTCGAAAGTGTAAACTAATCAATAAATGAATCCGTAAATTTTCCAAACTCCATTTTATTCAAAATAGTAATGAAAGAGAAAATTTGACAAGAAATACAAGCTCGAAGCTGCACATCAGTTCATTACTCAACTCAAGAAAATCAAAAGAAAACTAACTAAAAATTACGCTCAAACTAAATCTACTAAAAAGGGAATAAAAGATAAAAATAAAAGAAAAAATAATATACAAAGAGTATTCAACTACCTAGTCCTGGAATTACCAAAGCTGCGCACAGTGCCCTAGATGCGTATATTTATAAACTTTCCAATGTTGGGCCGCACTTCAAAACTGTGTTGTGGATCCCCAAATTTATGGCCCAAATTGATCGCTTTGTCGCTACATAGAAAGTTCACAAGATGTAGTCTTTAATCTTTGTCGCTATTTCTATTAGCATGCGCTCTTTTTCACGTACCATTCTGAGTTTTTCGATTATGTCGCGACAGACTTTGATAATGTTGTGATAGAGTTTTGATGCAATAGTCTTGTTCTTGTAGTGACAGGAATGTCTTGTGTCGCGATACAAAATTTTTTGCACCCATATCTTTATACACTTCTGCCTTTGGAAACTGTCGCGACTTACTTTTCTTTGTCACGACAAGCATTTTTCTCTTTAGTTTGCCTACTCTATCGCGATAGAGTTTTTCTTTTGTCGCGATAGACTGTTCTTCTCTGGTCCTTATCGATGGTCAGACCGCTTTGTTGCGCACACGTAGCCTTGTCACGACAAACATTGACGGCTAACTTCTGCTATCTTTCAATTTTTGTCACGATCGAATTTTCTTCTATCATGATAGAATCATATCACTCTGTAGCTTTTATTGTCACGACAGAAAACTTCTTTGTCGTGACAGAGATTCTGCCTTAAATTCTTCATTATGTTGCAACATGAATTTCTTTGTTGCCATTCCTCTTGTATTGCTCTTCAACTTCTTATCGCGACATAGAATTCCTTGTCGCGACTGAGTTCACTTCATCCTCATGTTTTGTTTGTAGCGACAGAAATAATCTTTGTCATGAAAAAGTTATGTTGCTCTTTATTATGAACTTTGAATGTTATGTCATGACAAAAATGCTTCCTTGGGCTAGTCCCATGTTGAAATCTTTGTCACAACAAACAACAATTTGTCGTGCAATGTGACTTTGTGTTATATCCTTTTGCCATTTGTTTGATCATTGTCGCGACAGTTAAGAGTGTCGACACCTTCTTTACATTCTTCTTCGCCATTTATCAAGGAGTAGAAAACTCTTTGTCGCGACAAAGATTTTATTTCCGCCTTGAGTTCAGACTTGACTTTGTTGTGAGATACAACTGCTGGATGCGACATAGTTCTTTTGGCCTGCTTGAAATTCTGTTGTGACACACAAATACTATGTTTGCAACAGAGAATGCTGCATTTGCCACTTTTTTTCTTCTTTTATGCTGGAATTATCTCATTTTTCAATTAAAACATGCAAAACATGTGTTGGTGAATATATCATACCTGCATTAAAATAGACATGAATCAGTTAAAAAATATGTTAGGAAAATGGATTAAAAATAGATGAGTTTAGACTCATTAAATCTCTGTAACTTAAAGTTTTTTCTTGTCCTCACAAAGAAAAGAAAAAATTGTCTGGTCCTCAAACAATTTAGCTTATTTTTAAGGACATTTTCCCATGAATCCACACCACAGAAACATAAGTCGGGCTTGTACACAATTATTTCTAAAAGTGTTTCGCCTAGAATCAGAAGATTTTCACTAAGTTCACCGAACAGACAAATAATTCATATAGTGTAAAACACTTAATCATTCAACCCGATTTAGAGTGCGGTTGTCTTCCTCTTTTTCTCATGTGATTAGTCAATCTTCCTGATAATACTCACCAAAGATGCTCTTTTCATTCATAAAGTCCCATATTCTTGTTTGTCATATTAGTCTCCACTAATATGCTCATCATCACCTTGTGATCAAATCGGTCTTTTAGGCTCAGAATGTGTGGCTTGGTAATTGGCAGATAATCGGGACAATTTAAGCTCAATTTAATCCAAACTTTACTGACAGCTTAACACTCTTGCCTTTATTATGCATCATTGATTTCTCTTGATTTCAAGTTTTTAACATTCCCATCAGGTTTTGTGCATTTTTCTGCATATTCTCCAGTGTGGTATCCTTTTTTTTTCTTTTCATTGACCACACTCAAACTCTACTTTCTCTTCCTTATCTTTGAAGCCTTTGTTTTTTTTTTTTTTTTAACTTTTCATCTCTCAACAAGGTTTATGGAATGGTGAAATGTTTTTTCTTTTCAAGCTTTCTACCACCCTTAACGAACTTTGGGTTAGTAACTCCCATACCAGTTGGCATTAGGGTACTAGATGTTGAACACCCATATGAACCTAATTGTTCAAAGGAGGAAGGCTACAAGACCAAACTCATTCTTCCTTGATGTTTTTCTTCTTACAACTTCTTTTTTAATTCTCTTCATCTCTTCTCATCTCAACGAATTTTTCTTTCTCAACCATTTTTTACCCTTCTCTACAACTTAAAATAATATTCCCCCAAACTTGTCATTTTATGTCATTGATGTATTTTGTCTTGTAATCTGAAACAAGGGTTCTTTATTGTAGGATTATGTTTAAGGAAGGAATTGGGCTTCTCATTTGCTGGTTGATGATGAGATCAAGTATAGTTCAAATAAGGAACTAGTGTGTATGCTTATATTAACATGGGGGTAGGCTTTGAAAAGCTCAAACTTCCAAGGATGGCCTATATCATTTCGTCGATGGTACGCTCAGAATTTCGGCAGATTGACTAATAATCCAATGCCTAGAACATTGAGAGACATCGGATGGATCCCGTGAAGATGTCCCTAATCTTAGCACAATTTGTTTCAGAGCTACTGTTGACCATGTGCAAAAGCTTATCAGAATTTTTATAACCAAATTGTTTACAAAAATAGAATTATAGGTCTTATCTATTCCATCAATTTATTGAAACCTTCCTTATTCTTGAATTTCAACACATTTATTAATATCCTTACAACTTTCCATTTCAATTCATCTCATCCTATCCCAATGCATCTATCAAATTGTTTGTTTTGTTTTGTGGATATGTTGTTGTGTTATTTAATAGTTATAATGTTCATTTAGATCAACAATTATGTTCAGAGAAATGTAACACAACAACAACTCAATTCCACTAATTCAATTTCCACCAAACAATTCAATGTACTTATTTAGCAATTCCAACCAAGAAATTTGTTTCTTATTTATTCATCCAAGCTATTTACCACAAGTCAACAATTTCAAATTCTTAACGTCGCTAAGTCATTATTGCGACATAGAAATCTTTGTCATAGACAAACATTGACTCGCTAATCTCAGCTTCTTCTTCACTTCATGTTCAGGATTAATTTTCTTTCCGTCATGTATTACATAATTCTATCACTTTGTAGCTTTCATTATCACGACAAAGATTTTGCCTTCAATTCTTCATTATGTTGCAACATGAATTTCTTTGTCGCCACTCCTCTTGTATTGCTCTTCAACTTCTCGTCGACATGTAATTGTCGCTGATGCAGTTCACCTCATCCTCATGTTTTGTTTTCATGACGTAAATAATTCGTGGGTGACAAAGTTCGCTGTTCTTTGTCAGGAACTCCAATGTTATGTCGTACGTATTTTTTCTTCGTCGCGACAAAAATGCTTCCTCACGTCCCAAGTTGAAAACTTTGTCAGAATAAAAACAACACTGTCAGTACTGACTTCAGGTTATATCCTTGCCGCCACACGATGTATCGCCTTTTACGCATGCAGTTCATATGCTAATCTTCATACTTTTATGTTGTGACAGAGTTAGGATTGTCGTGACAAAGTTCCTTTGCCATTTGCCTTGATCATTGTCGCGACAGAGTTAAGAGTGTCACGATAGTCTTCTTTACATTCTTCTTCAGCAATGTCGCTATTAAAACTCTTTGCTCACTTCTATTAAATATTTTATTTCCGCCTGAGTTCACCGACTTCAAGTACATACAACCGTTGGCTACGACATAGTTCTCCGTTTGCTTAGTTCTCGTCGCTGACACACAAATGCTATGTCATACGTAGGAATGCTACATTTGCCACTTTTCTTCTTCTTTTATACTGGAATTATCTCATTTTTCAATTAAAACCTACAAAACACAACGTTGGTGAATATATCATAATTTGGCATTAAAATAGATCTGAAACTGCTAAAAATATGCCTAAAAAATTGATTAAAAATAGCTGAGTTTAGGACTCATCAAGCGTCCTTGAACAAATTAGGCTAGTAGAATCTCGACAAAGTACTAGAGAGTTATCCTTCCACTCCTAGAATGTCCCCACATACTAGAGTGTGGTAAATGATTTAAATACTTATTTCCTCCTTTGGCACACACCGGCTTTATTACTGATCATGACAATGTTACAGAGAATAAAGTTCCTCCCAAAGAGTAGTGCTTCAACATGATGAACCTTTTTTTCAATTGATAGTTGACTCGGGCAGAATCTTTGACACCCCAAACCCGGGGGTCCGTTGACAATCCTTCAACTCACGGAATACAGCCATTGAGTGTCTCAATGCCACAAAATGAGTGTCTCTCTACCTGAGACTCAAACATAAGTAAAATGGTCAGACGCCCATACATCCATACTACCACTATACCCAACTATATTACAATAGTTTCAAGAGTTAATTACATTCCTATACAAACATGTATCAATCGAGTGTTTATACATGTTTCACAAAAATATGTAATCGTGCCAATATTGCCTACCAGACAGACTGGGATCGTGATACCTTCCCTGACGAGTGGTCCCGCCTTCACAAGTCCCACCGATAATCACTAAGGAAGATAATGGCGAACCCCACCCAAGGAAGGAGTAACACCATGTATTAATTTAATACCTAATTACACATAAATATATATAAAAACCCAACAATTATGAATGAGGTCTCAAAAGTTCCATA
Organism: Tetrastigma voinierianum; assembly: GCA_016808115.1. Taxonomy (NCBI): domain Eukaryota; kingdom Viridiplantae; phylum Streptophyta; class Magnoliopsida; order Vitales; family Vitaceae; genus Tetrastigma; species Tetrastigma voinierianum. The sequence continues at coordinate 493,524 of JAEQBH010001980.1, read as the reverse complement.
CCTAATATCGAGCGTTCTAATGAGATTAACAGTCCAACAAAACAAAGACATATAGGTGTGATAAAGTAATCGCAAATGTCGCAGAAAGAGGCTGCCGACCGCGCGAGGTAGCACTGCGAACCCATTCCGACCTAGGGAACAGAGATTTTAAACAATAAACGTGAGAAATAAATCTCGTGAGTGGGCATAATTTGTACCAAGATAATATTTTTTTGTTTTCAAATTTCCTTCTCTCAAGACTCACTTCCACTCTTTGTAAAGTTCTGCTTTAGAAACATTTCACAAAACCCAACTTTACTCCTAAGTCCAAATATATACACTATGCTCAACAATTTAGCTTAATATCAAAGTTACTTAAAACTATATCATTTAACTATACATAACATAAGCCAAGCATAAAGCATGTATAGTCATCATGTAATAAAATAACCATGAAATGCACCACATAACCACGGTATCAAAGAAATTATTATTCGTAAAGATAAATCAATAACACCATACCACATACACCTATCATAAACCACATACCATATATATAATTTATCATATACCATACCATATAATCATCATAACCCAGACATATACCCATCATATACCGTACCATACCCTCCTGCACCCATAATGTAATCGCACCATATATCCTATAAACCGCCACATACTCATCATAAATCGCATCTACGTAATAATTTCATAAACTGACACCCACCACGCACCCTCAACCTCAAAGGTGTCGCGGTAATAATACGATGAATCATAGGACCGACCACTACCGTGGAAATAATATATAACCGCTGGATGTAACCAACCTCACGGCAATCGCGGCAACCCGCAAGATACCAAACCATCGTAAACTCAATTTCTTCCGCCGTGGAAATAATGTATAACCGTTGATGAATCCAACCTCACGGCGACCGCGGGCAAACCTGCATCACCCAACCGCTTCGATCGAACCACCTCACGACCGCGGAAAGAAAACCGCATACCCAACCGCTTCGGGATCAAACCGACTACCACTACGGTAAAAACCCGTACTCAACCGTCTAAACCGACCACGCCAACTTGGTAAACCCAAAATACCCAACCGCCTGATCAACAAAACCGACTCACGTCAACGTGGTAAAAACCCAGTGCACTACAACATAATTACTGAACCCAATCTCCCATTAACTGCACATCACCTTATAACTCCTAACTCACAGCCTCTATCACTGCACCTTTTTTCCAATGTCACCGTATCCTAGGTTAAGAACTTATGAACTTACTTTCCACAACTCAATCAACTACATTGAAGATCTTTAGTTCCTCAATTCATGTCGAAATTTGAACAATACCCCAATGACCATATTCCTTAACCATTTACTAAACACATATACATTTCAAAATCCATTTCATACAAGAATACTTCTCAAGGGGTTTAAACCCAATCTACATGCCCAAATATCTAAATACTACATAATCATTCAAGAAACCAAGCATAACTTCCAAAATGTTGAAAAATGTTGACAAAATTCATGAAATGATAACTTGTTTTAAAACTAACATTTTACTTATACACAACCAACCGTCCGCGATCAAATAAGTTATATACGAAAATAACTAACCAAAATATACATCATAATAATACCCCCAAACATTCTAAACAAGTAGACCACTACGATCACATAGATGCTCATTGTTCTATGATCGTTCCTACTTACAAGTGAGTGCCCGTAATATAAATAAATAACACGCTTAGACTCCAATAATTGAACCAACGACATCGAATGCCCCAAGGCCTTAGAATAACTTTTAGAACTATGAAATCATCCTAATCGAATCGACGTGTCCACCATACGCTGTGCCCCATGTGGCCGATACCCAAAATCGGGGGTTTTTCACCCGAGCTAATTTCTCAAAATTGAACCGTCTAATAATTCCTAAACATCCAATTTCACTAATACAACTCAATTTTGCTAAATTTGATCAATCGGGTACCCTATTTCGGGCCTCGACTTCTCAGACATCTAAACAACCAAAAATGGAAAACTAACCACAAACGACGTCCAAAATTTACAACCATCACTAAAGCCTAAGAGACTGTGAACACATCAGTACTCTCACCTTGATCCAAAGGTTGCCGTAGGTTTAAAACTCGATCCATCAATATTAATTTGTTTTGCCGCATCTTTCAAACGGTGATGAATCGAGAAAAGGACCACATAAATGAGTTCGTAGGGTCCAAAATGGTGGAAAAGAGCCATGGGTCACCAAATGGCCTAAACACAAAAATCCGGCGATCTGCTCATGGCTGCCGTCGCGCCCGATCCGGGCTGTCCGCGGCTGGCCGGCCGAAAATTTCATCGGCGTGATCGCCCTGCAGTCCTCCTCCATGTCCTGGCACAAGAGTGGTGGCCTAATTCCCACTACCAAACCCGATCACTTAAAATGGTTAAACCACCCACCGGTTTTCTGTTCGGGATTTTCTGGTTTTGGGTCGATCCCAATCCTGGTAATCCAAAACTAGGGCTTATATAGAGCCTAGGGTTGTTTCTGCAAAATCCCTAGCTGATTTGAAAACTCGATAAAATACCGGGCCGTTTAACTTACTAGACCATAACTTCTTATCCGTAAGTCTGACTTGACTTTCTAATTGTCAGGAACTCGTATTGACGAGGCTCACAATATGGTGTCTTAGTCAACCCAAAATTATTCATCCTTGAAGAAGTCAACTTGGCCCACCTACTCATTACCGTCAACTTGGTCAAACTGGGTCAACCTTGGTCAAACTCGCTGGTAACTTGTATTATTCTGCACGGTCGCATAAACTCACCCTCTTAAAGAAAGATTGGCCCACCTAAATTTCAGATTCCGTGTCATGGAAGACGAGGGTAACGTTTCTACTTTCTCTCGAGGTCAACATAAATGCCACGCAGGTAAACCGCATGTCCGAGAAATCCCACTCATCGAACCAAAACTCACATTTGTCGAACTTGGTGATACAACTAGTGTCATTTTTAAAGTCTGCAACACCAAACCCAAATGTCTCTCATGTTCCAACTCGCTTCTCGAGTACACCAAGATATCGTCGATGAAGACAATGACAATCCGATCTAAGTATGGACGGAAGACCCGATTCATTAAATCCATGAAAGCTGCTGGGCATTGGTGAGTCCGAAAGACATCACCAGAACCCATAATGCCCATATCTCGTCCTCGACGTCGTCTCGGGAATGTCCCCGCCTCTCAATCCCCTAACCATGGCACTCGACCTCAAGTCAATCTCGAGAACACTGCAGACTCGAGTCGGTCAAATAAATCATCAATCTAAAGTGCGGATATCGCTTACGAATGGTGACCTTATTCAACCAATCAGTTCATACACAACCTCCAGTACCATCCTTCTTTCTCACAACAACACTGGCGCTCCCCAAGGTGATCGGGCCTAATGGGCTCCCATCCACCAAACAGAGTCAGCCTCTCACCTCTTTTCACCATCGGTGCCATTCTATATGTGGTAAGGAAATAGGAGTCGCACTGTGGACCAAATCAATGGGAAAATCTACTCTCCTGCCTCTGGAGGTGGACCTGAAGATCACTGTGGAATACATCCGAAAGTCTCACCACCGGTGGCCATCCCCATTCTTGCTTCGTCGCTACGAGTGTCAACTATACGAGCCAGAAACCCCAACAACCCTTCCAAGTAAACATCCAGCATGTGATGGCGTAAATCAAACCCTCGAAGATGTCCGCCTCCGCTCCATAGAAGAGTACCATCGCAGTCCCTGGCCGCCTAAATATTACTCCTTCTAAGCAACTAATAGCTATTAGCTCAAGCCGAGCCAATCATCCCAAGAATCACATCCAACCCTCGAGATCTATTAATATCAAACTGGCCCATACCTTGTTCTCAATAGAAAATAAGCCACCCTTAATCATCCTGTCTAGGCCATAGAGACTTCCCGTGGGTGTGGCAATCTCAGACCACACCCAAAGGAACCTAGTCAACTCCACTCGTGGCAACATACCACGCGTGGTGAATAAAGGAGGTAGCTCTCACAATGAGCACACGCGGCATCACTAAAATAGATAATGTACTGTCACGACGCTGAGTGGCTCAGGTTTCCCCGATCGGGTCATAGCAAGGACTCGCTCAGCGTGGTCGCCCGCCTCCATGCTCTCTACGCCGCAGATTGGGCGCCCCATGCTAGCGAACTTCCCGGTTCCGGCTCGTTCGCGCATCCCGGCCTCCATGTCCACTAGCTCACGGAACTCCAGCACCTCATCCCCGAACCTAAACCGGGCCGATCCCGAAGCGCCTCAATAGTCCGTCATCACACCGGATAAGAGCGGTATTATCCACGGCGGCCCATCGCGATTCTTACCGCAAACATCAATCAGATTCTTACCGCAAATACAAGCCAACGAACCCGCTTCTGCTTAGTAGACCCCTCGGGAAATAGCTACCACTCACTACTCGGGCCGGTCAAACCAACCCCAGTCCACCTCAAACCCACCATCGCTGGTACCACGCCTGTCCCCATCGGATCCTCTCTCGCGTCAAGACCCGTAGAGTCAAACTACCCCTCTGACGATCCCCGCTAAGGTTTCTAAGATGATCCATCATATGGCCTGACGCCCGGTCTGGCGCAGAACCGCTCTACCTCTCTAGAGCCATGCTCTCATCGACCGGGTAAGTACGATCAGACCGAGAGGCCCAAGGCTATCGACAACCAATCCGTCGGTAAACCTTCTCTTGGCCGACTCCTCCGCAGAACCAAATTCGGGCGTAGTCCGATAACCTTTGAACTGCGCTCATACTCGGGACCATGCCTATCCTCGAGCGAGTGTCTCACCCAAATTTCGGTTCCAACAAAGGCCGGGGGCAAACTCAAAGGTGAAAGGCAGCCTTGAACTCGTGCCCAGGACGCTTTCTAGTCCTCTCATACACCCAATTACTCTCTTGCATTACCCTGAGCAGTAAACCTACAAATTATCCCGACTCTGTCCTCATCCGGACACTGCATACCCTCGTCCAGAATTTTCTCTGTGGTTACGAAGGCTTGACATAGTGGCCACTCACGTGGATCCGTGGCGCCATCGTAAACCTATTGCTCCAAGTCTACGAGCCTGATCCACAAAGATTACTTAGAACCCACTTTCCGAGTGATCGAGCCAAGCGCCGACAAGATTCTCCCATAAGTTGGTGCATCTAAACTTTCCCAATCGGGCTCGATGGGACTTTACGCCTCCGTGCACCATCGTGAAAGCACTATTTCCAAGAAATAAATGAAGCATAATCAATTCCAAGTGGTAAGGTTGGGAAGGTATACAAACATTACGAAAGGCAACAATGTACAACCTCAAGGAATTTAGAAACCTGTGAGCTCGATACTGTCTGACAGATTCCGACTTCTGACACCCTTCCCTGATTTCGAGCTGGTCCGCCTAGTGAAGTCCCAATCGCATAATCACTAAGGGAAGATACGAGGAACCCCACCTAAGGAAGGAGTAACACCATGTATTACCACCTAATTATACATAAATATATATAAACCCGTTAAATAATTATGAATGAGGTCCTTGTAAAGTTCCATATCAATATCGTGAGCTGCCTAATGAGATTTCAAATAGTCCAACAAAACAAAAGACATAGATAGGTGATATAGCACCAAATGCAGAAAAGAGCAAAGGCCGGACCATAGCGAGGTAGGCCCTACGAACTGCCCAGACCTAGGGAACAGATTTAAAACAATAAACGTGAGAAATAAATCTCGTTGAGGCATAATTTATACTCAAGATAATATTTTTGTTTTCAAATTTTCTTCTCAAGACTTACTTCCACTCTTGTAAAGTCTCCGCTTTAGAAACATTTCCCACAAAACCCAACTTTACCCTAAGTCCAACATATACAATCCATGCTCAACAAATACGACACAAAGTTACGAAACTATACTACGGTAACTATACATAATACAAGCCAAGCATACAAAGCATGTATAGTCATCATGTAATAAAATAACTAAGAAATGCAATTCATAACCACGAGTATCAAATAGTTGTACCATATTCGTAAAGATAACCACAACGTCTATACTACATACCCATCATAAAACCGTCCATACCATGGTATATACCTATCATATACCACATACCATATACTCATCATAACCCGTGATCATATACTCCATCATACCGTACTATACCTCCGGTACCCCACAATGTACCGCACTATATGTCATCCCAAACCGTGCTACATACGATTGGCAAATCGCATCATGTACACTTCATAAACCGTGGACACTTCACTTGCACTTCAACCTCGAAAGGTGTCGGTAATAATAATAATGATGAACTCCGTTTACCCGACTACTACCGTGGAATAATATATATAACCGTTGGATGTAACCAACCTCATTTACACCGCGGCAATCTCAAAAGATACTAAACCATCGGGTAAAACTCGCACTTCACGGTCGTGGAAGGACGTGGCGACCGTTGATGAATCCAACTTCACGACACCGCGGCAAACCCGTATCACCCAACCGCGATCAAACCGACCTCACGGCACCGTGGAAAGAAAACCAGAATACCCAACCGTCGGGATCAAACCGACCTCACGGCACCATGGTAAAACCCAAAATACCCAACCGTCGGGGTCAAACCGACCTCACGTCAACTTGGTAAAAACCCAAAATACCCAACCGTCGGGATCAAACCGACCTCACGTCAACGTGGTAAAAACCCAGTGCACTACAACATAATTACTGAACCCAATCTCGCATAACCGTACATCACCTTATAACCTCTAACTCGGCCGCCTACTCACGCGGCACCTTTTTCCAATGTCACCAGATCTTAGGTTAAGAAACTTATGAACTTACTTTCCACAACTCAATCAACTACATTGAAGATCTTGGGCTTCCTTAATTCATGTCTAAATTTGAACAATAATTCTAAATGACTATATTCCTTAACCATTTACTAAACACATATACATTTCAAAATCCATTTCATACAAAGAATAATTTCTCAAGGGGTTTAAAACCCAATCTACATGCCCAAATATCTAAATACTATAATCATTCAAGAAACCAAGATAATCTCCAAACAAGAAAATGCTGACAAATTCACATGAGAAATGATAACTTGTTTTTGTAAAACTAACATTTTCATTTATACACAACCAACTGTCCGATCAAATAAGCGTATATGAAATAACTAACCGCAAAATATATATCATAATACCCCAGCCCTAAAAACAAGTAGACCACTCACGCACTATAGATGCTCGCCTTGTTCCCCATAGGATCGCCTCCCTACCGCGTGAGTGCCTCGTAATATAAATAAAATACCATTTAGACTCAACACTGAACCAATTCATTGAATGCCCCTAAGGCCTTAGAATAACTTTTAGAACTATGAAATCATCCTAATTGAACTCCGACAGGTCCAATTACACAGTGTGCCCTATAGGGCCGATACCCAAAATTGGGGCTTTTCACCCGGGAGCTAATTTCTCAAAATTGAACCGTCCAATAATTCCTAAAAACATCCACTCTACTAATACAATTTCAATTTTGCGAAATTTGACCAATCAAAATTCTATTTCAGTCCCACTTGTACTCATCCGAAACAACCAAAAAATGGAAAACTAACCAAACGACGTTCAAAATATACAAACCACATATCAATGGAAAGCCCAAGAGACCAGGAACACATCAAGATTTCACCTTGATCCAAAGGTCGCTGTAGGCCTGGAAACTCGATCCAACAGCTCGGCCGAATTTGTTTTTTGGGTCGTGATCTTTCAAACGGTGATGAATCTGGAGGAAAGGACCATAAATGAGTCTCGCAGGGTCCAAAATGCAGGGAAAAGAGCTATGGGTTGGCCCGAATGGCCGGAAAATACAAAACCGGCCGACCTAAGTTTTGCGCGCCGCCGCTTTCGCTCGGGCCCGACCGGGCGCTGTCTCGCGTGCTGGTCGGTACTTTACCGCGTGGCCGCCTGGTCGCCCTTCCTCCATGCGCTGTCCGCGTTGCATATAGTGCGGTGGTGGGCTTGAATCGCCTCACGCATTGAAACCCGATCACTCTAAAAATGGGTTGAAACCACCCACCAAGGTTTTCTTCGGTTTTGGGATTTTCTCTCGGGTTTTGGGTCGATCCTAACTTGGCACCCAAAACTAGGGGGCTTATAGAGCCTAGGGTTGTTTCGTAAAAATCCCGCCGATTTTGAAACTCGATAAAATATCGCCGTTTGAACTTAATAGTGACTGGCAACTTCTTATCCGTAAGTGCCTGATTTTGATCTTCTAATTGTCGTGAACCTTCAGACGACGAGGCCTACAATATGGTATGTCTTAGTCAACCCAAAATTATTCATCCTCAAGAAGTCAACTTGGCCCCACCTACTATTACTTGGTCAACTTGGTCAAACTTGGTCAACCTTGGTCAAACTTGTTAAAATCTTGTATTATTAAGACGGAATATACAGTCGTTTCAAAAACAGCCTTTTATGAGCGCCCCTCTTCCCGAATACCCTCGCACCTGGAAAGTGTAAAGAACTCACCATAGGGTGAGAAATGCCCAGTAGTTGAATTTTCCTACAAGTGCTACTCCCCACCTAAAATGCGCATGTAATGGCACACAACAACCATACTCATTCCATACAAATTTTAAATTTCACACATGGAATGATTTATATCATGCATGAGATGAGACCTCCCCATGACATACCCCGAGTCCCAACCGACTCCCTCACACATGCCATACTAAGTGTGAAAAATAGTCATTGGTGTTCCACCCAGTGACTCACTCATTGGACTAACCTCCAATATACATTTGAATCGTTATCAAATTCTGTGTGTTTATTTATTTATTTACGGGCAATATCTTTTTGGGGTCACATCGCAGGATCGATGTACGCCTTCCGACATTTTTACGGACTTTCACCGTCGGAGATCATGTCTAATCACATGTGAATTTGGGACTTTCACCCTGGGGGGATCTACCCTAACTTGCTCAACCCAACACATGTGATTTTTATTATTATTTATTTCTTTGTTTCCAATTATGGACCGTGGTCTCACCACGGATGTCGTCCTTATTTCGAGTCTTCCATCACATCCATTCACCAAGAATGGTGAATTCAACATCACAACTCTCCCGCACTCGACTCGATGCGATGCTACATGCCTATGAATACAATCATGCCAATTCATATATTCAATTCTCATGGTTTGTACGCAATTATATTTCATATAATTCAAACAATCACGTTAACACATCAATTTAGCATGCATCAACAATCTCATTCTCCACACATCAAACATGTTATTTAAATCAAGCAATGCCATGCAAGAAAATACCCATGGACGAATTTTAGTCCAACAACCAATTCCAGCCTACACAAGGCAGTCCCATTACAAGCCGTGGACTGTCTAAGGACGGGGCCCATCAAACATTTGGCCCCTATCCAACATTTGGTCCCCTTTCTTTAGGACCGAATTGCATGGCCATTTTTGGCCTCCCAACTCCCAAAACCATTTCCATGGATTTTTAGATAAGAAATAACCAAGTAGGAGAAGACCCCTACCTCCCGAGTGCCTGCCGAATTCCTCAATCTCGCATCTATGTAGCCCTCAGACTGGGATCAACTTTGCCCTCGTCGCTTCGGATTTTGACGACCGATCGCTCTAAAATCGAGAGATGCGTAGACTCTCCTTTCTTTCCCCCTCTCTTACCTTTTCTCTCACCTCCTCTCCCCAACCGGTTGGGTCAAGTTTGGGTCAAGTGAGAAGTCCTCTCACTTGCCAAGTGTCAAGCTCTAAGTGGCTCCTTGGATTCCCCTCTTATCACCTTATCCATTCACTTGGATTTCCCTCCAATCACATGGTGCCATTTATCTTTTAAGGGTCCCACTTGATTTTTTTAATTATCCTATACTTCTGACATGCACACTGTGGAGCCACTCATCTCATGCCAAGAAACCAGATTTGACTCTCATGCCCTCGAAAATGAAATTCTATCAGATCTGGAATTCGCGAAATTCGATGTGGTAGCTAGATTTTGTGAGACGATTCCAATGGTGAAGTTCATTTCATCATCCAAGATCTAGAAAAATTCCGGATTTTGACCAAAATTACTATTTTACCCTTTTTCAGAAAATTTAAATTTTCTCGGGTTTTACATAATCACTTTAGCTACCAATTCATTCACATAATTGGAAAACCAGAGCATTGGCTTTATATCCTCAATTACCAAGAGTTGTTCATTGGGAAAATCATCATTGATCTAAACCTCTTTGCTAGGCCCCTCCAACCATGAGAGATAGTATGCTACTAGGTTTTCAATCCCTTTCTTATCTTTTATCTCCAAATCAAACTCTTGAAGCAGTAGTACACATCTAATCAGCCTTGGTTTGGCGTATTTCTTAGCCATCAAATACTTTATAGCTGAGTGGTCGGTGTGCACTATTACCTTGTTATCGATCAAGTATGGTCGGAACTTGAAAACACGATTGCTAAAAGCTCTTTTTAGTCGCACAGTTCAAGGTAGACATCATTCAAGGTCCTATTACATAAGAGATGAGACTTGAAATATCCTTTCCTCTTTTCGCCCAAGATCGCCTCTCTCTATTGCAAATTTGCTCACATCACACATCAGTTTAAAAGGGAGGTCTTAGTCTGGTGCCACAACAATTGGTGCTGAAACCTATTTCTCCTTCATAATCTAGAATGCTTACATACACTGATCATCAAATTCAAAAGGAGCTCCTTGAACTAGCAGATTCGACAAAGGCTTGGCTATTTTAGAGAAATCCTTTATAAATCTCCTGTAGAATCCTACATGCCCCAGGAAGCTTCTTATTCCTTTCACCAAAGATAGGGGAGGTAGCTTCTCTATTGTTTCAATCTCGCTTATCCACCTCACCCTCAAGGAAATCCCCGTGGCTCGCTAATTATGCCTCCCTTTACCATAAAGCGGCACTTCCCACTGCATACGTTAAAGATTGGTTTCTTCACATCTTATTAACACTTTTCTCAAGTTTTCAAGACAGTTATCAAAAGATTTCCCCAGCACTGAGAAGTCATCCATGAACACCTCTATTTTCTTCTCTACCATGTTTGATAACATAGCCATCATGCATCGTTGAAATGTACCTGGTGCGTTTTATAACCTAAATGGCATCCGCTTGAATGCGAACAATGTACCTTGAAGTTATGAAGGAAGTTTTCCTAGACTTTGTGATATGGGTGATTCCGATTGCAACCGTAATACCCATTCAGGAAACAAGAATACTGTGCTCACCGGCCTATCTAGCATCTGATCCATAAACCGAAGTGGGAAATGATCGTTTCTAGTTGCCTTATTCAACTTTTAGTAGTCCATGCAGATTCTCCACCTTGTCACTATTCTAGAAAGGAGCAATGTGTTGTTCTCTGTCTTGATCACCGTAGTCCCTCCCTTCTTAGCGATGACCTATACCGTGATTTACCCATCAGGCCATCAAGTAATGGGATAGATTACTCAACAACCACTAATGTTTCCCTTCAAGGTTGATTGAGTCTTCGATAAGCTTACTATGCTGTGGCCATCTTCTAACAAGATCCACGATACACATAGAGTGGGGTGGATTTCTTCAAATATGCTAGAGACCATCCAAAGAGTATCTTTGTGATTCCCCAAGTACTTAAGATTTTCTTCTTTCTTTCCATTGTTGTCAAGGAAGCAAAAATGATTACTAGTAAGGTTGGGCATTCCCCTAAATAAGCATACCTCAAATGGTTGGGTAGTGGCTTTTGCTCCAACTGTGGTGGTTGTTCAATTGAGGGCACTGCTGTTTGTGTATTCTCTCCTAAAGGCTCGTAGTACTTCATTTTGTTCAGCTCAAATGAGTCCATCCATTTCACACTCTTTAGCCTCTTCACATACTTCTTCCTGCTTACGCTGCACTAGGCTAGTCTCCAAGGGGTTGGTTAGATCACTTTGGCTAGACACCACAGCCTCCACTGCCTCTATCATAAAACATGCATCACTTTTTTTCAGATGTCGTACAACATTAAACACACTAAACCTAACCTCATTGTCTTGTACTTACTTTCAGGTCTCCCCTCTGCACATCAATCATGGCTCTGCCAGTTGCTAGAAACGGTCTACCTAATACGATGGGAATTTCCTTGTTTTCCTCCATGTCAAGTACTATAAAATCAGTTGGAAAGATAAACTTATCCACCTTTACTAGTACATCTTCTATCACCCCCTCCCTTATTGGATGGTCCAATGATCTACCTATTAGCTGAAGAGTGACCATTGTAGGTCGTGCTTCACCTAATCCCAGTCGCCTGAATATCGATAAAGGCATGAGGTTAATTCTGGCTCCAAAGTCGCATAGCGCTCTCTCAAAGATTGAATTCCCTATCTTGCATGGGATAGTAAAATTGCTTAGATCCTTTAGTTTATGTGGTAGTTTTCTCTAAAGAATGGCACTGCACTCCTTGGTAAGGTTTACTGTCTCAAAATCTGATAATCTTCTTTTCCTTGACAGTATATCCTTCATGAATTTAATATAGATACGCATATGTTCTAATGCATCTACGAAGAGGATGTTGATGTGCAGTTTTTTAAACACTTCCATAAATTTGGTAAAATGCTTATCTAGCTTATTCTTCTTCAAGTGTTGGGGATACGAGATTGGTGGAGTGGGTGCATCCTATTTGTCTGTTTCCCATTTTTCTTCATTTCTTTTAAATTTTCTACTGACTTGTTCTCTTGGGGATGCTCCACTTGCATCTATTCGTTTGGATTGGCCTGGTCTACCTCCTCATTCTTTGTTTCTGCTACTACTGATGGCGGTCCTGGTGCTAATTCTCTACCACTTCATAAAGTGATAGCCTTGACATGTTCCTTGCCTCTTTTCTAGGGTTCACTTTTGAATTGCTTGGTAGTGAACCTTGCAGCCTCTTAGTTAACAAAGTGGCCATTTGACCCATTTGCACCTCAAAGTTTCTCAATTGTGCTGCCTAGTCATTCAATTGGGTTGATTGGCTTTAAATATTAGCCTTAGTTTAATTCATAAAGGCTCTATGGGAAGTAACCATCTGAGCTAGTGCTTCTTCCAAGTATACTTTTTTCTCTTATGGTGGTTTGGTCGCTTGGGGTGGTGACACATTATTCTTATTATTTCTCCATCCATAATTTTGATTGTTCCACCATCCTTAGCCTTGATTCTGATTCTAGTATGTATTGCCTCCATATGGCTCCTATTGTTGTTGCTGGTTAAATCTAGTCACATACTGTGCCTACTCTACTGTCAACTGTTCTGACTGACATTTTGTAGTACTGTGCAGTCCTCCGCAGGATTCACATATTTCCCAAGGGTTAGTTTGAATAGCATTTACTAACCCTTGTTATCTCTATAGATGTTTATTAAGCAAAGTGACATGGTTGACCAAATTGCTAAAGGACATCTTTGTTTGCGCCTCCAACATCCTCCCTCACTACTACCCTATCCTTGGGCCACTAGTTACTATTGGTAGCCATGTCTTCCAAGATTCCATATGCTTGATCCGTGGTCTTCTTCATCAAAGCACCCCCCATTGAGGCATCTATAACTGTTCTGGTAGGATCATTCAGACTGTAATAAAATGTGTACACTTGCATCTGTCTAGTCAACGTATGATGCGGGCATCTCCTCAACAATTCATGAAACCTCTCTCAAGATCCAGCTAGGTTCTCCCCTTCCATCTGTCTAAAAGTGTTAATCTCTTGCACCAATTGTGCAATCTTCGAGGGAGGAAAGAACTTGGTAAAAAAGTTATGCACTAAATCGTTCCATGAGATGATGGAGTCTGGCAGTTGGCTTATCAACCAGTGTTTAGCCTTGTCGCTCAGTGATAGTGGGAACAATCGCAGCCTAAGAACTTCATATGTTACTCCATTGTATTTGATCGTATCACATACCTCAATGAAGTTTTTTAAATGTAAGTTCGGGTTCACACTTGCTAGCCCATGAAACTGGATGTTCTGAAGCATCTAAAGAGTCACTGGCTTCAAATCAAAGTTATTTTCTTGAACGGGCGCTCATCTTATAGTGCAACCAGACAATCAGATGGTAGAGCCACTCCCCTCAAGTAGCTTATGAGGGCCATCCGCTGTATGAATGGTCCTGTGCTATTCCCACCATTATCTGTGTCTCTCATGGCTCATTCCACTCTTGGCCTTAATCTTGCTCTTCCTGATTCTGCATAACGGCTTAATGTCTCACTTGTGCTTCTCTTTGCTCTTTACGTAGTTTGTTTGCGATTCTCTTTGGCTTGGGATCAAAAGGAAGTAATTCACCTTGACCTTATCTTTGCATGCATGCAGATTAGCCTCCTGAAATCACAAACAAACAGCAGAGACCAAGTTACAAGCACTAGTGTAAGGTGAATAAAATAAAGTCAAATAATTAATAAAAAAAATTATCCAAAGTAATATCTAGTGCGTTGTTGACAATATCAACACAAAAACTTCTCCCCCGGTAACAGCGGGAAAAACTTGTCGGGCGCTAAACAGGTGTAATAATTGATGTGAAAATGTAGGTCCGTACGAGCAAGTATACGCGTCGAGTGTATGTAGTATAGTGGACCGTCAAGTGTCGTCCCACAAGGAGAAGTGCGTTGACTACTGGAATTAGCTTTTTAAATATTATTTTGACCTAAAACTGTAGTGAATTCTGATTTATGTAGATAAAAACTAATCCTAAGTTATTTGCTAAATCAATTTATGGAAACTAGGGCTTTCGCCTTCATCTGCCACACTCGATGGATTTTAACCTAGATAAATCATTCATTTAGTATGTAACACCCCGAAATATACCCTTGTCGTTTTCAGCATGTTTAGGGTATTTTGTAGGTATAATTTGAATTTTCGTAATTTAAATTCAAGACGTGAAAATTGAGAGAAACGTAATTTGTACAAGATTACAAGGGTAAAAGTGGACCTTATCAAAATAGGATATAAACGCCAAGGATAATAAGATTATACACAAAGTGGAATTATGGGAAGTCAGGTGCGTTTAGAAGGTGAATCGAGGGCCAAAGTGCACAAAAGGAAACTTATGTGAATGCATTTTTGTACAAACATGACCTTAACCCAAATGAGGATAAGACCAAATTAATCTCTTATTTTGGGAGGAAAACACGAAGAAGACAGAGGATAAGAGGTGAGCTAAGTAAGATAAGATGAAGAAGAGAAGAGTTAAGATGGAAACTAGTTTTGTGCTAGAATAGCAAGGATTTGTAGGAATAGTAAGGATTTGTATGGATTCATATGGTTTGTAAGGGATTTCCGAGGTTTAGTTAGAATTCCTTCTGAACCTGTGATGTCTTAAAAGTTGGGTTGGCAAAACCCAGTTTGTGAGGTAAGATGAGCATGGAATCCTCCTTGAGTATACACATGGATTCTGTCATGATGTGGGGATACATGTTTGGGGTGTTGTGGAGGTTAACCTAACTTCCTGAGTTTGGGTTTGGAAACCCCAATTAATCTCCATGTTTCTGGTTTTGTAAGGTTAGAACCCATTTTGAGCTGTTTTTAGTGATGCCTAGATTTATTTCAGGCTCATGAATTTCTGGAAAAATGGACCAAATGAGAAAACTGAAATTGGGTGGGGTCCACATATGTTAGTGATCCCACACACTGCACAGAGGGGGCCCACTAAGCAAAGGAACGCCATCGCAACGTGGCTGAGCTGGATATTTTTTAATAGGTTTGGCATGCTTCAAATGTGATATTACTTGGTTGTCTTCACATCATGGAAACATTATGGTGGTTTGTTTTGTTCGGTATTTCTTCGTTATTCGAGGACTGGTTCATATTGACAAATGAGAATCCTATGTTTCTTCCAGTATGTCCATTCTGGGTGGTTTGTGCAAAGGAAAACTTAGATCGTACCTCACCTCCTCGGCGGAGCGAGTTCGATGTTAGCAAACTAAATGCCTTTATGAGAATATAGTAAGTTCCTGAACACATATAATTGTAGGATTGCCTAAGATCGGTTATTGAATGACATGGCACTTCTGTTACGTGGGCGTGCACGCCTCTCGTCGTTGCTTCAAAGACTTTAGGTGTTACACATCGTTGGCGCAAACACGCCTCTGATCGCTGTTTAGCACCCCGTCGCGGCCGCGAAGGCTCAAGTATGCGGCAATCAAGTCCTAATTAGTGCTGGTACCCTCGCTATGCCACGATACTCGCTACGTGGCAGGCACGATAGTCATCCACTGATCGTTGCTTCGCACTTTGCTTGTGTGTTGCTAATAATCTCGCATCAGATCAGCACTCTGAAAGTACCTATTAGGCCGCGGCTGTCCTACTATTTTCTTGCCATCGTCTAGTAGTCAAACGCTTATATGATAAGAGTATGAATAACGGTCAAGAGTAAAGTAAAGCAGACAGTTCTGCCTCAATGTACTCACGTACCGCCATACAAGTATAAGCTCATGAGTATCGTATGAGTATAAGATTTGTAGTACCTACGGGTACCTATGAACAAGTATAAGCCCAGAATCTTGTACTGAGATCTTGTAATACTATAAGTCCGTTATATGGCTGCGTAGGTATATAAGTTTGTTATGTGAATTCATGATAAATTATGATATCTAGTATGAAAATCTATTACTGTTATATGATTATTGTAAAAGAGTATTGATGCATGTGTATACATATAAGTCATATGTTTCCCACTAAGCGTAAAGCTTAGCACGGGTTTTAATCTGTGTAGGTACAGAGGAGGACGTCTGCGATCTTCCGCATACCACTGGCTGTAAAGACACTTGTAGGAATTCACCATGTGAGTTTTATTCGATTATGTAAATGTAAATGTACATTTTATATATGTATGTAATCAGGATCGTATGTATTGATACTGTAAACACCACTATGGTAGGTAGTTTTATTTTGTATCTTTATACATGATATTTGATTCAAAGAGTAAGACTCGGGTCCACCAATGTCCGGTAGTGCCAGTAAAGAGTCCCCAAAGAGGTGTCTCGTGCGCCTTCTGCCAAGGCGGGCTGAAGGCACAAAGATATTAGACAATGCACACTGGTGGGTTGATCGTGCCTATAAGATATTCTCTCTCGAGAGTTGCTTATCTCACCAGTAGGGTGTTTTGCATCTTTGCTTAAACCCTAAACTTCGAAACGCTTAAATGTTCAAACCCTAAATGCCACACTTGGAACCGGGATATCTCTACTCACCAATTGATCAAGTGTTACTCTATTCATATCCCTGGGGGTCATCATCTCTCGATCTCAGACTCCCAGCAAAAACATGCCAATGCTGGCAAAACACCACCATGTGATTAAAACGCAGAAGTAAAGCAGTCAAGAAGAAATCCGTATATATATTGGCATAGCGAGGCTACAGCAAAACCTTAGAGATAAAACTAGAACATAATAGTGTTCAGTACAACCATAAGATCAGAAGTCATTAAATGGTTCGAGAAAAGAAATACAGAAACAATGGTGCACACGATATCTCTGATCATGTGTGACCCGTCCGCCTCCCTTTGTTCGTCAATCACTTCTTCCAAACCTTGTCTACCATCTCTGCTCACCTCCTGCATGGACTCCCAAGTCCTCTATTTATAGGTTCATATCCAAATCTGCCTTGGAAAATCTAACCCGCTAGGCTTCAACCTCGCTATAGTGTAGGGCATTGCTGCTCAGAATGGGTTCCTACTACGGGTAGTTTCATCACATATGGAATCAAACTGATAACATCTCACCCTCTCGGGCGTCAGAATTCGCAGGGTCTGACCAAGTAAAATGAAAGGTTTACTTCAAGAGGCTGAATATCGCTCACTCAAGGGCACCCTCTCGACATTGCAACTCCGGTTTGCCCGCTTATAATGCCTACTATTTTAGCAAATTTATTCCCTACATTGGTCTTTTTCTTCTCTTTGCTTCATATATATAGAGATGTATTACAATAAACACCCAAAAATTACTCGTAACATGCTTAAAATAGTGGAAAGCTTATAATTATGTGTGTATGCAACATGTGTTAGTACTTTATATCTCTCATCACTTGTCGAGGTGGATGAGGAAACATGCTCTTCTCAGATGCTCGAGGCAATCTGACTAATCGAGCACCTAACCTCATCTGCTTCCGGCCTCGAGCCACCAGATATTTCATGCCCAATCTTAGTGGTCCTACAACGCATGGTTGGTTCCTACCGAGTTTTGATTGACACGTGCAGGAGGTGCTGTGAATCTTATCCCATTCCAAGTATGAGATTGGATTGAAATTGTTAGTAGTGACTTTTGAGGAAATGACAATAGAATAATTTATTAATACAACTTATAGACGTAGTTAGGTAGTTAAAATTTCTATTAAAAAACAAAAAGGGAAAAGAACAAAAATTGGAGATTAGAGATTTATAGGCCAGTTAGGTAGTTTTTTAGACATAGTTTCATCAAAAAATGGATACGAGGAATATGATTAGGACTTGTTAGTTGTAGGGTTCTATTACTCTTTGATGAATTGAGAAGATTTTATACAAAACAAAGCCCATACATGCTCCACTTGATTACTTTTCATTTGTTTTGATAATTTGATTTTTGTTTGCGCTGCTTGATTTGTCTTGTTAGTCCTAATCTCAGTCTTCTCACTCTCAGCTAAGACTTTTTGTAGTAGTTTGAGATGAATTGATCTTTGGGGCTAAGTATGTCATACTTTTTGCATGCCTATCCTTTTCTTAATTAATTTCCCTTAAGGTAAATTTGTATGGGTTCGACCTTGTGATTCATGGCTTAGGTGTTTCTAATTCTTCTTTTCTTTTTCAGGTTTGAAGGAGAATTTTTTTACTGCCCATGTGGGATATGTTTCTAGTTTTGTTTCTAATTTTATGGATCTCAAGGGTACTGATTTTGGATATTCTATCTTAGATATTTGATTATGCCAAAAGTGAGGAATTCAAAGCTAAGGTGAAAAATGAAGAATCTGGCATCATGTTAAAGCAGAAACAAGAAGTCTTGATTCACGAGGCAAAGAGAAGGAACTAGCATTCTTAGTTTGGAAGTAAGAATGGTGGATAAATCTGCTCTTGGATTGTTAATAACAGTACTGGAAAATTCCATCGAAAATAAATAAATAACTATATAACATGGAAAGTATATTCTTTAGTGTATGTGTTCAGCTTTCTTGTTAAAATTGATAGACCTAACAAGTCCCATCAGATCTTATTTTATATTTTCAATTTCCATCTCAAAAATCAAAGTTGGAGCTCTCAACTTTAATCCTCAAAAATTTAAATGTTTTTCCTCTTTCACCCTCCAGAGAACCACATATATATATGAGGTGTGGTATATATATATATATATATATATATATATATATATATATATATATATATATATATAGATGTTGAGATCTCTACAAAAGTCTTCATCTTCTTGACCTATTCCATGTCATCAAACTACCTTATTTTTTCCTCTTTTCATAGTAGGTAAACTATGATGCTAGCTGCACTTTGCATACAATGTTAACAAGGCCAATAGTCCATCCCATGGGACTGGTCCATTCCATATTATCTGTAAATCAATTTATAAAACTATCTTGAAAATTGAAGTAATCCTTGCCTAAAAAGTTTACTACATAGCCTTAAAATTGGGTTTATAATTCAAAACATGAGATGAAATACCCAACAATAATATTATTCCTCTGTTAAAGTTTTTTTTTTTTTTTTCTTGATTTAGGGTGTCAGGAGATAGGCAGAAAGGTCTTGAGCTTATTCTTCTTGTTTGGCTGAACTTTTTTTTTTCTTGATTAGGGTGTGAGGAGATAGGCAGAAAGGTCTTGAGCTTATTCTTCTTGTTTGGCTTAACTTTCCATTTCAATGTTTTCTCTGCTATTAGAGCAGATCTTCAAATACTTTGTAAAGTGTTAGTTAGTGTTCTCGACAATTATAGGAGCTCATCCAACATAGGTTTCACACTTTGTGTCTATCCAACACTTCTAATAATCCTATGTGAAAAAACAACTTAGGTAATAATGAAGCAATTTAATGATCATCCTGAAATATAAAGTCATATTTAATGACTAGGTATGTTTCTAATTGTTAATGTTGAACTCGAATACACTTGTAGTCAATTTGATACGATACAAAGACTTAAGTAATACATTGATGTGCAATATATCATTTGTTTTTGTAGATTTTCTATTGAGTGCACGTTAATAATTTTGTCCAATGACTTAGATTCACTTAAATATTTCCTTTATGAGTTATGGACATCTAGGTATGGGATTTCCAACTACCTGAGTTCAAATGGTGCTTGGGTGTCTAACCATGCCGTTGTCTTCCCCAGCTCTATCTGGATGCTGACCTGACCTCTAAGACACGTTGGCAATATGACCTTGAGGTACATGCTGAATTAGGCTAGCTTGTTGGCATTCACCTCAATATATAAAACTACTTTGCCTATATTTCTCTGCTTCCAAGATTCAGAGACACCCCTTTTAGAACAAATGTTCAATTGACCTCATGATAGGTTAATTTGTATGCAAGACTAATACACTGGGCAGCACATGATTGCCATCAATTTTTCTGTTATGTTTGTCAAAATAGGCTCACATGTGCCTTGGGTGTTGGGTTGACTACAAAGGACAATGCTCGAACATCTAGGGTATCATTTTTCGCCATGGTTGAGTTAGTTTTCAAGCGCTAGGATAGTGCCAGGATGAAATCTTTAAGTTGGGAAACAAAAGCAGAAGATTAGGTTTTAGGTTAATCAATAGCAAGGATGATAAACAAGTGGAAGCTATCCCAATTTTTTTGCTACTTTCTTCTATATGGAATTAATTTGAAGCATGAGTTTGGAACTGTTATGTATTTTCTGCAAAGAACGACTAGGTTTCTCATCCATTCCTAGAGTTCATTTTCATTGAGTTAGGTGAAGCGAGATTATAGTAGAGTTCATTGACTTCATATCACTCCTCATTTGTACACTCTTTCTTTTAGGTAGGCAAATGATTGAATTGTTGTTAATATGAGCGCATACCCCCTATGCATAAATAGGGAAGACAGCAGATTGCTAAAAAGCAGCACAGATAGATCAGAAAATCCTTACAGTACACAACCTCCCACTTTTAAACAATTAATCAGCTCTAGAAAAGAAAGATTGGCTTCATCCACAAGATCCCTTATAATTCAAGCAAGATTTGAGAGCAGAAATATGGAGAATCCTTACCTAAAAACTGTATATGTTCATCTATAGGTTTATTCGAGGTACATTCCTTTTTTAAGAGGAAAACAAGAATCTTGCTTTAAGTATTGTAATGAGCAAATTATATAAGTTGATAAAATATTTGTTACTGATTCCTATCCGACCGACAGCTTTATCCAACTGAACTTGTATGTGCGTAGACCATATAATCGGGACTCTTTACCTATTTTTTTTTTTTTTCAAATTCGAACTTGTATCTGTGGGTATGGCCCACATTTTATAACAGAAACATATATCATATACATATACAAAAGAACTACCACCAGAGTGGCGTCCATCAAAATCTATACACATATATCAGTCCTACTTCTATAAATACAAATCAGAGATTTTTATATTTACAAATCGTATGCGAACCCACATGCAAGTGCGTAGTGGAACTTTACTAGTGTAAGCCGTCTAAAATTATGCGGATGTTTTCGACGCCTTCTCCCGTACCTACACTGATTAAAAACCCGTGGCAAGCTTCATTGCAGTGGGAAACATATGACTTATACAAAAACACATGCACATATACTGAATCATGATAATCATATAACATTAACAGATCTCAGAGTCTTCAGGAATTCATATAACAGATTTACATACATAATTATCCTTGTAACAAACTTATGCTTATTCAGATCTCTCATCTACGGTACTGAACTTATACTTAGAGCAACTTATACTTACTCAGATCTTACACTTATGGCAGACTTATACTTATTCCGATCTCTCGTAGGACCCATACCTATACTTATCTCCCGTAGGACATACTCTATACTCCATCTCCCAGAGGGTCACATACTCAATAACAAACAGCAATGCTACGATTATCATATTTATTTAGATTCCATGATATGTATACAAAGATCAACTTATACATATACTGACGCGCATGTGTCCATCACTATACTACGTTTCAATCACTCGCTGATAGCATCAGATCAGATCCCGTGAGGAGTCATGCAGCTTTATACTATAATAAATATAAACATGCACACTCTTACTGCACGATTCATTCAACCTGAGATTCACAAAAACTATGCCTACACAGAGGAAACAGTGGTCACGCGCTCATACTAAGTACCATACTACATACTTATACTACCTGAGCTGACACACCCCCGTTCAAGGTACTTGAGGTACTACAGATACATCGAACGATACCTGCATTGCGGAACTTATCCTTGCTATACTTCGGAAAATTCGGGCATCACTATACAGGTTCAAATGTCCCAAAAAGACACACACTTGGTGCTATGCATCAAAATCTCGTTATTTTAACACTAAAAAGTAATCTATAGGTATCTACTAACTTATACTTATATGGAAAATTCTCGAGGTACTACTGAGTTTATCCTTATCCCAGAGTTTACATCGGAGGTACCGTAGGTACTACAAAACTCCTTGCGCCTGTATCAGATCTTTACTTGTATTACTTGATCTTATAATTTCGCTTTCATGACCTTATACTGGTGTTACAGAGCTTATATGTGTATTGCAGAACTTATACTTGTCTTATGGAACGGAGTACTTGTGGCATCGGAGTACACATCCTCAGATTTAATCTTAGACTTTGTATTATGAGCATATACTCGTCTTACTTTTTGAGCATGCCACTGGTATTACTTGATCTATAATTTGTATTTCTTAATCCTGCTCTATATTACGTAATCCATACTATATCGTCAGATAGAAAACAGAGGTAATACCATAGACTTATTTATATAAAGTACCATATATATTTAACAAGATAATGTAGGTACCCGTAGGTATATTCGTATCTTTACCATATTCATTCTTCCTTACTTTATTCTTTTATTCGTATTCAAGTATCATATAACCTGTTTCGATCACTGCATCAAATCATAAGAATAGAGTTTTCGTGCCAAGCCTCCTCCTCCACTAAAATAAAAGAAGGCACACAATATAATGCAAAAGATGCATTTTGGTGATTTACATATTACTTTATAGAAGTCGACATTCAGACGTATTCGCTGTTGAATCCTATCCTATTTGGTCATTCAAGAGCAATGTGATCTCACATTCACAGTGCAATCTCATATTACTATAGTTTCACATTCACGACAGATTCGGGCCGCGCAATCCTGTCCGCTTCGTTTATTCAGCAGAGCAATGTGATTTTCGCATTTAATAAAGATGATTCACTTTGACTATAGAATTGACATTCAATGGCCGCATTCATTTGTTGAATTGACCTGTTTATTGGTCTGCAGCAATGTGATTTCGCATTTAACAAGATGATTCTCTTGACAATAGACTGGGATGATTTCACTCAGGTATCTGGGCTGCTGAATCATGTCCTGTTTTCATCCAGTAGCCATGTGCTTTCTGCATGAACAATGATCAGAACTTGCTCAAAGCTCATGTAACAGAAGTGCCATAGTGACTTAAAGAGGAGAGTGTTTCAAAGCAATCAGATCGAGCTGCTCACTCCATTCATTATCTCTCTGGCCCCAGTAGCCATACTAGCTATATGTCTTTCTTAACTCATAACCTATCTTATCACATTCTTATTCAATGGCCATATTGCTTTCACAAATTATGTTTACGTTTCTTTACTGCTTTCTATAGAGGTTTCATATCATATTCATGTTTCATGTCTCTGCTACATATGAGGTTTCATATACGCTCAGCGGTAATACACCTATGTATTCACACACTGTTCATGTATTCCTGCCCTCTCAAACCATTTTACTTAGAAATTAAATCATTCCAATTGATCATCCAAATTAGCAGTATACTTATGCCAAACAGTCAATTTCCACCGATATTACACTACAGTGGAGCAACTTGTAATACTCATTTTCCAGTTGTTCAACTCCATTTTTGAGACCGGTTCTTCGGTATTCTTTCTCGTTATGCAAGCAGTGGGTTCTCCTTCAACTTCGAATCACCCAGCAGAGTAATCAAACTCATGTTACGCTCAAAACAACCGACTACTATGTTCAAAACCCAACCAGAATTGTGCCTGAACGTAGCCCACTTTGGAGTGAATTTTTGGGGTCCCTAGGATCAGAACTTTACAAGGTTCCTATTTGATGCTTGGTTCTACTTGAAGTCTAGTTTAACCAGAAACTTAAACTCACCAAATTTGATAAGAAATGAGCAAGTTATGGGCCAAAATATGAAACATTGGTCAAAACCGAGCAGGTACCATACAACCGACCTATACCTAAGACAGTTCGGAGCTTGAGGGTCACATCGGGCAGTCCAAAGGTGTACTGGTACAGGTCTCCAAAAATGCCCAGAATGTGCGTTTTTCTTCCATTTTTCCATATGTTAGATACCCAAATCAACTCACATCTATATACACGCCAAGACCACCTAAATTCATCTCAAATCTCTATTTTTACTCAAATTATCTTTCTGAATACTTATCTTACGCACTTATCAACTCAAATATGTTTCATTCATCTCTTGTGACAAGGCCTAGGTTTTACTCAACCTAACTTCGTAAGAAATCTAGGTTCTTATCAAACCTAGAACAAGTAACAAACAGCAATCATGCTTTATACAAACCTTTAGAACTTCAAAATATAAGATAATTTATCCTGGTATCTCATACACAACCTTAGAAACAAAGATCAGATGATCACATAAGAAATTCCATTATAGGTTAGTTTCCATAATCTCTGTTAATCAAATATTTATTATATACAAACTCATGATCCATAATAATCATATATCCCATACGCAATCATTTAATCCATTTTCATCTCTTCCTTCTCTTCTTTCTTCTCTACTTTTCTCGTTTCTTATGCTTTTCTCTCGAAGACCACCAACTAACCCAATGATCTCTCCCAGTCATGAAACTGCTCTCACAAAAACCATTTTGTCAATTTTCATTTTGCAATGATATCCTCAAGTCCTTCTTTGCAAATCCACTAGCAGACTATTTAACCACACTTTCACATTCCATGACTTTATGTCTCATAAAATCATTGATTTATCTTTATTTGTAAATTTTTGTCCTCAGTCATTATTTCACTAGGGTATTTAAACCCACAACATTTGAATGATGCCATGGAAATGGTTTTTTTTAAAACATAAGTCTCAAAAACCATAGTATGATATTTTCAAAAGCTATGATTGAATTTTTCTTGATACTCATATAAATATCCCCAAGCCAACTTGCACTTAACCATACACTTAGTGTTGAGGAACACTGGGTTTGAACTAATATCGCTGAAAAATGCTTCGCTTTTACCATCCGATACATACTTGGTGGATCTCTTGTTATAAAACACCCCAACGATTACACCATTTTTATTATGGCAACAAAAACACCATTGAAACAACATGTTTCGTTTGAGAACACAGAAGCAATCAACTACGCCATTGAATGCTATCGACTTAGAAACGCTTCAACATCAAAATGTCGTAAACCGTCATGACAAGAGAATGACAGTCCGTCGGTTATCCCCAACAGTCCC
This sequence comes from Tetrastigma voinierianum, assembly GCA_016808115.1. Classification (NCBI taxonomy): domain Eukaryota; kingdom Viridiplantae; phylum Streptophyta; class Magnoliopsida; order Vitales; family Vitaceae; genus Tetrastigma; species Tetrastigma voinierianum. The sequence goes on along the minus strand of JAEQBH010001980.1, from coordinate 467,834 downwards.
GGCCGCGTTGCGATGCGCCGAGGCGGCTTCACAACTACACGATTGGCAGGCATGAGCTTTAATGCACGTGGTCTGATCGGTTCGTCGAAGCTTTGATGGTAAAATGGGAACGCCATATGCGCACCGGATCACTCTACAATCTAGTGGGGACTATGATAAGTTCATTTTTTTTCTTGATATTTCCTACTTTTACTCTTATATTTTTATTTGGAACAACTAGCACCATTGATTTTATTTCCAGTCTGACATGTTTCTAATGTTCATCAATGTGTCCTTGCCAAGGAGTTTTTAGATTGCATCCGCTACATTGGAATTTCGTCACCTTCTGAAGTGCAGTAGATGAGTGGAGAAGATGGCACAAACTTCAGCACAATAATGGGCGAAGAGTTTCATGAGAGATGAAGTCTCTGAAATCATTCACCTTAAATGAAACCAAGCCCTAGAAATCCATGGAGCTTATCATATTCTAAGGCAAAAGGGGTGTCAAATCCTTCGAATCTCAACGAAAGAGAATGAATGATGAAAGGAGGATGGCCCATGTATAGATTAAGTGAGACTCTAAATTAATCAAAGTTCAAGAGTTTAAAATACTCTACAATTAAATTTCTAACACGTAAAATTAAGTTCTTTTAATTTATGTACCGAATTAAATTAGTAAAGTGTCATTATTTGCAATTTTAATTTTTTATAAAGCTGTTTATATTTAAAAATAATATACTAAATTTAAATGTCAGTGGTTAAGACATATTGCAAATAAGGGCCTTTGGCCAAGGTAAAAACAAATCAAGGCCTATGAGTCACTTGATCAGATCGGCCAATCAGCAGCCAAGGTCGACATCGATCGGGGCTATAGAGTACCTTATATTTAAGGTCGCATACATGACCGCATCAGAGTACCTTTTTACAACCAGGATGACATCTAATCAAAGGGGTTATAGAGTACTCCTACAGCCAAGGCTCGAAATTCAACTATGACTAAAGTACCCTCTACAGCCGGCCGAAATTTGACCGAGGGTATAGCCATGAATTTGGACTTGGTTGTGTCCATAGCATTTATCCACACTGCCTATGGCCACACTATGCTGTAGTTTATTTTATTTGCAACTATATCTTATAGTCGCATTATCTATTTCTTTTAGCAAGGGTTAGTGACCACGACTATAGGCTTTTCTTCTTGTAGTTACTAATCCAAATATGATTTTTAATAGCCAAATTTAAGCACTTTGGCCCAATCAATCACTACAACCGTTGAACCTCGAACTATTTTCCTTTTGTTTCGATTATTAATAGGTATATAATTTTCCCTTTCCAATTGCAGACACATTAAAGCTAAAGGTGCATCATGGAAAGACTCCGTGGTACTAACTTAATCAATGTTGCTCTCATGGTGATTTTAGTAAATAATTCAAGTCATTCAAACGTAGATTATATCTCAAATATCACTTGACCAAACCTTTGATGTATATATATGTATTGATTAAGAATTTGTAGAACTTTAACGACTTTGGTAGACTTTGCAAATTTATTGATGACTTTAATATATATTTATTTAGGGGGTGCACTTGATTAGGACTTTTAAAGACATTTATAGATTTTTTTTAAGTCGATGACTTTTATAGAGTTTGATAGATTTTTAAAGACTTTTGTAGAGTTTTGTTGTGTGATTTGTTGTGTGTAAGTGCACACGTTGTGAACAAAAAATAAAGTGATAAGATGAGTGTCGAACACACGAGGACTGTGTCTATTAACTACTAATCTAGTAAATCGAACCCTAATGTTGTTTGGATGAACAAAATTGGGATTGAAAATCTAATTATATGAACTAAGCATTCAAAGGAAATTCCTAAATTACCAAGACACCCAGGAAATATAGCAACAAGAGAAGAAAGCCAGGTTTACTAATTCACTGTAAAACACATTACCGAGGGGTTTAATTTAATCCAATGATACCAAAATCCTATATTGATGGTAGATTTATAAAATGTAATTGTTAATCTTTCTCAAGCATCAACAATTTATTCCTAAACACATGCTATCTTGAATCTCTACCTCAAACCCTAGATTCTAAGAATGCATTAAGCCTAGAAATCTAATAAACCATATGTAAACCATAGATATCTCTATCCCTTGACATTCACATGATATTCCATCCACGTCCCAATTTATTATCACTTCTTAGTCTCAAAACTAATTAAGAATATGCAAATAAAGGATCAAGTATTCGTAAGTAATGAAAATCGTATGAAATATTCAATATATAAGAAAACCGTTTACAAATCAAACCCTTAAACTCGAAAGACAAGGGTTTTAGTTCAGAATTCATCCATCACACAAAAAGATCCAGAAATTTCGACAGACAACAACTTTTGTAAGTGGTGGCATTCTTGGTTTTTTTTTTTTCCCATTTTGCTTCATTTTTCTCCCGAGTGACCTAAACATAAAAAGGAGGGTTTAGAGCCTTAAAATACTGATAAATATCACCAAAATATATAAAATCAATTGATTACAAGATGATAAAATGAGTGTTTAAGACACTCAACATACCCCTAAACTTAAGACTTTTCTTGCCCTCAAGTAAAGGAATGAGACATCAAAGAACAAGACAAAAAGATATATATGAGTATGAGCACAGTGATAGAAACAAGTTAAGAGAACACATTGAAAAATTTATAAGTAAACATGCTAGCTAAATTGAGATCCCAAAACATTTATAATTTCTAAAGGACAAGATATCCAATGATATGGTGATAAAAGCAAGTTTGGCCCTAAGCCATTAATAGATATGTCATAAAGGAATTGACAAATGATGCTTAGTCTCAAACATACCCAAGGTTCCAAAAATACTCTCTTCAACCAAACTGAACACTGCTTTTAGGTGCTGAACCAACCTAAAATAGGACGAACACACCTTTTTATTCAACACTAGCCTAGGTAGTAGGATGCAATGCTAAGAAATTTTAGAAAAGTGTCCATGTAATAGGAGCCATTGGTAACTCCCCACCAGTTGGTTAAGGGCAACTTGCTTTAAGTTTCCCTCGAACCTCACCCTGAACACTCAACTAGAAAACCAAAGCACCTACTTGTGAGATTAACTCATCTTCTATCCCACGTAGTAGGCAATGACGTCAGTGACTCATAGCCACTTTTCTGTAATATTAATAGGCTGAAAGTGTTCATCTGTCTGTGATTTTAATGAAGTCAACCTACACTTTATTCTTCTTTCATTTTTCATTTTTATTTTTTTTCTTTTCTTTTTCACAAATTGTTTTTATGTTTTTCTTTTCTCTTTTTTTTTTCTATTTTTATTTTGTTTAAGCATAAGTGGGGCTCATTGGCCCTCTTTTTGGAGGTGTCCCATCCCTATAGAAGTTAAGTTCCCTCAAGGTAAGCGGTCGTTGATAAGAAGAGGTCGGACCCAAAGTGTATATATGAGATCTAGTGTGTGTGTGTGTGTGTGTGTGTGTGTGTGTGAGTTCCATTCAAAAATAATTGCTAGAGAGACAAGGAGGGCTATTCAAGCCAAGTCTATCACAACCAAAAGATACTCTCAAGTCCTAGATCAAACAAATGCAATGATATCCCAAATTTTACTATAGAAAATGAAGCACCAATGTATTCTCAAAAAAGTTACCATGGCACCAATTCAACTCATATATGACTCAAAACACACAAAAGAAAGAAAGACGGAAAGAAAACACACAAAAGAAAATAACCTAAACATCTAAAGAAGAAACTAAAACAGGCAAGGAGATACAAAAGCTAGATTCTCAAAAGAATTGATACAATACAGCTCATCAAACCTTCGGTAGATTTACGTGATATAATGAAGAAGAGGTAATGAGAACTTCCTTGAGGGTGATCAAGCCTCTGGAAGTAGCTGTAGTGTAACACCTCCAAATATACCCTAGTCGTTTTCAGCATGTTTAGAATAAATTTGTAATTTTTCAAACTTATTAAAGGTCACAAGATAAGAATGATGATGATAGTGAAATATGAATGACTTGATTTGTAAATAGAGGAGAGATGAGGACCAAAGTACAATAAAAGGAAAGTAAGGTCAATAGGGAGTGGCAAGACCAAGTCGGGTCTCTACTCAGAGAGTAAAAAAAAATGTGAAGAAGAAGAGAGGCTAAGAGAAGAAGTAGAGGAAGAAGAAGAAGAAGAAGAAGAGGGAAAGGTATGATGGCTACATTCTTATGGAATACTATGGGTTTTTATGGATTATTTCCTGGGCTTTGTATGGATATTAGTTTGTTCCATTTCTGTGGTTTAGTTGGGGAATTCATCATAACCCTAGATTTGTTGAAAGTCAGGGTTGGTAAAAACCCCAGTTTTTATAAGATGAGTATGGAATCCTCCCTTTTAGTATGGATTCTTTGTTTATGATGATGGATACTCTCATTTGCAAGAAGCTAACCTAACTTAAAGTTTTAGTTTAAATTAAAAAACCCACTTTAATCTCTGCTGTTTGGTTTGGTCAAGTTAGAAGGCACTAGAGTGGGCAATGTCCCCACACTTACTACATGGTCGAGAGGGAGGTTTGCATGTACCCCCTGCACGCCGAGGTGCAGCAAGCCACGTCGCGGCAAGGCTTAATGCCAAAGATAGCAAAGGTTACGTCGCGGCGTAGCTACCGTTCACAACATGGAAATTTTTGTGTTTTGTTTTGTTTTCTATTATGTTATTCCGAGTACTTTTCTATTGGACTAATGAGGACCCTATAAGTGTATGAAAGGGTCCATTCATGTTTCAGGCGTAAAGGAAAATTAGACTGGATCTTCACGCCTTCGCTAAGCAAAGACAAACATAATGCCCTTAGGATAAGATAGTAAGTTCCTGAATGATATAATCAGAGACCTGCCAAGATCATGATTTAACGACACTTTGACTCATTACATTTGCAGCACATAGTACTCTCTAAGACTCTCCGATTAGTGCGACGACACCCTCTCACCCGCAGCCGCCATCAGTACTCACACTCCCGATTAGTACACCACACCTCCTGAATCTGCCTCTGGGCACATTTAATATCACTCTGGGAGCCGATTAAGTGCCACAAGACTCCTCCGACCGTGCTCTACACATAGCACTCTGCACTCTCCCGATTAGTGCGACAACATCTCCGTCGTTGCTTCCAACACTGGAGCCTCAGGCTGCGACCCCGCACCTGCACTACACCACCCGCAATTTATTGTGTCAGTCCCGACTCATCTCCTTATTCTCGGGTCTGTGAAGTCAAACAGCTTATATGATAAGAGTCCGAATAATGAATAAGAGTAAAGTAATGTACATGCATTTAAATGTACCCCACAAAAATTTACACAAGTATAAGCTCAGAAGTACCCATTTAGTACCTTTAGAGCAGAGAAACCAGAGTACCCATGTGTACCTCCTTGCTAAGTATACTCTATAACTCTATGGGAGAACTAAACAAGATAAGTCCTGCGAGGCACAAGTATGTGTCCTACTGAGATATGAACAAGTATAAGTCCCGCTTATAAGTACAAGTATGTGTCCTACGAGATCTAAATAAAGTATAAGTTTGCTATATACAAGTATGTGTATAAGCTCGTTATATGAATTCATGAAAATTATGATATCTACCATCAGATATCTCATACTATTGTTATATGCCATCAGAAATGAGTATTAGTGCATGTGTATATGTATGTCATATGCTTCCACTAAGCTTGTGTTTAGCATGGATTTTAATCCATGTAGGTACGTGAGGAGGACAAATCACATCTTCTCGCATAATTGGCCAACACACTAGAAATACCACCTATAGGTTTTGCACTCTAATTATATAACAAACACAATATGTATATGTAAATGGATTCAGACTGTATGTATTGGATCGTAAACACCACTACTGGCATTTCATCTTGCATTCAGATATGCTATTTTGCCCAATATAAGACTCGGGGCTCCACCAATGTCCTAAAAGCAAGAAGAGTCCCAAAGATAGTTTCATACTCCCTTCATCCGCCTAGGCGAGGGTTGGGGGTGTGACATGCAGTGAGTATGACTTGCCTATAATACCCATGTTTTTCCCTTTTTCTTCATAAATCTTGGAAACAAGTAACCTAAAGCTTTCAAAAGTGATGCATGATCCTTGAAGCAAAATTTTAGGCTTAAACTTCCATTTTTCAAGAATTTTCGCCTCCAAAAACAAAAATCAAAACAAGGAAAAACAAGACCAAGCAAGAAAATTTATCTAAAAACAAAATCAAAACTAACTAAATATTGAAAGGAAAAAGGGAAGTTGAAGATTATTGTTTCGGGGTTGCCTCCCTGCCAGTTAACGCTTTTCGAGTCCCAACTTGATCTATCAAATGTAGATTGATGGTGTTTTCTACTCAACCTTCCGCGTAAGCGAAATTTTTGCCCATGTAGCTATCTAAGCACATAATCTTTAAGGCTTGGATGCTCTTTTAGAGACTTAAGAGCTTTCTTCACCATGGTTGCTCTTCTAATTTTTATCAACTCTAAAATGATCTCATCCACCTTTGAAATTGGAGTAATTTTCTCATTTTCTAACTTCTCATGCACATCTCCCCAAATGATCATCTCTAGAATCGTCTTAACTACTTTTCTCTTTTCTTTTGGTTTTGAAGAAGTTGATCCTTTTTCTTTCACAACTAACTCACGTAACTCCATGGCATCTAAATTCTACCACTAGCCTGTTAGGAAAACTATTTTTATTATTTTGAAATTATTTACTTATTTGTCTAATTGCACTTAAGCTCTTGAGTTGTTGTGACTAGATTTGGAAAACTACCCTTGTCTCCTCCACGAATTAAGCTTGAGACTTAGCCAAGTCAATTTGAGACTTAGCCAATTCAGCCATCACTTCTTCTAGACAAGAGGTGGCCATTTGAATTTTAAAAATTTTCAATTCAGCCATTGAGTTGGCTAATTCAGCCATTGCATCTTCAAGGTTTGACTCCTTCGTCAGGAATGAGGAACATTGATTTATCTCATGAGAGGTGGCAAGTATATCGTATCTTGAGTTCATATGTGTTCAAGTATGGGTTACCCACATACTAAACTTATCCCATAGGCATGTACGGGGTTCCAAACTGGACTTGCCACCCTTTGATGCTGACAATAGGCTAGTTGCCTCCTTTTTAGTTCTTGGGTGAGAAGAGAAATTTGTTGAAAACCTCCATTGTGAATCAATTCCTACCAAACAAAACAAAAAATGCAAAATAAAATAGAAAATGGAAATAAGACGAGACTAATATATCCAAAGTAGAATCAAACAATTTCGAACTCAATATTAATTGAAAATATAGTCCCCATTAACCATTCAGAAAATAAACTTGTTATGCGACTTTGTAAGCGCAAATGCACGCGTCGTGAACAAGTAATATAGTGATAGGAGAGTGTTGAACCCACGAGGATAATCTAACCTAACCTTAAACACTATTTGGATGAATGAAGATTTGGTTGAAAGACAAAATAAAAAGATCAAGCATGCAAATATTGACCTAAACTAACAAAAAAAGACTCAAGAAAACAAGAAGACCTAAAACAATCTAATAACCCTAGGGCATAGATTTTTCCAAGATTACGATCAATTGAGGAATTGGATTTAAATGAGTGTGTTTTGTTTATTTTTTGTTGGTGGATATCACTTTAAGTGTAATTGATCTCTTTCGAGTTTTCAATACATCTCTTTAGTTTAGGCTAAGGTCATCTCTTCATTAATTGTTAAGCTTAAGAGTCATTTAGTTTGAGTGTCCTAATTGCCATATTAAACCCTAGGATATCTCCATCTCTAGGCATTAAACAATGATTCAAACAAATATCTTTTGAAATTTGTCTTCTCAACCTAGATTTGAAAGCTATAATCAAATAAAAAGTGGCTAGCAATTTATTTGTAATAAAAATGGTATGAATCATCCAACATAATAAACAATTGTATAAAGAAAATATTAATCCATGGTTCAAAAATTCATTCAATCCGAGGCTACTTGTAGCCTAAAATAACTAAAAAGACCTAAAGAAGAATAAAGAAAACAAAATAGAAAACATAAGACACATACGAAAGAGGGGAAGAAAAACTAGGGCTTAGATGAAGAATCCTCATTCTCCTTTGGATCTCCCATGGATGAAGAACCTCAAAGTCTTCTCCCAAGCCTCCAACCTCTCCTTTATATAGACAAAGTTTGCTTCATTAAAGGTAAAAGGGGGGTCTAAGAGGACCAATATGCGAGCTGAAAGCCTAGGTGTTCAAGTGGAACTCCTAGGTGTTTAGGTGGAACGCCAAGGCATTTAGATGGAGCACCTAGGCGTTCTTGAGTGTGTTGGTACATAAAAATTCATCTCCCAGCAGCGACCGTGAGACACTGCGAACTTTCAAATATATGTAGACATCTAGTAAGGCGCTGAGCAAAATTTCTGGGCTTTACACTCATCAAACACCCCCAAACTTAAAGTTTTGCTTGTCCTCAAGCAAAGAAAAGAAAGAAGTTTCTTGTCTCCAAGCAATGAAAGTGAAGAGTTTATTTCACCCTTTTTATTTATCCAAAACTGAGTAATCATGCTTGCTAAGGGGTATGTGATATGCGTCTCTAGAATCAATCTCTTACCAACATGAGACATGATCAAGATAATTATTTATTTAAAGTAGTGAATTAATCCCCTACGACATAAAATTTAGGACCATGGATCTCACTTTGTGTGTGTGTGGTCTTCCCCCTATCAAACCAATCTGTGTCAGATGAAATACAGAATTTATATGCGTATCTCCTAAGATAATATATTTAGTTCCATGTGCTTCTTGTTGTTCTTATCACTCACTTAATGTAGGCACACACAACTCTCAAGATCAAGTAGGTCTTATAGGCTTGTAACAAGGCTTGGGTAGCGGTAGTCAGGGGTAGTCATTTTAAGCCAAAACTTACCCAAACATACACATTTTCTTGCATTCCTACCCTACTCCATCCCGATTCTACCATCAAGATGTTGACACTCTCAAGCACCCAAATCATTTAGGTACCATTCCATATTCCTCATCACCTTTCTACACAAATTCTTCATTCTTCAGCAAACACCAAGGAAGCCTTTTCTTCAAGACAAGGTTATTAGAGTGGTAAAATGTCAAAACCCCATAAGCTTCTCAACAACCCTAGTAAGATTTAAATCGTAGCCCTGCAATCACTGGGCCTTAGGCACCAGGTGTTGAGACACTTCTTGCACTCTACTTACTCATAAAGACTACGAGGAGAAGTACACCCTCCTTGACATTTTATTCTATTTTTGCTTCTTTTACACTTGATATTTTTCTGTTTTTATTTTTCTTTTTTTCCTTCATTTTTACCGACCTCTTTTGATTTTCAACTTAACTCATTTCAATCAATTTGGAGGGAAAAATAACTCCCCTAAACATGCTCCTCACCACACTTCTCAATTATGTTCAAATTTCACGTTACAGAGTTTGGTTCTTTATCGAGGGATAAATGATGTATAAGAAAGTATTTGGTCAAACTTATTTTATAAAATTTTTTTGCCTGCGCCCAAAATTTTGGTACAAGAGGAATATGCATATGCATATTTGAAAGGCTCAATCTTTCCAAGGATGACCTATATCATTTCACTGTCATGTTGCTTTGATTTGCCTTGCTTATGATGTAACAAGTTCTAGAACCTACTGTGAAGATCAAAGATAGATGATCTCATAAACTTCAACTATAAAAACTGTTTCAAGGGTACTAGCACTGGCATGATTTTGAGAAACCAATGACTAAATAACCTATTAGAGAGATAACTCATTAAGCATTAAGTCTTATTATCTTGAATAATGTCCATATATCAAGGGTTCAATTATGATCTTCATTGACATCACAACTACTCCAAACAAAACTCAAATAACTCAATAAACCAAAAAATAAGATGTAAGTGGAAAACATCAAACAAAGTCATCATCCATAAAAGCATAGGAAAATTTCATCCTCAAAGTTATCATGTGCAACATGTGAGGTATGACATGATAAACCAACCAAAATAAATGATGACCAATTTATATATGCAAATTTATGACACTATTACCAAAGGACTATTTTCTAATCCTCGTCAACGAAGCCAAAAACTTGATGACCTATTTATATATACAAATTTATGACACTATTACCAAAGGACTATTTTCTAATCCCTAGCAATCCGCATTTAAAAACTCGATATAATCAATGATAATCTAGATGTTTATAAGGAAATGAACTTGTCATTTCAATCTATTAAAGATTTAGTTTGGTCTTAATACTGCAAGCGCACAGTTCGTATTGGCAATGTGCGGACCTATAAGTCCTGATATCGTTCCTACGTAGATTGAAGATAATATAAAATTCAACTACCTAACTACCTTCCGTTCCACACTTATCAACTTCCATTTCATAGTTTTAGTAATCGAACTAGGGAATTTACCATCTAAATATCAGAATTATAATGAAGGAAAAATTTAAAAATCCTGTTATAAACTGGACTGAACTAGATTATTGCTGGAAGTAGACACTGGGATTTCATTGCTGTGAAATTATCAATTCCTGCATCATAATCTAATTCAATTATTTCACAATTAACCAAATTGTCAACACAAGGTAGTAGTTTACTCTTCCTTTTATCCATACGTTTCTGATCATTAGAGAATCATGTTCACTTTTGAAACATGTTTCTAGTCAACTACTGTATTTAAGAACTTTTTATAGATCAAGTATTTTCCAATACTGCACCATTTTCATGACTATAGATTTCGCTTTCCCAAGGTTATGGCCATTGCCATATATTTCTACAAGATGAATGGGATGTCTCATCCTTGAGATCTTAAAGAGTTCTCCCTTTCCTTGATTAGATCTAAGCTAACACAGGATCAAGATCATTCCTCCAAACCAAGGAGAGGTCTCTAATTAGTTAAATTGATAGATCAATCAACTAATTTTCAAACCATGAGTAAATTGAAGATTTATCTAAGTAATCTGTAAGGTCTCATTAGTTCATCAATATTAGTCTAGTACAAATTTCGGAAGTAACTGATCCAGCTCGTGAATCTCCATCTCTCGTGTTTACCGTAGGGCCTCCGGGAAATCAAAGCGATAACGGTCCTTTTATGGGTATAAGTTTCTAATATCGGGAACAATTCAATTACATTTACATCACCATTCAAATAATTTCAAGACTCTCAACCCAGGAAATTTATTTATAATTGTGTAGAAAAGACCATAACTAACATCAGATCTTTCCCAGCAGAAGTTGTGTTTCTTGAAAACTGGATTATATTGAACATTGAAATACTAATCAGGAAAATTCCATTGCAACTGCAATCAATTGAAGAAATGAATTCCAGCTTTTATCTAGATTTCATTGGATTCAGACAGTAATTAGAAGTGAACTTAAACAATTTGGCTCTACTTCTAAACTCGAACACCACTTTTTCAAGTCCAAAGAAACAAATGAAAATCCTAATGCTAAGTCTGTTAATCTACAAAGAAAAGAAAATAAAAAAGAAAATGAATATAAAAAGAGTCTCACCCTAGACGCCTGTCTGTCTGACCGACTAACTCCGCTCACTTTCCTCAAATTGTTTCTATTTATAGAGCCCTAGCTCGGGGTTCTAAACGAGGCCATAGTGCGAACCTGCACTCAGCTCTGACATCTTCCACTGATCTGAAGTTTTGTCACAACAGAGTTTTAATTTTCATCTGTGTCTTTGCTGCAAAGATGCAATGCCTCATCGCACTTGTTCCCCTCAGGTCTCTTCTTGGATTCCTTTGCAACAGAGTTTTCTTGGTCGTGACAGTAATCTTTTCTTTAACATATTCATTCTGTCGCGACAGAGGAAACTCTGTCATGACAAATCTTTCTTTCACTTAACACCCATCTTGTAGTCCTCATTGCTCAAACTCATTCTATGTCACGACAATCTTATGTGTGGTCTCCCTGAACAATATAGTTGGCGAAGATCGAAAATTGTGTCGCGATAAAGGTTTCTTGTGCATCTTCTTCAAATTGCGTCGCGACCCGCTTTTATGTCGCGACAAAGATTTCTTGCTAGGTTCTTATCATAAATAACATTGTATTGTCTGATTTTTGTCGAATGTGAAAGTATGTCGTGATAGAGTCTCTGTCCTTAATTTAACCCGATATTTCGTTGTAGCTTCATTTGATCTCTGTGACATAGTCTCTCGTGTTGTCACTTATCGTCACACAGACTTTTTTGTATTCAGCTTATATTTGTGTCACGACCTAGTTTGTTATGTTGCGACAACACCTCTCTTCCTTGTGTTGGAATCTTTGTTGCAACATAGAAAAGTCTGTCGTGACCTTATTTATCAATGTTCAACTTATCTCTGTGTCGCAACCTTAAGATCCCTGTCGCGACATAGAAACATCTCTTTATCTTGAAGTGTGTCACAACATTGAATTCTTTTATTGCGACTAGGTCAGTTCATTAAGCAAGCATCACATGTCGCGACCTTGTTTATTTGTCACAACCAGCGTTTCTTCTTCCTTCAGCGTCGCGATAGATATTTCTTCTTTCAGTGTCGTGACATACATTACCTTGTCGCAACAGAGGTCTTTCTCTAAAGCTCTTCTTCTGTCTCAACAATCTTTTCCATGTTGCAATAATCAGTGTCGTGATAGAAAATCCCTTGTCGTGACATAATTTCTTCTTTCTGCTTGTTTCATTTGTTGAGACAAGAGCTTCTTTGTCGTGACAAATCCTTCCAGGTGTTGACATCCTGCCGAAAAACCTTGTTGCAACATAATCTTTCTTTGTCTCAGCTGAATTGTTAGATTCTACCCATTTTATGTCGCGACACGTTGTCTTTTGTTGCAACAGAGCTAATTTGTCAATATTCAGACCTTTGTGTTGTGACAGAGGAAATATTGTTGTGACACAGTTCCTTTACTATTAGCTTGGACTTTTTTCGCAACATAAAAAACTCTGTCGTGACATAGACTGTTGCAATTGCTCTTTTTCTCTTCTTTCTTGCTGGAATTTTCTCCTTTTTGAATTAAAACATACAAAACACCAAGTTGGTGAATATTCCATAATTTGGCATTAAAACAGAATGAGGAGAATTCTTCAATTACTATCACAAAACAAACTAATTATTTCTTAAATGCAAACAATTCAGTCACTTAATCCTGATCTGTGAGTGTTTGATGGTCTTCTTTCCCTTCCTCATAAGCAACATTAGCTAATCTTTTGGGGTTTTACACAGTTACAACAAAATTAATTCTTCAAAGTCCCATATGCTTGTTTTTCATATTAATCTCCACCAATGTAGGCAAGTACAACTTTTTAGATCAATTAGGTCTTTTAGGCTTGTACAGTTTGGCTTGGGTAATTGGGTGGATAATTGGAGAATTTAGGCTAAAAATTACCCAAATTTCAATCTTCAATTTTTGCATCTTTGTCTCTATCTTTCATCCCTTTCTTTTCTACTGATGTCAGAATAGAAATATTCCCCCAAACTTGATCTTGATGTATCATACTACAAACTCTCATCTTGGTAATTTTAGTTTCCATTGTCATTCTTATCAATTCGCCTCAGATAGCCCTTTTGCTTTTCTTTTACTTCTCACATATTTTTAGAATAGTGCAATGTCTTGTCTTTTTATTTTCTACCACTCTTAGAGAACTTTGGGTTAAAGTTCCATATACCATTTGGCCTTAGGTACTCAGGTATTGAAAACACCCCTATGTATTTAATTGTTCAAGAGAGGAAGGCCACAAGACAAAAACTTATTCCACTACAATTTACAAATCTTTGACTTCTTCGTATTCTTTCCCTTTCCTTCATTTGTTCTCTCTTTGTCCATCCTTCATTCTTGTTTTTCCTTCCAAATCAAAACAATTATTTCCTAATCTTAACTCTTTCACATTTTGAGGTTCTTTTCTTGAAACCTGGGCAATAAAGGGCTCCTTTAATGAGGATTAGAATAAAGGAAGGAAAGTATGAGGCCTAATTGTCAGGTTTAATGAAGAAATTAGACAATCTGATCAATTCCTGAACTATGCATGTTTTGAAAAGATACAATGAGGTAGGCTTGAAAGGCCTCAAACTTCCAAGGATGTCCCATATATCACTCCTCGTTAAGAGTATCGCTCATGATTTCGCCTTGACTAATAATCTAACAAAGCTCTAGGACATTGACTATTTGATTAAATGAACCTTAAGATGTCCCTGCACCTTTGCCAATTTGTTAAGGAATCACTTGACCAAGGCAATGGTTTTCGTGATTTTACTAACCTTACTTTTCACACAAACAAAGCTCAAAAGCTTTATTTCAGGCTTTCCATCGACTACATCTTCCTAAATTCAATATTTTAACTCATTATGGCTAAACTTGCAACTTCTTTCCAATTCAATGAAGTCTACCACAATGCATCAATAAAGGGTTGTTATTTTTAGAAATTTATTGTTGTGCTGTTTTGAAGTAAAGCAAAGAAGTTCATTTTGATCATGCATTCAAATTTCACAACAATACAACACACAACCACAATTGTAACTGTCAAGTACTCTTAACCAAATGATGTCGCACTAAACAATTTGATCTAGGTAGTTATTTTTTTCTTTATTCAACTAAGTAAATGGCAATCATGAAGCAAAGAAAATTAAGCAGATACAACACCAAACAATCAAAAACAAAAATGAACACAAAATTTTTGCAATAACTGGTTTTGAACTTTTTTCAAAGAATGATTATATTTTATTGAGAGAAACAAATACAAGATTCATCTTCTCTCTTCTTTGGTAGATTTGAAGTTCTTCGTATTCTGATGTCTCAATAAAGGTAGTTAAAAGATCATGAATCCTGAATTCGGTGACGCTCCGACTTTTCTTGGTTTACGGTTCTTCCTTCATCAAAGAGGCAAGAATCATTGGTGTACTCCAATTGTGGTGACCAAATGATCTTGCCTACTACCTAGTTATTCACGATCCTTAAGCTCAACATACATTTGTATGTTCAATAAATTTGAATTACTGGGTCCGCATCGTCATTCCATAATTGAGGTCTCAGAATTATTATCCATCTCTAGCTCCTTGTCTCTCTTTTCCACGAGCTTCCCAAATTCCTTGAATTGTTACTTGTAGAGATATTTGAATACTTTTTCCTTCTACAACATACTAGCTTCCATATTTTCTTCTCTATTTTCCAAAAATGAGACATCTTCACCCTTTTAGTTGTCTAATTGTAAGGTCTCATTTTAATCCAACTATGCACTCCATTCTCTTCTCTCTCATTTCTATTTCTTCTTTCCATTCTCATCTTGTTTATATTTTTCCATCGTTGCTCACTTTTCCTAAGTCACCTCTAGAAACCTCCTTCTCGGCTTGGCTCCTATCTCTCTTCTCTCCTCCATTTCTTTTTTATCGATACCAGATTCGATAATTTATGATTTCTTGATTGCTCCTAGACCACCACTGTTCAATAAAGGTCTACCTTACCTCAGGAGGTGAGTGAATTAATGGACTTCTTCTATTCTACATCTCCTTCTCAACCCAGGGCCCTCATTCGATTTGTTCCATCCCTAATCGTCTTTTCTATTCCTGTGCTCCTCCGCGCCTAATTTCTCCATTTCTTTCCTCTTTATGTTATTTGGGCCTTTTGTCACCCCTATCAATGTTAAGGGAGAAACCTTAGGGTAGGTTTCTTCCTCTTCCCATGTCCTTTGAACTCCTGCTCAAAACAAAGCCTGCACTGCAATTTTATTGAGGACCCCCCTTTACATTCTCGTGGGAAGCACCTTATGATGATTCTATTATCTTCCCACATCGAACTTGTATTTTTAGTAGGCATATAAGATGATGGCTTCTTTGCTCCCTTTATAGTGCTCTTTATGCTTTATGTGGGAATCTTATAATGTATAAATTAAATTAAACCACACCTTAGCTTCTTCTTAGTGAGCCTGCTGATGGATTCAATGGGATCTTCTCACAACATTCCACTTCTTCAACTGTTTAAATTTATGGTTCTATAGTTTTGCTGTACTTAGATCCATTGGTCAGACTTTATCTAAGAACTTCATTAATCCTTTCAGCTGTCTATGGGGAACCTAATCTTTCTGTAATTTATACCTAACTTATTTCTCTACCTTGAACATGTTGCCATAACCCTCTATCACACAATAGAAGTTTGGTTTTGTGTTTGCAGAACAAGCTCCAACACTTTTTTTATATTATCTCTACAAAGGGTGAGATGAATGTACCGAACCCCCTTTCTTTGATAAACCGATTGTTGCTTAGATTCTTCTCCCAAAAGAGGTCATCTGAAAATGAATGCTTATCGTCTTCTCAGATTCTTCACCGCTTCAAATTTCTACTTTGTTCCTAGTTCTTTCTGCTTCTTTCTTCCTTTCTAGTTTCTATTTTAATTCCTCTTCTTGCCTTCTCGTTTTACCACTCTGGGTTGTTTCTATCCGAGGTTCCAAAAAGAACTTCCGTCTCAGGTATATTCTTCCACTGTCTCACCAGACTGGGGACTAGGTTTTGGGGTTATGCCATGGATGATCTGAGTTTGTGTTTAGGTCTTTGAATTTAGGTTTTGAGATGTAAGAGAGGGAAGAAAGCTTAAAATTGGGTGAGAGGCAATGATGGAGTAATTCGAAGGAGGTGGCTATCAGTTTTGAAACACTCTTCAGTTAATGGCTTAATAAATAAATGCTTCTCTTCGTTTGTCACGAAAATTAATGATTAGGTCATAACATTAACCTTTGGACTTAATTGTGGAATTCATCTTACGATTCTTCAAATTAAAATTTGCACCCAAATTTTTTGTATTATTTAAAATTTTCTATGTCGGGCACACACTTTAGGGTTGCTCATGTGTTACAATCCTATTGCGAAAAGAAAAATATTGTCACGACAGAAATTTTCTTTGAAGAAAAAAATTTAGGTCGCGATAGTAACTACCTTAATGTTTGTTCCATTTTTAATACAAATGTCGCACACGTAGAAAAAAAAAATTGTCGCTGATTATCAGCTTTTTTCGATCAATTAGAAATCAACCGTTAAATGCTGTAATACCTTTCAAGGCATCACTTGATAATGGTCGCAACATTTAAACTTTATGTCGCGACAAGAACTTGCCCTTTCAAACTGAGTCCAAAATTATTTATGTTACTTAATAATAAAGAAAGTATGTTTACATTCTTTCAACATGTGGCCAGTTTGTTGCAACATGAAATCAAATAATATCACGACATGTGCTTTTCATTTTGTTGTTAGTGAGATGTCACGACCAAACTTTCAAATGTCGTGAAAAAGATTTGATTCCTCAAATGTTTGAAAGTTTAAACTACCTTCCAATTCAATTAATCATCCACACTTCAGTCCAATTAAACAATTCAGGCTTGTAAAAACATATATAGCAACAAAAATTCTCAATCCAATCATGAACAACAATCTCACTAGCAGCAAAATACTCAACAAAGATTTTAAGCAATTAGCACCCGAAAGTTGTCTAATTAATTATGTTCTAAAATCATCA
This sequence comes from Tetrastigma voinierianum, assembly GCA_016808115.1. Classification (NCBI taxonomy): domain Eukaryota; kingdom Viridiplantae; phylum Streptophyta; class Magnoliopsida; order Vitales; family Vitaceae; genus Tetrastigma; species Tetrastigma voinierianum. The sequence continues at coordinate 450,335 of JAEQBH010001980.1, read as the reverse complement.
AAAATTTCAAACTTCAACTATGCATTATTATCTAAAACAAATTTAGGGAAATAGAAATACTCCCCCTTTTAGCTAATTTTTACACAATTTAGTTTGAGGCAGTGTGATTTATAATAACTTTTGATTCCGATTCATCTTTCCTGTCCAAAATCAAAAACATTTTAGCAGATGATCAAATTTCGTAATAAAACTTCTAACAAAATCAAAAGTAAAACTTCAAAATCATAAAAGTAATCAACATCAATCAAAGTTAACAAAAATAAAGACCACTGTTTGGGTTGCCTCCCAAGAAAATTTGCTCAATTTAATGTCATAGCTAGACATAGAATTTGTAGAGTGTCTTCGAGTTTCAGTGATTTTCTTCTCCCTTTTCCAAATCTAGATCTACCTCCTTGTAGCACCGAAGATATTACTTTGGTCTTTGTCGTTTACACTTTGAATTCACTTGATTTATAGTCTTCAATGTTCTTGCTCCAAAGGGTGTACTTGCTACCCGCGTGTATGGACATCACGTCTTGACTTGAGTTTCATGATGCTAGCCTAGAGTTGTATAATAGAACTTGATATCCTTCCTTGAATTCTCTCCTTAAGATATTTTGATCATGCCACCTCTTGGTCTTTTCTTTGTAGATTCTAGCATTGTCATAAGCTTCATTTCTTAGCTATTCCAATTCATTCATTTGGAGTAATCTCTTTTCCTTTGCAGCTTGAAAGTCACAATTCAGTTTCTTGATGGCCCACATAGATTTGTATTCCAGTTCTAAGTGGAGATGACAAGGCTTTTCATATACAATTCTATATGGGGACATTCCAATGGTGGTTTTGTAAGTAGTTCTATATGCCCATAGTGCATCATCTAGTTTTATAGACCAGTCCTTTCTGCTTGCACTAACTGTTTTCTCCAAAATTTTCTTGATCTCCTTATTGAAAAATTTAGCTTGTCCATTTGATTGAGGGTGATAAGCCAATCCCATTAAATGTTTGATTCCATGTCTACTCATGAGTTTTGCAAAAAGTTTATTTGCAAAATGGTTTCCCTCATCAATGATGATTGTTCTAGGTGCTCCAAATCTGCTCAAAATGTTTCTTTGTATAAACCCAACCACTGTGATGGCATCATTTTTGGGACAAGCTGTTGCTTCCACCCATTCGGATTCACAATCCACAACTAGGAGAATGTACATATTGCCAAATGATGATGGGAAAGGTCCCATAAAGTCTATTCTCCATACATAAAAAATCTACACCACAAGAATTCCTTCCAGGGGCATTTCATTTCTTACACTCCGTTGCCCATTCTCTATGAGCATCCTGTTTTACCATTCAACGATCCTTGAATAAAGTGAGCCAATAAAATCTTGATTGGAAAATTTTAGGTTGTCTTGTCTCTTGCAAAAGTGTCCTCGTATGGTGATGCATGACATTTCTCCATAATACCACCTTGATACCTGTTTAGGACACATTTCACGATGATCATGTCTGCTCCTCTTATCTGATAATGGGTCATCCCATATATAATCTGCCAATCGGTTCTCAATTTATCCTCTGGCAGTGGCCAGATTTAAATGGCATGACTCCTGAAGCTAAGTAATTCACAATATCTGGCATTACCGGGGTGTTTGTCTTGATAACATAAATAGTTGCTCATCGAGAAAAAAATTATTCTATTCTGTCCTTTTCTGTTCTAATTCTCAATCTAGACAGTGATACGCTATCACATTGTCACTACCCTTCTTATCCTTGATTTCAAGATCGAACTCTTCACTTGTGATGGCACCCACGTCGTCGGTCTTGGCTTGGCATCCTTCTTTGCCATTAGATATTTAATTGCAGCATGATCAGTGTGTATTACAACATGGGAACCCAAATAAACTGTTCGAGACTAATTATTGTGGATGTCTCTTCACAATAACTATGATGTTGAAAATACCAATTCAAATTGAATGGATTCAAAATGATGTTACTGCCTGGATCGGGGTTATAAGTTATCCCATTTTCGTCCATTAAATAATATTTAAGTGTTTGAAAAGTCTGTTTAAAATTGCGAAGTTGGAAATATTTAGTTATCAAGATATGATTATGAGTTATTAAATGGTAAAATGAATAAAAATTCATAATTTGAAGGGTTGTTCCTAAAGGACCGAATGAATTCCTAATTGGAATTGGGGTATCTTTTGTAATTGATTCTTTTCTCACATTGTGAGATTTTCCATCATTGAATGGACCCATTCGAGAACAATTGGATGATGACAAAATTATCAAAGATTGGCATTCCTTATTTCTTTACGTAAGGGCCATCCTATCCAACTTTCAGGCATTAAGATACGCTTCAGGCGTGGATGATTATCATAAGAGATTCCTAACATATCATAAGATTCTCGTTCTTGAAAATCCGAACTTTTCCAAACCCAGAAAACATAAGTTAGATTCCTCGTAGAGGGCCAAATGCTGTCTACCTCTTGGTTGATCCACACTCTATTACGGTAAGATGATACACATAACTCATGATCCTCCTGGTGCTACATCGCGACACATTGTGGCGTAGATAATTATAACCATATACGTATAAAATAGCGGCAATGGAATGCCAATCCTCGGGCTTTATTTGTAAAGTCTCTATTCTGAATAATCAAAACCCAAAGATCTATGAGAACTAGCCCGTACTTGACTATGCGAGACAAATGACTACTGCATCTTTTAATCTCTCATGGATTTTTATTTGATAAGTATTTCGCATTTACGATGAAATTTATGTGCAGCTACGGATTGGATCCATTGAAATGAGTTTTTTGTTTCTCATTTTTTTAGGGCTTATTTTTTTTATATTAGGGCTATACAGACTCGAACCGTAGACCTTCTCGATAAAACATATCAAACTGATTATTATCAAAATGATTTAGATTGTTTAAGACCATTATGCATTTTTGCATTCGAAACCTTTCGTTAAGCGATATAAATATAAATATCAGTTCGCCATATTTTTCTTGACATAAAGATAAAGAGATGGCTCCATATTGCTCTAATTCATTGCACAGTCGTCCACAAGCCACAAATACCATTGCTAGCATCTCCTTCTACGTAGTGGGAAGTAGTTCTCTTGTGCCTCGTTGAATGTTTTTTAAATAGTATCGGCCTTGAAGAACTTTTAAGTTCTACATCTGATATAGCTCACATTGCATAATGCTAGCATCACACATAATTTCAAACTCATTGTTCCAGTTTGGTGTCAACATAATGGGAGGCGATACTAATCTGGATTGAATTCCCTCGAATGCAAATGCATGATTCTTCAAAATCCAAATTTTGCATCTTTTCTATGATCTACCGCGATGGTCTTGAGATTTTGAAAAATCCTTAATGAATCTTCTGTAAAATCTAGCATGTCCCAGGAAGCTTCTTATTCCCTTCAACATTGTAGGTGACATAAAGTTTTATAATATGATCTTCTTGTCGACTTTAATCAAACAACAAGTCTTGCCCAAAAGACAATACACATGATTACCATGAAATGACATTTTTCTCAATTTAAAGCTAGATTTTTGTCTTGGCACCTCTGATGTACTGTTTCTAAGTTTTTCAAACAATCTTCTTTGGATCCATATATTGAAGTCATCCGTAAATATTTCCATGACCTCTTCACTAATTCGAAGAAGCTCGCGTCATACATCTTTGAAAGGTGAAGCATTGTAACACCTCGAAAATACACCTAGTCATTTTTAAACATAATTAAGAATCTTTTGTAGAGGTATAATTTGATTTTTCATAATTTAAATGCAAAACGTGAAATTTGAGAAACCGGAGGAAAAATTACAAAAGCAGGTAAAGTGGAAATTTTCAAAAAAACGAGGATATAAAGTCATAAGATAATAAGATTATACTTAGCGATAGGAAGTTATGGTGCAAATAGAAGGGAATTTGAGGACCAAAGTGCAATAAAAGGGAAATTTGACCAAATAAGATCCAATTAGGGTCTCTCATTTGGGCATTTGGAGAGCAAAAATGTGAAGGAGAGGAGGAGAGAGAAAGGATGAGAAGAAGAAGAAGAATAAGAAGAGGATAGGTATGGAAACTATGATTTTGGTATGGAAAAGTATGGAATATTATGGATTTGTATGGAAACTATTTGTGTTTTGTATGGATTTTTTGACTCCATTTCTAGGGTTTAGTTAGGAATTCATCCTAGCCCTAGATTTGTTGAAAGTTGGGTTGGTAAAGCCCTAGTTTGTATAAGATGACTATGGATTTGTATGGATTCTCGGTTTATGGTATATGGATACATGTTTGGGTGTTAGGAAGTTAACCTAACTTACAAGTATTTGAGTTTAGGTTTGGAAAAACCTTAATCAATCTCTATGTTTGGTTTTGGTTGGATTAGAACACATTTTGGAGTTGTTTTTGGTGATTCTTTTGGATTATTTTGGGGTTTTTGGTTGTATTTATGAAAAAATGGACGAAATCAGCAAAATCTAAGCAATGTCGGGGGTCCTACACTCAGCGTAGGGATTCCACACAGCGGCGTAGGTCCATGCCGCGACATGGCTGAGAGGGGGCTTGGACAAGCCTTAGGTATGCCATAGCGTAGCAGTGCTACGCCGCGGCGTAGCTATTGTTCATAGCATGGAAATTTCTATGTTTCGCGGCGTAGCTATTGTTCATAGCATGGAAATTTCTATGTTTTGTTTCGTTTTGTTTTTCCGTTGCTATGAGGACTTGTCTATTGGACAAATGAGGACCCTATGAGTGTATGAAAGGGTCCATTCATGTTGGTAAGGTAAAGGAAAAATTAGACTGTACCTTGCCGCCTCGGTCGAAGTGAGTTCGATGTGGGCAAAGTTAATGCCCCTGTCATAAGATAGTAAGTTCCTGAACACATATAATTATAGGACTACCTAAGACTGGATATGGAATGACATGACACCTTTGTTATGTGGGCAGGCACTTATAGTACTTCGATACTCTCTGATTAGTGCGACGACCTCTCTGCGTGCTTGGCATTTAGTACTTGATTACTCTACGATTAGTGCAAAGCCTCTCTATTAGTGCTTGACCTCTGTTTTGTGATACGACACATCAGTACTATACCATACCTTCGGGTACTTATTATCTTTGTGTGCGACTCATTCCTAATGCCAGATGCAGAGTAGTGAAACGGTTATATGATAAAGTCACGAATAATGAATAAGAGTAAAGTAATGTACATCGTTCCGCTCTGAATGTACCTACAATTTTCTCTGTACAAGTATAAACTCTGTAGTACCTATGGGTACCTCTGTACAAGTATAAGATTTGTAACCATTGGAGATATGAGCACGGTATAAGTATCTTTATAAGATGTAGTATGTGTATAAGTTTTATATGAATTCATGAAAAATTCGATATACCTTTCTGATGTATCTGTTCTTGTTATATGCTTCTTTGTAAATGAGTATTAGTGCATGTATCACATTATAAGTCATATGTTTCCCATTTAAGCGTTAAGCCAGCACAGGATTTTCATCCATGATGTGATGTCTGAGAGGAGGGCGTCGGAAGTGATGTACGCATTCTGGGCCCCACTTATGGGTTCATCACTATGGGTTTGCGCTCTAATTATGAAAGTTGAATGTACGGTTTTGTAGATATATATAAATGAGACTCGGGCGCATGTATTGACTAACATAAACACCACTATGGTGGGAGTTTATTTGTATCTTTATATATGATATTTTGATTAGGTTATCTAAAAAGCGAGTCGAGAGTCCCGATATAGTCTTGGGTCCTGCCATGGCGGGAGTTTGAGGGTGTGTGAGTTGGTATGGAGCCTAGGTTAAAGCGTTTCTGGAAGAGTCTTAGATTAAGGATGTACCTACATAGTAATATGTTAGCCTAATGTGGATGTCCTTGTTTTGTGTATTGTCTAGAATGGATCCACCTCAGGAAGCTGTAGATGAAATAACTGAAAGTGTCAATCCTTTGGATCAATCTACTTCTGGTCCGTCTAATTCAATGACAAATGAATATGCTTCAACGGAAGCATTGGTAAAAATCTCTTAGGATATGGCAAGGGTCTTAGATCGACTCACGGCCCCTGAAACTCAGTGATTAGTGAAAGCATGGAGTGGAGAACTCCATAGGCTTAAGTGTAACACCCGAAATATACAAGTCCATTTCAGCATGTTTAGGATATTTTGTGGTATAATTTGAATTTCACGTAATTTAAATGCAAACGTGAAATGCGAGAAAATTTGAGCTTCGAATTTGTACAAGATATAAGGGTAAAGTGGAATTGGTCAAACGGGATATAAAAGTCATAAGATAATAAAGATTATATGCCAAGTGGAATAATGGAAGTTGTGGTGCAAATAGAAGGGAATGTGAGGACGAAGTGCAATAAGGAAAATTAGAAATCAAATGGGATAAGACAGGTTAATTATATCATTTTGGGAGCAAAAAACGTGAAGAAGAAGAGAGGAGAAGAGAAGTAGAGGAAGAAGAAGAAGAAGAAGAAGAAGAAGAAGAGGAAAGGTATGGAAACTAGAACTTTGTATGGAATTGTTGTATGGATGGCTATGTTTTGGTATGGAACTAGTATGGAAGTGTTTGTATGGATATTAGTGGTTCCATTTGTAGGGTTTAGTTAGGAATTCATCCTAACCCTAGATTTGTTGAAAGTTGGGTTGGAAAAACCCTAGTTTGTATGAGATGAGTATGGAATACTCCCTTTGAGCATGGATTCTTGGTTTATGATGTATGGATACATGTTTGGGTGTTAGGAAGTTAACCTAACTTACAAGTAATTGAGTTAGGGTTTGGAAAAACCCTATTTAATCTCTATGTTATGTTTTGGTTGGGTTAGAAAACACTTGGAATATGTTTTTCTAGAGAGTATATGAGTATTCTTTTGTTTTTGGTTGGTTTTCTAGAAAAAGGGATAAAATCATGAAAATTTGGGCAAATTACGTGGTCTTACGCTGGCGTAGGAGGATCCACGTAGCGGTCGTGGGTGCCAAGTGCTATCCCTCTGTCGTGGGATTGCCTCAGGTAAGCGATCATCAATCCATCTGATCCGGATACGTAGGTGTGCTGTTCGATAATGCGATGTTGTTCTTTCTTGCTGAGACGTCTATTGAATGCGAATACGAGTGAAAGATCTGTTCATGTTATCAAATCAAAAAATAAATCATCACCACGCGAAATCGAGGCTAGTGAAGCCAGTAGAAGTAATTTTCATTAATAGGCAAATGCCTTGCCCATGTGATAAGATCGTAAGTTAAAATGCATATAATTGTAGAATTGCCTAAGGCTAGGAATTATTGAATGAAAAAGACACCTCGGTATGGGGCATGAATAATCATTCGATTACTCACGATTAGTGAGGCAGTACTCTTTGACCGTGCTTGACACATTTAGTACCGGTGCTCTCTTATTAGTCAGCGACCTTGCTGTTTGTGTCGATTAGCGAACTCTATTTAATACTCTGACACCTTAGTCTTGTATCGTACATTTAGGTACTTATTGTCTTTGTGTCTACTCATTCCTTATTGAAATTACAGGTAGTGAGCAATTTATATGTTAAGAATCTAAATAATGAAAAAGAGTAAAGTAATGTACATCGTTCTGCTCTAAATGTACCTACGGGTACATATGTACAAGTAAAAGCTTTGTAGTACTTACGGGTTGAAGGGTTTCGTGGGTGGCAACACTTGCCAATGCTTGACGAAATACAAAAAAATCTGACAAAACCGTCCAAGGACCTAGTAGCATCCATGGGTTCTACAACAAAGAAGGGTGTGGATTACCTTGTGTTGGTTCCAACGAAATTTGGTGGTCGGGGTAGCTTTAAGCAGAGTGAGACAAATCCTAGGTTTGCCTCACAACGATTATCTACGAAGGTAATAAGACCTCAGAGACAATGGCCCTCGGAAAGGGTCGATCTTGTAAGTCGGATCAGAAGGAAGCCAAAACTCGGGTCTCTCAATCTCTAGAACACTTTCTTGGAAATGAGAGCACTTTGGCTTTTCTCATGAACTCCCTTTACTCTCAAAAGGTCATCATCCTCTTTAGGGTTTTTCCCTGCGCCAAATTCAATACATAGGAAAACCCCCATCATGTCTAATGACCAAAATGCCCCTCGCTCTAAGTGATAGGATACGTGTTCGCTGCGTTATGGCATGTCCTGACCACTAGCGGTCTGACCCGAACTATTATCTGCTTTAAGTGAGGCACAATCTCGAGGTCTTTCCGCTAATCCGTGACATTTCATTCCTTGATTAACTCCCTCATATATGGATCACATCCAAATAGTTTCATATGACCCACACTCTTCTAAGTGTGTGACCCGTGAGTTCAGGGTTATGTTGTACTTGATTCAACTATTTGAATTAAGCGAGGTCAAGATTGATAACTAGCAACACATCGCATTTGATTGGCCAGAGATCGTTGGTCTGCTTCTGAAACCCTTCCCATAGACAAATACCGCGCAATTTGTTCTTTCACCGAACTATACCCTACTTGGTTTAGAGCATGGGCAATGTGTAGCTCCCACTAGACTAGCTATGCCACACCTAGCCCAAGTGATATTTATCTTGTCCCTAGATTCATCACTCAACTGTTATGCACTTGAAGACACTTTTCAAGGCATCTTTCACTATGGCGAGAGATTCCTGAGTAATGATTTCGACAAGAGGCCTTAGGGATACTCTCCTTTTATTGGGGTAAATGATCCTTTGTGCTTCTCAATTACCTCAAAACACCTCAGCCCATACCCGATCCTCATCGATGGCGACCCCTGAAGCCCAGCGTGGATGAAGGTGAAATCACGGGATCAGCACGTCCAAGATATCCTTGAACACCTCAAGTCAGGATCTTTCACCATTTCTATGATGGGATGATATTCCATTTAATTGGATGATCCATATGATTGTCATTATAGGTCTCCGTTAATAACTTAGCTACTCTTGTAAGCATCCACGCATGACTCTGATCAACTCATGATCACGGTTATAAGATCTACTTTGCTTGATCAATCGAGGAGTATGACATGTGCTAGTCTATCTGGATCAACAATGTACAGTTTCAGTGATCCTATGACTAGGGATAATTTAGACACTAACATAATTACACATGATAAGGAATCTTATTATCATAGTCCCATCATGATTTCCTTCATGCTATGTTATGTATCATGGACTTCATTAATTTGATTAAAGATCTATATCAATTCAACGTATGAATATTGAATTAACGAAGAAGCCTTACATATTAAATAATATGTTATGTGTACAATAAGTGCTAATGGCGATTTCCTTTAGAGCATTTCTCTAACAAACTCTCACTTGCACTAAAGCCAATCACCCTTGTATCTCATACCATAGGCTAGAACGTGTGATTCGTACTTCTTTTGGGGAAGTGGCTTAGTCAAGGGATCAACAATATTCTAATTGGTGGGTATTTCTCTATCTTTACATCATTCCTACTAATGATCTCTCTAATCAAGTGGTATCTCCTGAGTATGTATTTGGACCTTTGATGAGACTATGGTTCCTTAGCTTGTGCTATGGCTCCATTGTTGTCACAATACAAAAGTATCGGATGAACAATGCTAGGTACCACTCCTAGTTCAGTAATGAACTTATTTATCCAAATCGCTTCTTTAGCTGCTTTAGAAGCTGCGATGTACTCTGATTTAGTTGTAGAATCCGCATTCGTTTCTTGTTTGGAACTCTTCCAACTGACTGCTCCACCATTCAATGTGAACACGTAACCTGACTGAGATTTGGAGTAATCTCTATCAGATTGGAAACTAGCATCACTATACCCTTCAATAATAAGATCCCCATCTCCATAAATCAAGAATAAATCCTTAGTCCTTCTAAAGTACTTAAGGATATTTTTGTGACCACTAGCAGGCCATTCCTGAGTCTGATTAGTATACTTTCATTGACACTCGGGCATGTATCGTCGAGGTCTAGTACATAACATAGCGTATATGATTGATCCTATAGCTGAAGCATATGGTATCATATTCATGAGTGTCCTCTCATCTTGTGTGCAGCGAGCAGAAGACGAAGCGTGATCCGCAGCCATGGGGATATATCTTCTCTTGGACTGCTCCATGCTAAACCTCTTTAGCATCTTGTCTATGTATGTAGACTGTGAAGGACCAAGCAACCTTTTAGTTCTATCTCTATAGATCTTTATCCCCAATATATAGGTTGCTTCTCCAAGATCTTTCATGGAGAAATTCTTGGATAACCAAATTTTGACGGATTGTAATACTGAGACATCGTTTCCTATCAGAAGTACGTCATCCACATACAAGACTAGGAATATGACTGCACTTCCACTTGTCTTCTTATATACACAAGGCTCATCCAAATTTTGTGAGAAACCAAACTCTTTGATTGTCTCATCAAATCAGATATTCCAACTCCTAGATGCTTGCTTCAACCCATAAATGGATCTCTGAGTTTGCCTTTACTACCACTTCCGGATAAACCTTCCAGTTGTATCATATACACTCCTTAGTGGAGTTTCCGGTAGAAGTGTCTTACATCCATTGCCATATCTCATAATCATAATGGCGCGATGGCTGAGAGTATTCTTATGGATTTAAAGCGCAAGCTGTGAACTAAAAGTCTAAGTCATAATCAACTCCTTGTTTTGTGATAGCCATAACCACAAGCCTAGCTTTATAGGTAATCACATTACCTTCCATGTCCATCTTCTTCTTGAAGATCCATTTGCACGCTATAGGTTTTATCCCTTAAGGTGGATTAACCAAAGTCCACACTTGGTTGCTATACATGGAATCCATCTCTGACTTCATGGCATTGAGCCATTGATCAACTCTGAACTGTTCAGAGATTCTTCGTAGGTAGTTAGCTCATCATTTTCTATGAGTAATATGTCCTTTTGTTCACTAATGAGAAATCCATCTCTCTAGGACAGAACGTATCCTACTTGTCCTACGAAACACTTGTGTTTTAGACGAGTCAGCTATTAATTCATCATCATGAATTACCAACCCGAGTTGTCAGATAGAGGCAGTGCGACCGAGCATCTTAGACCCGCTCAAAGCTCCGCTACTCCCTGATGCTTCTCTTCCAGAGAAACTCTTTCTCTAAGAAGTCAACATGCTTTGAAACAAACAACCTTGCTCAAAGTGTTGTAAATTGAAATATCCATTGTTTTTCTTTTAGATATCCACCACAAGCGGACACTTATGATTTGGCTTCAAGCTTATGAGTATTGTCTTTATAAACAAGACAGCCCCATACTTTCATATGGGAAAGATAGGGCTTTTTGGTAGTACATATCTCATATGGAGGTAACTAATTGACTGGATGAGACTGCGCAAGATATAAACAAGCAGTCTTAAGTGCATAACCCCCCAGAAAGGATTTAGGCGGAGTGCGCCTTACCCATCATAGACCTTACCATGTCTAACAAGGTTCCAGTTCCTTCTCTCCAACCACATTATTGTTTTATTAGCAGTGAGTGGAGTCCATTGGGACAAAATCCCATTGTCCCTGAGATAATCTAGAAACCCTTGGCTTAAGTACTCACCACCTCGATATGATCTAAGTGCTTTTATACTTCTCCCAAGTTGTTTCTCTACCTCATTTCTGAATACTTTGAACTTTTCAAAGGCCTCAGACTTATACCTCATGAGATATAAGTACCCATATCGTGAATAGTCATCGATGAAGGTTATGAAGTAAACAAAACCACCTCTAGCATGCACACGGACCTTAGGATTTAATTGTGTATTGGGTCTAATAGTACATTCTTTCATTCACCACTCCGTAAGGTAATCACGTCATCTTTGCTAACAAATGGGTTCTCATAATTTTCAAATGATTCACAATCAAATGATACCAAGCTACTACAACTGTGCAACTCAGTGATGTGTTTCTCATTTGTGGGGCGAAGGCGCCAATGCCATGTGTGAGATGATTTGAGATTATCTCTCTTTGGTCCTTTTATTGTCATTAACATTTAATTTGGAATGAACATATCCAATATGTAAGTCCCATTGCTTTAATGTTCCATCAGCATAATTGACATTGTAATGTAACAACCATTGTCACAAAATTACATAAACCCTTTTGTTCAAAACATGAAACCAAAAATATTGTTCTTCGTCAATGCTGGTACATAATAGCAATCTTCCAAAATTTAAAAAAAGTACAAGTTGCAACTCTTGCACCATTACCGCTCCGTAGGTCACATTCTCCCTTTGTAAGCTTTCTACTGTCTCTAAGGCCCTGCATATCAAACCATATGTATGAGCCACAACTGGTATCCAATTGATTAGTGCTCAAAAAGTGCAAATTTGAACCCTATATTAGATAGGTTTTGAGTGCTTTTTGATCATTAATCATGTCATTTATACCAATTGAAGTGTTCAAGTCGTCTTAGTAACACTTATGCCATTTAGAGGGTGTTTTTGGTTGTTTTGTAGGTGTTTGTGCACTTTTAGAATTCAATTTCAATACAAAGGATGAATCATGAAGTCGAATTCAAGTCTCGCCATCAACCAAATTTCTAGAATCAATGAGAAAACCAAGGCAAAGTGAAGAAAATTTGATGCAGTTGAAGGCAGGAAGAAAATGGAAGAGAAGCAAATAGAACAAGGCAATGGAACAAGAGTCAGAAGACTTTACTTCATTAGTTAATAAATCGCAACTCCTAGCTTAAATTGATGCCTCACATGCTTTGTAATTAATGCAAACCGCTCAAACTTGGTGAATTACATCCTTGTCCTATAACTTAGCCCAGCTTGTTAGGCTTTTGGTATTTTCATACCTGAGGAGGCCTATATAAAGCCCTCTTGTTTTAAGAAACCTAAGCAACAATTTCCCAAGCATCATTGGGGAGAATAATAGTTGTAAGCTTTACTTTGTAAATAAATTGTTTTATTTTTAAGTTTTGCTTTATTTTCTCTTCTCTCTTCTTTCTCTTCTTCTTCTTTTCACTTTCTCCTACAAACACAATTCTCGAGGATGACAACTCAAGAGATGTTGGCTAAGCCTCCTTCCTCAGAAGAGGAAGGAAGCTAGCTCGGGCAAGGGGCTAAGCATGTCCTCATGTACTAAAGCCACGGGTAGTGTATTTATGGCCTCTTATCTTCAAATCGTTGCATAACATGGGATGTTATTGTCTTGGCCAATAATTTCCATGCTTTAGATCCAAAGCATGAGTTTAATGAGGTACTGTGGCTCTTTTAGATGGTCCTTACTTCTGCCTATGAGGTAATATTCACATGTTAGGGTTCTTCAAATTAAAATAAATAACATTTGCTTTTATTGTTTTGGCCATCACTCTCCATGCTTTAGGATTCAAGTGTTCTGGGTGAGAGAGTGCACGTGATTCTTTAGATGGTCTTTACTTGCCTTAAAAATGATAATTTCTGGAATGTTAGGTTTTAAACAAAAAGGGGCCATAACTATCCCGTGTTGACTCACATAGGAGGATAAAACCCGAGGACATGTGTTTCCGCTCTCTAGCTTGCCAAGTTAGTGACCTAAATCTTCAAAGTAAATTCTTCATTGTTAATTTCCAGCTTTAACTCGCTTTACAATTTCCTCGTTTTTTCAAAACCATTCCCGTTTGAATGAATTCCAAAGAGTCCAAATAGAAAGCCTTACCTTCATGCCCTAATGCAAACCATTTTTAAATAGAAAACCCATCCTCGTGTTCGACCCTAGGATCACTCATAATTGCAGCAGTTTGACTACGGCGCTTGTAGGAGCTTAGGTATATAAATATTGTTGATTTTAGCTTCACTTCTACCCGTGGCACGACCAAAATGGCGCCGTTGTCGGGGATGGTGCCCGACTACTAATGGTGTTGAAGAGCATCAGGATCCACATCACAAGTGAAGGTAACCTTTTTACTCTTATTATCGCTGCAAGAACTCGCGGCTAGCACTTGACAAGAATCGCACCGATTCAGCCGCTTTTTTTCATTCGGCCATTTTACTTCTTTTGTTAGATTAGTTTTAATTTTTCTTTTAAGCACTCTTGTTGGTTCTAATTGTCGTCTCTACAATTGTGTAACAACCGTCCATGCAACAAGGATAGAGACACTGTGTAGGTCGAATAGGATTAGTACACAACCCCACTCCAGCTAGTGAGGTTAGTGTACAAACTGATACCATGGATCCCATACCGAGGGTCACAGACAACCAGAACCCCTATGAATCCAAATGCATATAGAACCATGAGGGATCACATCCACCCTCCTAGAGTTAGTGCCCCATCTCGTATCATTCCTCCGTCAAGATGTAGCAAGAGGCTATTTGCACTTTACTTCCCACATACCATGGTATGGAGAATGAAAATCCATACACACATCTTAGGGATTTGAGGAGGTATGCACTACCTTCATGAAGGCATGATGGATATGGATTTGTCAAGCTAAAGGCATTTCCATTGACCTCATGACAATACAAGATATGGCTCAACTCATTGAGGCCTAGAACCATAAGAAATTGGGGTGAGCTGTGCGTAGTTCCCAAGAAGCTTTTTAGTGCTCATAAGACAAACAATTTGGAAAGACAAATTTATACCTTTGTACCATGAAGGTGAGAAGTTTTACCAATGTTGGGAGAGGTTTATGGAAAACCAAGTAATGCATGTCCAATAACTACGGGTTTGACACCGGGATGCTAGTAAACCATTTCTATGACGGGATGTCCCCACCCATGAAACAACTCGTAGAAACAATGTGGGGGCAACTTTAAGTAAACACCTCGACGAGCTATGCACTTTTCGGTCATATAGCCGAAACTCAAAGGCATGGGATGAACCCGGCCCAAGGAGGATGAAGACCATGTACTCAAGTTACCGTGGGAGACCATTCATACAATTTCTCGAGGACACACTGATGAGAGAAAATTAATCATTTCGACTCTAGATCGGGATGAGATGGAAATGAAAATCAACATAATATTTACTCAAGAAGTGAGTCATTTCCCAACCTTCTCTCGGCTACAACCATCACCACATGGTCACTATGGGGAAAATCATTAAGAGAATGTCCAAATTTTGAATCACAGTACTACCACGAATGTTCCATTTGCAATTCCTATATTCAAAATCCGAAACCTACTTCCTAATCTACCAGAAAGCCAAACTATCTCCTATATACCTCCAATGCATCAAGAAGAAGCTAGTCCCCACTTCCCAACAAGAACCACTCACCCCCTTATCCTCGTCGAACAGTACTCAATCTAAGTGCAAGATGGTAAGCACAATGGCAGAACATAAGGTACCGAATGTCCAAACTAATCAAAATATTGAAGGAAGACAAAGTTCACTTAATGAAACTATCCAATATGCACCTGAATTTCAAAATTATCCAATCAAGAATAAGAAGTTCGTAAAGGAAAAGGGCCTTTTCAAGGGACGAATATCGTATCATGGTGAATAAAATAGTCAGTATGGAGGACACAACTTGATGAACCGATGAAGTAAAGGCGCCAGACCTTGAGAAGGTAGAGAGTTGAAGACAACAAAGACTGTAGTTGTTAAGTCCATCTGAGAGGCAACCACTTCAAGAAGAACAGTCAGTTGTCAAGGAAGAGAGTCAAGAGGGAAAGAGGCTGATCGAAATGTTGGGTTGAAAGGTGCTCAATCGCAGCCTCGTGGGAATTGAAAGTGAATCATTAAAAGCTCCTCGAGGAACCGGCAGGATGCCCCGCTTAATTTTTTGCCTTGACAAACGAAGAACAAACATCGTTCAGACCGAGAGTAGTGTGGACATTGAAAACAGGGAAGAGCCCAAAGAACCTATCCTTCAACCAATCCTCATGAAGTTAAATCCTAGCACCGCCCAAGATACCAAATAACACGCTAGTGTTCTTCCAATGATCACATATTCTACTCAATTTCACACCACACCACACCGCAACAAAATCAAACCACACTAACTCCTCGTGCTGTCCAACCCATTGCCGCAAAGACTCCCCTCGACTCAGTCTTCATACTGCCCATGCCTGCAGCACAACCGAAACCTCAAACATCCACCACCAAGGCCACCCCATCACTGCTTGTGTTGCAAAACATTAGAAGACTAGTGGCTTCTGTACATGCCTTTGCCACTACATCAAAGAAGATGGCAAATGCCTACATTGCATGGCATAGTGGTTGGTCTCTAAAAGTGGTTCGGCTCGAGCACCCTGACTCAGGCATTTCTAAGCTCCTCCCACTTTTGTTTTAATTTTCTGTCTTATATTATACATCATAGTTTATTTTGATTTTGTTAATTTTCTTATAAATTTTCTTGATTTTTAGTTAATTTGTGTTTAGATTAATTTTTACTCTTCTCAGAATTTTCTTGCATTAATTTTAGTAGTTTTTTTGCAAATTTTTGGAGCATGAATTGAAAATCGTGAGGAACAGCAAACAGCATTTCAAGAACTCTGCTCGCAACCAATTCAAGAATCCCATAATTCTCGCAAACCGTTTCGCAACAGCCAGTAATCTCAAAGAAAACATTGCGAAATTCAGCCAACTCTGACTGCTCATTAGCGAAATTTTTCAAGCCCCACTGCTTTGCTCCTCCGATTTTGTTTTGCGCATAACTTCATCCGAACTCCGCTTTAGGCGTTTGGTACCGTGCTGGAAAGCTTAGAGAGTATAGAATCCAAATATGGCCAGAAAGAACATTTTTGAGATTATTATGAAAGTGTAATTTTAAAAATGGTCCAACTGGTCACTTTTTTTCTCTCTTTTCTTCTCCTAACTTGTTTATTTGAAGCCCGAACGGAGTGCATAAGGTGTCAATGGAAAGCTTGTGAGGTCTCCTATCCAGTAATGATCACATCTTATCATGGAGGTAACACTTCCTTATCTAATTTTCCATTCAACCCCATTTCTATTGCAATCGAGAGATGCTTCGTCGGGGGAAGAATTAGTAAAGGAAGTGGATTTTATATTTATGTTTTTTATTATAAGCAAGACCATTTGTTATGTTTAGTGGCTTGCCGGGTCCCCTTTCTATAAAGTCACATACTTTCCAATACTTTTCGTAAATTTGGGCCTGCTTTTGCAACAAAAACTTCAGGGTTTTGCCTAACTCGTGGTTTGAAAATTGAAGCTTTGTCCAATTTCTATTGATGTTAGATTCCATGCTTAGTTGAGTGAATGATTAGTTGAATTCTTATTGATTTCTAATCTTTTCTTCCACCTTTAGCTAACCACACACAAAGCAATATTAGATTTCAATGATAGTCAAAACCGTGCAACCTCCTTTAATTTGCATAACCTACCTAGTTTCACGACCGCCTTTAATAGGTTAAGGACCCATGTGGAAAAAGAAAAAAAAAAAAAAAAAAAAAAAAAGAAAAGAAAAGAAAAAGAAAAGAAAAAGAATAAAAATTGCAATGCTTTGCCTTGAAACCCGAGCACGGTCCGATGGGGTATATATTAAAGCTCTTTTAAAGCTCCTAAGTGTCTCTAAACCTTCACTGTTGGGGAGTCACCCGACTTAGTGTTCGCTACATGGGTGGATAGGTGGAGTTTAGCAAGTTGTAGGTGCTTAATTCAAGTCATCAAGTCCGGGTGAAGCTCAGAGTTTCAGGGTCATTGATCCTTTGGCTTCGATGCTCTAAACCTAATCGGTCAGAGTCATCAGGACCTCGCACACGACTTTGATGAAGTCGAATGAAGTATTGCACCCTACAACGCAAAAAGAATTGTGGAATAAGAGGTGGGTCCTCGATCTATTTAGGTTGGTTAGCGTACAGGTCGTAGTAACCAGTCGGGGGAGAGCCGCAGCTTTAGCTTTTATCAAGCTGAGCTAATCAAATAAACACTTAGATTTCGTGGAAGTTTCAAGGCTGATTCATTGAGCAGGAGACTCTTGATACTCAATTTTGTATGGCATTCATTCTCTCATGATAGTTATTGAGCACTATGATTGATGATTTTACTGGTTAGGCATTTCTTCACCACCTTTCAATCTACAAACCTTTTTGAAAATCACCATATGCATCTCGTTTTTTATTTTGTATCGCTAAGGACTAGCAACGTTGTTGGGGGTGTGATTAGTGCTCAAAGTGCAATTTGAACCCTATTAGATAGGTCGGAGTGCTTTTGGATCATTAATCATGTCATTTATACCAATTGAAGTGTTCGTCGCCTAGCAACACTTATGCCATTTAGAGGGTGTTTTTATTGTTTTGTAGGCACTTAGAATTCAATTTCAATACAGTTGATGAATCATGAAGTTGAATTCAAGTCTCAGCCATCAACCAGCCCTAGAATCAACGAGAAAACCAAGGCAAAGTAAGAAAATTTGATGCAGTTGAATGTGAAGAAAATGGAAAGAGAAGTGCCAGGAACAAATACTGGGCAATGAACAAGAGGTCGCAGATCCTCAGGCATTTCGCTAGTTAGCGAAATTGGCAACTCCTAGCGAAATTGGATGCCTCGTCATGCTTTGTAATTAATGCAAACCGCCTTCAAACTTGGTGAATTACATCCTTGTCCTATAACTTAGCCCAGTTGTTAGGCTTTTTGGTATTTTCATACCTCGTGAGGCCTATATAAAGCCCCTCTTGTTTTGTAAAACCTGAAGCAACAATTTCAAGATCAGCTTAGAGAATAATAGTTGTAAGTTTTTACTTGTAAATAAATTGTTTATTTTTTAAGTTTTGCTTTTATTTTCTCTCTTCTTTCTCTCTTCTTTCTTTCTTTCACTCTCCTACCGGCCAAACACAACTCGGGAGGATGACAACTCAAGAGATGCTTGGCTAAGCCTCCTTCCTTTGAAGAGGAAGGAAGCTAGCTTGGCAAGGGGGGCTTAAGCATGTTGTCCTCATGTACTAAAAGCTACGGGTAGTGTATTTATGGCCCTTATCTTCAAAAACTCAGTTGCATAACATGGGATGTTATTGTCTTGGCCAATACTCTCCATGCTTAGATCCAAGCAGGCTTAGTGACAAGAGGTACCGTGGCTCTTTAGATGGTCCTACTTGCCTATGAGGTAAATATTCAAATGTTAGGTTCTTCAAATTAGGGTTAAATAACATTTACTGTTATTGTTTTGGCCAATACTCTCCATGGGCTTTAGGATTCAAAGGCTCGGGCAGAGATGCACTGATTCTTTAGACGGTCTTTACTCAGCCTTAAAAATGATATGGAATGTTAGTGGTTTTAAACAAAAAGGGGCTAACTACATCCTCTGTTGACTCACATAGAGGATAAACCTGAGGACATGTGTTTGCCCTAGTTTGCCAAGTTAGTGACCTAAATCTTCAAAGTAAATTTCTTCATTGTTAATTTCCGCTTTAACTTTCGCTTACAATTTCCTCGTTTTTTCAAACCATTCTCGTTAATGAATTCCAAAGAGTCCAAATAGGAAAGCCTCACCTTCATGCCCTAATGCAAACCATTTTATGAAGAAAACCCATCCCCGTGTTCGACCCTAGACCACTATATCAAGTAAAGAGTTTTGACTACACGGCAAATGAGGGAGCTAGGTATATAAATATTGTTGATTTTAAATGCACCATCGTGGCACGAATCACCAATACCTAAAGGTTGCCATAAGAAATAGTATTAACTTCAATGACATAAATACTTGAAGGTGTTGGTGCATCACTTGCCAGCTTCTTCTTTGACTCCATGCAGGCCTTGTAATTTTCCTTCCAATGGCCTTCTTTGCCACAATGGAAGCACGTATCTTGAGAGGACGTCTCTCGACCTTTTCGGTCGCCCTCCCTACTTCGCTATTTTTTCTTCTTCTTGTTCTTGGAACTAGAAGAGTTCACGAGTATTACAGTTTTACCTTGCTTCATCAAGGTGGGTTCAACTGTTTTAAGCAGGTTGATCAGCTCAGGTATGGTGGTATCTTTATCGTTCATCCTGTAGTTAAGCACAAACTGTGCAAAACTGTCGGGTAAACCAGCTAGAATCAAGTATATACTTAATTCATTATCCATACCAAACCCACTTGGATCCGACTTCCAACTGCGTACCCATTCATCTTCGTTGCATATCGTGCCGAGATGTCCCTCTGCATCCTCGAGCTAAAAGATTCATGAGACCTCGAACCTTTCGGATCTCACTTGCTCATGAAATAACTCCTTTAGATAGGCGACTATGTCATAAGCTATCATAGCCTCATGCTATTTCTAAAGCCCTGGAGACATTGATGCAAGCATGATACATGCAGCAAACTGTCATCCAAGTGCTTCTGATATGCTATCTGGTCTCCAACAGATGCATCAACAGACGGGGACACTAGGAGTGGGGCATCAAGGACATAAGCTATCTTTTATGCCCTAAGAACAATCTCAAGTTCCTTAGCCAGTCTATGAAATTGGTCTCGGTTAATTTATTGGCATCCAGTATGGATTGTAAGTTCACGATGGTCGACATGTTTCGATTCTTCACAACCTAGATGTAAAAGAGATTATGTTAGATTATACTTAAAATGCATAATTATTATGGCTTGATAATCACGCATTATGGCTCCCACTATTTTATTGCGAATCCATAGCTCTCACTATTGATTCGAGATAACCTATATGGAGGTTCTCCTAGCGGGTTGATATCCCATATCAGCGAGAATCACCTTGGGTTTACCCAACAAGATATCTTGAGTCAAAAAGGTAGGTATCCTTGTTCATTCCAATTGCATTCGTACACAATTCAAGGAATCCAATATCACTTCGAGTGACCTTGGGTTTACCAAACAAGCCATCTTAGATCAATAATTATTCCAATTTGCAATCCGACGCAACTATCGAATCTAGTGCTATCAATTGTTGATTTGTGCACTATCACTGGGTTATCAACTCATGATACGTGTACATCTTATGTATATTGACCCAGTTGCGTCTCTATCCATTATTGACCTTGGGTTTACCCAATAAGCCAAGGAGTCTAGTTAAGGTCGGCCCACTAATCAAGAAAACTCATTTCCATGGATAGAACATGCTCTTGTGGAGGAACACTTAGGTTTACCCAACAACCTCAATCTCCAAAAGGAACTCTTGTTCACACCATATTAGTGGAAGACGTTAGCCTTAATATTTATAATGGAGGGTTTACTTTAGTTAATTCTCATCCCTTTTCTATTAGCATGCATTATCCATTCATCTCATGAAATTATAAAGATAGTTACTCTAACTATATGGCATGATTATGGACATCCTAAAATCAATTCCATGAGCCATAATGGAATTGACTAGGTCAAACCTATGGATATGCATGGTTATTGCAACCCTTTAAAATAAATCAAATTTCTGATCTTGAGTGCTTGCTTTCTTGGATCATACTCTTTGCATCTTAATGACTTATCCTAATCCTGTGTAATCTAATTACATACATTTAATAAGAATAACCTCGAGTTACGGGGGATTTAGATGAGAGAAAGTACATAGAGACATTAGAGCGGGGACACACGAGGCCCTATTTATCCAAAAAAATAATAATCAAATGCGTATCGCATGATCACATTGAGGCGAAGTCCCATAATCATCCATCATGCTAACACACTCTTAAACATGTTCTTTAATGAATACATTGGATTGAAGGTAATGGTACCCGATGATTTCAAAAAGCACATTAAAAGGTTTTCATCACTTTAAATAAATTTGATCCATTTTTGTTTTGTTCAACAATTGAACAATGACCTCGATTCAACACTTGAACTGAATTTTCCTACATCGGTCGATTCCCGACACTTTAACCAAAATAACCTTTATTCAACACTTAAACAAATCTGATTCAATATCTTGAATCATGAACGATTCAACGCGAATCATAAACCTGTTAACTCCCCGATTGGTTCAACACCTTGAACCATTATTCGATTAACACTTAGACCGTAATTTTTTTTTTTTTTTTTTTTTTTCCCGAAAGGGCGTTTTGTCTAATTTTTCTCTTAAGTAATTTAAACATGGTTTTCGAAATCCATGATTCTAGAAATTTGAAAGCTGAACGGTCCAGTTTTAATTCGCACATTTCTATTTCAACCACATTAGAATGGCGTGTTCAAAACTTGTGCAAAACCATACAAGAAAATAATTGAACAAGGTACCAGTAGTCCTTAACGTCACGACGTGTCCAGCGTCGCGGCGTTATGGGGTTAAAATCAGCATCGCCTTCGGCGTCAGCGATGTTGAAACCGCGGCGTCTCCTCCTTCGATGACGTTGGAGCGTCCGCGGCGTACCACTGCGTCCTTGCGTCGCGGCGTCAGCGCGTTGCGATCTTTGGGCGTCGTCGCGTCAGCGGCGTCACCATCGCTGACATTGAAGCGATCCGCGACATTTGGGAGTGTTTGACTCAAATGTCATGTCAAGTCACATCACGTCATGTCACGTCACATCACAACACATCACGTCACGTCGCAACTTGAAACTTCACGATGTTGGAACGTCGCGACGTTGTTGGAAATTTAGAGCAACGTCGCGATGTTGTTGGGTTTTCCAATAAAGAGAAAGTGGCAAAAATCCAATCTTTGGGACTTTTACACACTTCCAAGTTGTTCTTTCTTCATGTTAACTATCCTAGATCATCTCATGACCATATACATCAAGAACAACACTGGATCTAAACCTTTTCATACCAAAAATCTCATTTTCGAAACTTTGAAAAACATGGGTACCAAAAACTGAAAACTCTCAACATTAAACCGATTTTGATGCACACAAGGTTGCTTTGATACCACTGAAGGGTTTCGTGGGTGGCAAAACTTGCCAATAGCAGTGGAAATACAAAAAAAAATCCCAACAAAAACCTATCCAAGGACCCCTAGTAGCATCAAAACCGGTTCTACAACAAGGAGAAGGGTGTAGGATTACCATGTGTCGGTTCCAAAAATCAAGCTGGTGGTCGGGGTAGCTTTAGACCGAACCGAACCAAGTCCTAGGTTCTCCTCTAACGGTATCCACATGAAGAGTGAAGCAAACAACCACCAAGGCAACGGTCTCGAAAAGGGTCCCAGTGCTAGCCAAGTCCCGATCCGAAGAGGAAGCAAAAACCCGAGTCTCTTAGTCTCTAGAACACTTTCTTGGAGATGAGAGCACTTTGGATTTTCTCATGAACTCCCTTTACTCTCAAAAGGACATCATCCTCTTTAAGGTTTCCATAGCATTTTATTTATAGGAAAACCCCCCATCATGTCTAAGGACCAAAATGCCCCTCACTATAAGTGATGATAGAATACACGCATCCCTATGCGTTATGGTGGAGATCCCGACCTAAGTAGGAAAGTGAGCCCCGAGCCTTTTATCTCTCTAGTGAGGCTTTGTCAGGGATTCCACTAATCCCATTACATTTCATTCATGAGAATTAACTCCCTCATATATGGATCACATCCAAATCCATTTCATATCAGCCCCACACTCTTCTAAGTGTGTGACCCATTAGGTTTCAGTTATGTTGGCCACTTGATTCAACTATTGGTCATGAGTCAAGATTGGTATCTACTTGACACATCACTTGACCCCCGATTGGCCAGGAGTCGGTGGTGCAACTACATACCCTTCAGCAGACAAATACCGTAATTCGTCCTTCCTTCAAACTATCTGCCTCTTGGTTGAGCATGGACGATGTGTAGCTCCCACTGATCGACTACGCCACACCTAGCCAGTGATATTTATCTTGGCTCCTCATATTCATCACTTTCGGTGTTATGCGCCAGAACCTTTCCAATTGATGTAGGCTCATGAAGAACTCTGACTTTAATTAATTTGCCTTCTTAATTTTTAATCAATTGGAAAATGTACTCCTACACCTCGAACAGAGAAAACACAAAACAAGGAAAAGAAGACAAACAATCCTACCCAAAAGGAGTAATGTTAACTAAAAAAAATAAACAGAGAAGCAAAATTGACAAGCGCCGAGGAAAGCGAGTAAGCAGAGAAAAATAAAAGAAAATTCACGAGATCTTGTGATGAGGATCCTGAGTGTTATTTGCTCATCAATTGCGCCAGGCACCATCCCGGAACCGCGGCGCAGATTTTATTTATGCCATAGTAGATGTTCCAAAATCAACAAAATTTATATACCTAAATTCCTCCTACCGCCGTAGCAAGCTACTACAGTATAGAGGCTCTAGGGTCGAACTCAGGGATGGGTTTTCTTCGCACAAATGATTTGCAATTTTCTCAAAATGGTGAATTCAATTTGGATTTTGGGGTTTTGTAAAAACAGGGAGGTTGTGAAACCCCAGAAAATCCAAGATTTTGGATAAAGGGTAAAATGGTAATTTCGGCTGAAAAATCCGGAATTTTTCTAGATCTCGGATGATGAAACGGACTTCTCCGTTGAAATCGTCTTGTGAAATTTAGCTACCACGTCGAATTTCGTTGGATTCCGAGGTGGTCGGGATTTCACGTTTTTCGAGGCGTGGGGTGTCGAATGACACATGACAAGGTTGGGGGATGCCACATGTCATCACAGAGAGTGACAACTTGTGAGGCCATGTGGTCCGCTTGAAAGCATGGCTCGCAGTGCCATGTGTGGAAGGAATCCCCATGGCTCCTGTGATGAGCCACTTGAGTGCATGATGTCGTAATAAAGAATTAAGAAATAGAAAAAGAAACATGGAAAGAGATAGCCATGAATGGGTAAAGGAAATGAGGAGGAAATTCACTCCCTTTAACTCCTATCACGATTTAGTAATGATTCGAAAGAAAGGAGAGAAAATAGCGAGGAGAAGAGAAAATGAAAAGAGGTGAGATGAGAAATGAGAAAAAGGAATAGAAGAGCGAAAAGGAAGGAAAAAGAGGAAAGAGGGAAAAGAGGGAAACGGTTCTTAGAGAGAAAAGGGAGGAAAAGGAGAAAGGAGGAAAGGGAAAAGGAAGATTTTCCCGGGTTTCGGGCGGTCGACGTTCGACAGTTCGAGTACTAAAGTTGGTGCACGCAGTGGGATCTACGTGTGGACACCAAAAAGTTGGAGTTTCGACAAACTCCAAGAGGTAGGATATTTTCCTACTTGGTTTACTTTTAGCCTAAAGGCTTTATAATGGTAGGGGTTGCTTATGGGAGGCTATGTAAATTGGTTCCAAGCTGGAATTAAGGGTAGCTGGATTTCTGGCCAGGTTTCACACGATCATAGGCTTGTGGGAGTTAGGAGTTTGAACTAAGCCCGAAAGTTTCTAGGTGTTATGGTTTGTTGTTGTTAAAATAATGTTTGGAACTGGATTGGTTCATGTTTGTGAAGGGACGGTGAAGTGCCCTGTTGAATGGTCCAAACTTTGAGACCTAGTTATGTGTTATGGCTTGCTTGAATAACATGTAGTGTGTGGAAATGTGATATTGATGCATGCTTTTTGATGTATTAATATGATTTGCATGGAGGTAAATTATATGTATAAATTATAATTTTTCCATGGTATGTAAATGTTTCATGTAGTGCTCATTCATGCATGTAACATGAGGAAAATGCATTGGCATCATGCACTTCATATGCACGGTCACATCGCGTCAGGTCGGGTGTGGGTGTAGGGTAAGGTTTGTTCACCGGTGTCGGTGAATGGGTCGTGAACTCGGGAAAAATGGGACAAAGTCCAAGGTAGAGATTCACGAGTGTGTAAAATGATCAAAATGTTGAATTACATGTTTTGGTCGGAGCAAGTTGGGGTAGATCCCCCCCCAGGGTGAAAGTCCCAAATGTTATTCAAGGTTAGACATGAATCCCGGCGATGTAAGTTCGTGAAAATGTTGAAAAGGCGTGCGGCATCCTACGGTGTAAACCCAGAAATCCATAGCCAACAAAATAAAGGAAAAAGAATTTGATAAATAAAATTGGAGGGTTGTCCAATGGTTAGTCATGGTATAATTACGGATGACTTGTTTAGTCACACTTGGCGGTCACGAGTGTGAGGGAGTCGGGTGGGACTCAGGTGGTGATCATGAGGGGTTGCATCTCATGCATGATATAGACATTTCATATAATAGTGAATAATTGTATGGAATGTGATTGCTTGTTTATATATGCCATTGCATATGCATTTTAGGTGGGGAGTAACCCTTGTAGGAAAACTTTCTATTGGGCTGCTCACCCGGAGTGTGGACCCGCTCGAGGTGCGGGGGACTATCCGGGGGAGGCAGTGCGCAGTGAGGTAGCTTTTGAGAGAAAGCCGAAATGTGGCTTTAAGTAAATATTTTGTAAATATCATAAATCTTTTGTAGAACAAACATGAAAACTATGAGAATATAGTTGGCATATTTATTTTGAGTATTGGTTTGTGGGCCCAAGAGGCTATTTTACTCAGGTATGCGTCTCGTGATACGAGATGTATAGATTTTCCTCAGGTTGACGGGTAGTCAACGGACCCCCGGGTTTTGTGGCGTCACAGAGGTATCGTGGTTTGCAGGCTGAAAATAAAATGAAGAAAAATAAGAAAAAAAACTCCTTGAAGCATCGGGCTACTAGGTTGAGGCCCTGAGGTAAATTTGTGGTTCTCGGGTCCTTTTCCTCACGTTGGGGAGGATGACCTATAGTCATTTCCCGAACTGGATCTTCATTTGGATTTTAAAACCAAACCTTAATAATTTCCCTTTTAAAACATAGCATTTCTTGGACATAAATGCTCCCGACTAGTGAAAATCTATCTCTTAAAATCTACTCTACATTAACTAATCAATGACAACTAATGAATGTCAATGGATCTAGAAATAAGCATCCACTGAACCCTTAAAGCTTGCAAAGTACAGGTTAACCAAGGTACATCAAAGAGATTTAAGCCTATTGTGAGAAGCAGAGACATAAATACCCATAAATGCTTGCATTAAATATAGGAGAACAATCATTTTACCTCAAAACTATTACCAGTAGCCTTCCTCTTCAAGGATGAGGGGATTTAACCAAGCATCCCTTGAGTTGTCATCCTCAAGGGGTGTTTGGCAGGTGAGAAAGTAAGAGAAAATGAGAGAAAGTGGAGGAAAAAGAAAAGAAGTGGGAACTGAGGAAAGGTTCCCGCTAAAAAAACTTTATTAATGGTGGAGATCCCTCTACAGTGCTTGTCTGGGGGATTTTTATAGCAAAACCCCTTTTATAAATTACCAAAATAACGTAGCAAACACTATTACAATGGGGGCAAAAAAGGAAGAAAACCAAAAGGTGACAAAAAAGAGTCAACACGTCGAAACGGGAAGGTGAGCGATTGGAGGAGAAGTGAGCAGTGGCGGGAAGGATGAGCAGTGTGAAGTAAGGAAGCAAATTTCGCGAGGGTTGCGGCTGAGGAATTTTAGCTCTCTGCAAGCTCTAACGAGGTTGTGAAATTTTAAATCTGCAGTAAAATTCTGTAGTGCTCATTTTCATGCATTTTATGCTCTTCTTTCATTCTAGTTTTTGATCTGCAATGCTGAGTTCGACTCGAATTCTTCGATTATGCCCAGTTGACTCAACAATTTTGGCATAAATAGCTTACTAAAGTACCAAATTAGCCACAAAATGCAATTAGTAATCATGAGGACCTTAATAGCCTGTCGGATTAGTATTAAGTTGATTAAAAGTACACAAAAGTGCTCAAAACCTGTGATAAAGAGTGTAACACCGTCAGGAAAGGTGTGCGGTATGTGTAGCATTATGTACACCAAGGGCTTCCCTTAAAGAGCCTTTAAGAAGATTGCCACCATTATTTTATTTCTGAAATTGCTTGTAATGAGAGATTTTTTGAAGGAATTGGTTTAAGGGTGAAATTATAAAGTTTTCAAAGAATTGTGGCATTTTTGCAATTAAGGAAAGTGGATGGGTGAAATTCCAATTATGGAATTTTAAAAGGATAATAATAATAATAATAAACTACCAAAATAGTTCAGGGAAGTTTAAAAAATTCTCTAGATCTCGGATGACGAAACGGACTGCGCCGTTAGGTTCGTCTCGCGAAATCTAGTAACCCAGGAAAGTTTCGTTAAATTCCGAGATAGTCGGAATATTTTTGCAATTTCTAAGCTGACAGGTTTAAGAGTGAAACACAGCGGGATTTTAGAAAAATCTCGAAAAATGGCAAATATTTAAAATATTCAAATTTAAGGATGAAAAATAAATTTTGGGATAGAATAGAGCTGAATGGGGTAATAAATTACTTTATCTAAATAATAAGAATAATAATTAAAGAAAAGAATGTATTAGAAAAAAAAAACGGAAAAAAAAAGAAAAAGAAATGAAAGATAAGAATCAAGCTGCAAGGAGATGGGCGTGATGGAGAGAGTGGGAGACGATTTGTTTTTATATTTTCTCTTAGTTCTTTTCTCAAATTCTGGCAATCGGACCGTAGGCTTTCGTCGGAGCTTGAGGAAAGGCAAATTGGATACGCGAAGAGAGCTGCATGTAGTGCAATATCTTCCCAGCCTTTTGTCAAACTTTAAAAGGTAGAAAATTTGCCTACTTGTGTTATTTCAAGCCTAAAGGTTATGTAATGACTTGAAATTTTCTTAGAGACCGTAAAAGGTCTTAATCTTCAGTTCCAAAATTTTTAGACTGAGTTTAGGAATTTTTGGGACTGTGTTGACGATCGGGGCTGAATTTCGGAATTTGTTTCGAGCGATTTGGATTGAAATTTCAAGGGAGTGTAATTCGGACAAATGGATTAAAATTTTTGAAATGTTTCGGGTATTTTTAGACTATATGGAAAGTCCCTTGAGTCAAAAGTTGGCTAAAACAGATAGTTTTTATGGGGCATTTAATGTGTAGGAACATTTTGGTCAATTTCATATCATATTATCGATGTCCTTATCGAATGAGACTAGCACGTAAAGTTTTGTTAGAATCGAAGTTCGTTCGATATAGTCACTTTGAAAGCCACAGTAATATGTTTTATGATTCAAAACATTCAAATGAGAACATTTTATTATTGAATGAATTGTGTGAAGCGGATTTGAGCATCCGACGAGAATCTAGAGTGCTTGACAAAGATTTGAAAGAAATTAGTGGAGAAAAGGTGAGTACTGAAATCATTTTCCATGAAAGTGTTTAAATTACAATTTTGTAAAGTGCTTTGAAAATATATAGATTTATAAAGCTTTTTACCTCCAATTGTTATACTCGTGAAAAAGTTTGATTGATGTTGCTCCCTGTAGAAAGCAGTTTGGCCTGGTTTAGCAAAACCCCTAAATAGCGACTCGGTTTAGGTGAGATGTATTTCGAATTGTGCATGCAAGGTTATAGGATATTAGGCTAACTATATTGCACGGTCGGCAATTGGGGTTAGATCTAGAATATATAGTGAAATTAAGCCCTACTGCGTCGGGGTATATAGTTAAGCGCTGACTTGGTATAGCGATGGTGTTGGTTCGAGGTTCCCTCAGAGCATTTTGGTTCCGAGTTCCATTATGCTATATAGATCCGCCGTGTTCATAGAACCATCTTGGCAGAGGTAGTGTTAGGGTTCACTACAGACGCTAGGTCCAGGGTTCCGTGGCATCACGTCTAGGGTATTTAAAAAATGGGCCACAGTGGTTGGTACTTGATTTACGATGTAGCACTTTGAGATATTAACCACCGAAGTAGTTTTGTGAAATAGTTTTGAGCGGTTTTTTGACAAACGAGAAATAGTTTTGAGCAGTTTGAAGTGACGGAAAAAGTTTTCGAAACGATTTTCAGCGGCCGAAAGCAGTTTTTCAGAGCAGTTTTCAGAAATGGTTTCATAGCAAAAACTCAGTTTTCTCATAAGCAGTTTTACAACCATTTATGTCTGAGATTTTCATATTAAGGAGAGTACAAGCAATGACGGCGGCATTTAGAACTTATAGTACTCAGGCAGTTTGGCTCACGGTTTGTTTTAAAATAATTTTTTCAAGTCACAGTCTTGGCTTGAAAGACCTTTTCGGGATCTCAGTCACAAATGATTTGTGTTGTGATTATATATAAGATAAGTTGTGAATTAAAAATAGTAAAAGTTAAAAAATGTGGCATTTGTATATGTAAATATATTTTGTAAAATATGCATGCATGGTTTGAGAAAACGGGTTGCGACAAATTATGTTGGATTGATCACTTATCTTATATTTTGAAGAGGACCGAGGTCCTTTATTGTTGTAATTGGACATTTGAAAACATTGGGAGGTGTATTTTTGTTTTATACAGGTGATTTTGTATTTTGGGCTTGACCACTGTGCAGTCGTTATGCTGCCGGATTTTCGTTAAATCTAAAGGTGTGATTTTGATAGAAAAATGAAAATTTTTATAACCCACGTTTTCCAAATACAGTTTCAGTAGTTTTAACGGCTTAGCTTCAAGGTAGCAATCGATCCGACGAGCTTGGGTGCGGGAAGTTCTTGTGCAGGTCTTGGCCAGTTTCGTCAGCAGGAAGGTGCAGTAACGGTATCGGAAGCGATTTAGGCGGATAGTTACTTTGTTTTTAAGCATGTTTTCCACGATCATTTCGGTATAGAATTATTGTTTTTTATAATGATTTTCCTATTGCAACCTACATTGTTTTGCTAAATCCTTGCATGCATTAAATATTGAAAAGTGTCACTAAATCTTTTAATCTTGAAATTCACAGCATTATGCGGGCCCGAGGTCGTAGAGAATTCGATCTAGGATTTCCTTGCCGGAGGCACCACGAGAGGAGATATGTCGAGCACACCCTAGATCTGTGGCTGTGGAATCAGCCCCGGTAGAACCATCGAGGGCGCGGACGGTGGCGGTACCTTGGCTTGATGGACTCGGGTTATCTGGTGTTCTGACGAGGTGCAGGTCGGAGACACGGGAGGCCTCGGAAGACAGAGGGGCATAATAGAACGCGCTCTAAAATTCGGGGCTAAAACTTATGATGGTATCGGAGACCAAGAGGTAGCGTACTTATGGTTAGATAGGGTTAGCGTTCTAGCTATTATAAATTGGCGATGGACGAGGTCCTTCCGGTGGGATTTGGTTTTAGTGTTTGGATCTGAGCAAAGCGCCAGTAATGAAACAATCAGTATGAAGGTGCGGGCTGCACTGAGTGAAGGACGGGTTTTAGTTCTAACTTCAGGCGACCAGGACGGTAAGAGGTGCTCAGGCACTGGTCGACCCGGACCCGGTCGGAGTCTAGTAGAAAGAAAGGAAAGAAGTGGACCCGTGATAGAGGCTCGGGACGGACGACTATCTGGCCCGGATCAGTTCGATCACCAGTGGTGAAGGTGGTAGATCTTTAGGATCATCTTTTCCATTGTGCCTTACGTGTCGGAAGGAGGCATCTCGGTGTGGGATGAATATGACAGGATCATTTCCATTCGCGGCGGGAAGGTCACTTTATCCGAGGGTGTCCCGCAGTTAGTGGCTGTAGAGACCTCACGAGGTAGGTGCGATGCTTATGCCCAGGCACAGCGGTCCAGTGTTGGTAGGGTGGTTTAAGCGAGAGGTGAGTCTGACACCTGGTAGAGAGGTCGTGGTAGGGGTGAAGGAATGACGGTGCCCGATTGGCGGACCCGAGTGGTCTTTAAATGCTGGGAACCGGGTATTCTGAGTCACCTGACGGGAAGCGAGATCGTCACGAGGCGTGATTGCAGTATGATTCCGGAGTTACGATCATGATGCATATGCATTGGTGGACCCAGCCACTCATTCATTTATTTCAGTACCATTCACTGAGAGGCACCAGATAGAGTCCCAGCCTATAGATGGTCGTATGGTGGTTTCGTACCCAATGGGGATACTATGACATCCGAAAGGATAGTTCCAAGTAGTAGATTGGTGATCCAGAATAAGGATTTTCCAGCAGACTTGATAGTGTTAGGTATCCATGATTTCGATAAATCTTGGGTATGGGCGGTTATCGGGCATAGAGCCACCTTAGATTGCTATAAGAAGGAAGTAAGATTGGTTCGACGGAGGGAGCAGTACGTGATATTCCAGAATCAGAAGAGATATCGCCCTAGTCTCATTAATGCCATGACCCAGCCTCGAAAATGCTTCGGAAAGGTTGCAGGGGTTATTGGCATTTGCGGAGTGGATAGAAAGGAGGAGCAAGAGGGAGCCAATTTGGAAGACATCCCCATAGTCAAAGAGTTCCCGGATGTGCTCGGATGATATTTCAGGGTTACCCCGGGATAAATTAAGTTCGTTATTGAACTAGTTCCGGGGTGGCTAGATATCCATTCATCCATATAGGAATGGCGCGCGAAGTTCGAAAGGGTGACACAATTGGAGAAATTGCTAAACGAGGCAATCAGGCTAGTACGCCTCACCGTGGGAGCTCGGTTCTCTTCGTAAAGAAATGATGGAAACTACGGTTGTGTATAGACTATAGGCAAGTTGGAATAGAGGCGATGTCATGACGATGTCCAGCTTCTCGTATAGATGGCTATTTGACCCGATTGCATGGATCTCGGTATGATACAGATTGACTTCAGGTCGGGCTACCATCGATTGAGGGTAGGAGGAATGATGTTTCTAAGGCGCAGCCTTCGGGACGAGATACGGTCACTACGAGAGGTTCTAGTGATGCCATTCGGATTATTGTCTGAAGCTGATTCATAGTTTGATGAGACGGGGT
The DNA here is from genome assembly GCA_016808115.1 of Tetrastigma voinierianum. Classification (NCBI taxonomy): domain Eukaryota; kingdom Viridiplantae; phylum Streptophyta; class Magnoliopsida; order Vitales; family Vitaceae; genus Tetrastigma; species Tetrastigma voinierianum. The sequence continues at coordinate 417,903 of JAEQBH010001980.1, read as the reverse complement.
ATTAAGAATCAGGTATTTAGATGAAGTTTTGATCGTATTCATTGATGACATTCTGGTGTACTCGAAGGCGATCCGGAGGAACATCACCAGAGCATCTCCAGGGCATTGGGTCCTTAGAGCGTCGGTTATACGCTAAGTTTAGTAAGTGCGGTTTTGGTTGGACAAAGTAAGCTTTCTTGGGTCATGTCATTTCGAGCGAAGGTATTAGTGGATCCTCAAAGATCAGTATAATGTTGGAAACCGCCCACTAATGTTTACGAAGTCATTAGTTTCCTTGGATTAATGAGGTTATTACGGGAGATTTGTTGAGGATTTTGCGAAGATAGCAGCCCTATTGAGCCCGTGTGAAAAATCAGGGTGGTGGATGCTGCCGGCATAGTTTTGAGAGCTAGACGAAGATTGTAGCGATCCCGGTGTGCTTCCGTCGAGAGGAAGGTTATGTGGTATATAGTGATGCCTCGGACCGGGGTTAGGGTGTGTTTGATGCAGGATGGTAGAGTGATAGCTTATGCTTCCGTCAGTTAAGAAGCCGCACGAAGCCGGAACTACTAGGCCCGTGATTTAGAACTAGCGGCCGATGGTTTCAAGATATGGAAACATTATCTATATGGTGTTCTGACAGGATATTCAGCGATCATAGAGCTGCGGTATATTTTCACTCGGGGAAAGAGCTTAGCAGGCGGCGCCGGTGGTTGGAGTTGATTAAGGATTATGGTGCCGCGATAGAGAGTACCATCGAGGGAGAGCGATGTAGTGGGCGATGCCTTAGCGAAGCTTGGAGGTTCTATGCTTATCTGCGAGCGATTATATCTCCCATTATTGATGGGTTTAGATACATGGGATTTGGTTGCGAGGTAGCTGATCTGGGGACCTTTGTTGGCATCATTTTTATGTTCGTCCTCTTTCTCGATGATGGATCGAGATCAAGGAAGGTCGGAAGCAAGTTTTAGAGATGATTAAGTTGAGGGCGGAGATTGAGGGTGGTAGGAAACCGAGAGTTCGGATCGAGCGATCGTAATGGTTAGAGGGAGTCGAATGTGTACTGAAATAGGTGAATAAAGGAAAATCTTGGAAGAGGCTCACTCTTCGGCCTTAATATAATACACCTGGTAGCACCAAAGATGTATTATACTTTGAGGGAGCATTATTGGTGGAAGAGGCGTGAAAAGAGAAGTGCGATTTCGTATCGGATGCTAACGTCAGCGGTAAAGGCGAGCACGAAGCCAGCGGGAAAATCTGACCTTAGTTCTGATGGAAGTGGGATAAGATTACTATGGATTTTGTTATCGGGCTTCCGAGAACTTCGAGGAGACAACCTGCGATGCCATATGGGTGATAGTGGATAGACTAGCGAAATCGTGCATTTTCTCGATTAGCGATGACGGATTGGACAAGTTGCAATTATATGGAGAGTGGTTAGATTATGGTGTTCCTATATCGATAGTCTCGGGCCCAGGAGACCCCGATTCACATCCAGTTTTGGTCTAGTTTACGAGTGCCATGGGGACTCGATTGCACTTTAGCCTGACTTTCCATCCTCGGTGATGGTCGATCCAGGAAGAACTATTCGAAGCTAGAGGATATGCACCCAGAGCATGCGTGATAGAGTTTAAGGGAAGCTGGGATACACATTTATCTCTAATGGGTTGCCTACAACAACGGTTATCAATCGATATAGGCATGGCTCCATTTGAAGCATTGTATGGTAGGAGGTATCGTACTCCATTATCTTTGGGATGAAGTAGGAGAGAGGCTGAGGCCCGGAGAGTTGAAATCTGAATGACCTTAGATAAGATCGGGATTATCCAAGACGGACAAGATAGCCCGAGGGACTGAGACGAGAAAAGTTATGCGACAAGCGCCGTGGATCTCAGGTTTAATGTGGGCGATAGGGTCTTCCTCGAAGTTTCCCTTGGAAAGGTGTCCTCAGTTGGAAGATGCGAAGGCGGGAGCCCGGATACATAGGGCCATATGAGATTGTGCTAGAGTGGGACCGAGTAACATATAGATTAGACACTTCCTCGAGTTGTCTAAGGTTCATAATGTGTTTCATGTATCCATGCTCATAGTACATTCGAGATCCCTCCCGTGTACTCGAGAGATCAGCGGTAGAACTAAGGATAATTTGACCTATAAGGAGGCTTGGAAGGCAATGCGAGATAGTAGATGTGAGAGAGCAGATTTTTGGAATAAGGTCATTCCGTTGAATCAGTTTATGGAATCATGAAGTTAAAATTTACATGGTCCAGAGGCTGGAATGCGCGGTCGATATCCTGGGTTGTTTTATAATTAAGGTATCCTCTTTATATTAGTTTGTTCATTTCGAGGACGAAATGTTCTTAGGAGGGAGGACATAACACCCATCCCCGAGAGGTTATGCGGTATGTGTAACCATATGTGCACGAGGGCTTCCTTAATTATTTTAGTGCCATAATAGAATTTTTGAAAATTGGTTTAAGAATTTAGAAATTATAAAGTTTTTCAAAAGAATTGTGGTACTTTTGCAATTAAGGAAAGTGGATGGTGAAATTCCAATTATGGAATTTTAAAGGATAATAATAATAGTGCCATCAGTTAGGGAAGTCTCGAAAATTCTCTAGATCTCGGATGACGAAACGGACTGCGTTGTTAAGTTCGTCTCGCGAAATCTAGTAACCCATGAAAGTTTCGTTAAATTCCGAGATAGTCGGAATATTTTACGAATTTCTAGGCGACAGGTTTAGAGTGAAACCTGAAAACGGGATTTTAGAAAAATCTCGAAAAAAATGGCAAATATTTAAAGAATATTCAATTAGGATAAATAAAATTTTTGGGATGAAATAAACTCGAATGGGGCAGTAGAAATTATTTATCTAAATAATAAGAATAATAATTAAGAAAAGAATAATAATTAGAAGAAAAAAGGCAAAAAAAAGAAAAAGAAAGAAGATGAAATCAAGCGCGGGAGATGGGCGTGGAGCGTCCGGAGAGAGAGTGGGGAGACGATTTTGTTTTTATATTTTCTCTTCGTTCTTTCGGATTCTGAAAATCGGACCGTGGAAGCTTTAGAGTCGAGACGAGAGGCAAGTGGACTACGAGAGAGCTATGCATAGGTACCAATATCTTAGCCTTTTGTCAAACTTGTAAAAGGTAGAAATTTACTTTACTTGTGTTATTTCAAGCCTAAAAGGTTATGTAATGACTTGAAATTTTCTTAGAGACCGTAAGGTCGTAATCTTGAGTTCAAAATTTTTAGACCAGGTTTAGGAATTTTAGGAATTTTGGGGTGTGTTGACGGTCGAGTGAATTTCGGGGCTGTTCGAGCAGGTTTGATTGAAATTTCAGGAGTGTAGTCGGACAAGTCGGACAAAATTTTCAGAAATGTTTCAGGTATTTTTAGATTATATGGAAAAACCCTTGAGTCAAAAGTTGCCTAAAACAGATAGTTTTTATGGGGCATTTAATGTGTAGGAACATTTTGGTCAATTTCACATCATATTATCGATGTCCTTATCGAGATGAAATTTAGCACGCGTAAGTTTTGTTAGAATGTCAGGAGATTAGTTCGAATATAGTCACTTTGAAAGCCACATTGTATGTTTTATGGTTAAAACGTTAAACTGAGACATTTCGTAATTTGAATGAATTGACATGGCGTTTGGGGCATCCGGCGAGAATCTAGAGTGCTTGACACAATTTGAAAGAAATTAGTGGAGAAAAGACAGTACTCAAAATCATTTTCTAAAACGAAGTGTTTAAGTACAATTTGTAAAAATTCTTTGAAAATAGATTTATAAAGCTTTTTTTACCTCCAGTTATTTATACTCAGCGAAAAGTTTTGATTTCGATGTTCAAAACAGGTTGCTTTGGTTTAGCAAACCCACTAAATAAGCACGACTGGAGTTTTTCGATCGGATGTATTTCGAATTGTGCATGGCAAGGTTATGGGATATTATGACTAACTATATTGCACAGTCGCGATTAGAGTTGAATCCCCAGAATATATAGTGGTCGCCCTCTGCACGTTCGGGGTATATAATTAGCCCCTTGGCGACTTTGTACATAGCGATGAGGTGTTCGTTAGAGGTTCCCTCACGACATTTTGGTTCGAGGTTCCATTATGCTATATAGATCCGCCGTGTTCACGGACCATATTAGAAGGGTAGTGTTCCGAGGTTCACTACCGATGCCAGGTTCCGAGGTTTCGTGGCATCACGTCGAGGGTATTTCATAAATGGGCCGTAGTGTTTGGTACTTGATTTACAGTATAGCACTTTCAGATATTAACCACCGAAATAGTTTTCGGCCCGGCGAAATAGTTTTGAAACGATTTTGACAACGAAATAGTTTTGAGCAGTTTTAATGGCCAGCAGTTTTGAACAGTTTTAAATGGTTTTCCTGCTTAAAAAGCTTCAGTTTTCTCATAGCAGTTTTACAACCATTTACGTAACGATTTTCATATTGGGAGGTACAAGCAGACAATGGCATTTGAACTTATAGTACTCACTGAGCCCGTTTGGCTCACAGTTTTATGTTTTTAAAATAATTTTTCGAATTAAGTCTTTGGCAAGAAAAGACCTTTTCAGGATCCACGATCCTGAAGCGTGTTGTGATTATATATAAGATAAAGGTGTAAATTAAAATAACAAAAGTTAAAATGTGGCATTTGTATATGTAAATATATTTTGTAAAATGTGCATGCATGGTTTAGAGAAAAACAAGTTGCGACAAAATTATGTTGGATGATCCTTATCTTATATTTTGGTGAGGACCGAGGTCCTTTATTGTTAATAGTTGGACATTTGAAAACATTAGGGTGTATTTTGTTTTATCTGGGTGATTTTTATATTTTGGGCTAGACCAGTGATCGTTATCTTTGCAGTTTTAGGTCGTCAAAGGTGTGATTTTGATAGAAAAATGAAAATTTTGCAACCGCGTTTTCAAATACAATTTCAGCGGTTTGCGAAGCAGCTTCATTGGTAACCCTGTCGGTCAGCGAGCTTGGTACGGGAGATTCTTGTGGAGTTCTTAGAGCGGAATTTCTTTGTCACTAGGGAAGGGTCACGTGACGAGGGCTCAAAATATGCTTGATCCACTATGACTAGGGATAATTTATACACTAACATATTGCACATGATAGGAATCTTATTATCCTTGATCCGTCGTGGTGCTATTATATATTTATGTATCATGGATTTCATTAATTCGATTAAAGATCAATATCAATTCAACATATGAATACTGAATTAACGAAGAAGCCTAACATATTAAATAATATGTTATGCGTACAATAAGTGCTAATGTCGATTGCCTTTAGAGAACTTCTCTAACACGGGTACCTCTGTATAAGTATAAGTTTTGAATATACCTACGGGTACCTTTGTACAAGTATAAGTTCTGTAGTACCTACGGGTACCTCCGTATAAGTATAAGCTCTATAACTTCTATGGGAGATCTGAACAAGTATAAGTCTGCTATAAGTACAAGTATGTGTTTAAGTTGGTTATATAAATTCATGAATAATTATGATATCTCCTATTGTATATCTATTACTATTATATGCTTACTATAAATGAGTATTAGTGCATGTGTAAACATATAAGTTATATGTTTCCTACTAAGCGTTAAGCTTAGCACGGGTTTTTATCTGTGTAGGTATAGAGGAGGACGTCCGCAATCTTCCGCTTTGCGCTCTGATCATGTAAATGTAAATGTACAGTTTTTGTGTATGTATATGTAAATGGGACTTAGGACTGTATGTATTGACTCTGTAAACACCACTACGGCAGTAGTTTTATTTTGTATCTTTGTATATGATATTTTGATTCAATCATAAGACTTAGGCCCACCAATGTTTATTTGAAAAGCAGTAAAGAGTCTCGATGCAGTTTAGCTCCTTTGTCACACTTTAGCGGGAGTCGGGCGTGACAACAAGTATGGAAGAGTCGATAAAGCGAGTTTTGGCGAAAAACTTGAAAAGGAGCTCTTGATGAAGTGAGATGTCACGTGGACCAAAAGGCCACGTGTGCGGTTTCATTCTTGCAGTGCAACTTATGATTTGTGGAAAATTTGGTTTGAAATCCATTGCTTTTAGATCCCGATTACATGGGACTGTGTCACGAGTTTAATACAGTATGTCACTAATGATACAATGAGTGAAAATGGAAGCAATTCTTCAAACAGGTGACTAAATATGAGAAAAATTCGGTAGATCTTAGTAAATATGCATCGAGAATCCGTTCTTAAGAAAAATTTATGTAGACTAATTTGAGAGGGCTTACATGGAGTCCATCAGGTACCCCTCCACGGGTGTACTTTGCTCTGAGTTCTCGATTTTGTGCTTCTTGAAATACAATGGCTATAAAAATTAAGAAGTCTGAAAATGAAAGTCGAAAAGAAAGAAAGAAAAAGTTCTCAAGAGGGGTTCGCCGGGAAAAGACCTAGAGAGTCACAAGTTGATTCAGTATAGGGTTTAGCTACAAGGGGTAGGAGACAAGGACCTACCATGACACAAGGTTCCGATCGAGGCACCTCAACTGGATAAGTGTTGACCGACCAAAACGCATATACAAATTTAGTTGCACAATTACCAAAGGACTATTGTCTAATCCCCGGAAACTGCACCATAAAACTTGTTGAGACCAAAAATCTCCTAGAGTTAATCATTTTCAATTTTGGTTTTGGCCTGATATACTGCAAGTGCACAGGTCGACAAGTAATAAAATGGATATAGAATCGAGATATCGATCCACAGAGAGATCTCAGAATTTTAAATCAACTACCACGGCTACTCCAAGCTCAGTACTATTTGGACCATAAAGTGATATTGAGGTCGGCTTAGAAACTGGAAATTATACTAACACGAGTAAAATAAATGAACAATCAAATAAGCGGAATATAAAGAATAAAGAATAAAAGAATAGTTGAAATAAATGGACCTTTGAATAATTATCTTTGAGGACACCATCAAATATCTGCCATAGTGAAGTACCAATTCACGTAGTTAATCGCGATAAAACTTCTTGAATATTTCAGGTTTAAAAATCTGTAGGCGTTTAGCGATAAAAATTTGGATCTCTCCACCTCCATTTCATTGTATCTAATTTTCTGATTCTTTAGAAGACGGGAATGAGATAACTACTTTAAAGGGATTTCCTTAATCTGGGTATTTTCTTTCGCAATGCTTCATACCCATTTTTATGGGTAAACATAGCTCCCAAGTTATCGGTCAACAAGGATATACAACTTCCGAGGTTACTCTTCCTCGAAATTAGAATAGATCACTCTCCTTGATTAGATCTCGGCTAACACGGGATTGGCCTCACCATCGATTGGTGAACTCTTTGCTTGTTTAAATTGATAACTCGTTCAACTCGTTCTTGATTTCAAGTTAGAAGAGGATTTATCCAAGTAAACTTACAAAGCTCAGTAGATCTCTAATAGCAGGTTAATATACCTTCAAAGAAATGTTCATAACTCTCAGGAATGTCTTCTCTGTGTCACTCAGAGGACCTCCTTGAAATCAGAGCAATGAAACAAATCTTAAACGGGTATAAGAAACTGATATTCAGATCCAGAAAACATTAAACCCAAAACCAGAAGTAAATTCATAAACTGAAATTCACAAGCTCTTTGGAAAGCGACTACGGGAAAGATAATTCCCGTATAGCATTCACTTAATGGAAGATGGATTCCTCGGTCTTGAATTACCTTATTTACAACATTCATCGTCATAAGAATAAGCGCAATTAGTAGAGTCGAATTCCAGAAATTTATCTGAGCAAACATTCCGGGTAGTAATTTGAAAAGAATAAGTGCATTCGGCTTACGCTCCAAAAGCGACAGCACCGGATCCGAGAAAATAAAGCGAAAAATAAAGGAAATGAAAAATAATCTACTCTAAAGCAGCGGAAGCGAGAAAAGAAAAATAAAAAGAAAAGAGAAAGAAAAAAAATGACCTTAGAGGTACCCCGGATCTCCTTGCCTTACGCTGCGACACCTTTCCTCTTTTGGGTAGCTTCGTATTTATAGGGTTTCTCAGTTGGGCCCTAATCTCCAATGCATTCTGCTTTGTGGATTTCAAAGTGGACTGGCCCAAGTTACTGTTCAAGTCGCGACCTCAACTCCCTTGTCGCGACATCATCCATGTCGCGACATCGATCTCACGTCGCGACATCAACTTAAGTCTCAGCGACGCCGAGCGAGAGGCGTGTCTTGATGTCGCGACATCGATCCCTTATCGCGACATCACTTTATGCCTTTGCAGGTTTCAATTGGTCGCTCATGATGTCGCGACATCGATATCTTCAATAGCGACATCGGCTCAAAGTCTTGCGACCTTCAGGCGATGCGTTCATGATGTCGCGACCTGATCTCTTGTTGCGACATCGACATGTCTTTGGAGGCTTCCTTTGGTTGCTTCGGTGTCGGCGACGGTCTTACGTCGTGACAACGGCCCTTAACTCAACTATCCTTCCAAATTTGTCATAGTTTTAAGGCGATTCTCTTGTCGCGACCTCATCCGTCGCGACATCGACCCTGTCAGCGACATCCGCGATCTTTGTCGCGACATCGACCCTTCAACCGGTTAATCTCGGTTTGCTTGTCTCGGTGATTCTGTCGCGACAGTTGCTTATTTCCTTTACTTATCCTAATGCCGTGACCTCATAATACGGGTTTGTGCAAGACCAAAGCGCATCGATAGATCAATCATTGTTCCATTCCTGCCCGACCACGTCTTGCATTTTTATTCCACCATTGGCACGCATTTTTTCCAGCGCATTTTCTTCTTTCTTTTATACTCCCTGCAAATAACAAATTTGGTGAGTTTCTTCATATTTCTGCATCTTAATTATTCCTTTTTACATTAAAATCAAATAGAAAAATGGACAAAAAATAGATGACTTTTAAGCTCATCAATAAAAAGAAAGACCTACATGCTCGCATTGCTATGGAAATCATTATGGTTTTTATGTAGGCGAGTGGCGGGGTGTTTTGGTCAGGAGCACTAATCATGTAGATAGGTAACTATCCGCAGGATCGGAAGTTCACAGAAATCCTCGAGGAAGTGGTAGAGGAGGGTCGAATGTACCTGTAGACTCGGAGTAAGGGTAGAGAGGGCGAAGTGGTTCTAAAGGAAGAGGTAGTGCTTGAGAGACGGTAGATCATCCTGCTACCTGTGACCGAGCTTATGCTATGAGAGCTTGTGAAGATCCTGACATACCGGGGGTTATTGCTGGTACTTTCACTATCTTTTATATTAACTTGTATGTTTTAATTAATCCGGGCTCTACGCATTCATATATTTGCATGGAATAAATGAGTGAAAAATTACCTTCAGTAGAGCTATTAGCTTATGACCTGCTTGTTACAAGTCCTCTGGGGCATAGTGTTAGAGTCAACCGCGTGTATAAGAATTGTCCCCTATTAGTACATGATAGGTAATTCTCAGTTGATCTAATTGCTTTGCCTTTTCATGAGTTTGATTTGATATTGGGTATGGATTGGTTATCCCAACATTGGGCCATAGTTGACTATGATAAGAAAATAGTCCTGCTTAAATGTTCTGACCTATCAGAAGTAATAGTACAGGGTATCCGATCTGAATCAATACCAAAAGTTATTTCAGCTATGGAAGCCCGATGTTTTCTGAGAAAAGGTTGTGAAGCCTTTTTGGCTTTGATTCTTGACTCCAAAAGAGAGCAAGTGAATTTAGAAAATATTCTTGTGATTAGGGAGTCCCTAATGTGTTTCCCGAAGAATTACCAGGAGTACCACTTGAAAGAGAAGTGGATCTCTCTATTGAAGTAGTACAAGGACGACTCTTGTTTCGAGGGCACCCTACCGTATGGCTCCAACTAAATTGAAAGAGTTGAAGACTCAGCTACATGAGCTATTGGATAAGGGTTCATGGAGCTAGTGTCTCCTGTAGGGTCATGGCCCGGTTTTATTTGTTAAGAAGAAATATGGCACTCTTCGGATGTGCATTGACTACCGACAAATAAACAAAGTGACATGTAAGAATAAGTATCCATTGCCAAGAATAGAGGATTTATTTGATCAGTTGAGATGAGCAAGTGTCTTTTCGAAGATAGACTTGCGATCGGGATATTATCAATTCCGGGTAAAAGAGATTGATGTCCCGAAAACAGCTTTCAGAACCCGTTATGGCCATTATGAGTTTTTAGTAATTCTATTTGGATTGACCAATGCTTCGGATGCATTTTTGGACTTGATGAATAGGGTTTTCCACCCCTATTTGGATCAATTTGTTGTGGTATTTATTGATGACATCCTAGTGTATTCTAAAGACGCACAAGAACATGAACACCATTTGAGGACATTATTGAAAATTTTGAGAGAGAATCAGTTGTTTGCAAAGTTAAGTAAATGTGATTTTTGGCTTAAGGAAGTGCCATTCCTAGGTCATAGTGTATCTGCTGAAGGTATTAGAGTGGACCTAGTGAAAATTGAAGTAGTCATGAATTGGAAACCACCTAGAAATGTAACCCAGGTGAGAAGTTTCTTGGGCTTAGTAGGCTATTATCAGATATTTGTACAAGGATTTTCAGTTATAGCATCCTCACTTACAAAATTACTCCAGAAAGGGGTGAAGTTTGAGTGGGATGAAAAGTGCTAAACCAGCTTTGAAAGGTTAAAAGAAATACTGGTTGAGGCACCAGTGTTGACTCAGCCTACTTCGAGTAGGGATTATACTATGTACAGTGATGCTTCGAGGATAGTTTTGGGATGCTTATTGGTGTAGGATGGGAAAGCGGTGGCTTATGCTTCCAGACAGTTGAAACCGCATGAGCAAAACTATCCCACACATGATTTGGAGTTAGTAGCTGTAATGTTCTCTTTGAAAATTTGGCGACACTATTTATTTTGAAAAAAATGTAGAATTTTCACTAATCATAAGAGTCTGAAATTTTGCTAACTCAAAAAGATTTGAACTTGAGGCAACGTCGGTGGTTAGAATTGTTTAAAGACTATGATTGTATAAATGATTATGACCCCGGGAAAGCAAATGTAGTGGCAGATGCCTTAAGTAGGAAAAATGATTTCTGCTTTGACTTTGAAAGATTATGATTGGAGACTTGCACCCGATGGAGCCTTGTTGGCTTAATTGAGAGTCATACCAGATTTGAAGCAAATGATAGTAAATGCTCAGAAAGATGATGCCAAGTTACAAGAGATAATGCGGTTAGTCGTACTGGAGACAAGACTGATTATGCCATAGATGAAAGTGGTGGTTTGTTATACAAGAGCAGATTATGTGTACCGAATGTTATGGATATGAGAAAGAAGCTATTATATGAAAGCCGCAATATTGTTTTAACCATGCACCCTGGAGGTAATAAGATGTACCAGGATATGAAACAGTATTACTAGTGGCGAGGGATGAAAAAGGACATTTCTAAGTACATGTCTAAGTGTCTGACATGTCAGCAAGTAAAGGCTGAACACCAAGTACCATCCGGTTTATTGAATCCCCTTCCAATTCCCCAATGAAAGTGGGATAACATTACTATGGATTTCGTATCCAGTTTTCCCCTTACCCAAAGGAAACATGATTCAGTTTGGGTAATTATGGACAGATTGACCAAGTTTGATCACTTCCTAACGGTCCAACTTGACTACTCCATGGATCGTCTAGCGGAACTTTATGTGAGTGAAATTGTCAAATTGCATGGGATTCCCTTATCAATAGTGTTTGACCACGATCCACGATTTACGTCAAGGTTTCAGAAGGAATTACAGTCAGCTTTTGGTATGAGACTGAGCTTTAGCATTGCTTTCCATCCACAAAATGATGGACAGTCTAAAAGAGTGATTCAGGTGTTGGAAGATATGCTTCGGGGCTGTGTATTAGATTTTTCGGGAAGTTGGGATAGTTATATTCCACTCATGGAATTTGCCTTTAACAACAATTGTCAGTCTAGTATTGGTATGGCCCCATATGAAGCTTTCTATGGAAGAAGGTGTAGAACTCCTGTGTGTTGGACAAAGTTAAACGAGCATAAGATTATTGGTCCTGATTTAGTAAAAGACACCGAAGAAAAAGTTCAGATTATTCAACAGAGGTTAAGGCACTTTGATGATAGGCAAGGTCTTATGCTAATTTGAAGAGAAAGGATATAGAGTATGAAGTCGGAGACAAAGTGTTTTTAAAAGTATCTCTGTGGAAAAAGATACTCCGCTTTGGAAGAAAAGGAAAACTGAGTTCAAGATTCATTGGCCCTTACGAGATTTTAGAAAGAGTTGGATCAGTAGCATATCGTTTGGCACTGCCTCTAGAGTTAACAAAATTTCATGATGTATTCCATGTGTCTATGCTTCGAAGATATCGTTCTGACACATTTCACATATTACTAATTCAAGATATACAAGTATAAGAAGATTTCACTTTCGATGAAGGCAGTGAGGCGTCATAAATAAGATAATTCTGGACCAGATCCTCCGTTGGAGTAGACATCACGGTATAGAACTATAGACCGGGATCGATTGTGGGTATACACCTCATGATGGATTCAGAGTATTTCAGATAGTTATTTGGGATGCAAGTGCACTCCAAATATACCCCCTCAGCCATTTACAAACATAATTACGGTATTTTGTAGGTATAATTTGAATTTTTCGTAATTTAAATGTAAAACGCGAAATATGAGAAACCCGAAAAAATTACAAGAAATAAGGGTAAAAGTGGAAATTTTCAAAATAGGATATAAAAGTCATAAGATAATAAGATTATATGCCTACATGAAATAATGGGAAGTTGTGGTACAAATAGAAGGGGAACTTGAGCACCAAAGTGCAATAAAAGGGAAATTTGACCAAATAAGACCCATTTAGGGTCTCTCATTTGGGCATTTGGAGAGCAAAAACATGAAGGAGAGGAAGAGAGAGAAAGGATGAGAAGAAGAAGAAAAGTATGGAAACTATGATTTTGGTATGGAAAAGTATGGAATACTATGGATTTGTATGGAAACTATTTGTGTTTTGTATGGATTTTTGGACTCTATTTCTAGGGTTTAGTTAGGAATTCATCCCAACCCTAGATTTGTTGAACGTTAGGTTGGTAAAACCTTAGTTTGTATAGGATGAGTATGGATTTGTATGGATTCTCGGTTTATGGTGTATGGATACATGTTTGGGTGTTAGAAAGTTAACCTAACTTACAAGTATTTGAGTTTGGGTTTGGAAAAATCCTAATCAATCTCTATGTTTTGTTTTGGTTGGATTAGAACACATTTGGGAGTTGTTTTTGGTGATGCTTTTGGATTATTTTGGGGTTTTTGGTTGTATTTATGCAAAAATGGATGAAATCAGCAAAATCTTGACAATGTCGAGGGTCCTACAACGCGGCGTAAAGATTCCACGTAGCGGCATAGGTTCACGCCAAGGCGTGGCATGTCCATGCCGCAACGTGGCCGAGAGGGGGCTTGGACAAGCCTTGAGTACTCCGCAGCGTAGCAGTTCTATGCCGCGGTGAAGGTCTACGCCACGGCGAAGGTCTACACCACGGCGAAGGTCTACGCCGCGACAAAGGTCTACGCCGCGACGTAGCTACTGTTCATAGCATGGAAATTTCTGTGTTTTGTTTTGTTTTGTTTTTCCATTGCTACGAGGACTTGTCTATTAGATAAATGAGGACCCTATGAGTATATGAAAGGGTCCATTCATGTTGGTAAGGTAAAGGAAAAGTTAGATCATACCTCTTCGCCTCGGCGAAGCGAGTTCGATGTGGGCAAAATTAATGCCCCTATGATAAGATAATAAGTTCCTAAAAACATATAATTGTAGAATTTGCCCTAAGGCCAGGATATGGAATATTGCTTGACACCTCTATTAGTGGTAGTATATAATTGCTGGTACTCTTTGATTAGTCTTTGACGACACTCTGATCATGCTTCGGCACATTTAGTACTTTGGTACTCTCTGATTAGTGCGATGACACTCTGTGCCCGACACTCTGCTGTGCTCACGACACCTCGGTGCGTCTGAGTACCTTGGTTACTTATTGTCTTGTGTCGACTCATTCCCTATTATTGGTCTAGGTAGTCAAACAGTTATATGATAAGAGTCTGAATAATGAATAAGAGTAAAGTAATGTACATCGTTCTGCTCTGATTGTACCTACCGGGTACCTCTGTACAAGTATAAGCTCTGTAGTATAAGTATAAGCTTCGTACAAGTATAAGATCTGTAACTCCTACTGGAGATCTGAATAGGTATAAGTCTGCAATAAGTACAAGTATGTGTATAAGTTTGTTATATGAATTCATGGAAAATTATGATATCTGCTCTTATATATACATTCTTGTTATATGTATTGTAAATGAGTATTAGTCTTTGTGTGTATACGTATAAGTCATATGTTTCCACTAGTTAAGCAGCATGGTTCTGGTCGTGTAGGTGCGGAGGAGGAGTGCGTGATCTTCCGCATTACGTTAAGACCGGCCACACTTAGTAAGGGGTTCATCACACAGCCTGTTTGCGCTACGATTATGTAAGATCTGGAAATGCAGTTTTGTATATGTATATGTAAATGGGACTCAAGACTATATGTATTGACACTGTAAACACCAGTATGGTGGTAGTTTTATTTTGTATCTTTGTATATGATATTTTGATTCAATTATCTTAAAAAGCAGGTCAAGAGTCCCAGTATAGTCTCGCGCCCCCTTCATTCGCCAAGGCGGGGGTTGGGGGTGTGACACATTACATAATCCAAATGGCATCCTTCTTAATGTTGATTTCTTTTGATCCTCTAGGGCTATTGCAATCTGATTATAACCAGAATATCCATCAAGAAAACAGTAATGGGAGTGCCTTACTAACCTGTCTAACATTTGGTTAATGAAACTTAGAGGATAATGGTCCTTTCTTGTAACAGTGTTAGGTTTCCTATAGTCTATACATACTCGCCATCCTGTCACAGTTCTTATAAGAATCAATTCATTCTTCTTATTTTTGATCACAATGAATCCTCTCTTCTTTGGAACCACGTGTACGAGGCTTACCCAAGGATTGTTTGAGATTGCATATATGAAGCCTACATTTAACCATTTCAACACTTCTTTTCTGACTACTTCTTTCATTATCGGATTCAACCTTCTCTGATGTTCTACAGAAGTTCTAGCATTCTCCTCCAACAGGATCTTGTGCATACAAATTGAGAGACTGATTCCTTTCAAATCTTCTATAGACCAAGCTATTGCTTCCTTATATTTTATGAGAGTCTCCAGCAGTTTTTGCTCTTCCAGCCTAGTTAATCTAGCTGAAATGATAACTAGCTTTCCTTTTTCTGGTTGCGGCATACTTTAAATGTTCAGGAAATTCCTTGAGTATTAAACCCTCTAAGCTTTTGTTTTCTTATGCAACTTTTTCTTCATAATTGCTGGATCACCTACTATTTCTCTAACTCTAAATCCCAAATCTGTTTAATTTAAGATTGGAGTCGAGAATTCGATTTCAAGATGCTTAAGATCTTTGAAATTCATCTCATTCTCATTCATTGAATTCGAAAATTACAGTGAGTGATGGTTAGGCGATGAATAATTTGTTTCTCTGATTTCACACGATCGGCACTGCGAGGTTTTGGTTGTTTTCAAGCGTGATTGAGATTGAAGTGCCTTTGCTTCATCTCAGACCACGAGGATTAGTTCCCCTTTTTCACATCAATCAATCTTTTGCTCTGTTGCTAAGAATAGTCTTCCTAACAACAGTGGGACTTGTTTGTCTTCCTCTATATTAATGACTCTGAAAATCCTTTGGAAGAGGCAAATTCCCCACTTTGATGCGGCACATCTTCAGGATGCCCTCGGGATGAGACAATGTCTTATCTGATCTAACGAGAATTAATGGTACGTAGGGTAGGCTCCCCCGAACTTAATATTTGAGTAACATACAAAGGCATCAAGTTAATGTTAGCTCAAAATCACTGTCTTGCCACATATAGCATCCCCGATTTGCGGGATATAGTGATCTTGCTGGATCTACATTTTCTTTGGTAAGGTCTTTTAAATCATTGCACTATAGGTTGTTGTTAGGCTCACTATCCCTTCCTCGTATTCTTTCTCTTTTTGCTCAATATATCTTTTATGAATTTTGCATACTGAGGCATTTGAGTTAATGCCTCTGAGAAAGGAATGATGATCTCTATCTTCTTAAACATGTTTAAGAATCTAGAGAACTACTCCTCTAGCTTTGATTTCTACAGTCTTTGAGGAATGGAGACTGAGAGTTATGGCTAACTTCTTTCTTCTTCCCACCTTTGTGATTGAGTGCATTTCCGTTGTTTTCTTTTTCTCAGTAGTTCTTGAATTTTGTCTTTGCTTCAGAGTTCCTCTCTGTTCTTCTTGTTTCTCTTCCTCCCGGTGTCCCTCTCTTTTCCTCTCATTTCATCTAGCTCTCTACCACTTCTCATAATTGTGCCCATGCCGGTCCTTTGGATTCATTTTAAATTGTCCGCGGAAATGAATCCTTAGGTTCTTCTGCACATTTTAAACCCGGTTCTTTTATTTGTATCTCTAGATTCTTGAAGGCATTGGTTTTGTCTGGCTCTGGTATGTTTGCTTGGAAGTTTTTAAAGGTCGAAAATTTCTTTCATGAAAATTGAAATCCTTTTGATTTTTGACATGAAATGAAGCATCTGATCTTCAAAGGATGAGTCCTTTTCGTACGATAATCTCTCTTGTCCCTCTCTTTGTTGTCGTTCTTGGAACTTTGTCTTTGAGCATAAGCTTCTTGGTAATTCTTTCCAAGTCTAGAGGCCTGGCACATGCTCTTACCTGTGACTTTGTGGTTCCTCGATCTTTGGTGTATAGTGTGTTGGCAAGTTGGGCTTGAAGTGTAACTTCTTTGCTCATTCACCTGCTTGTCTCTTTAACCCAGGGCATTCTTCTCAACAATCCTTAACACCTTTTTCTAATTCTTATTCTCTGTATCCATATTAATGTGTCTTCTTTGTTATTTTAGTTGTTATAGCTTTGCATCCATCTTTGCTTCTATGTTCTCATTCTATCAAGTCGATAGACCACTTCCTTCCAACTCTTGTTGCTCCCTGAAGCTTTATTGGAGCCTTATAGTTGCATTTGGCAAGGTCTTCAATCACCTGCCTTGCCTCTTTTGCACTTTTTCTTTTAAAAGCTCAACCGCAGGATGCATCAACTATACCCTTGGAGGTATAATTCATAGCATGATAGAAAATGTCCATCTGAGTGGGCAGATCTATTCCATGCATAGGGCATATTTTTAACAATCTCTTGAATCTCTCCCATGCATTGTAGAGGACTCTCCTCTTCCCCACAGCAGAGACAATTATTTCTCCTCTTCTCAGCGGTGAGGAAGTGGAGGAGGGAAAAAATCTGCTCATATAGGCCTCCACCCGATTCCTTCCCAATGAGTGTTCAGCGATCAGGCTAATGATGAATCAAACCATGTTGCTGCCACATCTCTCAATGAAAAGGGGAAGAGTTACAACTTGATTACATCTGGTCTTACCCCATTTAGCTTGACTTTGTTAACCATCCTCATGAAGCTCCCCAGATGCTCATTGAGATCTTCAAAGGGGTGACCTGTGAACTAGTGCTATTGAACCATAATAATCAATGTTGGCTTCAGCTCAAAATTGTTGGCTTCAATGGGAGGTTGTCTCATAGAAAATTACTCCTCTTGAATAATATGCCTCCAAAATTTCTCCATAGTATTAGGCCTTTAAGGTCTCTCTGTTTCTTCTTCTTCTGGAATAGCCTGGAATATTTCTCTTTGATTTGCCCTACTTTTATATTCAGCACTGGTAGCTTTCCTCGGATTCTTCAGGGTTCTTTCAATTTCAGTAGCTAGAGGCAGCATATCTGCTTTTGGTTTTCTATGCATTTAAAATTTTCCTATAAGTAGAAACACACTAAGATCAATTGGAGTCAATAATATAAAAAATTATATATCTATTCAGGCTTCCAAAAATATCGATGGCTTATTCGACCACTCTTTGTTAAAAGCTTGTTTTTTGCTAATTTTAAATTTTTTATAAAAGCAAGAAAAATGTCAAGTACTTCTTTTCTCTTTGTCATAATATTGATTTTTAAATTCCTTCGATCCCCGGAAACAACGCAAAAAACTTGATGACCAATCTATATATACAAATTTATGACACTATTACAAAAGGACTATTTTCTAATCCATGACAACGGTGCCAAAAAACTTGATATGACCAAATATAACTTATATGCTCATAAGGAAAATGAACTTGTCAATTAATTCATTAAAGATTTAGTTTGGTCTTATCATAAGCCTTGATTCGTACAAGTAACAAAAGTGGACCTATAAGTCCGAATATCGTTCCCACAGAGATTGAAGAGAATATAAAATTCAACTACCCTAACTACTCAAGTTTCACACCATTTGAACTTCCATTTCATATAAGTTTTAGTAATTGAACTAGGAATTCTACTCTTTGAATATCTAAATCTATAATGAAGGAAAAAATTAAAATCCTAAACATAAACTGGACTGAACTAGATTATTCTTCTGAGAGTAGACAACTGGGATTTCATTCTTTGTGAAATTATCGATTCTGCTCGTAATCTAATTCAATTCTATCATGAATTGGAATCTGAAATTGTCAAAGAAGCAAGGTAGTATAGTTTGGATTTCTCCCTTAACCATACGTTTCACTTATTAGAGAATCATGTTCATTTCTGAAACATGTTTCTAGTCAATTACTTGTAATAAGAATTTCTTAATAAGATTTGGGTATTTTTCTTTTCCAATACTTCATACACATTTAACATATTATAGATTCTTCTAGAGACCATTGTATTCTACAAGATGAATGATGTCTCATCCTTGAAATCTTAAAGGTTCTCCCTTTCCTTGATTATATCTAAGCTAACCACGGGATGAGTCAATTCCTCCAAACGAGGAGAGGTCTACAGTGAATTAAATTGAAATCGTCAGTCAAACTAATTTTCAAACCATGATGAAATTTGAAGATTTATCTAAGTGTCTGTAAAGGTCTCATTGGTTCATCAATATTAATTACAGCATACCCCGCAGTAAGCGATCCAAGCTCTCAGGAATCTCCATCTCTGTGTCACTAAGAGGGCCTCTGGGAAATCAAAGCCAGATAACGGTCCTTTTGTTGACTAGACCAAAACACATATACAAATTCTGACGTTATTACGAGGACTATTAATAATCACGGCGAAGGTGCCATAAAACTTGATCGGACGAAACACCTCCTAGAATAAATCATTTTCAATATTGGTTTGGCACAATATGCTGCGAAGTGCACGGGTGACAAGTAATAAATTGGATTTAAGTCGAGATATCGATCCCTTAGATCTTAAAATTACGGATCCAGCTTCACCTTTATTTACTTTCAGCTCAGAAATCTTATTTGGAATTTATAAAATGTCATTGAAACCGACTTAAGAAATGCAGAATTATACTAACACTAGTAAAGTAATTGACGATCAAATAGCTGAATATAAAGAATAAAGAATAAGAATGGTTAAGGCTGACAAATGGGCGAGATAATTATCTTCGGAGGACACATCAAGTAATAATGCTATTGCGAAGTATCCCAGTTCACGTAGTTAAGGCTGATAAAACTTCTTGAATCTTTGATTTTAAAATGCGTCGGCGTTTAGTAGTAAGCTGGATCTCACACTCACATTCGTTATATTTTTGATTCTTTAGACGGGAATGAGATAACTACTTTTAAAGGGACTTCCCTTAATACGGGTATTTTTCTTTTGCAATACTTCACTTACCCATTTATGGTGTATACCTTAAGCTCGAGTTACTCGGTCAAACAGGATATACAACTTAAGGGATCTCTTCACCAAAATTAGAATAGATCATCCTCCTTGATTAGAACTACGGCTAACATAGGATCGGCCTCACTATTCGATTGAGGTGAACTCTACACTTATTTAGAATTGATAACTCATTCGGCTCTTGCGATTTCCGTGAAGAGATTTATCGAAGTAAACTTGCGAGAGCTGCATTAGATCTCGAATAGCGAGTTAATACCTTCAAGCGATTGTTCATAACTCTTGAATGCCTTCTCTGTGTCACTCGGAGGGCCTCCTTGAAATCAGGCTTGATAGAGCCAGATCTTATAACGGGTATAAGCGTGTTGGTCGAAAACGATAAACCAAACACTTTAAGTAAATTCATAAGCGAAATTGAAGCTGCTGTAGCGACTCTGGGAAAGATAATTTATAGTATAGCATTCACTTAATGGAAATTTGGATTCCTTAATTCTTGAATTACACCCAGCCAAACATTCCTCGATCCTAAGAATAGCGCAAATGGAAGCCCAGGAAATTGAATTCAGAAGTATGCGAACGAAAGATTCGGGTAGTAATTTGAAAAGAGCGAAATTACGCATTAAACCTGCTCGAAACATAATATCGAATTCCATAAAATAAAACGAAAACTAAAACAATAAATCTAATCTAATCTCTAACTATCGACATTGATGAAAAGAAAAGAAAAGAAAACTAAAAATAAAGAAAAATGGTAGCCAGTACCAGTTCTCTCTCTTACGTAGCCATGCGTAGAGCTACTTTTATGAAATTTGGGTAGGCTGCGTATTTAGGGTTTCTCGGTTGGCCTAATCGATACGGTTTTTTTTTTTGTGGATTTCAAATGGGTTGGCCCATGTTAATGTTCGAGTCGCGACGGCTTCGGCAGCCGACATCATCCAGCGTCGCGACATCGATCTCCGCGTCGCGACGTGGCTTAAGTCTTGTAGCCTTGATTGGTGTTCTGACGTCGCGACATCAATCTCCGCGTCAGCGACATCGCTCTTGCCTTCAGGTTTCAGCGATGATTTTACGATGCCATTGACCTCGATCACGTCGCGACTCGGCTTATGCGCGGTTTCAATTGGTCTCTCACGATGTCGCGACATGTCGTTATGTTCATCGCGACCTCGGCTCAAATCTTCTGCGACATTCAACTTGTCTTGGTGTGAACGCCGATCTCTTGTCGCGACATCGACTCCTGACTTCTTGTAAATTTCAACTGAGTTTTCTTATTTCGCAACAACAACCTATTGTCGTGACGTGATCAACTGCATGCTTAGATTTTGTCGCCACTTGTATCTTTCAGCCCCGTTTGCTCGCGCCGTTCTGATCTAAAGACTTACAAACTGTTGGTTGCTCTTGATGTCGACATCGATATCTTATCGCGACGACAGCTCCCGGTTTCACTTGATGGTTCCACATTGTCATGACATCATCCTTGTCGAAATCGACTCGCTGACTCCGCGGGTCTCAAGCTGTTGCGTTCACGATGTGACATCCAATATCTTGTCGCGACATAACTTCATGGCTCTGCGGCTTTGAAGCGGTCGCCGTAGTGTCGGCGACATCGATCTCATGTCGGGACGCTTCGGCTAGTCTCTGGGGTTTCAAGGGGTTCTGATGTCGGCGACATCGATCTCCGCATCGCGCTTGACAATTCATTTCTTCTGACTTTCAGCGAGCAAGTCTCATGTCGCAACCTCGATCTGCGTATGACCTTGGCTTATGCTTTAGAGGCCTCACTATTGCTTTGGTCAATCGCGACTTGAGTCCTACGTGGCGACCATGACTTTGATTAACTTCGGCTCATCCTTCCAGGTATGTCATAGCTTAGTCGATTCTCTTGTCACGACCTCTGCTCCATGTCGCGACGCCGACCTTTGTTGCGACTTTACTATGTTGTCCGCGACATCACTTCTTATGTTTACGCTTTCGATCCTCATTTGCCTATCTTGCTTGATCCACATTTGCGTCGCATCGAATTTCCTTGATTTTCGATGCCGTGACCTCATTATTTGGATTGTGTAACTTTAAAGATTGCAACATTAGTTATGGTTGCTTTCATTTCTTCCTGCTATTTTCTTGCATTTTTACTCGGTCAGTTCTTGCATTTTTCCATTTCTTCTTTCTTTTATACTTCACATGATGCTCATTGGTGAGTTTCTTCATATTTACGCATCTTAATTATTCCTTTTTACATTAAAATCAACGAAAAATGGACTAAAATAGATGACTTTTAAAGCTCATCAAACTCCCCGAACTTAAAGTTTTGCTTGTCCTCGAAGCAAAGAAAAAAAAAAAACAAAAAAAGAATTGTTTGTCACCAGGCAACATAAAAAATTTTAAGGACATTTTACGATTCTGCGGAGTGGCATTCAATTTAATTAATCTAGAGGTATGCATTATTTTACGTACATCTAGCAAGTCGATTCGAGGTTGGTTCTACTCTTTATACTATACAAAACTAAGCTGCATTGAAATTGTTTTACAAACGGCTTATAATCATTGGATCTTTGTTGAATAATAGATTATTTTCCTTTCTTTTTTTTTTTTATATTGAGTCATTTAATTCCTAAGTCCTTATACAGTTTTGATTCTTTTATATTTCGAATTGTAGGTTTTGTTTTCTCCATTGATCTCCCGCTAATGTAGGTGATTTCAGCCTTCAAGATCAATCAGGTCTTTTGGGTTTATACTGTTAGGCCTGGGTAATGGGTAGGATGGAAGGAATTTTTAGGTTAAGATACCACAGACCACTCTCTCCTCTTACGCCCTTTCTTCCTTGTGAACACTAATAGCTCCTAAGCTTCATGTTGGGACATCTCTTTTGATTTCTTCAATTGAGTGTATGCCCTTATTTCTCACTTACACCAGATTCCAGGAAATTTCCTTTGTTTGTCACCCGGTCGGGGATAGTGTTTTAACTTTTTAGGCTTTCTAACACTCTTAGCGAACTTTGGTTAGTAGCTCATCTGGGAATGGCGATTCTGGTCTTAGGTGTTAAACGCGCAGAACAATTGTTCAAGTGAGTTAGGCCACAAGATAAAACTTATCCCTATAAGCGTTCTTTTCTATTGCATTTTCTGCTCCTTGCCTTTTTCTTTTCATTCCCTTTTTGAGTTCCTCAAAAACATATACTCCACGAGCCGGTTCTTTCTTCCTCCTTGAATTCTGGGTAATCATAGGTTCTTTCTTGGAAGGATTGATTTCTGAGAGAATGGGTTGGGGTTTCCATTGGTTATTTTGGATAATAAACATTGGCTCGATTTAGGAACTAAGGTATATGCATCGACCAAATGAGTAGGGATGGTAAAATGGCTCAGCTATCCGAATAGCTGCATCATCTCTTGTCCATTGTATCACCTAGGATTTCGCCTCAACCAATAATCTAACAAATTCTAGAATTTGGTTTGAACAGTTGTGACTAACCATAGGGAGTATCTTGACTCATTTTTGTTGGTGAGTATTTAAATTGATTGATATTCAATAGGTTCCTTGACTTATTGTTCATACCTGAGCTTCAATATGTTTTGTTCCTTCAATTGTATTACCTTCCTCGATTACGAACCTCCCGAGTTAGACTTAAGTAACTTTTGTACCTGTGTTTCAATCAAGCGTATTCATTTGGCCCTTATTCTACGTTTGGATCATTCCTAATCTAGCGCCCCGTTCAATCCGGCTCATTGTAACTCGGCGGTTTGATGCAGGCCAATTTCTACTTTAATTTCCTAATTATGCAACCACAAAGCATAACAACATTGAATCAAACAAATTCAAATTAGCACACAACAATTCAACTTAAATTTCTCATTTATTACTGATTCAATTGCAGCAGTTGGATACACAGTATGGGATAAGGATGGTAATGAAAGTTGAGGCGGGGACAAGGTATTTTTTCTTTTGAAATAGCGGAAGCAAAGATGTTAGAGATCTGGAGTGCAATGTACCTAAATGGGCTGCAGAATTAGAGTTTTTCATTTCTCTTCTTGGTTTCCTTCTCCATTTGTTCTTGATGAAAATCTCATTAGAGAGATCCAACCTTTTGTTCGACTCATCCTGTATCTTTCTAAACGTTCATTGTATTCTCCACGTTCCGGTCGCTAACCTCTAGGAATTTGGCAAGATTGTTGTTCAATCGGATCTAAGTTTCGGCCATTCTTTTTGTAGGATTACGTATCTTTTGCTTCTTGTCTCTATCATCAATCTATTCTCGAAATCTTTACGTAGAGACTTGTATAAAAACTTGAATCCTTTGATTTGCTCCCAATTGGCTTCTGATTACGTATCTCTTTTCTTCTCCGGTTTTAAGAGTTGAGAATCACGCTCAGCGGATTTGTTATAAAGGCTTCATGAGGCGAGTTTGAGTTTAATGCGGATTGTGATCTTTCCTTCATTTCTTTCTTAAACTCTTCCCACTTGCATGAAATTTTCCAATCGTTCCTCTTTTACATTCGGCTCTTCTCCTTCTTTGTGCTCTTGATTTGTCTTCCGACTTCATGCTCCTTTCTTTTCTATTTAGCTCTTCCTCCTTCCTTTGGTCTCTTCTTTTCAAAATTCTTTTTCATAAATGCTTTCTCACAGATTCTGGCTGTAGTTTCCTCCTTCTCTCTTTCATCTATTCTCTTACATGGCATTGAGGCTTCATTCTCAGCTGTTCTCTTGTGTCACCAGAGCTTTCTCCGTGTTGGAAGTTTACGATGCCTGAGGAGGGCGGCTAAGGGGTTGGAGAAGTCTATTGGGTTTGCCTTCATCTTGCCCTTCGGTGTGCAAACATATAATCATTGTTGTCAATTGAATTTTACGGGTGCTACGCTCCTTGTTCAATGACCCTCACAAGTCTCTTTTACGGTTCTTCGACTTGGACTTCATCTGTTCTTCACAGTACTCCCTTTTCTTGGTTTCTTGGTCCTTTGCTAACTCTGTCGCAAAGGTAGTGAAGCTCTGAGTATTTCTTCTTACGCTTCCCCAAATTCCTTTCACCCGACCTGGCTTATAGAAACCGTGATTGTTCTTTGGGTGAGGAATAAGACCTCTTTTGTTCCCTTCATGATACCTCATGATGGAATTCTCTATGACAACTCCTATATTGATCTTGTATCCCTTTAGGATGGCATACAACAACACAGCTTCTTGTTCTCTCACTATGCACACATGTTTTGTTGGAACCAAAACAGAAGCCAGGAAGTAAAACCATACCTTAGCCTCTTCAGTAAGGCTTCCCCTGTTCAATGTTCTTGGCATTCCTTCTCCTTGGGTTAGGCGCACCTTCTGGATTAGTAGGCTTCTTGGTAATCTTCTCAAAATGTCACGGTTTTCCAAAAAGTTTCTTGAATTTGGGAACCATGTTTATGCATTGCTATTCCATAGGCCTCGTTGATGGCCTTAGCTTCATATAAAACCCGGACTCTCCCAACATAAATAGCTCCATCCTTCCTTCCTGCAAATTTGAATAAAACTCTCTTTTACCCGATCTTTGTATACCACGATTTTGGTGTGCCTGGAGGGCTCTCCCATCCTCTACGCTCTATCATCTCCTTGAAGGAATGCGAGGTTTTGAATCTCCCTCTCTGCGACAAACCCTTGTTAGCGTAATATTTCTTCAGGATGCGCCGTGACACGAAATCTTCTACTTTTTCTTCTTCTCTCTTCTTTCCCTTTCCCTTTTAAATCTTTCTTGAGAAGTTAGGGCTTCGGGTGTTTACGATGGCACCTCTCTGCTTGTTCTTCTGACGAATCATCTACTTTAGTTCTTCTTGGCGAGTTTCTTAACTAGTTGTTCTATGTTCCTCGCTAATCTCGTGCAGGTTAGGAGTTAGGTTGGGAATTTATTATTAGAGAAACGGAAGACAAGGCTTTTCGAAAGGTTTGGAAAGGCATTTAGGGTTTCGGGGGTTGAGATTCGGCGGGAGGAAGAGGTGAATAGCTATGTGGGTTGGAGTGAATGAAAGTTTCAACGAGTTGCGATTCAATCAATGTTTGTAGAATTTAATTAATGCTTCATTAAAAACCGTCGCGACTTGATTCTCGTCTTTTTATTTAGGTCATTGAATTTAGGGCTTTTTAAAGTGGCTTGAGTTGGCACACATCGGCACATGTGCGACACACACTTAGGATATCAGCGGCAAGCCTAGATTTTCTAGGAATTGTTCGATGTTGCGACATCCTTTTCCATTTTGACCCTTAATTCTCTGTCGCGACTTCACAGTGGTGTCGCGACATATACCTATCTTCCTTGAATACTCACTAGTTGCCTTTTCAAAACAGGTCACGACATCAATGTTTTGTCGCGACATCAAACGTAATAGTGACATAGCAACTGCAATAAGGCCTAGACCTGACTCAATGACCTCGAGAACCTTTTTTTTCTTATTGCTCCCAACCGCACTAGACGTACTTCGGCATCTCGGCCAATTTAACCCGACAATTCAAGTATATCCTCTGAGAATCGGGTTAGGGTTAAGGTTACTCCCCTTTTCCTCATGTTGACTTCTCACGCAGGATTCTTTGGAAATGTTCTGATTGCCTTGCCATTCATGTCCTTGGGCTACGTAGAAGCTTCTTTGCGGAAATATCGAAAATCTAATCAAACTACGTCGATTTCTAAAAATTAATTACATCCTTATAAGCAATCGACCTATTTAACGCTAAAAGAAAAAATAATTCAAAACTTAAAACCAGAAATTAAATCCTTTATGGGTTGCCTCCCATTATTTGCTCGATTTGAGTCCTTAAGAGTACCAGACTTCAGCATTTGTGGTACTTCTTCTTTTCCTGAACCCGGTTGGAGTTCTTTGTTTTCCTCTTCCTTTGTTTAGATAAATGCTTTAACCTTTGTCCATTGACCTTGAATTCTTAGCGATGGAGTCCTCGGTGTCCTTTGCTCCAAATGTAGTACTTGACGCCCACTTGTGTATGGCCCACTCGATTGGATTTTAATTTCCTGGAAACAATTTGGTACAGAATTAAATCGCGAGAACTTGTTCCCGCTTCTCCCGAACTCTTTTCGAAAATCTAGTCATGCCATTTCTTTGTCTTGTCTTTGTATATTCTAGCATTATCATAGGCTTCATTTCTCGATTCTTCCGGTTTAGGCGAGTTGGAGTAATCTTTCTTTGCGCCACGTACCAAGAAAGATCAGTTTTGTTCTTTTATAATGTATGTATTCGTTAAAGAGTGAATGGTTCGTTTGCTAAACAACTCGTGGGACATTAATGGGTTTGTATGATCCTTCATAGCCAGTTAATCATCAGTTTGGAAGATAAATCTTCTGTGACTCTGATCTTTTCAAATATTCTTTTGATCTCTTTGTTGGAAATTTCTGCTGTCCATTAGTGCAGGATGATAAGCTAAACTCATTACATGCTTGATCCCATACCTGCTCATGAGTTTTACCAAAGATTTTGTTTGCGAAGTGGGTTCCCCCATCACTAATGATAGTTCTGGGTGTTCCCAATCTGCTCAGAATATTCTTTTGCGAAACTCTGGCAAGTATTAGCATCAATTCCTTGGGCCAAACCCTTTGCTTCCACGAATTTGGAAAGCGTAATCTCACTAGCGGTATCTTATAGGTTCCAAATGATGGTCCCACGTAAATCCTATTCCCCATACATCAATTATCACCATAATACCTTTTAGGGGCATTTCATTTCTAACAGCGTATTTTAATCCTTTGGCATCTATCACACAATTTAACCCACTCAGCACAGTCTCTGAAGATTGTGGGCGATAAAATCCCGATTGGAGTATCTTGTGGTATTATTTCTCGGAAAAATGTCCCCATATGGTGATGCATGGCATTCATTTAAAATGTTGCCTTGTTCACTTTACGCACACATCTTCTTATTATAATGTCGGCACCTCTTTTGAATAATAGTGGGTCATCCCCAGATATAATATCGATATGCGATTGCGGTTTCCTCTTACATTTGGTAGCTGAATTACGAAGGCATTACTCCTGGCTTGGATAATTCACAATATCGACATACCATGGAAGTTGGAAGGAAACCTTAAACAATTGCTCATCTGGGAAGTTCTGCATTAACATCACATTTTCTTCTTCATCATTTGCTTCTTTCTCTTAGTGATCATTTATCACATTATCATCCCATACATCCTTGATTTCCAAATCAAACTCCTACTTAGTAATGACACCCACCTTATCAATCTTGGCTTAGCTTCCTTTTTCGACATCAAGTATTTGATTCTTGCATGATCGGTGTGAATTACATGGGATCCTAAAATGTATTACTAAATTTTTCACAAACGAAATACTATGGCTAGCATCTCGCTTTTAGGTTGTTGAGTAGTTCTCTTGTGCTTCATTGAAGGTTTTCTTAGCATAGTATATGGCCACAGATACTTTCTCTTTCTTTGCCCCAACCACGGCTCCCATAGCAAAATCATTGGCATCACACATTATTTCAAATCCACGATCCCATTACGGTGCAGCCATTATAGGTGCTTGTACCCGATTTGATCTTGATTTCGTCCAGCATCCTTGCGGGAGTCATGTGAATTGAACCTTGTATCTTTTCCGATGAATGCATAACAATTAGTGCGGCTATTTTGAAAAGTCTTTGATGAATCTCTGCCAAATCCGGCTTATACTTGAAAACTGCTTACTCCTTTTGCTGGCATGAGTAGGTGGTCGCAGAGTTTTGATAATGGATACCTTGGGTGAGTCTGACTTCTAGTCCCGATGCGAAATTTTATGCCCGAAAACGATTGTGATCACCGTAAAATGGCATTTTCCCCGGTCGGTGCCATTGTTTTGTCTGGCATCTTTGAAGTACGTTTCAGTTGTTTAAGCATTGATCAAAGTTGAATCATACCGATAAAGTCATCCATGAAAATTTCATACTTCTTCAACCGTCTGAGAATATGGACATCATACACCTCACGGAATGTATTGGAGCATTACACCAACGAATGGCATCGCCACGAAGGCAAGGTACCATAAGGGCATGTGAATGTGGTCTTCTCTTGATCCTCAGGTACAATAGCAATCTGATTGTATTCTGAATACCATCGAGAAAACAAAAGTGAGGTGTCATTCTTCAATCCGACATCCCGATCGATGAAAGCGAAAGGAAATGATCTTTTACGGTAGTTTGTGTTGACTTCACATAATAAATGCATACCCTCCATCCACATCCTTTATTCTTATTTGGAATCAATTCGTTTTTCATTTCGATCTGATGACCCCCTTTCTTTGGAACCACATGGAATTTGGGCTTACCGGTATGCGAAATAGCATAGATAAAACCGGCATTCGATTTGAGTACCTCACTACATTACTTCATATCAACGATTCGGTCTCCTTTGATGTTCCACATATGGTTTTGAAGTCTCTTCTTGAGTCTTATGCATGCAAATTGATGGGTGATACCGCCGACTCTTCAATTGACCAAGCTAAGCGATTCCTTATGCTTCCTTAATATTTTCAGCAATCTTTGTTCCTCATGATCAGTGCATTTGAAAATGATCAACAGTCTTTTCTTCGGTAGTTAAGTAAGCATAATTTAAATGACATGGCAACTTCTTTAAAAACCAGTCATACATGCTGGTTTCTTGATGAATTTCCACTTTTCAATATTTTCCCCATTATCGTTTACTGTTTTGCTTCCAAGCTCAACCACGAGTTTCTATAAATTCGCTTCTTTGTATGGAAATTCGAATAGACTATCATGATATCTTGGAAATTCATCTCTTTTCATTGTTCATGGAGTGTTACAATCATTGTTAACATCGAGTTGGAGGTATGAAGCGAAATCGCTACATTGCAACTTTCCTTGTCTTTGTCTATATTTTCATACTTTTTATCAAGTTAAAACAGGCGCTTCTTCTCGACCCTCGATGTAAGAACTCCACTTTTGCATGTCGTCGGGGCGTTTCGGTGGCAGGAATGGTCTTCCCGATAGCGGGTACTTGAATCTTCTTCCATGTCGGAATGATGAAGTCTTGGGAAAACAAACTTCCCAACAATGATAATTACATCTTCAATGACTCCTTCGAGGTTTACCATCATTTGTGCGCCATTTGAAGAGTAGCAGTGAGTGGGAGTGGCTCTGAGCTTAGTTTCTTGGCAGCGAGAAAGGGGCATCAAATTGATACTGGCTCTGAGTCACGAGCTCACGGAATCATTTCACTCGACAATCTGAGGAATTGTGAGCTCCACAGGTCCTTCATCTTTCTTTGGTAGTTCCTTTACGATTCTTGCGCTGCCAGTGGCGGTGAGATTCACTATTCCTTCCTACTTATTTTCTTTTCTTGCTCGAGTATGTCCTTCAAATTTTGCATAGAGTGGCATTTGAGTTACCACATCGATAAAAGGCATACTTATCTCGACACGGAAGGTTTTCAAGAACCTTGCAAACTGCTCCTCCATCCTTGACTTCTGCAGTCTTTGTGGAAATGGGACTGCAGGCTTTGATTCTTGGATGTTCTTCCTTTCTACTCTTTCTTTTTTATTCTCCAGTTCCTCTTCCCCTTCTGGTCTTGCTACTTCTTTGTTGCTGTCATCTTTTTCTTTCATCTCTTCTAACTCCTTCCCACTCTGGGCTCACCTGACCATGCGATCTTTTGGGTTCTTCCATGTGTCATTTGGGAAGGCATCTTTCTCAGCTTTGCGGGGTTAGGGCGAAGCTGCCTACTTGTGTCTCAGGTTCTTCGAGGATGCATTGGTGGTGCGAGAAGAATTTGGTGGTAGCGGTTGCTTCGACTACCATGAGCTTTTGTTCATGGAGGTTAAACAACTTCTTATTATCCCGTGAAGCTGCGTATATTCTTAAAAGATTGACCCTCCTCGACCACGATATTCATTTATGTGTTCATTTCATGCTGGCTAGCTGCTGAAACCTTGGTGGCTGTTGATAACCACAGCGGAGGGTTACGTCATGCCTTAGGCCTTGTGAAGCCCCTCCACCATAAGAGAGAAATTCTCATGGTTCCTCGGTGCTAGGTGGTAATGTCTTTGGCGAGGTTAGTGTTAGGTTTGAAATGGTAAGCTCTTGGCTCCTAATAATTAACCTCTTGGCATCATAGAATCGTTCTTGGTTGCCTCTCGGCACTTCCCTTGATAACTCTCTTTTCCAGTGCTCCGTTTCATGAAGCGGTGTGTGTCTTTCTTTCTTGCTTGTCCAACTTTTGTGCATAATGGCATCCAACTTGGCTTCCATGGGCTGTCATCTTGCTCGGCTCCATGATCCCTTTCCTGTGTTTCCTCTTGGCTTCGGAAGGAGTTTTCCTCCTGCTCCAATACCAAATCTTAATCAACTCACCCCCCACCCTCTGCCACCCTAACTGGATGCTCCTGACATGAAGCATCAATGATCCTTTTGATAAATCATTCAAGGCATGATATACAATGTCCATCGAGTCTTGGTCCCATCCCATCATTGGACATCTTCTCGCCTTAGTTTGAATCTTTCCCGAGCTACATATAGGCTTTCATCATCTTCCCCCTGTCTTTGGAACACAATGATTTCCTCCTTCTT
The DNA here is from genome assembly GCA_016808115.1 of Tetrastigma voinierianum. NCBI lineage: Eukaryota > Viridiplantae > Streptophyta > Magnoliopsida > Vitales > Vitaceae > Tetrastigma > Tetrastigma voinierianum. The sequence goes on along the minus strand of JAEQBH010001980.1, from coordinate 386,606 downwards.
TTACGTGGTGAGGGTGGGGAAAGAGTGTCTACCTAAGTATGCCTCTTAATTCCTCCAGTATCAAACGAACCATATGGTAAGATTCATACCACGTAGGCTTCTTTGTATCCTCTTAGAGAGAATGGGAATAAGTGCGGGTTTATGACTTGGTCTCACCCGTTTCAACTTCCTTTGTGTGCATCACGAGGAATCTTCCCGGGTGCTCGTTTGGATCTTGGTGGGATGACCCGATGGCCCGATCTTTGTTGGACCATTATGTCAGTCTTTGGCTTGAGTTCAAAATTATTAGCATCATTGCCGGTATCGATTCTTGGTATTCATCTTGTATAATTGGTCTCGAAGTCCTCCGTTGTATCGCGATTGGAGGTCTTCCTTCTGTATGTACCTCATCCTGATCCACGCCTTTCATGCCATAGTTCCAGGTTTCTGCCTTCTTTGTCTTTCTCGAAGCTTAAAGTGTCCTCTACATTTAAGGTATCATTTGGGGTCGGTCAGTCATTACATTTCTATGCATTAAAATTTGTCCACGGAATCAACACACTTACATTAATAAGTTAGTTTGGTCAACAAATATTTTCAATATGGTTTGTTAAAGTTTAGTGGCTAAAAATAACCCTTCTTGAAAAAATATTTTGTTCTTTTTCTTTAAAATGTTAATTAGTATTTCCTTCTTTCATCCGGAATATTGATTTCTTGAATTCTTTCGATCCCGGCTGGCTATCATAAAACTTGTTGACTGACCAAAACGCATATACAAATTTATGACGTTATTGCAGAATTTATTGTCTAATCCACAATGAAAGTGCCATAAAACTTGTTGATCGGACGAAGCACCTCCTAGAATAAATCATTTTCAATATTGGTTTGGCACAATATCTTAGCAGTGCACGGTCGACAAGTAATAAATTGGATTTAAGTCGGTCATCGATCCCACAGATATCTCAAGTGCGGATCAACTTCTGCGACTACTCAAGCTCCATTACTATTTGAATTTATAAAATGATATTGGAAACCCGGCTTAAGAAGCTAGAAATTATACTAACACTAGTAAAGTAAATGAGCAATCAAATGGCGAGACTATAAAGAATAAAGAATAAAGAATGGTTAAGAAAACAAATGGAAACCGAATAATTATCTTCCGGGGACATCTGATATTAATGCTATTGTGAAGTATCAATTCCTGTAGTTAAGGCGATGAAACTTCTTGAATCTTTCATATTTTAAAATCTGTCCAGGCGTTTAAGCGATGCATTTGGATCTCTCCACACTCCACATTTCATTATCTAATTTTCTGATTCGTTCGACGAGAATGAGATAACTACTTTTAAAGGTTCCTTAATCACGGGTATTTTTCTTTTGCAATACTTCATGCCCGTTTATGAATTTGTATACCTTAGCTCCCGAGTTATGGTCGAAACAAGGATATACAACTTCCTGGATACTCTTCCTCAAAATTAGAATAGATCATCCTCTCCTTGATTAGAACTCAGCTAACACGGGATCGGCCTTACTATTCGAATTGAGGTGAACTCTCTGCTTATTTAAATTGATAACTCATTCGACTCTTGCTTGATTTCAAGTGAGAAGAGATTTATCGAGTAAACTTGCGAGCTCATTAGATCTCAAATAGTAGAGTTAATATACCTTGGCTTGATTGTTCATAACTCTTAGGGTTGCCTTCTCTGTGTCCTTTCAGGCCTCCTTGAAATCGAGCAATGAGAATGAGATCTTATAACGGGTATAAGAGCGATATTCGGATCAACATGATAAACCAAACACAGAAGTAAATTCATAAGCGAAATTCAAATTTGATGCTTGACTACGGAAAGATAATTTACGACTATAGCATTCACTTAATGGAAGATTTGGATTCCTTAATTACTTGAATTACACCTGACAACACATTCTCTGATCCTAGAATAGCGCAAATGGAGCGGGAATTCAGTTGAAGTATGAGACCCAGGAATTGGTATTAATTTGAAAGAACGGAGTGCGCATTTGGCTTACCTTTCCGAAACATAATATCCAATTCCAGAAAATAAAACGAAAACTAAAACAATAAATCTAATCTAATCTCTAACTATCAACATTGAAGAAAAGAAAATAAAAGAAAACTAAAAATAAAGAAAAATGAGCCTTGAGTACGGTTCTCGCGTCGTATGTGCCAAGCTACTTTTATGAAATTTGGGTAGGCTGCGTATTTATAGGGTTTCTCGGTTGGGCCTAATCCCGTGCGGTTTTTTTTTTTTTGGTGGATTTCAAGTGGGTTGGCCCATGTTAATGTTCGGTCGCGACCCCGGCTCGCTTGTCGCGACATCATCCATCGCGACCGATCTCCGCGTCGCGACATCGGCTTAAGTCTTCACGTAGCCTTCAATTTGGTGTTCACGACATCGCGACATCAATCTCAACGTCAGCGACATCACTTCTTGCCCTTGCGGTTTCAGGCGATGATTTCGATGTCGTGACCTCGACTATGCTTTCGCCGTTTCAATTTGGTCTCTCGATGTGCGACATCGTTATGTTATCGCGACCTACGACTCGAAGTCTTCTGCGGCATTCAACATTAATAATGTGGTGTCGCGACATCAATCTCTTGTCGACATCGGCTCCCTATTCTTGTAAATTTCAAGCGAGTTTTCTTATTTTGCAACAACAACCTATTGTCGTGACATAAGCGATCAACTGCGTGCTTGATTTGTCGTCACTTGTATCTTTCGCTTTGGTTGCTCTTGTTGTCGCGACATCGATGCAGAACTTCTGGCTTCCATTGATTTGCTCTGTTATCGACATCGAAACATAACTGCGAAGTTTTCACTTGATGGTTCTGTTGTCGTGACATCCATCCGCATCGCGAAATCGACTCGTAACTCCACAGGTCTCAGACCGTTCTGCGATGTCGCGACATCAGCCTGTATCATGTTTGTCCTTCATGGCTGCAGCTTTGAAGCGGTCGCCCGTGGTGTCGACATCGATCTCATGTCGGGACATCAGCTTTAGTCTCTGGAGGTTTCAACCGGGGTTCCTGATGTCGCGACATCAATCTACAGCGTCGCAGCGGCGATTCATTTCTTTCACGACTTTCAGGCGAGCAAGTCTCATGTCGCGAGGCCTCGATCTCGTGGCGACTTATGCTTTTGGAGGCCTCACTTGTTGCTTCCGATTGTGTGACTTGGTCCTGCATCAGCGATAACGGCCGATTAACTCGGCTCATCCTTCCCAGGCTTATGTCGCAGCTTCAAAGTCGATTCTCTTGTCACGACCTCCTTCCTTATCGCGACATCGACGCTGTTGCTACTTTACTATGTTGTCGCGACATCACTTCTTATGTTTTACGCTCCAATCCTCAAGCGCCTATCTTGTGATCCTGTCGCGACTGCATCAAATTTCCTTGATTTTCACGATGTCGCGACCTCGTAAGCTGGATTATTAATAGCGCCGAGATTCGCAGCGTTAGTTCGCGAGTTACTTTCATTTACACCTTTGCTATTTTACGCATTTTTACTCACTTCGATTCATTTTCCCTTGCATTTTCTTATTTCTTTTATACTTCCTGCAATTAACAAATTTGGTGAGTTTTTTCATATTTCTGCATCTTAATTATTCCTTTTTACATTAAAATCAACAGAAAAATGGACTAAAAATAGATGACACATCACCTTTTATGGGTATAAGTTTCTAATATTGGGAACAATTCACCACATTTACATCACCATTCAAATAATTTCAAGACTCTCAACCCAGGAAATTTATTTATAATTGTGTAGAAAATACCATAACTAACATCAGATCTTTCCCAGCAGAAGTTGTGTTTCTAGAAAACTGGATTAGAGTGAACACTAAAATACTGATCAGGAAAATTCCACTACAACTGCAATCAACTGAAGAAATGAATTTCGGCTTTTGTCTATATTTCATTAGTTCGAGACGATGTCAGAAAGTGAACTGACAATTTGGCTTAACTTCTAAACTTTTGAACAATTCACTGTTTCAAGTCCAGTAAGTAAATGAAAATTCTACGTTAAGTCTAATCTACGAAGAAAAGAAAAAAAAAGAAAAAGAGAAAAAAAAGAAAAATATAATACAAAAGAGACCTCAGCTCCCAGACGCTCTGGTTCGTCCAACCTGACTGACTGCCTCAGTTTCCTCAAATTGTTTCTATTTTTAGAGCCCTAGAAGTTTGGGCCCTAAATTCGAGGCTACATTACGAATCCCTAAAATTCTGGCCCATATTGCATTCTTTGTCACGACCTAGAAGTTTTGTCGCAACAGAGTTTTAATTCTTCATTACAGGTCTTTATTGCAGCATGCAGTCTTGTGTTGAAACCTATTCCCTGTGCTCCTTCTTGGATTTTGTTGTGACAAAGTTTTCTTGGTTGCGACAGTAATGTTTTCTTCAACATATTCATTCTGTCGCGATAGAGTTTCCTCTGTCACTATAAATCTTTCTTTGGCTCCTTAACAATCTGTCTTGCAAAGTATGTCATTCTAACTGTTCTATGTCGCGACAATCTTATGTGTGGTTCTTGGAACAGTTATGTTGCGACATCGACAATTGTGTCGCGACAGTGTTTCTTGTGTAGCTTCTTTAAATTGGTGTCGCGAACCATTTTTTATGTTATTACGACATTTCTCTTTGGTTCTTATTGCAACGATGTTTCTTGTATTGTTAGCATTTCTGTTGCGACTAGGAAAGTATGTCACGACAGAGTCTTGTCGCCACTCAACCTAATTTCTTATTGCAACTTCATTTTGATCTTGCGACATAGCCTCTTGATGTTGTCGATGTTTTCTGTCGCGACCCAGTTTTTATGTCGCGATAGGACTTTTTTGTATTCAGCTTATATTTGTGTCACGACCCAATTTGTTATGTCGCGACAAAACCTCTCTTCCTTGTGTCGGAATCTTTGTTGCGACATAGAAAATTTTGTCGTGACCTTGTTTATCAATGTTTAGCTTATCTCTTTGTCGCGACCTTAAGATCCCTGTCGTGACATAGAAACATCTCTTCAGCTTGAAGTATGTCGTAACATTGGATTCTTTTATTGCGACCAGGCTAGTTCATTAAGCAAGCATCACATGTTGCGACCTTGTTTATCTGTCGCAACCAGCGTTTCTTCTTCCTTCAGCGTCGTGACATACATCACCTTATCGGCGGATATTTTCTTCTTTGATTAAGTGACGCCACATTACAGCAGCCGCGACAAAGGTCTTTCTTTGAAGCGCTTCTTCTGTCTCAACAAGCTTTTCCATGTTGTAATAATCAGCGTCGTGATAGAAGATCCCTTGTAGCGACATAATTTCTGCTTTTTGTTTCATTTATGTAGCGGGGCTTCTTTGTCCGCTGCCAATTCTTCACGAGGTGTTGATCCTGTAGAAAAACCGCACGCTTATAAACTTCTTTGTCTGGTAGATTGTTAGATTCTTCGCATTTTATGTCGGACACGCTGTCTTTTGTCGCGACAGAGCTCATCTATCAATATTCAGACCTTTGTGTTGCGACAGAGGAAATATTGTCGTGACAGAGTTCCTTTTCTATTAGCTTAGATGTTTTTCGCGACACATAAAACTTTGTCGTGGCATAGACTGCTACAATTGCTCTTTTTCTCTTCTTTCTTGCTAGAATTTTCTCCTTTTTGAATTAAAACCTGCAAAACACCAAGTTGGTGAATATTCCATAATTTGGCATTAAAGCATATATGAATATACTAAAAATAAGCCAGAAAAATGGATTAAAAATAGATGAGTTTAAGACTCATCAATAAGCAACCCCAAACTTTGGGATGAACATTATCCTAAATGTCTAGCAATGGGCTAAATGAAGCAGTAAAGTAAAAGGGCAATAGAGAGAGTTGGGAAAAGTGGACTCCCCATTCTAGTCTTGGTCACTTTGAATAGGAACCTTGACATTTGTGTACTACCCCTTTCTACACTCTTTTGCTTCTTTGGAGCCATGAAAGTGGCTGTGGAATTTTCTCAAACACTTGGTGTGCACCAACTTCTTTCGCCTCAAATGAGTGAGTTTTGATTCTTCAAAACCTCCTTCAATAAATGCAAGTCACTCCACAATCAACAATGATCCACAAAGAACCCAAAAACAAACAACCAAGAACAATTTTTTTTTTCCATTGTAACTTCTCTTTGATGCTTGGAATGATGGATGGAAAATTGGGGTTCAAGAATGGTAAGTTTGTGGGTTGTGATGGGTTTTGAAGCTTGGAGATGATGGAAATGGATTGGAGAGAGATGTGATTGAGGATTTGAGTTGATGGAAGATGAATTTGAAAGTGGTTAAAAGTTGCAAAGGTTGGAAGGATTAAGTGTGGCCGGATAGAGTGTAAAGTAGGAAGAAGAAAAATGGGTTTTAAGGAGTTTGGGAGCCTCTGTTTTCGTGACTGTGGTTCTTATCACGTCAAGAAACTTTGCTCAACACCCCTTGTTATTCCTCCAACTTGTTATACTCATATCTCTTTCATTTAAGCTCGGAATAGACATGTAAGGACTCGTTGGAAATCTAGTTCAATGTAGGGCTCATAGCCATGGGCGAGAGTAAAACCATTTGGAGCCTCAATCAATACAGAGAAAAATCGGAATGTCAATGTTGTCGGTCTGATGATTTCTTGGTACTTAAGTTCTCCTTGCTTTGTCTCTTGCCCATATCAGCATTATCCTTAAAAAAAGACCTTCATGCTTATATATTCTCTCAAAAATTCCTCCAATAACAACCCTTAATGCTTTCATTCATGCTTCCTTCCTCTTAAACTAATATATTTCCAACCATGCTCAGGCAAGTTCTCTTATCTTGATTCTCCTCAGCATGATCATGAATCTTTGACTTTATATTTCAGTTCAATTTGGTTCATTTCATTTCAAAAACTTCAAATTTGATCAAATCTATAGCCCATCATTTCACACTTCAAACCTTTATAAGTACATCATCACTTTCCAACTCATTGCCTTCGCTCTTGGAAACTAGTCATACAACATGTTGAGCTTCAAACCTACTTTATTCTGAAAACACTAACAAACAAAGTTAAAACACTGCTAGAATTTTCATCCGAGCATAAAGTAACTAAAAATAGAAAAAGAAAAAGAGAATGGATAGAATCATTATTACTTAGCTTGCGTTGCCTCCCAAAAAATCTGCTTCCTTTCTACAGTCCAACTAGACTCACTGGAAAAGTACTAGTGCTTCCATTTGGCCAATCATCCATCTTAGACAACACTTCCTCTTTATAACCATTCAGTTCAAGGATGATTTCTTCCAGATTTTGAAGAAGGAAAAGAAACTTAGAATCCCCTTTAATTATGGCTAATGGATTAGCCATTATTTCTCTAAAATAGTCCCCTTTATGTGCTACAGATGTAAGCACATCTATGAGAAATGGGGACTCTTCAAACATATACCCTCTTGATGGAAGCAAGGTACAAATTTTTATGCACATGGTTCTTTCTTTCTTCGTCAAAGGCAATGGTTAGTTGAGATTGAACTTGGCTTTCTCCTCACCCACAAGTAAAGTGAGCTCCCCCTTGTTGACGTCAATCCATGCTTGGCTTGAGAAAGGAAGTGGTCTTCTTTATATATGAGAATTTTGTAGATCCCCTTCAATGCCCCAAGTCACAAAATCCATAGGGAATGTAAATGTGTCAATTTTCACCAAAATTTTTTCAATGGCCATTACTTGACTTTCTTTTTCAAATTTCAGTTTATCCACTAATGGCTCTTCATCCTCTAAGTTTCTTAGGAGTGCCTTGTTCTCAATTTCCAATTCATTTTCAACTTCTTCCACATATTTCAAGATAGGAAATTCCTACACATTGCTCAAAGGATTATCCATGCATTCATTGGGATTTGTCAAAGTATTACTAGGAGAGGTCCTAGAGAATTTTTCTTTGAATGCTTGGACTAAATTTCCTATTTGAGCTTCTATGTTTTTCAATCTAGCACTAGTGTTGACTTGGAAGGCATCTAAATGGAAATTTGCTCATGAGAAGACTAATCATCTTGCTTGTTCCCATCCATTGTAGACAAAATAAGCTCCTTAAAGAGACAACTCTTCTTCCTCCACGAAATGTGGGGTTTGAACTCCTTGATTAGGCAATACTCCTTGTTCCATGAGTAAGTCATTGTGAATTCTTGGGTCCAAATGATGAATAAGGAAGCCAAGCTTAGATTCTATGGAGTCAAGTTTATCTTCTCTTGAATATTCCTCCATAAGTATCTACAAATAAGAAGAAAAAGACAGAAAACAAAGTACAAAAATACTAACACTAAAAAAAAAATTAGCTAAGAAACAAATAATAACCAAAAATAAAAATTGCCTAAATTAGCAAATCTCCCATTCTTCAAAATGTTAACATCGATTAGAGGAGTGGTGCGCGATCCACGAAAGCAACTGACGGTAAAAGCATAAAGATAACCAAATGATGTATTATATATGAAAATTTGGCCAAGGAAGTGAATGTGGTAAATACTTAAGAAACTGATTTTAAAAAGTAAGTGTATGCAAAAACGAAATGAAAAAGTGTTACCAACACTCATCCCCTTTTCGCAAGTGCACGAGTGATACAAGTAATAAAGTGGACTTTATAAGTTAGGATATTGTACCTACGAGGATTGGAGGTTCTCTCTAATTTGAATTTGAGCACCCCGATTACAAGGGCTCTTCACTATTTAGGTGACCAAATAGGATGTGGAATAAAATCAATTTAACTGAAATAAAAACTGATTTAAAACTAATCCTAAAATCTACCAAACAAACAACTACTTAATTCTAAAATGTATGAAGAGAGGCACTAGGGATGGTGATAATCATTTAACAATCAATTTGCATTTCCTTGAAAGCGCAACATTTGTGAGTTGAATGTTGGATTTGTCCAAGAGCAATGTAGAATAGCCTTGGATTACTCCTGACACTATACATTTCACTAATTAGAGAACCATATTCCTTCAAAACACATGGGTCTAATAAATTACTTGTAGGATATAATCCTCTTTCTAAGAACTAAGTATTTTTTTCTTTCCAGTACTTCACACCCTATTCCTAGGACTGAAGAATTATTGCCCCCATAGACAGGACAATGCAATCCTTCTCCAATCTAATTGGTACTCATCCTTCGAATTTGATCAAACTCTCTATCTCCTTGATTAGATATATGTTAACACGTGATCAAGATCATTCCATTAGATAGAGGAGAAACCTTTAATCAATTAAACTGATACATCATCCAACTATTCCTCACACTATGAGTAAATTAGTGATCTATCAAAGTAATATTTAAGAGTTCGTTAGTTCCATAATATTAGTCTAACATACCTCCAAGTAACTGCTCCATACTCTCAGGAATCTCCATCTCTGTGTCACTCAGAGGGCCTCTTAGAAATCAGAGCAAGATACAACCCTTTTCTGGGTATAAGCTATTGATATTCAAACCCACAAAATAAACTGAAAATATGCAAATATGAATGTTCAACAATTAATTCCCACCTCTAGAGGGTGTTTAATGTTCCATTACAGGATTCCAATCATCACCAATCAAACAACAAGTAAGAAAATGAAGAAAAAAAAGTCAAGAGACAAGGAGTGAGAGAAAAATCCAAATTTGAGCTTCAATCTTCGTCTCAATAGTAAATAAATTTGAATCTCTGAGTAAAGCACCAAAATCTCTTCGATACAAATAAAAATCTCCTCTATAACTACTCTAAGATCTACTAAAAATCAAAGCCCTAAACTAAACTAAAAAAATGGGTGTTTTCAGAGAGAGAAACCCTCATGAGAGATTTTCTCTCTCCTCATTTTTTTGTTCCTCTAAAAATCTAATAAATTAGTATTTATAGTCCTCGGGTGAAAATGGGCTTGAAAATAGGCCAAAATATCAATTTTCGGGCTTTTCTGGTTTTTCCAGCACTTGAGTTGTGACATCAGCATTTTGAGTTGCGACATTAGCATTTTTGAGTCACGACATCAACATTCTAGCTTTGTTGTTGGCTCTATCTCGACATTTTTTTACTTTATTGCAACATTTTTTTGTTGTGTCGTGACATTAGCATTTTTTTAGTCGCGACATTAGCATTTTGGGTTGTGACATCAGAATTTGGCTTTGTTGCTAGCTTTGTCAGGACATTTTTTTTTTCCTTTGTTGTGACATTTTTTTTGCTCTGCAGCCAGTTTTTCTTCTCCAACTTGTTAGGGCCATAACTTCTTCGTTTGAACTCGGATTTGGGCGTGTGACATATCGTTGGAAAGATCTTTGAATGAAGAAAAAACCATGGTGGAATGAACCATTTAATGTTCCATTTGGTACATAAAAATTCATCTTCCCGATGGTGCGCTGTGAGACACCCGGTTGACTCTTCTTTTGGAAATATATTGCTCATTTATTGCCAAATCACTTGATTTTCATCAAGAATCCTAAAAATCCAAGATTAGAGGAAATATTTTGAGTTTTACATGAACATGGATATAAAATTCTCAAAATAGCATGTGAAATGAACTCAAAGCATAGATGAGTTGTACACTCATTATGTGTCTTGAAGGACCTGCGTGGCTCCACTTCCTAAAGATGCAACTCCTCCATCCGTACTTCAAATTTTGCAATCTTGGTGTCTATGGAAAGATCTTGAAGTATTGAATGCCTCCATCACATGAAAACGATTTTAGAGAAATTATTATCTTGGTGAAAATATCTAAAAGACAACAACTATTGTAAGTGGTGGCATTCTTGGTCCTTTTTCTCCCAAGTAACCTAAACATAAAAAGGAGATTTTAAAGCCTTAAAAAACTTATAAATATCTTCAAAATAAATAAAATTAATTGAGAACAAGATGATAAAATGAGTGTTTAAGACACTCAACATCTACAATGAGTGCTTAAGTCTCAAGAAGGAACAAGTTGTGTGGAAGGCTTCTAAAAGGAGCCTAATCAATGAAGTCAAGAGTCTAAAGGATGAAAAGAAGTCAATGAACACTGTGAGATGAAGAAAAAGTGTGATGAATTGAAGAGTGAAAATCATGTGCTAAAGGAAGAATTGAGTCTTAGGAAAAAAGAGTCACATCCTAACTCTAAAAGTTTGAATGAGTTGATCAACTTAGGGAGAAAAGTTGTTGATGAAAGAGGCTTAGGTTTCATATATGAGTCCACCACTCTTAGTAGTGGTAAGAATACCATTGTTAAGCCTTGTGATGAAGAGATCTCTAAGAAAACCAACTCTAAACAGAAATTCCAATGCACTCACTGCAACAAAGTAGGACACATGCCAATAGATGCTATGTAAAGATGTTAGAGAATTTTCAAAGAAAGCTAAGCAACCTAATGAATGAATCTTTGACCTTAGGAAATAGGTTGATGCAAAGGAGAAACGAAATTTTCAAGAGGGATGCAAATATCACTCCTCGCAATGGTTTTGATGGGCTTGGGATAGGTGTGTCAATTAGTGTAAAACGTGAGGCTCAAATGCGGCGTAAGTATACATGAGTTACATAGTTTAATGGCTCGCCAGTGTCCCGATCCTGAGGAGGAAATTACCGAATCTTTTAGAATTGGCTTGGGAATATTATCGGACCTAGAATTCAAGTGATATATGACCAGTGTAGAGAAAAACTAACCCTAAAATATGTGCTAACTCAATTGATAGAGACTAGGGGTTTTCCTCCCCCTGCTACACTCAATGGATTATAACCTAGATAAATTGTTCATTCAATACATTAACAGATTCTCGCTGGCAAGTTGATCATGACTACGAGATATCCTATCTCGAGGTATATTCTCCTATCTTGCTAGTAGGGTATATTGCATCTCTACTTAAACCCTGGACTCCGAAAAACTTAAATGATTAAATCCTAATCGCCACACTTGGAGCGAGGAGATCTCTACTCTCCAATTTACCAAGTGTCACTCTACTCAAATCCCTGGGAATCTTTATCTCTCGATCTAAGACTCTCAGCAAGAGCATGCCAATGTTGTCCACACACCACCATGTAAATAAATCACAAAAAATAGAGCAAGATGATATACGATCCACTAATATACTAAACAGAATGACATTAATAATTAATCCATATGAATGTAGCAAGGGTACAACAAAACCCTAGAAATAAATCTAGAACATGATGTTGTTCATTACAACCATAGATTTTTGAATCATTAAATGTTCTAGAAAAGAAATACAAATACAGGAGTTCACACGATCTCTCGATTCATGCACCAACGTCGTCCTTTGTTCTCCTATTCATTCAAAACTCATCGCTTTCCATTTTATATCTCAAAATCTCGTTTATTAAGTCCCAGTGACATCAAGACGTTGCAACGTTAGGCTGATAAATGTTGGAGTTGGGTTCTCCATTCTCCTTCTTCAAGTCTCCATATACCCTCCAAATGCTACCTTTTTAACCTGAAGTGCACAAGAAGACGAGTGTCAGATATAGCGCGATAACCACTTATGAGTCTAAAACTCATCTAATTTTAAGCCCATTTTTTCATGATTTTTTTAAGGCTTAATGTCTAATTTAAATCCCAAATTATGAAGTATTCACCTTTGTGGCGACCCTAATACGATCAGGCAGTAGTCAGAGCCGAAACCGAGGGGCCGCCGGTTTATTTCTTTTTAGTTATCGTTTGTTATTTTTATTTTCAAAAATGTCGCGACAGATCCAGGCGGCCGAATGGATCGACGGAGCCCGGTTTACTCAGACGTTTTCATTTATCTCATCAAAACATTTTCCTTAATTAAGTTTAGTTGCGAGCGTTTTAGGTTTAAGGCCCGAGCCCATAATCATTTACAAATATAAAGCAATTCGGTAAGCCCATACACATTAACAAAATACATTTACAAAGAAAAGCATTCTATGTCCTTTTCAAGATGATACACAAAAATCAAGTTTCAGGGTTTAACCCTTTTGTTTACAAAACACCACTTGTTCAAAGATGATATGCAAAATTTGAATTATACACTTATCTGCCGTCTTGTCTCCTATGAGCTTCTGTATTTTACTTACGATCTTGGGCTTCTTCTCTTTAGCACTCGATACCTACGCATAGTTAAAACTACATTAAACATTTTTCATGCTTAGTGGTTCTACTCTGATTCTAATCCATATTCAATTTAACTCGAAGCAAGCATTTATCATTAACTATGCCTAATATATGGAAGCATATACTCATGTTTTCAATATCTGAATCATTTACCATTTCATATCATAACATGTATTTCCAATGCCACAATTCATTTCATGAGATTCAAACATATTCATAAAAATATCTCATTTCACTCGTCAATGTTGGCTATTTCACCTTGACTATTCGATTCACAATTTCTAGCGGATTCCGTTTGATGAATCCCGCCCTTATTATCATTCGATAATGTGCTTATACATTTACAATTCTATCTCTGCATCATGCGGGATATAGTTTGGTGCATCAGGCACGTGGTATCACTTATTCGGTCTCCCATCATGGGATGCGTTTAGTGCATCCCGAGCCACGTGGTATCGGTATTGGTCTCCCATCGCCGGATGCGTTTAGTGCATCCCCGGAAGCCGCGTGGTATCAATTAAACGCCATCGCCATCGCATGGCCCGGATGCGGGTGGTGCGTCGCGAAGTGGGACATTTCTTGATATCATACGCCCGTCGCATGGCGGATGCCGATTAATTGCATCCGCCCAGCGAGTGGGACATTGGATAATTCCGAGTGCCTTTGTGGCGGATAATCGATTGGTGCATCCGTCGGCGATTCATTTGGTATATTATTCACTTCACAATTCCGACCGGATTAGTTTGGTGAATCGTCTTTATCATCATTCACTTTTCATTCGGTTGTCGATTATCACATTCGATCTCATATTCACTTTACGATATTATTTTTCCAAAGACATCTCAATCCCTACATAATCATATCACATACTCATTCATGAAATCGATTCATGTTCTCATTCATAGTTAATTGGTAAACTACCAAAATACTTGAATTATGGATAGAGTCAGAGAACGAACCAATTATCGATTCTGTTTCTTTCTCGATGTCAATCCTAGGCCAGGTTGTCGTCTTCACCCTTTTTAGTGAATCTGATTTGTCGCTCTTAGTGATTGCAAATAATCGTACTAAGCGAGATATCGTTGAGGCAAAGCAAAGCTTTCTTGGGAATTGATGAGTCGCGGGTACGTTTTTTTTACTTAGACTCATTCTTATTCCCCTATGAGTCTACTTTACTTAGGAGTGGAATCTTTCAATCGGATTATCGACTAAAGTTATGGCATTTTCATGCCAACTAATTCGGTTTATCGGATTACAGGAACAGTTTGTATTACTAATTTTTCGGGATCTTAACTCCATATTTGACTCTAGGTCTTTGTACTCATTTAAATCTAAGGTGCTAAGGGTTCTATTCAACTGGAATCACCCGATTAGACAGAAACTACAGATACGTTAAAATGACAGGGTAACTCTATGTCAAAGTTGATGCAGGAATTTTTCTTGCACATAGCTACTTGAGTGAATTTTAGGCCACTTAGGATCATAATTTGACGATGCCTTCTCTTTAAGTTTAGTTCTCCTTGAAGTCTATTTTACATAGCCACTTGAATCACTCAAATCGGATAAGAAATAAGGAAGTTATGGCCAAAATACGAACACTGGTCGAAACAGGAAAACCAGAACAAGTTGTACCGGTACAACTTAACTTCTCTGGTAGAACTTGGCCAAAAGCCCGTGTAAGTTGTACCGAGTAGAACTTCATTACTGCCCGGTAAAGACACCGAAATGCCCAGATTTTGTTATTTTCTCCCATTTTCCATACTTTTGAACTAGTAAATCTATACTTAATATACACTTCAAATTCATCTTTTAACCTCAATTATCCTCAAATCATCTTTCAATGGATATCTTTCTTCCAAATTCTTTCATGAATCACTTTCAAACCCACTCCAATATGGTTTATGATCCATACACAACAAATCATAAGGTTAGTTAGGGTTTGTTCTAAACCTAACTCATTTGCCCACAATTTCACCATGAATCCCTTGGGAAGGATTCCTATTTTCTTGTGCCGTTTAGAGTTTTGTTAACCCTAATTCCAATACATCTTTAGGTTAGGATGAAATCTAACAAACCCTAGAGTTTAAGGTACAACAAATAACCATTAACCAAACAAAACCAAGGATCCATACTCAAGGTTAGTAGTTCCATACCTTGGCTTGCTTGATCACCTTCCTCCTCTTCTTCCTCTTCCTCTTCTTCTCTTCTTTTGCTCCTTTTCTCTCTTCACGGTTGTTCTTTTTTTTTCCTTTGGAGACCAAATTTTGGTCTTTAAATTCCATGTTTTCATAGGCCTTGTTTGGCCATCAAAAACCCATTTTGGGTTAGTTTCAATAATTGCTAAGTCTTTCAACTCTTAACTATTTGAATTTCAACTTCCTTTTTTTCTATTTTGGCCTCTCATCTTCTAGGAATTACACAACAATTCCTATTATTTCTTCTTTGGCCCATAGTCTTTTCAATTTATAACTTTTAAGCCCCTTTTTGGACAATTTACATATTTGTCCTTAAGTTTTGTAACTCAAATTTTCGGGTTCACTAAATTTGCTATTTCATAATTTGTCAATTCATCAATTTTTCCGGAAAAACCCAAGTTTGGCCCAATTCATACCCAGAATATATAATAACATTATTATAAAAATTCTAGGGTATTTTTGGGGCGTTACAATTCTCCCCCACTTAAAAAAAAAAATTTGTCCTCGAAATTTACCTTAGTTAAACAGTTGCGGATACTGCTGCCGCATCGTTTCTTCACTTTCCCAAGTGGCTTCTTCGGTCTTGTGATTTCTCCACAACACTTTGACTAACGGAATCTTCTTGTTCGTAGTTCTTTCCTTCCACGAGCCAAAATCTCTCTTTAGTTCTTCTTCATATGAGAATCAGGTCCGCTCGTCGTCTCCGGAGGAGACTACATGTCGGATCAGAAACGATACCTCAGTAGCATTGAGACATGGAAAACATTATGGATCTTTTTCGGTCAGTTAATGCTAATCGTATGCTACTGGACCCACTTTTGATTACTTCATATGGGCGATAAATCCTAAGGCTCAACTTTGCCCTTTCCAGAATCATCACCTTCTTCGAGCGTGTACTTTTAAAAACACTTTTTCAATGACCTCATATCGAATATCTTTTCTCTTCATGTCGGTATATGACTTAATGCATCGGTGTACTTTTAATCTCTCTCACAATCATTTTAACTTTTTCTTAGTTTCTCGTATCAAATCGGGACCAATCACTTTTCTTTCACTCGGTCGAGTCAAACCTGGCGATTGTTACATTTCTTCATATAGAGGCCTCGTAAGGCGCCATTCCAATACTTGATTGGAAACTGTTGTTGTACACAAATTCAACCAAAGGAATATGTCGATCCCAACTTCCCTCATAGTCGATCGCACAACTCCTTAACATATCTTCGAATTTGGATCACTCTCTCCGATTGTCCATCCGTCTGCGGGTGGAGCATTTATCTTGAAATTGATCCAGTGCCCACTTGGCCTCTTGCGATTTTCCCCAAAATCTCGAAGTAAACCTGGATCTCGATGCGAAATAATGGATATAGGAATCGATGTGTAGAACTATTTCCTTGATATCTGACTCTGCGCTGGCCCAGTCAGCGAATAGTCGGTTCTCAGCTGACCAGGAAGTGGCGACTTGGTCGATCGGTCCACCTACGACCAAGGCGGAGTCATGCTTCCCTCCTTGTCAATGGTAATCAACCACCAAAATCCATGGTGATTCGGTCCCATTTCCGCTCTGGTATTACGATGAGAACGCGATAATCCAGAAGGAACCAGTGCTCACCTTTACTCTTTGACACCAAACGCGGTTACAAGTGCGATACATCTCTTTTCATTCGGACCACCCGAAATTGACATTTTCAAATCTTGGGTACATCTTTGTTAACTCACAGGGTTGGATATGAATGATCCACCATGTGCCTCTTGACCATGGCTTTTTCTCAATCCATCATCATCAGGTACCTGAGCCGATCCTTGTCTGACCTCCGTTTTTCATTATTTTGTGAAATCGGTTTCTTTACCATCTCGATTTGTTTCATTATAGTGAAATTTTCTCATCATTCTTTTGTGCCTCACGCACTTGATTCAACAAATTCGGTCTCGCTATCAGATGCGCCACTCTTTGCTGTCGTCGATAATGACAATTTGGCATTCTGCTTCGAAGTGTTTGCCTTTGTCTTCACTACTTTCAGGCATCGGCCACTACATTGGCCTTTCCGGGTGATGGTGATCACGCGGTCATAATCTTTTATCAGATTCCATCCACCTCAGGTTGTCTCGAGTTAAGCTCTCGTTGTGAGGCGATACTTAAGACATGATCGGTGTAAATAAAACACTTGTCTGATAATGTCTCCATATTTTTCGGCGCAAATCTGATTGCGACGATTCAGATCATGCGTGGGGTAGTTCTTTTCATGTGGCTTCAATTGTCTTGAAGCATAGGCTACCACTTTACCCTCTTGCATTAGGACACATCAAGTCCATTTAGTGAAGCATCATTATAGATCACATATTCTTTATCGTAGGTCGATTTGATGGCAGGAGCCTCGGTTAAGAATGCTTTTAGCTTCGAAACTTCCATGACATTTTCCTCCATTGAGCTTTACATTTTTAAGACAGCCTCGTCATCGAGTGATCATAGAAAACCCCTTAACAAATCTTCTGTAGTAACCTGCTTAGTCGAAACTTCATTATACCCGTAACATTTCTTGGTGGCTTCATTCATGACCACTTAATTTTCTTTGGATCCACCAGTTCCTTCTTTCGTCGATGTGCCCCGGAAAGGACACTTGATCAGCAAAATTCACACTTCACGAGTTTCGCATGCCCTAGCGTTCTTTTCTTAAAATCTCGACACCCGAAGGTGTGGGTCATGACTTTCTCGATCTTTCGAATACACAAGAATGTCGTCTATGAACACTACGACAAACTGATCCACATACGATTCGGATAAACCACCGCGATTCATTAAGTCCATGAAAGCATTTGGAGCACATTGGTCAAACCTTCGCGGCATTACAAGGAACTCGCAATGTCATGTCGTGTTCTAGCCTTGATCTTATGCACATACGTCATCTTTAATTTTCAAGCGTGATACGGATCTCGAAGTCGATCTTGAAAGATACTTGCACCTTTGATTGGTGAGCAATCATCAATTACGGGTAACGGATACTTATTCTTTACGGTCCAGCTTGTTCGGTTGTCTATAATCAACACATAGCGAAGTGTACCATCTTTCTTCTTGACAAAAAGCGGGAGCTCCCATGGTGATACACTTGGTCGAATAAATCCCTTTTAGCGAGTTCTTGCAAGCTATGATTTCAATTCCTTTAACTCGAGTGGAGCCATTCTATGCGGTGTAATGGATGCAGGTGGCTTTCGGTACAGCGTCGATATATCAATTTCCCTGCGTGGAAGCGATCACGGCAACTCTTACGAGCACGTCAGGAAAGTCACTAACGATGGGATCTCGGATGCACTGGAAAGCCTTGCGCTGCAGTATCGATCCGCCAAGCGGAATAGGCCATCCTTCCGCACCATTCTTCTTGCAAGCTGTGCGGATATTACATTAGAGAGGTGATTGACTCTCCAGCGGAGATGAAAAATAACCTCAACTGTCGTTCGGTGTCATTCACGGTCCTCTTTTCATTCTCACAATCCAAGTTATCGCTCGGTGTCGGGATAACCAGGTCCATCCCAAATATTACATGAAATTCCTTGAAGGATAACTTCAATCAAGTCTCCAAAAATTCATGCTCGTATTTTGATGGGACCGATCTTTATACACTTTGTTCCACGACAACACTATGCGGCGGGTTCGTCACCAAGATATCATACTTTCGGTTTACTCCTCGAGTAAATTACCCCGAGTTGGGTATGTCGGTACACACGTATGAATGAGTTGACCACAGATTAATCAATGCATGCACAAAGTATCGTAGATAAGGTGATTACTGATTGTATCACGCCGGAGACCGATTATTTCGGCTGCTTTCATTGCATATGCTCTGGCGAACACGGCATCTGTCTTCCAGTAATCTGTGTCCCGTCACCGGAACCTGTTGATCGCTTACTCTTACTTGCCTTCCGTCTTGATGAAACATTGCCCACAGAATTCGAGTCTTGTGAGAGCGTGCCCGCATTCTCGTATTTTATTATCCCATGGATCCACAACCCCAGCAAGCACCGGTCAATCTCCGACAGAGAAATCTCCCTTGTGTTTTCTTACAATGGGGACAACGAGGAACATCTTGTCCCTCTGAAGCTCCTTGTGCGGCCCGACGGCGCGGCCGAGGATGGTATCTACCGGTGGCTTTGGTGGCCAAGAGTGTCTGGGATCAGTGGTCCCACAGGATCTCTTCTCACTGGCGATGAGCATAGTGCGACCCGGAGTTTTCTTTCCTATCATATCTTTTTCTCTCTCATTTCTCTTTCTTTACTCGTTCCACATTTAAATGCCAGTGATTTTGGAGAAATTGTCATGGCAAAATCATGACATGGGCCGAATGAGTGGCTTAAGCGTCTTCAAACTTCGACACTTCTCTTCTTCACTTACTAGCATATCGGGAGCATACTTGCTCAATTGCTGGTCTCACGTCGATTCTACCTTGGTGCCTTTGCTTGATTATGAAACTCTAGCATATTGTTTAAGCGTGCGGCCTGCCTCTTCTTGAACTCATCAAGAAGAACCTCCCATAACTTTCTCACGAAATTTGGAGGCGGTCGGTCACGGAAACCCACGAAGCCTAAATCTAGGTAATGAGATTCGCACATTCCAATTTCTTGGTACGTGCGATGCATTTGCACAAGCATTCGCGCTCGTCCTCTCGAGCCAATTTTATATAGCGGGTTCATCATCTTTCTTTCCATAAAAGGTCTACGGTGATTGCTTGCCATTCTTTCAATGGTGATCATTTGAGACAGTGCGGTGGTTGCCACCTTTCTTTGCATGGAGGCTGAGCAGTGTTGGAGGATACCCATAGTACCTCCTACTACTTGTTCCGATTCATTTGTTGGTGGAGCATGAGATGCTTGTCCACCTACCACACTAACAGGACTCGAATTCCCGGGTCACCCTCGACTCTATGAATTTTTGAACTATCCGTAACACCTATTAAAATCGACGAATCAGCGTCAGTCATATCATCCATTTTATAATAAATGCCATGTATCTCAAATACCATTTCAAAATCTTTTTTTTTTTCAAAATCGTTTAAGCCCCTTTTTCGAAACGCCTAAGCACAGCTCGATACCACTAAAGTGTGGCGACCCCTAAGCGATCGACGAAGGCGATCGACAGAAAACCCGAGGCGCGGTTTATTTATTTTAGTTATCGTTTTATTTAATTTTTATTTTCAAAAATGTCTTGACCGAATCCCGGCCTGGCTTGAGAATGGTGGATCGAACGGGCTTGGTTACTCAGCGTTTTCATTTATCTTATCAAAACATTTTTATTAATTCGTTTAATTCACGGAAAGCGTTTCGATTTGAAATGACCTGATCATTTACAAATATAAAGCAATTAGGTAAGCCATACACATTAACAAAATACATTTACAAAGAAAAGCATTCTATGTCCTTTCAAGATGATACCACAAAAGAAAATCAAGTTTCGGGGTTTAACCGCTTTTGTTTACAAAACACCACTTGTTCAGATGATATCTCAAAAATTTCGGAGTACGCCTCTGCCGTCTTGTCTACCTCTAAACTCCTACGATGCGATCTTAATTCTCTTCTTACTCGATACTGGCATAGTTAAAACTGCGCTAAGCATTTTCATGCTTAGTGGTTCATATCTGATTCTAAATCCATATTCAATTTAACTTCGGCAAGCATTTTATCATTAACTGTACTAATATATCGACACTTATACTCATGCTTTCAATGTACAAATCCATTTACCATTTCATATCATAACATGTATTTCCAATGCCTATTCATTTCATGAGATTCAAACATATTCATAAAAATATCATTTCACTCGTCAATGTTGGCTATTTCACATAAACTATTCGATTCAATTTCTAGCGAGTTCCGTTTGATGAATCCAGCCCTTATTATCATTCGGTAATGGCAGTATACATTTACAATTCTATCAACCATCATGCCAGATACCGTTTGGTGCATCCCGACCGGTATCACTTGTCGGTCTCCCATATGCGGATGCGTTTAGTGCATCCGGAAACCGCATTAGGTATCAATTATTAGGTCTCCCACGTCATGGATGCGTTTAGTACATCCCGACCGCGTGGTATCAATTAAATGCCATGCACGCCATCGCAGCGAGATGCGATTGGCGCATCCGCCAAGTGGGACATTTCTTCAATGCCATCTCAGCCATCATGGCGGATGCGATTAGTACCGGCATCGCGAAGTAGGACATTGGATAATTTGGTGTCTTGTGGCGGATGCGATTGGTGCATCGATCGATGATTCATTTGGTATATTATTCGCTTCACAATTCCGGCCAGTTCCGTTTGGTGAATCCCGTCTTTTATCATCATTCCCTTTTCATTCGAGTTGCCGTTATCACATTCAATCTCATATTCACTTTAGTATTTTTGAACATACTCAATCTACATAATCATATCACATACTCATTCATGAAATGTCGATTCATGTTCTCATTCTGTAGTTAATTGGTAAACTACCAAAATACTTGAATTATGGATAGAGTCGAAGAGCGAACCAATTAATAGATTCTGTTTCTTTCTCGTGTCAATCTAGGCCGAGGTTGTGGGTCTTACGCGCGCTAGTCCATGATACAATTTATTCACTCTTAGTGATTATGCAAATGTCGTGCTAAGCGAATATCGTTGAGCGAAGCAAGCTTTGCCGGGTGTGTGGTACGATGCGTTTTGACTTGGGCTCGTGTATTCCCCTATGAGTCTACTTTACTTAGGAAGATTGGAATCATTTCAATCGGGATTATCCAGACTAAAGTTATGGCATTTTCATGCCAGCTAGTGGGATTTATCGGATTACACTGGGAACAGTTTGTATTACTAATTTTTCCGGGGTCTTAACTCCATGTTTCACTCTAGGTCCTTGTACTCATTTAAAGCAAAGGTGCTAAGGGTTCTATTCCAACTGGAATCACCCAATTGAACTTAAAACTCTAGTTCGTTCGAAACAACAGGGACACTCTATGTCCAAGTTGATGCAGGAATTTTTCTTGCACATGGCCCCACTTTGAGTGAATTTTTAGGCCACTTAGGATCATAATTTGACGATTCCTTCTCTTTAAAGTTTGGTTCTGCCTTGAGTCTCTATTTTGCGTAGCCACTTGAATCACTCATATCCGGAGTAAAAATGAGGAAGTTATGGCCAAAAATCTGAACATTGGTCGAAACAGGAGAAACGAACAAGTTCTTGCCGGTACAACAACTTCTACCGGTAGAACTTGGCCAAAAATGACCAGTAACGAAGTTGTACCGGTAGAACTTCAATTGTACCGGTAGAAGACACCCGAAATGCCCAGATTTTGTTATTTTCTCCCATTTTTCCATACTTTTGAACCCCAAACCAAATCTATACTTAATATACACTTCAAATTCATCTTTTAACCTCAATTATCCTCAAATCATCTTTCAATGGATATCTTTCTTCCAAATTCTTTCATGAATCACTTTCAAACCCACTCCAATATGGTTTTATGATCCATACAACCCAAATCATAAGGTTAGTTGGGGTTTGTTCAAACCTAACTCATTTACTTACAATTTCACCATGAATCCTTCTAAAAGGAGGATTCCCTTTTCTATTGTGCCATTTAGGTTTTGACCAACCCTGTTCAATACATCTTTAGTTTACCCAGGATGAAATCCTAACAAACCCTAGGTTTGGGCACAACAAATAACCATTAACCAAACAAAACCAGGATCCATACTCAAAGGTTAGTAGTTTCGGCCTTGGCTTGTGATCACCCTTGCTTCTCTTCTCTTTCTTCCTCTTTGCTTTTGCTCTCCTTTCCTCTCTTCACGGTTTGTTCTTTTTGCCCTTTGGAGACCAGAATTTTGGTCTTTAAATTCCATGTTTTCTTAGGCCTTGTTTGGCCATCAAAAACCCATTTTGGGTTAGTTTCAATAATTCTGCCTTCAAGTCTTTCAACTCTTAACTATTTGAATTTCAACTTCTTTTTTTCTATTTGGCCTCTCATCTTCTAGGAATTACACAACAATTCTATTATTTCTTCTTTGGCCCATAGTCTTTTCAATTTATAACTTTTAAGCCTTGGACAATTTACATAATCCTTAAGTTTTTATATTGAATTTTTAGGGTTCACTAAATTTTACTATTTCATAATGATTTATTGATTCATCAATTTTTCAGGCTTAAGTTTGGCCCAATTCATACCCAGAATATATAATAACATTATTATAAAAATTCTAGGGTATTTTTGGGGCGTTACGCGCCCAAATTTGTGTTTTGTAGGATTTTAGAGAAAATAAGCAGAAACACGAGAAAAAACAGCAAATTTGGCTAAGGCATTAAGCGACTATTGTCGTGACAAAACGAAAAATTGTCGTGACAAAGAAATGAGCAAATGACTAGAGGATTATCGCAACAACAGATTCTCTATCGCAACAAAGAATCAATAGAATTCCTTTGTAAACAAAAGAACTTTGTCATGACATTTTACTGTTTGTCGCAACATAGTATTAAGAAAAGACAACTAAATTTATGTCGCGATAATACTAAAGAGAAATGCCTAGGAATTCTATTGAACTTTGTCACGACATTAAGAAACTTTGTTGCGATAATCATACAAGGCCATTAGTTGAGCACAATTGAAAGTTTGTCGAGACAATATAAATTTTTTTGCGACAATAGAAAGGCAGTAGAATATGTCGCAACAATTGATCAGTCTAGAAGAACAGTGAACAATGTCGCGACATTTCAAACCTATGTCATGACATATTTTGAGAAGAGCCCCTGGAAGAAATTTGTAGAATGTCGCGACATTTTCGAAGTCTGTCGCGACACAGTTAGAGTAAAGGAGTTAAAAGTATGCCGTGACACTTAAAAGCTTTGTCTCGATATTCAATTACGAGGACTGTTGAAGACACACTGAAGCTATGTCGTGAGATAGAAATTGATTGTCGCGACATAAAAAAGAGCAGAACGAAGGAAGTTTGTAGCGAAATTTCAAATTTATGTCGTTATAGCAGGCATGAAAATGTCGATAGAAAGGGTATGTACTTAACAATTACCAAGGCGAATTCAATGGGCTAATAATAGCAACATTTTTCTTGCCAACATAATGCAAAGAAAAAGAAAACTAAACACTATTGAGAACTATCTTTGAAGCCACAATGGAGCAAGACAACAAACATACACTGCTATGTCATGACATAATTTTTCTATCTTCCCTTGATAAGAAGATGTAAAATTGAGCTACATAAAAACCAGCTTATCAGCTGGAATTTTGGCTAACATCATTAATGAGACTATATAGAAATAAGAATCTTAGACATAAAGAAGGTAGCCAAAAGGGCGATAGAGAGAGCGACTAGAGAGCACGCCATTTCTAGAGGATCTGTTAGCAATTAGATTTTATTTTCTTTTCTTTTTGCCTTCTTGTATTTTTTCCTTCTTGAAAATGGAATAGGATTGAGTTGTACTTTTGAGCTGAGATTAATGAATATTTAGTTTCATTTTATGTTTGATCTTCAAGGTTTTTCTGAGATTATTTATAGAATTATTTTATGGAATTTATTTTCTAGAATCCTTTTTTCTTTAGTTTGTTTACACCTTCAATGAATTTGTTTGGTCAACTAGTTGTGGATGTTTGTGAACCAGTGATGGAAGTCTAAGCTTTTTCTAGGAAGGGTTTTGGTGTTCTGGTTATGATTTGTAGCATTTAAATGATTATTTTGGGTTTTGAGAACTTGATTGATTTAATCGGTATTGTTCATGTAGTGAACGGTTCTTGATATCAGGGCATTATACCCACTAATAGAGCTATATGTGCTTTGATTCTAGGGAGGCCTCAGTGACACAGAATGGAATTCTTGAGGAAATAGTGAGCGATAACTTTAAGGGTATCTGAGGACTGATATATTTAGAACTAATAAACTTTAAATGTCACTCCGATAAATCATTAGGTGATTATTCTAACCTTTGCATTCAAGGTTCCTTTCTAGGTGAGAGCAAAAGTGTGTTCTTTGACATAAGGGACACTATCTTGAGTTATTAGTTTGTCCCATTTTGAGCATCGTCTGGGATTCAGACAGAATAATCTGATCAAGTATTAGCTAAGATTCTAATCGAGAAGAGGAATTCTACTCAACTTGCCTTGGGTGTGGTATCGATTAAAGTGGGGAGGCTTGTGTTATCTCTTGTCTCTATGAGGCGGCAGGCACTCAGTTCTTATGGTTGTGAAGTATTGGAAAATAAAAACAACCAGATCTTAAAGAGGGTCATGTCTTACAGGTAGCTCATCAGACCCATTATCTTGAGATAAGAATGTGGCAAACTGGAGAGTGAAATGTGTAGTGTCAGGAGGAATTCAAAGCTATACTACCTTGCTCTTGAACAAGTTCAGAGTTCAAACCCATAACAAAAATTTGTTTTCAAAGAACCTGTTGTAGATTTATGATCGGAACACTGATCCCATTCCAAGTGTTTGGATTACATCTCAATAATTTTTCTATTTCAGTCTATTTTTACTGATTTTTCTTATGTTAATTTTAGATTTTGTTATTTCAGTTTTCTACATTTCATTTTTAGTTTAATCTCCAGCTTTAGAAATTGAAGTTCAAATAGTGATGACCTTGAGTAGTAGGGGTAGTTGATTTATAGATTTTCTTTTCGATCCCTGTGGGTACGATATCTAGACTTAAAGGTCCACTTTATTACTTGTACGACCTATACACTTGCAACGATTTAATTTAGACCAATCTGCATTTTTATCTGTTTTAAAAAATAGAAAAACCAACATTAGAAATTTTAGTCCCAAAACAGTGACAAAATTCATGGGCAGCACTGTTGTTGGGTATTTTTGAGATAAAGAAAAAATAAACGAATTAGGTCTATCTGAAATCAATTAATCATTTTTTGGTGCAGTTCAAGGGATTTTGATTGGTCTTCTAGCGGCGTGGAAATTTGGTCGATCAAGACACCCAGCGGCCGTTGCTGGGTTTTAGTTAGTCTTACGGTAGTGTGAAATTTGATCCAATCAAGTTTTTAGCGCCATTGTTGGGGACTTTAGTTAGTCTTTGGTAATCGTTTCGAAAATTCTGGCAATCAACCACACTTATTACTATATGAAATGAAGCTTGAAAACATATGGTAAAGCGAATCATGAGTGTTTTTAGGCACTCATCACGACTTAACTTCTTGCTTGTCCCGAGCAAACAACATATACTCTAACAAACACACATGACAAATGACACACAAAAACACCTATGACATGAGTGTGATACACATGATGCCAAAAGTGAGGGTCAAAATGAACCAAACTTGTAATTTTAGCCTTTTTCCTCTAAAATCAGAAGGTCCTTAAGGTTGTTCAACTTTCTAAGGAACTTAGCTAACCAAGGCCAGGTTGACCAAGCAACTCAAACCCCCAAGTTCTCAATGACATTTCCCCATAAATCTATGTACATTTGATTCATGATCTCCAACATATAACTAGGTTCCAACACCCCTAAACTTAAATTCAACTCACATATTTGGAAAAGTCTAACTACGAAAGGATAAGAATGTACCCTTTTTATTCACGTTAAACTACCTAGGCATGAAAGTAAACTAGTGCCTATAAGTTTTAGCTAAGTGTCCTTAAAGCGGGGATTCATTGAGCTCCCCACCGGTTGGTTCGGGCTAGAGGCATTTAGTTCCAGCAGACTTCACCCCAAAAACTCACCCCTAAAGGCCTAGGCGTAGAAATGATCCATCTTTTGTCCCATGTAGTGGGAAGTGAAGTCAATGGCTCCCAGCAAGTTACCTTTAGACATTAGGCTTTGAAAGGCCCCTCAGACTTTGCCCGAGATTTTGATTGGACAATCCCACTTAATCTATTCACACACGTCTTTTTTCTCTTTTTCTTTTTATTTTTTTTTCTTTTGTTTTTACATTTTTCTCTTTTATTTATTTTTATTTGGGGTTCGATGGCAATCCTCTTTTTCAAAGATGTCCTATCACTTAGGTGTTTAGAAACCTCCAAGGCTCATAGAACTCTAGTAAATAGGGTTAGGGTCTAGAGTACCTTGGGGTCACATGTGTGTACGATGAACTAACTTAGGAAAGGGTTTCTTGAGGAAACACGAAATTGCTAAGTCACCCAAACCTTTCCCGTACTATTCTAGATCATTGAACAACCTAAGGGTCCCTTTATGTTTTCTACTTGGTCTTTTTGAAATTTTTTTGTGATCAATATGACATTCCTTTAGCAATTATGGCATCCACTCGCACAAAATATCTAAAACAAACCTAAAACACATGATAATGCTAAAACAACCTAAAACATGCAAACACATAGAAACTGTATATAAAAAAAAACACACAACCTAAATACAGAAAAAAAAAAAAAAATTGAACACTCAACCACGTAAACACATAACCAAACTGATTGCCCCAAACACAACCAAACTGATCACCCACACCCCCTAAACAAAAACGAAGAGTGTTCTCAGTCATGAAATATAAAGTGAGGGTGGAGGGAACTCCCCTAGCGATCACACGAATCACTGAGGTGGTGGCGGCGGCGGTGTGTGAAGCTGTTGACTGATTTTTACATAGACAAAAAATTGACTAATAGTTGAAGACCAAATTGACTATAAATATGAGTGAAATTCGGTATGTTACAAACTTACATTCCACGAAGACTGTGATCTCGGCGTCGGTTCCAAAAACATGTTTGCTAATTTTCTGACATGGCTACTAAAAACTAACTAAAGTCTACGGCGACAGCACCAAAAACTTGTTGACTGACCAACGAAATAAAATATGTTGTTTGCCTTAGATGAGAAGGCTTTAATTGAAATTGTGTTTTAGGTTTAGATCATTGCAAGTGCATAGGTCATTCAAGTAATAAAAATGGATTTAAGTCTAGATATTGTTCCCACGAGGATTGATTGAAAAATCTAAAATCGATTACCCGATATACTAAAGATCCTTTCTATTTGAACTCCAAAGTTAAAAATGATTTGGTTTTAAGCTAAAGGAAAAATGAAAATTAAATTAAATTCTATAACTATATATAAAGAATTCAAAAAAGATGGATTGGAAAGTTCATTGGGTAAGTTAACACTAGGAAAAAGATCTGTGTACAATTATTAATTTTTGCTTCATTTTATAACATAGTTCAGCCATTAGTTTGAGATATGAACTTGTCAAAGATGCAAGGTAGTATAGTTTGGATTTCTCTATACACCATACATTTCACTAATTAGAGATTCATGTTCCTTTCAGATACATGAGTCTAATCAGTTACTTGTAGAATATAAACCTTTTTCTAAGATCTTGGTATTTTTCCTTTTCAGTACTTCACACCCAATTCTTAGGACTGAAGAATTCTTGTTCCTATGGACAGAATTATGCAAGCCTTCTCCAATCTAATTGGTATCTCATCCATCAAATCTAATAAAATTTTATATCTCCTTCATTAGATCTTTGCTAACACGGGATCAAGATCCTTTCATCATATTAAGGAGAAACCTCTTATCAAAAAAATTGATACATAATCAACTATCCTCACACCATGATTAAGTGAGTGATCTATCGAAGTAATTTTTAAGAGTTCATTAGTTCCATAATATTAGTCTAACATACCCCTAAGTAACTGCTCCATTCTCTCAGGAATCTCATTCTCTATGTCACGTAGAGGGTTTCCTGGAAATCAGAGCAAGATACAGTCTTTTTCTGGGTACACGCTACTAATATTTTGAACAAGTAACTTCAAGAACAATACCAATTAAATAAGTTAAAGAACTCGAACTATGACATTCTTTCAAGTCTAGCCGAAATCAATAATGAACATTGATCCAATCTCAGAGGGAGCTCAATCTTTCCAAACTAGTTTACAAATAACAGTGACTAACTGATCAGAAAAATTCACTGAAATTGCAAGCAATTTGAAATAAATGAACTTTAGAAAATTTCCAAATTCCATTCAATTCAAACAGTAATGAAAACTAAAATTTTACAATGATCATAGCTCGAACTTCACACCATATCATTGTTCAATCCAAAAAAGAACTAACTAAAATGCTAAGCTAAAACTAAATTGACAAAAAAAATAAAAAAAGAAAAAGAAAACACACACACACACACACACACATATATATATATATATATATATATATATATATACACAAGGAGTCTCCAACTACCTAGAAGTTCGTTGTTTTGCGGAAGCTGCGCACAATGCCCCAGATGATTCTATTTATAGATTTTCAAATGATGGGCTACACCTAAAGGCTAAAATTGTGGATCCCCAAAAATCTTGCCCAACTAGTTACTTTTCCACGACATAGCAAATTATGTCGCGACATAGTTGTCATCTTTGTTCCCTAACTCTTGTCGTGGCTTGAAGTTTACATGTCGCGGCTTATGAACAGTGCTTTTTCTTCTTGGTCACATTTGCGACATAATTTGACTCATCTGTGACATAGTTTTCTTAACCCGGCTAATTGATTGTCTTGACATGAATGTCTCGTCCTGGCAATAAGAACTTTGTTGTTCGCGAACACATCCCACTTTTCTTGCTCCCCAAAAATATGCGTGACATAAGAGCACCTTTGTTCTGACAAATATTTTTACCTTCAGCTCTTCCACTTTGTCGTGACATTCTTTTCTATGTTTCGACATTCTCTTTGGGGTTCTTCTCTACCTTTGTCATGACAATATTTTCTTTTGTCGCGACAGAGTTTCTCACAGTTGCATGTTTCTGTTGTCGCGATAGACATTTTCTTTGTTGCGACATATTCTTGTTGTCTTGCATTGCTGAGATTGAACTCTGTGTTGAGAAAAACTTTGAAGATGTCGCTTGCTGAACTGTTTGTTGCAACATTGAAATCTTTGTTGCGACAAACTTGTATTGGCTTATCTCATTTCTTTTCCATTTTTTGTTGCGACATAATTTTCTCTTATCGCGATAGATATTTCTACTTTCAGTTCTTCATTATGTCGTAACATAATTTTTTGCGTCACAACATTCTTCTAGTAATTCTTCTCAACTTTTGTCATGACAATAAATGTCTTTATCGCCAAAGAGTTCTCCTCAACCTTAAGTTGTGTTTGTTGATACATAAAACTTCTTTGTCACGACAAAGTATTATTTCCTTTCAATGCTGACTTTGAATTTTGTGTTGCGACATAGTTTTCTTTTGTTGCAACAAAGCTGTTTTTCCATCTTCAGTTCTTTATGTTGCGACATAGTTATGAAATGTCGCGACAAAGTTCAACTGCCATTCGCCTTAATAAATGTAGCGACATAAAAATCTTTTGTCGCTATAAAGTTATCTTTTGTCTTCCTTTATGACTCAACACTCACTTCTTTATCGCAACATTTATCAGTCAATCTCTCTCATATTGTGTCGCGACAGAGTTGTGAGATGTCGAGATAATCTTTGTTTTTGGCTTTAGTTTAGCTTGATCTTTGTTACGACATAGTTTCTGCTGGTTCTGTTGAGATTATGTCGCGATAATCTGAAACTATGTCGCAACATTTCTGCCTTGGCCAATTTTTCTTCTTTTCCTACTGGACTTGTCTTTTTTTCATTTAAAACTGACAAAACACAAAGTTGGTGAAAATTCCATAATTTAGCATTAAAATGAATCATAAACTTCTAGAAATATGCAAGGAAATTGGATTAAAAATATATGAGTTTAGGACTCATCAAATTCCCCCAAACTTAGAGTTTTGCTTGTCCCCAAGCAAAGAAAAGAAAAAAAAATTTTCCCCTCAAACAATTTGCCTTTTTTTTATGACATTTTTCTGTTGAATCCACAATTTGGTAGGAAACGTCAGTTAGTTGTAAAGTTATTTCTAAACATGTTTCCAATTTAAAATCAGGAAGATTTTCAATTAAGTTCACTAAACAGCCAAATAATTTATATAGTGTAAACAATTCAGTTATTCAACCCTGATTTGTGAGTGTGTGATGGTCTTCTCTTTTCTTCCTTGGAAGATTAGTTAATCTTCTGGGAAAATACTCAGATAACATACTTCTCCTTTATTCTTTAAAGTCCCATATGCTTAATTGTCATATTAATCTCTACTAATGTAAGCATATACCACCTTCATAATCAATTAGGTCTTTTAGGCTTATAATGAGTGGCTTGGGTAATTGGGAAGATAACTGGACAATTTAGGCTCAATTTTACCTAGATTTCACTTACATCTTGCCTTCATTGTGCATCCTTGATTTTTCCATTCATGTCAACTCTCTTACTTCCCTATTTGGTTTGGTGCATCTTTCTGCATACTCTCTATCGTGGTATTTTTCTTGACCACACTCAGACTATAAACTTTCCTCCTTATCTTAAAAGCTTTTTCTCTTTTCATCTTTTATCAAGGTTCGTGGAATAGTGCAATGTTTTGCCTTTTTAATCTTTCTACCACCCTTAACAAACTTTGGGTTAGCAACTCCCATACCAATTGACATTAGGGTACTAGGTGTTGAAACAACCCTAAGAACTTAATTGTTCAAGGGAGGAAGGCTAAAAGACCAAACTCATTCCACCTTGATACTTTTATTTTCAAAGCTTCTTTTCTTCATTCTTTTCATATTTCTTCATCTCAATTGATTTTCCTTTCTCAACCCTCTTATCCTTATTCGCAATAATATACCACCAAACTTGTCATCTTCTATCATTGATCTATTTTTCATGTAATCTGGGCAAATAAGGGTTCTTTATTGTAGGATTATGTTCAAGGGAGGATCTAGGCTTTTCATTTGCTGTTTGATGATGAAATTAGCTATTAGCACAAATAAGGAACTAATGTGTATTCTTATGCATATTATAAGGGTAGGCTTTGAAAGGCTCAAATTTCCAATAATGGCTTATATTATTTTCTGTTAGTGGTATTGCTTAGGATTTCACCTTGACTAATAATCTAACAAGTTATAGGACATTTGGAGATTTAACTGTGATAGATCCCAGAAGATGTCCCTAATTTAGCACAATTTGTTTCAGAGATACTTTTGACCATGTCAGTGTTCATCAGGATTCATGATAACTAAATTGTTTATAAAAACAAAATCAGATGTCTTATTTGTTCCATCAATTTTTTGTAATCTTTCTTATTCTTGAAGTTCAACACATTCAATAATATCCTTACAACTTTCATTTTTCAGTTCATTTCATCCTTCCCTAATTCATCTATCAAATTCTTGTTTGGTTCCTGGATATGTTGCTATGCTATTTTACAAGTTAAAAGCTCATTCAAATCAAATCATTCAATTCAGAGAAATTTAACACAACAACAATTCAATTCAATCTTCATTCAAATTCTAC
The DNA here is from genome assembly GCA_016808115.1 of Tetrastigma voinierianum. Lineage (NCBI taxonomy): Eukaryota > Viridiplantae > Streptophyta > Magnoliopsida > Vitales > Vitaceae > Tetrastigma > Tetrastigma voinierianum. The sequence goes on along the minus strand of JAEQBH010001980.1, from coordinate 354,091 downwards.
CAAAAAATTCATAGTTATTCAGCACATCAATCCATGGAAAGCTAGTTTCTCCATTATTCAGAAAAGTTATACACTAAAAGTCATTAATTTATAATTATTTAAAATCAAGGAAAGAAATATAAAATAACCACAAAAGAAATGCAAAATGAGAGTGGACACCAAGTCTTGCAAAGAATTTTTCATTTAAGTTTTCTGTATAAGAGATTTAGTTACAAAGAAGGAGGAGGGAAGAGACAATAGGGAAAGTTATTTCCTTATTCTATCATGCCTATAGGGATGGTTCAGATTCACTTATTCAAACTTATACCAACTATAGAAGGGGAGAATTAAGGGATTTGGACTTGCAGCTGCTTGGACCTGCTACTTTCCTCATCTTTATTGAATGCAGACCACTCCATTGAAAGTGCCATTTGTTTAATAGGATCATTTTATCTCTGCCCAATGGAGTTTAGGGTTCCCTCAAACTCACCCTTGGCAAAGTACATTTTGATCAAATTATTGTTGATCATATCTAAACTTTCCATCCACAATTTTCCCTGTAGTTTATGGTTGCTTCCATTTCTTTGTCAATTTGTTCTATGATGTGCCTTATATTCTTCTAATGTTCTTTATACAAGTAACCGAAGGCAAGTACCTTTTGCAGCTTATTCTTCTCCATATCTTCCTCTATCTCCTTCATGATCTTCAACAGCTCACTGTCCCTCCTCTGCTGATCTGAAAGGAAAGTATCATCCCTTACTCTGAGTTCTTCACTGAGTTATTTTTCTATGGTTTCCCATTTGCTTTTCCACTCTTCATCACTTTGTCTTAGTGCTTCCTCCAGATTTTGATCTCTTCATCTCTTTGTCTGAGTGCTTCCTCCAGATTCTGATCTCTTCCTCTTAGCTCTTAATCCATGTAATCATCACTTAATTGAAGTTGGATTTTCAGTTGTTTGTCCCTCTCTTGCATCTCCTTTATCATATCCTTCAACATTTCCATAAATTATGTATTATTACCTGATGAGTCCTAAACTCGTCTACTTTTTATCCATTTTTCTAGCATATTTTTAGAAGTTTCTAATTCATTTTAATGATGAATTATGGAATATTCACCAACTTTTTGTTTTGTAGGTTTTTACTGAAAAAGAGACAATTCCATCAAGAAAAGCAGAAAAATTGGCCAGGGCAAAATTCTTTGTCGAGATACAGTTTTAGAATGTCACGACAGAATCGCAATAGAACAAGCAAGAGTTATGTCGCAACAAGGATCAAGCTAAACTCAAGCTAAAAATGAAGACTGTCACGACATAATTTTAGATAGACTGACTGATTTCTGTCGCGACAATGAATTTTAATGTCACGACAAAGCTAGAGAAGTTCATAAAGAAGAATATCACGATATTCCTCACTCTGTCGCGACATGGAAATGAAACTCATGTCGCGATATCTCACAACTCTGTCGCGACATAAAGAACTGAAGATAGTAGAAAAACTCTGTCGCGATAAAAGAGAACTATGTCACGACACAAAATCCACAGTTACCTTTGAAGGGCAAGAAGACTTTGTCACAATAGAGAAGTTTTATGTTGCGATAGAAAATAGAAAAATAATGAGGTAGGTCAAGACAATGCGCTTGCATTAGAGTTTTCTATGTTGGGATAAAAATTTCAGCATATACAAGACCAAGGCAAATTATTTGTCGAGACAGAAGAAAACTATGTCGCCACACAACATTCACTGTCAGCAATGAAGGATAAGAAGACTTTATCCCGACAGAGAATTTTTAAGTCACGACAAACACAACATGACGTTACAGTGAACTCTATTGCGACAAAGATAGCTACTTTCGCGATAGAAGTTGAGAAGAAAGACACAAAAACTTATGTTGCAACACAGTAAAGAAAACAAGGAAGAAATCTCTGTTGCGCAAAAGAAGATTATGTCGCGACAATAAAAATTGCTGAGTAAGAGATTTCTGTCACTACAGAGAATATTTATGTTGCAACAGAAAATGGAAGAGACATGAGACCCACCAAGAGAAGTATGTAGCGACAAAGACTTTAATGTTGCAATAAACAGTTTAGCCAGCAACCAGGATCAAAGACGATTAGGTCACGACAATGTTTTACTCAGTCGTGACAAAGGATGAAAAGAACCACAAGAAGAATGTCACAACGCTCTTTACTATGTCGCGACAATGAATGAAGAACTCAAGGAAAAATTATGTCACGGTAACTGGAAGCTAGGTTGCGACATAAAAAAAAGCAGAAGACTCAGAAACGACACAAAAATCCTATGTCGCAACACAAAGCAACGCAGCAGAAGGAAACTCAGTCGCAACAAAGAATTTTTGCTGTCACGACATACTATTCAAGTATTCAAGTTACAAGGTATCCAAGAATTATGGCGACACAAGATACTCTAGTTGCGACATAAACCAGACAACCTCAATAGGACTATGTCGCGACATTGCCAAATTAAGTCGTGCCATAATTCAAGAAGAAAGCATAAAAATATGTCATGAAAGAAACTGCATACAACGACATGATGCTGGGCGACAGAAATGAACACTATGTCGTGACAAAGTTACTAAAAAGCCTATAATTTTTGAGGATCCACAATTAGTGCCTAGAAGTGCAGCCCATCATTTTAAAATCTATAAATAGACGCATAGGGCATTGCGTGCAACTTCCACCAAACCAAGAACTTTTGGGTAGCTGGAGACTCTTGTATATCAATTTTCTTTTCTTTTGTTTAGTTTTTAGAGTATCTTTTTAGCTAGTGCTTTTTTGGATTGAACAGTAATCTGGTGTGAAATTTCGAGCTAGGTTCGTTGTAAAGCTATGTTTTTCATTATTGTCTGATTAAATGAATTTGGAAATTTTCTGAAGTTCATTTATTTCAGTTCATTTGCAATTTCAGTGAATTTACCTGATCAATTAGTCACTATTATTTGTGATCCAACTTTGAAAAACTGAGCTCCATCTTGGAATGGATCGATGTTGATTATTATTTTCTGCTCAACTTGAAAAAAGGTCATAGTTTGAATGTTTGGATTTATTTAATTGTGTTGTTCAGTGAAGCTGCCGTTTAGAATAGTGTGTGGCCTTGAAAATGAGCGTATCTTGCTCTGATTTCCAAGAAGCCCCCTGAGTGACACAGAGATGGAGATTCCTGAGAGTGTGGAGCAGTTACTTAGGGGTATGTTAAACTAGTATTATAGAACTACTGAACTCTGAAAAATCACTTAGATAGATCGCTAATTTACTCATGGTGTGAAGATAGTTAGATGATGTATCAATTTAATTTATTAAAGGTTTCTCCTCAATCTGATGAGACGATCTTGATCCCGTGTTAGCATAGATCTAATGAAGGAAATAGAAAATCTTATCAAATTAGATGGATGAGTTACTAATTAGATTGGAGGCTTTAATATATTGTCATAGCTGAGAAGTCTTCGTTCCCAGAAATGGGTATAAATCTTTGAAAAGAGCTTACCAAATATTATAAGAGGTTTCTATTCTGCAGTAACTAATTAGCCAGCCTTTGTTTCCCAAAGAATGGATCTCTATTAAACCAATGGAGGAATCCTGTTTGGACCCCAAATCCATTTGCTTGTATGACTGTGCATGATGAGTTAGACCAAAATCAATTTTAATGATTGTTTTTTAAAAAGAAGACTAAACACATATTTTGTATCAAAAATTTAGTCAATCAAGTTTGCCCACTTTGTTCAATTGAAAAGATTCTTTTGATGGAATTGTTAATTATAATGAGATACGGTCTTTGTTTAAAAATTAGTCGATGAGTTTATGAGTGTGGTTCTTTGAGGTTCATGAAAAAGATGAATTTAAATATCAATATTCTAACGAAGATAAAAATTGTGTGAATTTAGACATTTTTCTTTAAACATCATAAATTTTATAAAATCACGAAATAGTTTTAACAACGGAAACTAGTTGGGTATTCATGAAAATTTTTATGATCTTAATTAGACATGGTTGTTTTCCACATATTTAGTGTGATCTCAGTGTGTTTGTATTTCAGGAAGATTTACATGCATAGAAACTAGAGGCAGAGTTGCTGCTTTTAGATAAATAACTGGAAATAACACTGAGAAATCTGAGAAAGGTTAAAGGTGATGAATCAGAAACTATGGCAAATCAGAGAGAAAGAAGCAACCTATTCCAGAATAAGTAGAAACTGAGAGACCTCAGAGGCAAATGATTATGGAGGAATTTTGGAGGCCAGTGTTCAGATGAATACTACATGTGAGACGACTGCACTATTGAATGCTTGATTTGAGCTAAAGCTAGATTTGATCATAATGGTGCCGGCACCAATTCCATGGGCATCCTATTGAAGACTGACGAGCACCAGGAAGATTCATGAGGATGGCTATCTGAGTCAAGATTCATGAGGTGGTATGCTAGGCTGGCCAGGATGAAGGCTGCTATAGAGGAAAAATTATAGATGCATTGATGAAGCGAATGGGGAATCGAGAAAAGAATGCACTCATACAAAATAAAAATTGAACGGTTAATTAGAAATTAGAAGAAGATAGTGATGAGGGACTGGCCATGAGGTCCTTTATCAGAAGTTGAGGAAGCCGCAGTATCTAATGCTAATATGAGATTTACAGGTACCATTGACCTGCCGGCACTTGACTCGTACACCTTTAGCACTTTGAGAATCGTGAAATTTCTCTTATGGAGGAGGGAGCCTGGCAGGAGTCCAAAGACACAGGCAAATTTTCAACAACAACATGCCAGCCCAGGTTCCAAGCGATGCAGCAATGATAGCAAGGTCGGAGGCGAAAATCGAGACAGGGAGAGGGAGATCTTCTTCCTTTAAAGAATAGATGCTGACTTTCATGGGTAAAATAAAAGGCTGTTGAACATCCATGAGCATAAATTTGTTGATCTAGTAGTATTCCGAAGCAAACCTGATTTATGTTTTGAGGCTATCACTAATGCCTCTACGAAAATACGAAAGAAACATAAGTAAGGGGCGGTTGGCCACACAACTATCTGTGAGAGAATCAGTCACAGGATGCTTTTCGATTGACACTTGGTGAAAGTTTGTATAATTTAGTCCTCTAAGAGAAGTGGAAGAGAGATAGGCGGAAAAAAAAAAAAGAAAATCTTTGTGAGGAAGTGAAGAGGAATTGGAGAAGAACTAAGCCTGATGCAGTTTAGAAGTGGTACAGGAGAAGAGAAGTGCAAAAATCGACTAAGCGACAAGCCCAGAAAGAAGGAGTTCTAAAGAAGAGGAAAGAGCTCAAGCTTGCAAACCTCGAGTCCCATTCCCTCAAAGGTTTAAAGGCTAAGTTAGAAGAATTGATTCTCCCGAATTTTTGAACAAGTTCAAAGAAAATGGAGGTTAATATCCCTTTTGAGCAGTGACTCGAGATGCCTCATTAAAACAAATTGTGAAGAAATTTTGAGTAGAAAAGAAAAATTGAAGAAGGGTAATGAGCCCTAACATCCAACTGCGGTCAGTTTTGGCTCACACCCGACCCGCCTAAGCCGGGACGAAGGGTGTGAAGCTATACTAGGACTCTTTACTGTTTTTCGGACATTGGTGGGCGAGTCTTATAATTGAATCCATGATATCATATAAAAGATACGAAAATAAAACTACCACCGTGAGTGGGGTTTCTGATGTCAGCCATACGATCCGAGTCCATTTACATATACATATATACAAAAGGCGCACATTTATTTTACATAATGGCTCGAGGCCTTGAAAACCTCTAGTGATGGAACCTTACTAGTGTCTGGAATACGACAGTGATCAGGAGAGGAAGATCACGGACGTCATCCTCTATACCCTTTGCTGATTAAAACCACAGGTACCTTAAAACTTAACGCTTAGTGGGAAACATATGACTTATACGTATACACATGCATCAATACTCTTTTACAATAATTGTATAGCAGTAACAAATTTTCAGTAGCGGATGTCATAATTTATCATTAATTCACATAACAAACTTATACACATACTTGTACTTATAGTAGACTTATACTTGTTCAGATCTCCCATAGGAGTTACAGAGCTTATACTTCTATATAGGTACGTAGGTACTACATATCTTATACTTGTACAAAGGTGCCGTGGGTACTATAGGCTTATAATTGTATGGGGTACCACCGTGGGTACTCTACGAGCTTATACTTGTCTGAAGGTGCCGTAGGTACATTCGGTCTGTCTGATCTGCGAGTCTTAGTAGCCTGGCAGTCTTTAAAGCATTGATAGAGTGTCGTCATGTAATCGGAGAGTACCAAGTACTAATGGAGTAGAAGTACTATGCGAAACGCGATCGAGTCTTGTCACACTAAATAGGAAGTACAAGCTTATCGGAATTGCTTGCCACGTAACAAAGGTGTCGTGTCATTCCATATCCAGTCTTAGGTAGTCCTACAATTATATGTGTTTAAGAAATTACTATCTTATCATAGAGGCATTAAGTTTTCCAACATCGAACTCGTCGAGGCAAAGTGTACGGTCTAATTTTTCTTCTTCCTTTACCTTACAAACATGTATGGACCCTTTCATACACTTATAGGGTCCTCATTAGTCCAATAGACAAGTCCTCAAAATAATGGAATAGCGAAACAAAACAAAACTAAAAAATCTACACATTATGAACTGAAGGTGGCTCTGCATGCACGGTACGTCTGAGACGGCGAATCCTCCGTCACCGGCAAAAATGGTAGGCGTGGACACTGACTGCGTCGTGGCGTGGACTCACGTTATTAACTTTTTATGTTTCAGAAAATTTCTAGATTTTGCAAATTCTTCTCTTTTCTGAAAACCAGCAAAAACAAAGAAAACTTGTATTTTCTCTGAAAACATCACTGATGGGTTCTAACTTGACAAAAACCCAACCTAATGATTAATTGGGTTATTTCAAACCCTAACTTAAATACTTGTAAAAGTTAGATTAACTTCCTAACATCCAAACATGTAATATATACCATAAACGATAATCCACACAAATCCATACTCATCTTATACAAACTAGGGTTGCACGATGACTTTCAACAAATCTAGGGTTAGGATTGGTTCTAACTAAACCCTAAATTGAACCAACTATCCATACAAATCATGAGAAATCCATGTCTCCATACAAATCCCTAGTTTCCATACCTTCCTCTTAACCTTTGTATTCTTCTCTTCCTTTCTCTCTTCTTTTCTCTTCATGTGCCCTTCTCTCCCAAAATTGAGACGATTTGGTCTTGTATCCTCTCATTTGGAGTTAAGGCCATGTTTGACTTAACTCATTTTTGGATTCTTTCCCCATTTTTTAATTTAGTTCCTTCATCTCTCTATTATTCTCAATTTAACTTATATAAATCCTACTTTGACATTCAATCTTTCTTCTTATGTCATTTGGGTCCTTGATTGGAAATTTACAAATTTACCCTTGTATCTTGTACGATTTTCGAGTTTCTTAGATTTCACGTTTTGCTTTTAAATTACGAAAAATTCAAATTATACCTACAAAATACCCTAAACACGTTGAAAATGACTAGGGTATGTTTCGGGGTGTTACACAGTTATTAAGAGGTCCTTACCAAAGAAGATGCAGGATCTAGGTAGCTTCACTATTCCCTGTACAATAGGGAATTCTGAGATGGGAAAAGCATTGTGTGATTTTGGTGCTAGCATCAACTTGATGCCTTTATCTATAGTTAAGAGATTAAGTTTGGGGGAGCTTACTCCCACAGCCATGACCCTGCAGATGGTAGATACAACCTTAGCTCAATCTAAGGGTATTCTTGAGGATGTGCTTATCAAAGTGGGAAAGTTGTTTTTCCGATGAACTTTTTAGCGTAGTTATTGATATTGAAGAAAACCAAACAAGTCGCCACATTTGTTAGGAGGCCCTTATTTGCGGGAAGTAGCACGATAGATGTGAAGAAAGAAGAGCTTACTTTAAGGGTTGGAGATGAGGCAGTGCAGTTCAATCTCAATCACATTTTGAAACAACCAGAATTTGACAATGTTGATTATAAGATTATAAAAACGAAAGTACCCATCAGTTCTGAACTGATAAATGAATGTAAGATTCAAAATTCAATGAATGAAAATGAGATGAATTTTCAATATCTTGATGTTCTTGATGTTGAATTTCTTGAATCAAAAGAAGTAGTACTCGGTATTGATGAAAACAATATAGAAAAATGCAGTAATGAACAAAAAGCAGAAAAAACAGAAACAAGTTCATAAGGGTTAAACTTGAAGGAACTAACCAATCAATTAAAGTATGCTTTCTTAGAACCAGAAATAGCAAAGCTGCATTGACTGAATCTGAAGAACAGAAACTGCTTGAAACTCTTAGAAAATACAAGAAAGCAATTTCCAAGTCTATAGAAGATTTAAAAGGAATTAGTCCTTCCATCTGCATGCATAAGATCCTTTTAAAGGATAATGCAAAGACCTCTATTGAACATCAAAGAAGACTAAATCCAGTAATGAAAGAAGTACTGAAGTGGCTGAATGCAAGCTTCAAATATGCAATCATAGACAACCCTTGGGTGAGCCAGGTTCATGTGGTTCCCAAGAAGGGTGGATTCACCATGATCAAAAATGAGAAGATTGAATTGATTCCTACAAGAACTGTGACAGGATGGAGGGTGTATATAGACTACAGAAAATTAAACACTGCTACCAGAAAGGATCATTATCCTCTACCTTTCATTGACCAAATGTTGGACAGGTTAGCAGGACACCCCCATTACTATTTTCTTGATGGATATTCTGGTTATAATCAGATTGCTATAGCCCTCGAGGATCAAGGGAAGACTACATTTACATGTCCTTATGGCACCTTTGCTTTCAGAAGGATGCCATTTGGATTATGTAATGCTCCTACCACTTTCCAAAGATGCATGATGTCTATGTTTTCAGACTTGGTGGAAGAGGCTATGGAAATCTTTATGGATGAATTCTCAGTATATGGATCCAGTTTTGAGAATTGTTTGGAAAATTTAGAAAGAGTACTTCATAGGTGTCAAGACGAGAATTTGGCCTTAAATTGGAAAAAATGTCATTTCATGGTAAAAGAGGGTATTGTCTTGGGACACAAAATTTATGTAGCTAGATTAGAGGTAGACCAAGAAAAGGTTTCTATCATAGAAACTCTCCTGCCACCCTGACAGTCAAAAAGCGGATAAATATTCCGCTTGGACATCTTTGGGTTTTTATAGGAGATTCATAAAGGACTGCAAAAAATCTCTGGGCAAGTATAGGATTGCATGAAAAAGATGCAAAGTTTGATTCTGATGAATTATGCAAAGTTGCATTTGATGAAATTAAATCCAGATTAGTTACAACACCTAATTGGAACAAGGGGTTTGAAATTATGTGTGATGCCAATGATTTTACAATGAGAGATGTATTGGGAAAAAGAATAGAGAAGATATTCAAGGCCATATACTATGCTAGAAAAACCTTCAATGAAGCACAAGAGAATTACTATACAACCGAAAAAGAGATGTTGACAATGGTGTTTGCTTGTGAAAAATTTAGGCCTTACATATTGGGATCCCATGTTATAATACACACTGATCATGCTGCAATTAGATATCTTATGTCAAAGAAAGATTCTAAGCGAGAGCGTCGGATAGATGTGTCTGCCAGTACAAATTTGATTTGCGGAAATTAAAGAAGGGTAGTGACAATGTGATAGTTGATCACTTGTTTAGATTGGAAAAAACTACTGAAGAAGAAAAAGGAAGTGAATTAGCAGAAAACTTTCCTGATGAGCAGTTGTTTGTGTTAGCAGTCCAAACACCCTAGTATGTTGATATTGGGAATTACCTAGCTAATTGAATTATGCCATATGACTTCAACAACCAACAGAAAAGGAAGTTGAGGACTAATAGCAGGTTATATATTTGGGATGATCCACTACTTTTTAGAAGAGGAGCAGATATGATTATCAGAAGATGTGTACTAGAAACATAACAAGGTGAAATTATTGATAAATGCCATGCATCACCATATGGAGGACATTTTGTAGGAGACAAAACAACCCATAAAATTCTCTAATCAGATTTTTATTGGCCTACTCTATTTAAGGATTGTTTTGAATGGGTAAAACATTATGATAAATGTCAGAGAATGGACAACACCAAGCAAAGAAGCCAAATGCTTACTGTAGTCTTGGTAATGAGATTTTTTATGTTCAGGAGCTAGGCATGGGAAACTTTCCATCATCATTTGAAATCTATACATTCTCCTAAATGTGGATTATGTATCGAATGGGTGAAAGTAATAACATTCTGAAATGATGTATCTGGTGTTGGGTTTATATAAAGAAATTTTTTGAGCAGGTTTAGAGCACCTAGGACAATTATTAGTGATGAGGGAAGCTATTTTGAAAACAAAGTTCTTGAAAAACACATGAGCAAATATGGAATCAAACATGTAATGGGATTGGCTTACCACCCTCAGTCAAATGGGCAAGCATAAATTTCCAATAGGGAGATAAAGAAAATTATGGAGAAAGCCGGTGAATACAGTAGAAAAAAATTAGTGCATAAAGCGAATGATGCATTGTAGGCTTATAGAAGCTGCCTAAAAACTCAGCATGGAATCATCCCATGCAGAATTCTATTTGGAAAACCTTGTCATCTCCCTACAGATTTGAATACAAAGCTATACGGGCCATGTCGAAACTGAATTTTGATTTTCAAGCTACCAAAGGAAGAAAAGATTACTTGAATGAATGAGCCGGAAGAGTTAAGAAATGAAGCTTATGATAATGCCGAAATCTATAAAGATACAAAACAGAAAATGGCATGATCGGAAGATTACAGAGGAAGAATTCAAAGCGGGAGAACAGATCCCATTATATAATTCAAGCTGAAATTTGTTCCCGAGGAAGCGAAGAGCGAAGATGGGCAGTGGTCAGCACACGAAGTAACAGTACACCATTTGGGCCGGTGACGTGGAATGGTCTGGATGTGAATTTAAAGTGAATGGTCAGAGATTGAAGCATTACCTTGGAGGGAACATAAATGAAGAGTGAACCAAATTTCAAAGAGAAGAAGAATTTTGCTAAAAAGAAATATTTCATGAATGTCTGCTCCAAGACATTGGCGCGACTTCTTAGGGGCTTGGCAGAGCAATTTTTAATTTTCATAGCTAGCTTGTTTTGGTTAAATTTTGTGTGTTTTAATTTTAGTTTTAATTTTGTTTGAATTTTTATGTGTGGTTTTTACTAATTTTTCAGGAACAATGAAGTTGAATTAGAAATTGACTTTATTAGAAAGCACACTCACTCTAATTGATTATGCACAAAATGCTACAAGGGGGAGTATTTTGATTTCCCTAACTTAATATTTAATGATAATGCATAGTTGAAGTTTGGGGGAATGTAATTTGGTTTAGAGTATAAAATAAAGCTTTGTTGTTCTCATTCTTTGAATACTCTGAATATCTTCCTATTGAATCATCTTGAGTGAAGAAATGAAATGTGATTGTTCATACTTGAATTGAGGTTCTTTGATGAATAGATGTGTTTTCACAAGTATGTTCTGATTGGTATGAATGTATGCACAGTGCTTTGAATGTTGCTTGATTGAAAAATGTGAATTGTGCAAATTTGAGAAAAAAAATTTCATTGTCGCAACATAGTTTACTTTGTCGTGACAGTATTACTAAAATTCATGTGTAACATTGTTTCTTAATGTCGTGAAAAAGAATGGGTTAGTCTTTTAGAAGCTGCATAAAATCTTGTCGCAACACAATTTTTCTCTGTCACAACATCACTTAACTAGATAACACAAACTGTGTCACGATAATGTTTTTCATTGTCGCGACAACATTTGATTTGAACTGATCCTTGTCTTTTCTATGTCTTGACAAAATTTTCTCTATGTCGCGACCAAGTTGGCTTTAGATTGATATTGCAAAGAGAGTTTTCGTCACGACAATTTCTCTTTTTGTCATGACATAAGTATACTTGAACATCACATTTTTATGTTGCGATAATTTTTCTGTCATGACAATTAAATGACTTTAGTTGTAATTGATTTGAGAAGAAAAATATGCCATTGACTATTACTGCCACTCTATATTGACATAAAATTAAAAATTCGGAACAAACCATAGGTTAGTTTGTCGCGACATTTGTGATGAGTGCAAAAATAGTAAACTGTAAATAGGTCATTTGAAACACAGAAAGGCCACTTGCCTCTATAAGTAATCAACCCACTTAGCTTTCTTCACCAAATCTCTTCCCCTCCTTTTGAAAACCTTAGATCCCTGAAAGCCCTCTTCTAACAATGTCTGAGCCTTCGAACTTGGTTCCGAACCTAAATGAAATCATGGAAGGGTGTGCTAATAGGGAGGAAGAAGCAGTCTAAGTGACTCAAGCAAAAATAGAAGAAGAAGAAAGAGCTTAAACTAGAGCAGAGCCTGAGCAACCAGTAGAAGAAACACGAAAGAGGAAAAGAGGACCTAAAAAAGCTAGAGCAGAGCACAGTGAGGAAAAAGAAAGCGGTTGGTTTCAAAGTTGGCTTATATCGCCTTGAGAGATAAAATGCAACACAGAGATTTCATAGGCGAAAGAGGTTTCACCAATTGGATCTCTCCCTTCCAAGAAATTATTGAGAAGAGATTATGGCTTCTCTTTTGTGAGCATAAGGCCCTTGGTTTTGTAGATGTAGTAAAAGAATTCTACATGAATATGGTGGGTATGAAGGACAAGACAGTTTATATTAGAGGTAAATGGATCTCTTTTGGTAGGGAGCGGATAGATCAAACCTACAATGCAGCGATAGAGCTGAAGAATGGTTGAAGTCGAGGGTGGTCAGGAGACAAACTTAGGGTGTAGACTTCCTTCTTTTGATAAGCAAGGGAAGAGGAATACAACCAAGAAAAACCCACATGAGTCTATTGTAAGAGGGTTGTTGATTGAACAAGCCAAGGTTTTATTTCATTTGTTCAGTTATTTTTCCGACTAAGCACTTAAGTGATTAGGAGAAGGAAACGAGTGTGTGTATGCCATCGAGCTTACAAGTTAAGTGTGGGGGAAAATCATAGAAAACAAGTTTGAGTTACAGTGGATAGGGGATTGGTACATCACCCTTGACATTGATAGGAATCACCAAGACAAAGGTACAGAAAAGAAGGGAAAGAAATTAGAAGAAAAACGAAGAGATGATGTAGAAATACATGATACATGTGAAAGTGAAGCTTGAGAGCTTAGCAATAGAGGCGAGTGTGAGCCCAATTCTGACCTTCTCCTCAGAAGTGAGACAAGTCCACCAGGAGCATGGTGGAAGCTCAGAGCATCAAGGTAACACTGCCAAATTAATAGATATGTTGAAAACAATGAAATAAGAAATGCAAGAGAGGACAAGCGTTGCGAATCCCGACTCGGCGAGAGACGAATATATGGATGGGCTCGGAAGAGGGATCAGAATCTAAGAAGAAGCCCTCGGACCTTTGAAGAGATGAAGAGTGGAATAGCATATATGGAAAACGGGAGAAGATAATGGGTGAAGGAGCGCTCAAAGGCGAGAAGATGTCTTCACCACCGGATCGAAACTAGGAAGGATAGTGAGCTAATAAAAATCATGAAGAAGAGAGAAGATGCCATGGAGAAGAACTTGTTGCATAAGGCATATGCCTTTAGGTATCTATACAAGGAACATTAAAAGGCAACAAGAATCCTCATAGATAAAAGGCACAAGGAAATGGAGGGCACCCTAAACTATAGGGAAAAATGTTGGATAGAAAACTTAGATATGATCAATAACAATCTGATAAAAATGTTCTCTGCCCAGGGTGAGTTTGAGGGAACCCTAAACTCTATTGGGCAAAGACAAAATGATCTCATCAAGCAAATGGCCCTTTTCCATGGAGTGGTCAACATTCAAAAGAAGTGAAAAAGAGCGTGAGGTCCTAGTGGTACCAATAGTGCTGGCCACAGGCCACATTTATTGCAGGTTCGCACTTTTGTGTGCTAATCAGCAATAACCCTAATTGATACATTGAGGTCAGAGCTTTGCTACTAATAACATTTGTAGCTATTTTTGTAGTTTGCGAGGCCAAATACCTCATTATCTTCAATCGGATTCAAACAATGAACGTAGGGTCGAAGATGCATGATTGAACGAAAGGAATTTAGACAAAAATCTGAGAATAGAAGAAGACACGGTGGAAATTTGGCGGGGTGCGAGGTCGCAACGCAAATTCATAACATTACTCCACACTCCAGTTGTTATTGCTTTTTGACAAACTTTTTGTGGTTTTGTACAAATTTACCCTTGATGTAATTTTGGTTCCTTTATACATTTTTGTAATTTCCTTAGTACTGAGCACCTATATAAGCTCAGTCAAGCTTGTAACATCAATCAACTTGGCAGTCCATCAATCACTCAATAAAATTGGCGCCAAATTTTCTCTCCTCCCGCCTGTGTGATTTTCTCTCCTTTTTCCTTCACTTTCTTGCACGTTCTCACTAGCCAAACACCCCTTAAGCCATTAACTGAATCAAGGGATGCTTGGCTAAACCCAAATCAGCAGAGGGGAGGAGCCCTTTGAGTACCATTTTTAAGGTAAGCCGGCTGTTCTCTTGCTTTTCATGTATGCATTTATGGGTATTTGCGTTCCTGCTTCTCACCTTAGGTTAAAATCTCATAGGCATGCCCTCACTAACGTGTATTTGGCAAGCTTTGTTTGGGTTCAGTGGATGCTTAGTACTAGATCCCTTTGATGTCAGTTAGTTGTCTCCCACCAATGTTCTTGTAGGGTAGTTCTATGAGATTTGTTCTCACTGTCAGGGACATTTATGTTCATTAAATGCCATGTTTTAAGAAGGAACATTTTAGGGTTTAGGTTTTATAGCTAAATGAGAATAGATTCGGGGAAATGATATATGTCATTCTCCCAGCCTTGAGGAAAAAAGACCGAGGACATGTCTACGATTACCTTAGAACCACATTGGTGGCGAGACTTCAAGGAGTTCTCTTTTAGCACATTTCAATTTATTTCAGTTTTCAACCATTCACCCATCTTATTTTTACACAAATCCTTAATCCAAAGAAACACCATTTTCAATCCTTTACCTCTTCTCTCACGAATAAAACCCGTCCACAGCGTTAGGCCTGAACCACTATATTGTGCTTCTGCTACGCGATGGGAACCCTAGGATACAAATTTTGTTGATTCCAGATCACCCTACTGTGGCATGAATCAGGTCCAAGCAGCCACAAGTCAAAATTCTTGAGTTCTCTACTTCTGTAGCTGGTTACAAGTTTGAACCAGTGCATCTGCATTCCTCCCAGAGGCATGATAAAAGAAGAAAATAGCTTGACCTATAATTCTTCCCCTTTTCCCTCTTTGTAACCGGATTCCTTACACTTAAAAACTTCAATAATTTTTTTTTTTTGCAAAAATTGGTGTTTACTCTCATTTTTCCTTTCTCGTGTGTTTATTGTCTATTTTATTTTCTTTGTGTTCAATAATTAAAAACATATGACATTTAGTAAATAGCTTTGTTGAATAATGGAGAACCCAGTTTTCTTGGTTTAAATTGCTGAATAGTTGTGAATTTTTTTGTAGACTTGGAATGATTGTGGAATTGAAATGTTGTTGTGTTAAGCTTCTCTAAATTAAATGGTATGATTTAAATAAGCTTTGGACTTGTAAGATAGCATAGCAACATATTTAGGTACCAAACAAGAATTTGGTAGATAAATTAGGGTAGGATGCATTGAACTGAAAAATAAAGTTTTGAAGATATTGATGAATGTGTTGATCTTCAAGAATAAGGAAGATTGCAACCAATTAATGGAACAAATAGGGAACTTGTAATTTATATTTGCATACAGCAGGTTATTATGAACCACCCGATAAACCTTTGCACATGGTGAGTATCTACGAAGCTTGATTGTGTTAACGATTAGGGACATCTTATGGGATCTATCACAGTTAAATCTCTAAATGTCCTAGAACTTGTTAGATTATTAGTCAAGACGAAATCCTAAGCAATACCATGAACAGGAAGTGATATAGGCAATTCTTGGAAGATTGAGCCTTGCAAATCCTATCTTATTAATATGCATAAGCATACACCTTAGTTCCTTGTTTGAGCTAATTACTTATCTCATCATCAACCAGCAAATGAAAAACCTAGATCCTCTATTGAACATAATTCCACAATAAAGAACCCTTATTTGCCCATATTACATGACAAATACATCAATGATGGAAGAGGGCAAGTTTGGGGGAATATTATTTCAACGTACAAAGAAGGATAAGAAGGGTTGAGACAGAAAAATCAATTGAAATGAGGAAAAGAAGCTATGATTTGGTTTTGTAGCCTTCCTTCTTGGAACAATTAAGTCCTTAGGGATGTTCAACACTTAGTACCCTAATGCCAACTGGTATGGGAATTGTTGACCCAAAGTTCGTTAAAGGTGGTAGAAAGCTTAAAAGGGTAAAACATTGCACTATTCCAAAACCCTTGATAGAAGATGAAAAGTAAAAAGCTTCTAAGATAAGGAAGAGAGTTTATAGTGCGAATGTGGTAAAAAAAACACCACAAGAGATAGTATGCAGAAAGATGCACCAAAATAAATAGGGAAGTTAGAGAGTTGACATGAATGGAAAAAGTCAAGAATGCATATGAAGACAGGTATGTCAAAGTGTAAATGAAATCACAGGTAAAGTGGGCTAAATTGTCTTATTACCTACCCAATTACCTTAGCCTCACATTATAAGCCTAAAAGACCTAATTGATTATGAAGGTGGTATATGATTACATTAGTGGAGATTAATATGAGAAACAAGAATATGTGACTTTAAAGAATAAAGGAGAAGCATGCTATTTGAGTAATATCCCAGAAGATTAACTAATCTGTCAAGGAAGAAGAGAAAAGACCATCACACACTCACAAATCAGGGTTGAATAATTGATTGTTCACACTATATAAATTACTTGGCTTGTTAGTGAACTTATTTGAAAATCTTCCTGATTCTAGATTGGAAACATATTTAGAAATAATCTTACAACTAACTATGTTTCCTACCAAATTGTGGATTCAACATAAAAATGTCCTTAAAAATAAAAGCTAAATTGTTTGAGGACAAACAAAATTTTCTTTTATTTGCTTGAGAGACAACCAAATAAGTTTGGGAATTGATGAGTCTAAACTTATCATTTTATCCATTTTAAATATTTTTTAGAAGTTTATAATTCATTTTAATGCTAAACTATGGAATATTCACCAACCTTTTGTTTTGTAGGTTTTTAATGAAAAATAGACAATTATAGCAAGAAAAGTAGAAAAGAAAAATTGGCTGAGAGGCGGGAACTCTTTGTCATAGCTACAGTTTAGAATGTCACGTAAATCGATAAGAACCCGGCCAAGAATTATGTCACAACAAGGATCAAACTGAACTCAATCTAGAAATGAAGACTATCGTGACATAATTTTAGGTAGACTAACTGATTTCTGTCGCGACAATGGATTTTTATGTCACGACAAAGCTTGAGAAGTTCATAAAGAAGAATGTCGTAACATTCCTCACTATGTTGCGACACTGATCAAGCACATGGCAATGAAACTCATGTCGCGACATCTCACAACTCTATCGCAACATAAAGAATTGAAGATAGCGAAAGCTGCCAGCGACAGACAGCTATGTTGCGACACCAAATCAAAGTCGGCTTTGAAGGGCAGAAAGAATGCATCACCTTGAAGTTTATATACTTAACCAGAGAAAATAGCAAAATAATGAACAAGTCGAAACCCAGTATGTGCACTCTTGATTGAGTTTTCTATGTTGCGACAAACATTTTAGCTTATGACAAGACCAAGGAAGATTATGTGTGACGACACAACATTCACAGTGAGCAATGAAGGATAAGAAGACTTTGTCACGACAAAGAATTTTTAGTCGTGACAAACACAACATGAGTTTGAATTGAACTCTATTGCCAATGAGCAGTTCTTTGTGTAGAAGTTGCAGAAGAAAGGCACTTAAAAACATGTTGCGACATAATCGAAAACGGAAGAATCTCTTTGGCGATAAAAGAAGATTATGTCGCGATGATAAAAATTGCTAAGTAAGAGATTTCTATAAAGACAAATAAATTTTATGTCGCGACAGAAAATGGAAGAGACATGAGACCAACCAAGACAAGTATGTCGCGATAAAGACTTTAATATTGCAACAAACAGTTCAACCAGTGACAAGGATCAAAGACGATTAGGTCACGAAAAAGAAAAAGTATGTCGTGACAACAGACCCAAGCAACTATGAGAAACTTTGTCTCGACAATGTTTTACTAAGTCACGACAAAGGATGAAAAGAACCACAAGAAGAATGTCGCAACACTCTTTACTATGTCATGAAAATGAATGAAGAACTAAAGGAAAAATTCTGTCACAACAACTGGAAGCTATATCGCGACATAAAAGAAAGCAGAAGACTCATAAACGACACAAAAATTTTATGTGTCATGACACCATGTTGCTGAGGAAAGGAAACTTCGATGTAAACGAAAAGAATTTTGTTTAATCGATATTCAAGTATTATTATTTTAAGGCATCCTAGAATTGTCACGACATAAGACACTCTGGTCACGACATAAGCAATACAATCTCAACCGAACTATGTCACCACATTGCCAAATTATGTCACGATAGAATTCAAGAAGAAAGCATAAAAATATGTCGCAACAAAAATTGCATTCCACGACAAGATGTTGGGCTATAGAGATGAAAACTATGTCGCGACCAAGTTATTAATTGGGCCAGAATTTTTGGGGATCCACAATTAGTGCCTAGAAGTGCAACCCATCAATTGAAAATCTATAAATAGACACATCTAGGGGAACTGTACGTAGCTTCCGCCAAACTAGGAACTTTTGGGTAGCTGGAGACTCTTGTTTATTAATTTTCTTTTCTTTTGTTTAGTTTTCAGAGTAGCTTTTTAACTAGTTCTTTTTGGGATTGAACATTAATCTGGTATGAAGTTTCGAGCTAGGTTTGCTGTAAAATTTTGTTTTTCATTACTATCTGATTAAATGAATTTGGAAATTTTCTGTAGTTCATTTATTTCAGTTCGTTTGCAATTTCAGTGAATTTACCTAATCAATTAGTCACTATTATTTGTGATCCAACTTTGAAAAACTAAGCTCCATCTTGGAATGGATCGATGTTGATTATTATTTTCTGCTCAACTTCAAAGAAGGTCATAGTTTTAATGTTTGGATTTATTTAATTGGTATTGTTCTTGAAGCTACTTGTTTACAATATTAGTAGCATGTACCTAGAAAAGGACTGCATCTTGCTCTGATTTCCAGGAAGCCTTCTAAGTGACATAGAGATGGAGATTCCTGAGAGTGTGGAGCAGTTACTTAGGGGTAGATTAGACTAATATTATGGAACTATTGAACTCTAAAAAATCACTTAAATAGATTGCTAAAGTACTCATGGTGTGAAGATAGTTGGATGATCTATCAATTTAATTGTCCAGAGGTTTGTCCTCAATTTGATGAGAGGATCTTGATCCTGTGTTAGCATAGATCTAATCAAGGAAATAGAGAATCTTATCAAATTAAATGGATGAGTTACCAATTAGATTGGAGAAGGCTTGCAATATCTATGTAAGTAAAAAAGTCTTCGATCTGAAATGGGTATGAAGTCTTGAAAAGGAAAACACTATATCTTAGAATGTTTCTATTCTACAAGTAGCCCAGTTAAACCCATGTATCGAAAGGAATATGGATCTCTAATTAGTAAAATGTGTAGTTTTATGGAAAGCATCGAGCTATCTCTTTACCTTAAATCTTTGGCTTGATTCGGATTTCAAACTAATGGCTGAACTATGTTGGAAAATGATGTAGAAATTCATAATTGTATACTGACCTATTTCCTAGTGTTACTTTACCTGGTGAACTTTCCAATCCCTTATTTAAATTCTTTACATGTAGTATAAAATTTATCTAGTTTTTCCTTTTGCTTAGTTTAAAACCCAATCATTTTCTAAATTTTGAAGTTCAAATATTAAGGATCTTGAGTGATTGGGGTACTTGATCTTTATATTTATCATCAATCCTCGTGGGAATGATATTTGGACTTAAATCCATTTTATTACTTATATGACCTATGCACTTGCAGTGATTTAGACCAAAATCAATTTTAATGGGTCCCTTTTTCAAAAAGGGCTAAACACATATTTTTATCAAAATTTAGTCAATCAAGTTTATGGCATTCCAGCTAGGGACTGAAAAGTCTTTATCACCAAATTTGTTCTATGTGTAAAAATCAGTCAATCAATACCATGATGCTCCGAGCTTTCAGCTTGCTTCTGATGGATTTGTCTTAAATCTGGAGATACTGTCAAAATAGGGCTCAAACCTTTTTGCCTCTATTGATGCTCTTGAGTTACACTATCAAACTGTGCTTGATTTATTTCTATATTATCTCTTTAATCTCTTTCAATTTCTACTTATTTTTCTTTGCCTCTGTTCTTAGGCCCCTTAATTATTCATGTCAATGTTAGGGGTGAGGTCTTAAGACATGTCTCTTCTTCTTCCCAGTCTTCTTCTACACCCACTAAAATGCACAGCCATGTGATCAGTACTGGATGAGTGTACCAGTCCCCTGTAGTCGCCTCTGTAATAACTCAAAATTTAGTTCTCTATTATTTTAACAACACTAAACTTGTATCTCTTCAAAATGGCATACAAAAGTACTACCTCTTTCTCCCTGACTGTACTCAAATGCTTAGAAGGTAAAATGACTTAATAGATGAAATAAAACCAGACCTTGGCTTGTTCAGTCAGCAACCCTCTTGCATTGGACTCATGTGGGTTCTTCCTGTAGCATTCCATTTCCCTTTACCATCAGTCAACAAATCAACAATCTTCTGGAAGTCTGGTTCTCTTACTAGTTTCTTGAACTTTGAACCATTCTTTCTCTAGTTCAGATTATAGATTTGGTCGATCTGCTCCCTGTTGAACGATATCCATTTATTCCTGACATACAAAGTCTAGTCCTTTATTCCTACCATGTTTACATAGAATTCCTTCACCACATCTACAAATCCAGAAGCCTTGTGCTCATAGAAGAAGTGTCATCCTCTCTTCTCAATAATTTGTTAGAAGGGTGAGATTAACCTACTGAACCCTCTTTCGCCAATGAAGTTCCTATGCTGAAACTTGTCCCTCCAAGCGAAATAAGCTCTCTATGAAACTAGATCGCTTGCTTTTTCTTCCCTTCGCTCAATTTCATCTCCTTCAGCTCCTATTTTTCTCTTTATGGTTTCTTCATCTGGTTGCTCAATCTCTGCTTCTATCTCTTGTCTTTCTTCATTCTACAATGGTTCTTCCTCACCCTCAGCATACTCTTCCATCATTTTGTTTAGGTTAGGAACAAGGTGCGACAGCTCAGACATGGTCAGAATAAGGTTTGGGAATCTTGGGTTTCCGAAAAGGAAAGATAAAGATTTGGTGAAGAAAGATGAGTGGGTTGTTGGTTTATGAGGAAGTTGCCTCTTCAAATTTCAAAACTTATCTATTTATGGGCCAATTGTTTTGTTATGCCTTCATTAAATGTCACGACAAAAACTAACATAGGGTTTATTCCTTTTTTAATCTTATGTCATAACATAGAGAAATAACGTCGCGACATATTTTTTGCACTCAATTAAAGGCTAAGTCAGTCTTTATGTTGTGACAGAGAAAGAATGTCGCAACATAAAAATGTGATGGTCATGTGT
The DNA here is from genome assembly GCA_016808115.1 of Tetrastigma voinierianum. Lineage (NCBI taxonomy): Eukaryota > Viridiplantae > Streptophyta > Magnoliopsida > Vitales > Vitaceae > Tetrastigma > Tetrastigma voinierianum. Next base: position 332,351 of record JAEQBH010001980.1, on the reverse strand, counting down.
ACTTATGTTGCGACATAGAGAGATAATGTCGCGACAACATTTTCTTGCAAGATCAGAAGTTAGAGTCCACTTAGTCATGACATAGAGAAATAATTTTGCGACATAGTTCTTTCGTCTCAATTGACAAAATGTCGGGACATAAAATAAAATATGTCGCGACATATTTTCTTGTGACTTCGAATAGGCTAATTCCTCTCTGTCACGACAAAGAGAATAAATGTCACAATAGAGTTGAAACAATGTCGCGACCTAAGATTCTCTATCATGACAATCATATGGCTTTCCTCCAAATTTCACAATTAACGTTTTTCAATCAACACACAAATAACAATATGCAATATTTTCTTCCCACTCAAATCAAACTTGTGATAAACACATCTAATCATCAAAGAACCTCAATTCAAGTATGAACTATCATATTTCATTTCTTCACTCATGATAATTCCATATGATTATCATCAAGGTATTCAAGGAATGAGCACAACAAAGCTGTTTCACAATTTCCTGCTCTAAAAAAAATTACATTCCCCCAAAATTCAACTATGCATTCTCATTAAGGATAGTTAGGAAACTAAAAAGAAAGATAAACTTCCCCTTGTAGCATTGTGTACCTGATAAGTCTGAGAAGGAATGATTCTAAATAAAACCCATCTCTACTACAGCTTCATTGTCCTAAAAAAAAAAATCATTGAATAAAATTTTAAACAAAATTACAACTAAATCTTTAATCACACAAAAATTTAACAAAAGTGAGCTAAATGTGAAAATTAAAAGTTATCTTGGGTTGCCTCCTAAGAAGCTGCTCAGTTTAATGTCTCTAGTTATACATTTGTTGCAAAATGTTTTCATTTCAGCAAAATTCTCCTCTTTCTTCAAAATTTGGAACTAATCTTCATTTTTGTTTCCTTTCAAATAATGATTCAATATCTGACCATTCACTTTAAATTCACTTCCAGAATCAGTTTTCAGTGTCATTCCTCCAAAGGGTATACTTGCTACTACTGTGTAAGGACCACTCCATCTCGACTTCAATTTTCTTGGAAACAGCTTGAGCTTGGAATTGTATAATAGGACTTGTTCTCCTGTTTTGAATTCCTTTCTCAAAATCTTAAGTCATGCCACTTCTTTGTCTTATCTTTGTAGATTATGGCATTATCATAGCTTCATTCTCTCAACTCTTGATTCATTCATTGGAGTAATATTTCTTCTTTGCGAGCAGAAAATCCTGGTCGGTTTCTTAATGGCCCACATTGCTTTATATTCGAGTTGGAGGGAGATGACAAGGTTTTCGAACACAGTGCAGTATGGGGACATTCCGATGGGAGTTTTGTAAAGCGGGTTCTCGTACAATGCATTATCTAGCTTTATAGACCAGTCTTTCTTGCGTGTATTCACTGTTTTCTCCAAAATTTTCTTTATCTCCCTATTGAAAATTTCTGCTTGGCCATTTGACTAAAGGTGATAAGCCAATCCCATTACATGTTTAATTCCATATATGCTCATGAGTTTTGAAAAAACTTTATTTGAAAAATGGCTTCCCTCATCACTAATGATTGTGCAAGATTATCCCAAAGACACACTTAAAATATTTCTTTTGTATAATCCCGACCAACTGTGTGACATCATTCGCCGGACCGAGTTATTTAGCTTACCCGTTTGAATACATAATCAACAACTAGGAGAATATATAGATTTCCAAATGATGATGGAAAAGGTCCCATGAAGTCTATCCCCCACACATAAAAAATCTGCACCATCAAGATTCCTTGCAGGGGCATCTAATTTCTTCTGTTTATGTTCTGGAGTTCTCTTACACTTATCTGATGTTTCACCAGCCAAAACAGTCTTTGAATAGAGTAGACGATAAAAACTTTGATTGGAGAATTTTATGGGTTGTTCTATCTCCTTCAAAATGCCCTCCATATGGTGATGCATGGCATTTATCAATAATTTCACCTTGTTCTATTTTTGGTACACATATCTAGATAATCATATTTGCTCCTCTTCTGAAAAGTAGTGGATCGTCCCAAATGTAGAATCTGCTATCAGTTCTCAAGTTTCTTTTTTACTGGTTGTTGAATTCATATGGTATAATTCCATAGGCTAAGTAATTCACATTTCAACATACCAGGGTGTTTGGACTGATAACAAAAACAATTGCTCATTAGGAAATTTTTATGCTATTTTACTTCCTTTTTCTTCTTCAGTAGTTTTTTCTAATCTAGACAAGTGATCAGCTATCATATTGTCACTACCCTTCTTATCTTTAATTTCTATATCAAACTCTTGCAGGAATAATACCCATCTGATCAGTCTTGGTTTGGCATCTTTCTTTTCCATCGGATATCTAATTGCAACATGATCAGTGTGTTTTTTATAACATAGGACCTAATATGAGCTGAATTTTTTCACGAAGCAAACACCATTACAGCATCTATTTTCAGTTGTAAAGTAGTTCTCTTGTCTTATCGTTGAATCATTTTGTTGGCATAGTATATGGCCTTGAACATCTTCGATTCTTTGTCCCAGTGGCTCCCATTGTATAGTCAGCGGCATCACACGTAATTTCAGACTCCTTATTCGATCGGAGTGTTACCATGATGAAATTTGTAACAAATTTGGATTTAATTTCATCAAAAGCAGCTATGCATGATTCATCAAATCAAACTTTGCATCTTTTTCCACCAGTTTGCATAATGGTCTAGAGATTTTTGAGAAGTCCTTTATGAATCTTTTGTAAAAACCAGCATGTCCTAGGAAACTTCTTATCCCCTTGACAGTTGTTGGTGGCAGGAGAGTTTTGATGAACCTTTGCTTGGTCCACTTCTAATCCAACTACAGAAATCTTGTGCCCTAAGACAATACCTTCTGTTACCATGAAATGACATTTTTTCCCAATTTAAGGCTAAATTATTGTCTTGACACCTCTAAACTATTGTTTCCAAAATTTCCAAACATTTATCAAAACTGAATCCATATACTAAGAAGTCATTCATGAAGATTTCCATAGCCTTTTCCACCAAATCTGAAAACATAGACATCATACATCTTTGGAAGGTGGCAATAGCATTACATAATCCAAAAGGCATCCTTCTAAAAGCAAAAGTTCCATAAGGACATGTATGTAGTCTTCTCCTGATCTTCAAGGGCTATAGCAATCTAGTTATAACAAGAATATCCATCAAGAAAACAATAATGGGGGTGTCCTGCTAACCTGTCTAACATTTGGTCAATAAAAGGTAGAGGATAATGGTCATTTCTGGTAGCAGTGTTTAGTTTTCTATAGTCAATACACACCCTCCATTCTGTCACAGTTCTTATAGTATCAATTCATTCTTCTCATTTATGATCACAGTGAATCAACCCTTCTTGGGAACCTCATAAACTAAGCTCACCCAAGGGTTGTTTGAGATTGCAGATCTGAAGCTTGTATTCAGCTATTTCAGTACTTCTTTTTTGATAACTTCTATCATTATTGGATCCAGTCTTCTTTGATGTTCTATAGAGGTCTTTTCATTGTCTTCCAAAAGGATCTTGTGCATACAAATAGAAGGACAAATTCCTTTCAAATCTTCTATAGACCAGGCAATTGCTTCTTTGTATTTTCTTAGGATCTCCAATAGTTTTTGTTCTTCATGCGAGTTAATGCAGCTAAATAATACGAGGTTTGTTTTTACGGTTCTAGAAGCTATGCTTTAAATGCAGGTAATTCCTTGAGGTTAACCCATGCAAGCTTGTTTATGTTTCTTTTGCTTCCTCTTGCATTCTTGCATGTTTTACATCTTGTTCTCATTCAAATTAAGACTTTCGCTATTATTAGAAATTCACAATCAAGATCATCAAGATACTGGAAATTCATCTCATTTTCATTGATTGAGTTCTAAAAATTAAAACCAACAACCAGTTAAGGACTAATGGGAACTATTGTTTCTACAGTCTTACAATCTAGACTTTCACACTTAGACTGTTTCAAGATTGTGTTCAACTTGAAGTGTACTGCTTCTTCTCCTACTCTGAAAGTGAGTTCTCCATTTTTCACATCTATCAAGGCAACTCTAGTGGCTAAGAAAGGTTTTCTAAGCGGTAGTGGAACTTATGTGTTTTCTTCCATATCCATGATTACAAAGTCCACAGGAAAAATGAATTTTCCCATCTTGATGAGCACATCTTCAAGGACCCCTTCTGGCTGTGCCATTGTCCTATATGCCATTTGCAAAGTCATAGTTGTGGGAGTAAGATCCCCCAAACTGAGTCTCTTAACTATTGACAACGACATCAAATTTATACTAGCTCCTGAGTCACACAATGCTTTATTGAATTCAAAATTCCCAATGATGCAGGGAATGATGAAGTTGCCACGATCCTGCATCTTCTCTGGTAAGCTCCTCTGGATAACTACACTACATGTAGCTATCAAAATCACAACTCATTTTTCAGCGAAATTTCTTTTCTTACTCATAATGTCCTTCAAAAACTTAGCATAATTAGGTATCTGTAAAGGATATGTTGATCTCTATCTTCTTGAAGACATCTAAAAATCTAGAAAACTGCTCTTCCATTTTAGCTTTCCGAAGCCTCTGAGGGAAAGGAACAAAAGGCATGTAGGCTTGTTTATCTTCTTTCTTCTTGGTCTTCTCTCCTTTCTTTGCTCGATTTCCACCTTTTCTTTTTAGTCTCTTTGCAAATAAAAATCACTTAACTTGTTTTCTTTTCTAGCTTTTCTCCCTCAACTTTTTCAGTCTTTTTCTTCTCTTCTTCTTTTTTGCTTTCTATCTCTCTTCCACTTCTTAGAGTTACCACCATACAATCTTTCGGACTCTTCCTTGTGTCAGCAGGAAGGCATCATGGGTGATTCTACATAGTTAAGACCCATTTGCCCCATTAGTGTCTCGACTTTTAAGAGGCATTCGTATTGGCTTGAAACATAGTTATGATTGCCTTAAATGCTATTGGATCAGCAAATTTCTGCTCATGAAGGTTCAGTAACCTCTTATTTTCTCCCATGAAAGTCAGCATCTATTCTTCAAAGGAAGCACCCCCTTTGTCCCTGATTTTCTTCTCTCTGAATTCTTTGTTGTTTCTGTGGTTGTTGTTGTTGGAACCCAGGTGGAGCATAATATTGTTTAAAATTTTTCCCAAGTCTTTGACTTTGTTGTGCTCCTCCTCTATATGGGAAATTATCATGGTTCCTGAGTGTTGGTGTGTAATGAGTTGACAAGTTGAGGTTGAGCTTAAAGTTGTAACCTCTATTAGCATTGAGATACTATGCCTCCTCAACTTGATAGGGACCCTCATGGGTTATTCCCTTTTCAGCACTATTCCTCTTCTCATTTTCATCAACTATTTCAACTTCATTTGTTGAGTGAATTCTTCTCTCATGGTTCCACGTCTTGTTCATCAATGCGTCTAGTTTTGCTTCTATGGCAGTCATTCGATTAACCTCTAGCACACCACTTTCTTTTAGTCTGCTACTGCTCCCTGAAGGTTCAGATGGTCTCTATAATTGCATTTGACAAGGTCTTCTATCAACTGCTTTGCCTCTTCAACACTTTTTCTTTTGAAAGATCTACAGCAAGCTATATCAATTATACCTTGGGAGGTATAATTCATAGAATGATAACATATATCTATCTGAGTGGTCATATCTATTCCATGCATTGGACATCTTTTTGACAATATTTTTTATATTTCCCATGCATTATAGAGACTTTGATCCTCTCCTTGTTTGAATACAATGATTTCCCCTCTCCTTTCAAAAGTGAAGGTAGAAGGGAAGAATCTGCTCATATGGCTTTACTGACTCTTCCCGATTACTCAGTTAAGCGGTGATTGAGTGATTCTTCTGTCTCGATAGAGAATGGAAAAAGTGCGGCTTGACCATGGAGTCTCACCCCATTCATTTTAGTTGTATTTTCCATCCTCGTAAATCTTCCCATATGCTCGTTGGGGTCTTCTAGGATGCCCGATAAATTGGTGTTGTACCATTGTGATGGAAATTTGGTTTAAGTTGAAATTGTTGCCCCATAAGCAGTACATCTCGCGACAAAGTATTCATCTTGAATAACTGGCCTCCAAAAATCCTCCATAATCATTTATCTTTGAGGTGTCTATGTTTCTGCTTCTCTTGGAATATGTTGCATTCTTTCTCTCTGATTTGCAATAGTTGTTGATTCAACACTTTTAACCTTTCTCATATTCCTGTTGTCTTCTTTCAGTCATCAAAAAGCAGCTTGATTTGCTTAGTTTATATGCATGTAAAATCTTCACGAAATAGAACCACGAGATCAAAATTAAATATGTGGAAACATCTATATCAATTTAAGCTCATAAAATATTTTCATTAGCTTTATAAATCTTACTTGGTTAAAAAATATTTTGTGATTTTTGTTTACTTATATTATATAAGCCCAAAACCTCTCTCGATTTAACACCTCGCAGAGTCTTACGACTTTCCACTGTGGCGTATCAAATTGGTGAGTTTCTTTAAAATGAATTAAAATGATTTAAATGTTTTTAGAATTATAAATAGGTTTGATCTATGACAAAAGTGCTTTCGAGTCATCTGATGTAGTAAAAAATGGATGTAAGTCGGATATCATTCATCTGAGAGATTGATTTGGATTCTCAAAATCAACTACCCGACTACTCGAAGATCCATACTATACGAACCTTGATGATGAAGTTTGTCAACTAAAATTAAGAATAATTGTCTTAAAGATAACATGTACAACTTAGGACATTAAAAATAGCTAATACATATATATAAACTAAATTAATTTGGATTAGTCAGTTCTGTAAAATGAATACTAATAAGAAATCTTGTAAACAGTCAATTTAAGTTATAACCCATTTAAACAACCTATAAATTTGGATGCAGATTTGTCAAAAAGAGATGCACGATATTCTGAAGTGGATTTCTCCTTTTATTCACCAATTAAATATCTCTATTTCTCTCGAAGATGGGGGTTTAATCATCTACTCGTATTCAACATATTCTTTACAAGATTTGGGCATTTTTCTTTCTCAATACTTCATACCCATTTCTTGAGATTTCAAATTTCTTCTTTGACTCGGGGGTTATGCAGGAATTTCTGACCTGATTGATGACTCAACCTTAAAATCTAATAACAGATATCTCCTTTCCCTTGATTATCCTAGCTAACCGCAAAGGTCGAGTTTTCCGGCAGTTAAGGTGAAATATCGATGATTTAAATTGATAAATAATCCCTCGACATAATTATGAGTACCTTTAGGTATTTATCTAAGTGAACTCTCAAAGCACAAATAGTTCTTCAATAATGGTCCAACATACCCACAATTGAATGTTTCCTAACTCTCGGGAATCACCATCACATGTCACTCGAAAGGGCCTCCTGGAAATCGGACGGGATACAATCCTTGAATGGGTGTTTGGAAACTACTGGCATTAGGAACAATTATATGAAAAGACACATCGTCGAATAAATTCCACCCCAAATTCGGATACTTCCTTCCAGTTGTCACGGGAAGAATTGTCACTAACAATAAATTAGTAATGAGTGGAAGGCTTTGGGCTTACGAAAAATGCATTCTGATCGTGATGGAGCCTTTGTTAAATTGCACCGCTGCGATTCTGATAAGTGAGAAGAGATGAATTCCAAAAATAGTCTAGATTTCATTTAAACTCAAGCAGTAAATTGTAAAGAAATTGAAAGTTTGCTTCCAGTTTCAACATTATAACAAATTGCTGGTTCAGATCCAAGAAAAGAAAAGAAAAGAAAAAGAAAATCTATTCAAAAAATTATACAATGAGTTTTCTTCTTTAGTTCTGGAGTTCCCGAAAGAAAAATTAGACTTTACTAAAGCGTATGCGCTATTTATAACTTATAGAAATTAGGCTCATTCCCGAAGAGCTCGGGTTGGTTCCTTAAAATCGATGGCCCGGCTTCTTTGTTTTGAGTCTGACTTCTAAAGTTTGTATTATAAAGTTCTAGTGCAGTGTTCGGTCCAAGAAAATTCGAGTGGCCGAAGTAAAGGCTGGGTTTCGCGACCTTCTTTCTCTTTGTTCTTGCAATTCTTTAAATTCTGACTGATGTTTTACATCGCAACTTGTTTTCTTCGGTCTGAGTTGATTTATGGTCGCGACATAAATTCTTAGTTGTCGGCAGTGATATTTCTGGTTGTGACCTCATTTTCTTGTTCCTAGGAATTGATGTTGTGACCTCAATTTAATGGCGCGACCTCTTTTATATTTAGCGTCATTCGGTTAATATGAGCCTTTAAGGCTGGTCGTGACTCAGGAACCCCTCAGGTTGCTTGTTTTCTTGTATGACTTGGAATTTAGGTCGCAACCAAGTGTTTCTTTGCTGATGGTATGTCGCGACAATCCCGCCTTCTTCATATCTAATCAAACCTCATTTCTAAGTCTCAGCCAGTTCCGCCATTTTTCTATTTCTGGTCCAGGCCTCCTTTATTACAACTGTTTTGGAATATATGTGCGACCTCGATTTAATGTCGCGACTTGGTACATGTGTTTTCTCGCATTTTATGTCGCAACCTCGAGTATGTTTGCGACCTCATTGCATTATCGCCTTGATCCTTGGTCTGACTCCTTTCTCATGTTGCGACTTAAAATTGTTTTGTCTTTTCATTGCCTTGTCGCAACGTGGAATTTAGGTCGCGACCTAATCATTTCCTTCTCGTTTGAAATTTATGTCGCGACCTTAAAAATATGTCGCGACTTCAATTCTGCCTCTCCTGTTGCAACCTCACTTCTTAGTCACAACATTTTGGATTATGCTGACTCCTTATTGTGCAACATGAAATTCAGTCGCATTATGTGATTGAAGTCCTCCAACATATTTTATCCTGACTTGGGATTGTCTAGAACATTGCGAAAGATCCATTCAACCACTAGTTTTTACAGTGGGACCTCAAGCGGTGTGTAACATTATCTTCCTTGAAGTTCCTCCTGTCTTAGTCTGTGAAGTTCTCTTATCTATGCAATGGTTTTGTTTGCTTTGCCATCACTTTTGGTTGCAACCTTGATTCTCTGTGATACATGAGCCCTTTATGCATTTCTTGATTTTTCTTGGAATTTTCCTTACCTTTAGAATTTAACGAAAATATAAATTTAGTAAATAGTACGTATTTACGCATAAAATAGACGATTATGTTGCCAAGAAAAATAAGAAAATGGTAAAAGTGATGAGTTTTGCCTCATTAAATTCCCCCGAACTTAAAATTTTCCTTGTCCCAGTAAAAGAAAGAAAAGATTTGTTTGTCCCTCGAACAATTGAACTTTATTTTAAGAGGTTCTATTTCAAAGTACAATCTTCTCTTATTCCACCCTTTTACTTGAAAAAGGTAATTGCAGTCTCATTTTAAACTGAGAAAAAGGAATGTTTTCAACCTCTATTACAAATAAACTGCTGAATACTGCATGTAAACAGTTCAGTCAATAGATCTCGTTTTGTGAGTTTGTGTAGGTCTTCTTTTCTTTTCATCTTTTTGTTGAATTAGTTAATCTTCTGGGGATCTCCTTAGAATACTAGTAAAATTCTCATAAGCTTGTTTTTCATATTGATCTCCACTAATGTAGGTAAATTCAACCTTCAGGATCAAAGAGGTCTTTTAGGCTTGTAATGTTAGGCTTGGGTAATTGGGTAGATAATTGGAAATTTTTAGGCTACAAATTACCCAGATTCCATTCTTTCTTTCTGTATAATGGCCTTCATCTTTTCTCCTTTTCTTTCCACCTTCAACTTCTCAGCTTAGTTCCCTTTTTACTGGAACTCTTTTCATTTCTCCTTCTTTTCAAAGAATTGGAATAGTGCAATGTTTTATCTTCTTAGGCTTTCTATCCTCTTAGGGGCTTTGGGCTAGCAACTCCATACCGTTGGCATTGGGTGAGTGTTTGAAACACCCCTCCCAAAGCAATTGTTCAAGAGAGATAGGCCACAAGACAAAACTTCTTCCTTTTTCAATTTTTTTTTCTTTGACTCTACTTCTTCAATTTATTTCTCTTCATCCATCCTTGTAATCTAAAAGAAATATATTCCCCAAAACTTGTTTCTTTCTGCACATTAAACATCCTTATTCTAAAAACTAAGTAATTTGGGGTTCTTTGCTGCAGGATTATTATAAGGGGGGGATTTTAAGTTTCTCATTACTGCTATTGGAAAAAATTAGGCATTTTTTTTTTTTGTTCAAAGCAGGGAACTAGAGTGTATGCCTTTGCATATAATGAGGGTAGGTTGGAAAAGGTTCAAACTTCCAAAGATATGGCCTCTATCACTTCTTGTTAGTTGTTTTACCTAAGTTTTCCTTTGATAATATAACAAGTTACAGGATCTTGTATTTATCTTTGTTTGTGAATCACCCAGGAAGATGTTTCCTAATATCTCTTAGGTTTCAGACTTTCTTGACCATGTGCATTGTTTCCCAGATTTGTATTGACTCTTTGTCTATATACGGCTTGATCATCTTATTTGTTCTTTCAATTGTACCTTTTCCAAATTCTATAATTTAAACTTTATTCAAACTAAAACTGCAACTTCTTATTTCAATTCAATAGTTCCCGCTCTTGTTTCTCTTACATTGTTGTTCTGGATTTAAACAGTGGTCATTGTGTCCTTATACAAATAAAGCTCAAGTACATAGATTATTTCTTGCAAACAAACAATGAATGACACAAACAACACAATTCATTTACTCATATCCAATAAATCGAAACAAATCCTTATTAAACTATCGATTCAAATCAGTATTTCACGATGTATAAGTTTTTGATTGCAAAGCTTATTGAAAATAACAACACAATTCATTGAATTCAAAAGAACACATCACAAGACATTTTAATGAACTTCTACGAATTTATATTATTATGATGAATCTGATAAGAAGAGGAGATATAATTAATCTTGAATGAAAACCAGAGAGAAAGTCTCTATTCCTTGATCTAACACCCCCATATCTTACCTAAAAAAACTTCCTCCTAAGGTTGTAGCTCACAGCTGCTCCAGTTGTGATCATGGATATGACGGGAAGAAAGGGTTGAAGCAAGGTCGAAGTAAAATATTTACTCTAAGTAGGTGGTTGTGAGGAAGAGCCAGGCCCACTAATGTAGGCTCATCCTTCCTTACTCCTCTGTGAGTTCCTGCGGATGATGGGAATCTTGGGTGCCCTTCTTTGACTCCGCTTCCCATCATCCATCCCTTCACTAATAGAGCATCATTTGGAATCCTTGGTGGAGGTTGGTTTTGTTTTGAGCTCCATTCCTCCCTTATGCTGTTTGCACCTTTGGAACTCGTCTTTTTCCCTCGTCCTCCTTTTCTTCATTTTCATTGTTTATTCTATCTGCGTTCTCCCATCCTTTTATAGTGACTTGGGTTCTCAGGGGAATGAAGAAGTCTTTAAAGCTCTCTCAAATATTCTCAATAAAGAATTCAAGTAAAATTGTCAGGATCAAAGCGCTCAATGTTGTTTCCAATAAGAGATTTTTAGAGAAAAGGAGGAATCCTTAAGGAAGTTTGAACCTTTTTCTTGAGAAGCATTGAATATCTTTGAATTCCCATTTCGAAAATATGTGACCTCAATTGGTTCCTCCAAATTAGGAAATTTACAGTTTTAATTTATTTATAGCAGTCTCGGGTGAGGTTCGGATGAACCTTCTTTCTCCTTGATGCTCGCTCATGAGTTTGTCGATTGATACATTTGGAATTAGAACGGGGATTGGTTATCTGCCATGGGTGAGAATTAGGAATTGACTCTAGGGTTTAGGTAGTCAAAGAGAGAAAAGAAGGTGGAAAGTTGGGTGAAGATGCATTGGATTGGAGTTCTGGATGTTCAGTTTTAGTCTTTATGGCCCAGATGGGCTCCGAGTCGTCATTTTCTTATGGAACCCGACATTAAGGCCTAAGTTACAACAACAATTGCTGCTAAATGTCCCATTTAAATTAAGCGTATAATCGAGAAGGATTGAAACCTTTATTTATTGCATTTAGAAAATTAATTAAGTAACCTACTTAAGTTTTGGCGCGACTTGAAATGTGGTCCTAACTAACAAATTGGTGTTGCGACTTATTTCTTCCTTTCTTCAGTTTTCCTTGGTCGCAACATTGGGCTTTATTTCAGTCTTTTAGAACTCACATACTTTGTTCAGGCACGAAAGCGCAAGTCCTGACACCTAAATTCAAGCGATGGTGTTCTGCGACTGAGAAATTAGTGTGACCCGAGTAAAGCATGTAAGCGACACGAGAAATTTTCTAGTGCTTGAATTAGTTGATAGACAAAATTCAATGAACACAGTAATCAACTTTCATCATTCAGATATCACGACAAATAAGCATCAAATTGATATTGAATGAAAAAATAAAAACTCCCTCAAACTTCAATCATTCATTTCCTCCCCTGAAACAATTAATATTTAACTGAGGGTATGGTACTTCCCTTGTGGTTGAACACATATTCTATCGAAATCCTTAGATCCTTCTATTTTTCCTTACGACACAGTATCATAGAATTCGCTTGACACATAAAACAAAATAAGAGTTTAAACCTAAAGGAATCAAAAGAATTCAAAATTAGCTATTTGAACTCATTATAAACAAATAGAATCAAACTAAAATAGTAAAAATAAAAGTCAAATGTTAAAAATAGAATTTAAAAAAAAACTCATTAGGTTGCCCCAGTAAGCTGCTTTCGATTTTAGTCTTTAAATGGACTTCTTTGCTATGAATTTCTTGTTTCAACAATTTTCTTCCACTCCAGAACTAGGAATCAATCATATTTCTTCCGAATGTTACTTTGTCGTTGACCATTTACTTTACAGCTCTTCTCCGTTCTTGGTTTCAGTATCCCGCGCCCCGAAAGGTTGTACTTGACACGAGCCTTAGTAATAGCAGGACTGATCTTGCCTTGAATTCCCTCCTCAAAATCTTTTGATCATGCCATTTCTTTATCTTATCCTTGTAAATTCAAGCATTATCATAAGCTTCATTTCTCAGCTCTTCCAATTCATTCAGCTGGAGTAGTCTTTCTTCCTTAACAGCTTTGAACTCAAAATTCAACTTCTTGATGGCCCACATAGCCTTGTATTTCAATTCAAGAGGTAGGTGACAGGGTTTACCAAAAACTAGTCTTGTATGGGGACATTCAATAGGAGTTTTATATGCGGGTTCGCCAAGCCACTGTCATCATCAAGCCTTAAAGACCCGATCGTTACCTGCTTTGGAACTCCACCGATATTTTCGAGAATTTTTTTATCTCCTGTTGGAAATTTCGAAACGCCCGTTGTTTGAGGATGATAAGCGAGCTCATTATGTGTTTTATTCATATATGTTCATGAGTTTCTCAAACACTTTGTTTGCGAAATGGTTTCCTCCATCCCCAATAATAGTCTAGGTGTCTGAGTCACGCTCAGGTATTTCTTTGTAAGAATTCTACAACTGTATTAGCATCATTCTTAGGACAAGATGTTGCTTCCACCCATTTGGATACATAATTCACAGCTAGGAGTATGTATATATTTCCAAAAGAAGATGGAAAAGGCCCCATGTAGTCTATTCCCCATAAATCAAATAATTGCACCACCAAGATACCATGCAGGGGCATTTCATGCCTTTTGCTGATATTTCCCATTCTTTGGCATTGATCATAAAGTTTCACCCATTCAAAGCAATCCTTGAAAATAGTTGGCCAATAAAAACCTTATTGGAGAATTTTTTGGGCTGTTTTATCTCCTGCAAAGTGTCTTCCATAAGGTGATGCATGACATTCTTGTAAAATTTTCCCTTGTTCACTTTCTGGTACGCATCTTCTGATGATCATATCAGCTCCTCTTTTGAGTAATAGTGGGTCATCCCAGATGTAAAACTTGCTATCAGTCCTTAATTTCTTCCTCTACTGGTAGCTGAATTCTGGTGGCATCACTCCACAAGCTAGAAAGTTCACAATATTATACGAGTAGTGGAATGACAAAGCGAAATAAGCCCCGCTATCGGCAAATTTTACGCTGTTCCTTTTCTTAACTTCTTTCGCGTAGTCTTTCAGCTCTCGACCAGTGATCGGCTATCACATTGTCACAACCTTTCTTATCCTTGATCTCGGATCAAATTCTGTAGTAACAAAACCCATCGTCAGTCTTAGCTTAGCTTCTTTCTTGGCCATCAAATATTTGATTGCGGCATAGACATTATGGATAATGGCGTGGGACAATATATATGGCTAAGAATTTTCACATCACGAACACCATAGCCCGGCATCTCTTTTTCGGTGGTCAGATAATTCTCTTAAGCTTAATTGAATGTTTTGTTGGAATAGTATATGGCCCTAAACACTTTGTCATCTTTCTGTCCCAATCACGGCTCAGAACACTATAGTCATCACACATAATCTAGTGCTTTGTTCGATCTGGTTTAGCCATGACGGGGGCTTGACTAATCTGTATTTGATCTCCTCAAATGAATTTTGACATAACTCATCGAAATTAAACTTGGCATCCTTCTCCAAGTAATCTACATAATGGTCTTGCCTATTTTGAAGTCTCTAATAAATCTTATAAAGCCGGCGTATTTGAGAAACTTCTTATTCCCTTGACTGTTGTTGGTGGCATAAGAGTCTTTATAATGGAAACCTTTGCTTGAAATTATTCGACCTAACTTGAGGAATTCTATGCCCAGTACAAATCACTCTGTACCATGAAATGACATTTTCCCGATTCAAAGCTAGGTTCTTCTTGGCATGCAATCGCATCCCCGAGTTAACAGACAATGTTCAGCGGATCCATAAATTGTGAAGTCATCCATGAATATCTCCATAACCTCATCTGCTAAGTCGGAGAACATAGACATCATGCATCTTTGTAAAGTAGCAGGAGCATTACACAACCCAAATGGCATTCTTATAAAAGCAAAAGTACTATAAGGGCATGTAAAAGTAGTTTTCTCCTGGTCCTCAAGTGCAATAGCAATTTGGTTATATCTTGAATATCCATCAAGAAAGCGAGAAGTAGGGATGTCACGCTGGCACATGCAACATCGATCCAGTGAAGGCAACGGAAAATGATCTTTCTTGGTTGGAAGTATTCAATTTTTACGTAATCTATACACCCTCCATCCTATCACTTAATTCACGAGTAGGAATCAGTTCATTCCTTTCATTTCTGATCACGGTGAATCCATCCTTCTTAGGAACCACATGGACTAGGCTCACCTAAGGACTGTCTGATATTGCATAAATAAATCCTGCATTTAGCCATTTTAGTACTTCTTTTCTTACATCTTTCATAATAGGGTTCAGCCTCCTTTGGTGAACACTGATGTTTTTGCATCATCATTCAGCAGGGTTTTGTGCATGCAAATTGTAGCGACCCCTGACGTCAGGCCGAATGGCAAGTCAGAGCCAAAGAGCAAGGGACCTTCGATTTATTTCTTTTTATTTACATTTTTTATTACGTTTTCTTCTTAAAGTGTCGCGACCGAATCCCCGGCAGGCGAATGGCGGATCGAGCGGGCGGTTTACTCAAGCGTTTTCATTTATCTTATCAAAACATTTTATTATGTCATTTCGTTGCGGAAGCGGTTTCAGTTTTTGGGCAAGCCCATAATCATTTACAAATTCAATACAATTTGGTAGGCCCATAAACATTTAACAAAATACATTTACAAAGAAGACATTCATGCCTTTTCATAATGATATACAAAACAAAACATTAATTCGAAGTTCAACTATTTTGTTCACAAAATATCCCATGATCAAAAAGGAAATGATATGCATATGGCGGGGTATATACTTATGCAGCTGCGGCTTGCTGTATTTCTGGCAAGCGATCTTGTCTTCCTTCCTATCTACTCGAAACCTGCGCATAGATAAAACTATCGCTAAGCATTTTCATGCTTAGTAGTTTCTATCTGATTCTATTACAATATTCAATTTAACTTGGCATGCATTTAACATTAAACCATGCCTATTATATCAACATATACTCATGCTATTCAATTTCGCATGCTTTCGTTTTTACAATTCATTTATCATATCACAACATGAAATTTCAATGCATTAATTCAATTCACTAATCAATTTATGAGATTTAAGCGTATACATAAAATCCCATTTACACTCGTCAATGTTGGTTATTTATTTATTCAAATCCACATTCTGGCGGATTAGTTTGGTGAATCTCGCCCTTATTATCGATGGTAATGTGCTTACACATTTAATAGTGAGTCTCCATCGTAGCGGATCTGCGTTTGAACGCGCCGGCGTATGGTATCGCTAAATGCCATACACCGTTATAATCGGATGCCGATTGGTGCACATCCGCCCCAAGTGGGACATTTCTTGATACCATGCGCCATCGCCCGAAAGCGAATGCGGGTTGGTGCATCCGCGAAGTGGGACATTGGACAATTTCGGGGTGCCTTAAGTGGTCTGGGTTAGCCATCCGTCCAGTGATTCATTCGGTATATCATTCAATTCACATTTATAACGGATTCTGTTTGATGAATCCCGTCTTTATCATCATTCACATTCATTTGGTTTTCAAATATCACATTTCAATTCCATATTCACTTACGTATTATCTTTTCAAAGATATACTCATTCATGTACTCATTCGTGTACTCATTTCATATACTCATTTCATATACTCATTCATGTACTCATTTCATATACTCATTCATGTACTCATTTCATAGTTACTTGGTAAACTCTGAAAATACTTGGAAATAAAATGAAGTGGAAACAAGCCAAGAATTATCGGATCTAACCTTCTCTTCGATCTCGAACCTAGGTTAGGCGATCATCACCCGTCCCTTATCTCTTCAAATCATTCTCTTGTAGGTTATTTGATCTTTTAGAAGAAAAAAGTGGGAAAGGAGTACACGAAGCAGTCTCTTTGAAACCACACAGCTCCTTACTCCCTTTTTTCTCCTCTCTTTCTTGTCTAAAGCAGGGATGGCTCGAAAAATGAGCTCCAAAGACCACTTTGGTCTTTAAAAATCGACTTAAGTGTAGGCCATGTTTGGCCTTCCCACCTATTCTCGATTCTCATTTCCCTTTTTGGTCTTAATTCACTTTGTTTCTCATAAGGCCTTGTTGGCCCACTAATAAATCGATTTTCCATTTTAGTCTCTATTATACACTTTGGCCATTCATTTATCATAAATTCGATTATACATTTATTCTTTATATGATTGACCACTTAGGTCGCATTTACAAATTTTTCCACATTTTCCCTTTTAAGCCCAGGTTTTATTTAAAATTGTTCACTCAATTTCTCATTTTCGACATATAATATTAAATCATACCTCACGCTGATCTACATTTCCTGATTTGTCAATTTATCAATTTCCTGGAAAAACCCAAGTTTGGCTCAATTCATACCCGGAATATATAATAAAATTATTATAAAAATTCTAGGGTATTTTTGGGGCGTTACACAAATAGAAGGACTAATACCCTTTAGATCTTCAATTGACCAGGGAATAGCCTCTTTGTATTTCTTTAGAATTTACAACAACCTTCGTTCTTCATTTTCAGTCAATTCAATAGATATGATTACTGGTTTCCCCTTTTCTAGTTCTAAGAAAGCATATTTCAAATGATTGGGCAATTCTTTCAAAAATAACCCTTACCTTGAAATCCTCTTTGTTTAGTAACTTTCTTTTCCACAGTGTGAATTTTCTTGAGCATTTTGTTTTAAACTCAAAGGTATTTCCACTATTTGCAAAATGGAATCTGATAGTTCATAATTAACACCCTCAATATACTGGAAATTCATCTCATTTTCATTGATAGAATGCTAAAAGTTACAATCAGAGATCAAGTCAAAACTGAGAGGACTACTGTTATCTTCAGCATTACAATTTTTTGTATCAACATTAGAGCGTGTCAAGCTTTTGTCCAGGTTGAAGTGTATTGCTTCATTCCCCACGCTCAGGGTCAACTCACCCTTTTTTACATCAATCAAGGCAACTCCTATTGCTAAGAAGGGTCTTCCTACCAACAGAGGGACCTGGTTGTCTTTTTCCATTTTCATAACCACAAAGTCCACAGGGAAGATAAATTTCCCTACCTTGACAAGCACATCTTCAAGAACACCTTCTAGTTTAGCCATGGATCTATCAACCATTTGTAGTATAATTGTTGTTGAGGTAAGCTTCCCCAAACTCAATCTACTGCCTTATTGATAGAGGCATCGAGTTGATCTTGGCTCCTGAGTCACATAAGGCCTTCTTAAACTCATATTTCCCTTTATTGAAGCGAGAGATAGTGGAAAGTACTGAGTCCTTCACATTTTCTTCAGTAACTTCTTTGAATAAGCGCCTTCTGAGTAGTGAGTTAAATTCCTATTCCTTCCCCAACCCGATCCTCTTCTTCTTGCTCAGTATCTCTTTGAAATTTTTGCATAATTTGGCGTTTGATTGAGGGTGCCTGCGAGAATACTAATTTCTATCTTCTTGAAAGTACCAAATTTAGAAAATTGTTCTTCTTCTGCTTTACGAATCCTTTACATGGGAATGGAATTTCTTGAGGTGTAAGCCCACCCTTCTCCTTTTGCTTATGCTCTGGCTAACACCTCGAGTACACTCGGTTTGCACTTAGCTACTGTTTTCGTAGTCCTCTTTTGCCGTACTCTTTCCATTCTCTCCTCGATTTCTTTTTCTTTCTTTTGATCGATCTTCTCTTTACGTACCATTACTAGCTGTTGTTCATCTCACATACTTTCCCTGGTACGGGCGCCATCTGATCCTTTGGGTTTTCTGAGTGTCAGCAGAATCGTTTTTTTTTTTTTTGGTTACATAAGTTCGAGGCTAGGCCCTTGACTGTGTTTCAGGATTCTTGAGGAAAAAAATTGGTGTTTGATTGAAACATTTGTAGAGTTGGATTTAAGAGCTTCTAACTTCGGCAAATTTACATTCATGGAGTGTGGAAGCGACTTTTTGTTATCCTCGTGATGAAGCATTTGATCCACTAAAATGGTAGGTCACTCTTTTAACCTTGATATTCATTTCTTTGATCTCCTTGCTGCTGCTGCTAGAACCTTGGTGGATGATACCCTTGTTGGAAATTTTGTACCTGTCTTTGACCTTGTGATGATCTTCCACCATATGAGAAGTTCTCATGGTTCCTCATACTGGATTGTAATGTGTGGGCAAGTTAGGGTTTGGCTTGAAATGATAACTTCTTTATTCATTCAGGTAATTAGCCTCCTCAACTGCATAAGGATCTTCTTGATAGGTCCTCGGCGCCTTCTTATCCCATCTCTCTTGCCCTTTGCTCGATTTCATGAGCGGCGGTAGTTCTATCTTGTTTATCCATCACGTGCATTTATAGCATCCGATTTTGCTTCCATGCGGCGATCATTTTGTTGCTTCAGTGATCCAGCCCTCTTTATTGCTATTGCTTCCTGAAAATCAAAGGAGCTTTTCATGTTGCATTTGGCTCGATCTGTTTATCAAGTCCCTTACCTCCTCGCACCTCTTAGGAATGCCCCACGGCCAAGAAGCATCTATGATACCGCCCATTATCATTGAGCGATAAACGATATCATTTGTGTCTTGAGATCTATGCCATGCATAGGACGTCTCTTAATGACCTTTGTACCTTTCCCGTACGGTATCTGAGCTTTCATCCTCCTTATTTAGAACACTTATGATTTCCGCTTCATCTTCTTTTCGGTTGTGAGGATGGGGGGGGGGGGGGGGGGGGGGGGGGGGGGGGGGGGGGGGGGGGGGGGGGGGGGGGGGAAAATCTGCCTAGGAATGCTTCCACCAACTCTTCCCATGTATCAAGTGATCCATATGGTAATGATTTATACCATGTAGCTATAATATCTCTTAAGGAAAAGGGGAAGAGGTGTAGCTTTATCACCTCTGGTCTCACACCATTCAGCTTAACTATGTTTGCCATCGCAGGAATGCACTTAGATGCTCATTAGGAGTGTTATCTTTAATTACAGGATGGCCGATAAATTGATTCTTGAACCATGGTGATCGTCTTTGGTTTTAGCTGAGATTGTTAGCCTACAGCGGGTTGTCTGAGTACTTGATGTCTGCTTGGATGATGAGCCTCAGAAATCTTCCATTTACTGTCTTGAATTGGAGCCTTCCTATTAGCATTTCTTGTTCAACTATCGGATCAATTCTTTCGTACCGCATGATTTGCTTTTACGCTCCTCACTTACGGCTTTCCTCGAGCTCCTCGGCGTTCAGCACCGATTTAATTGTCTGAGAAACAAATGCGGTCGGCTTCACGTGCGTTAATTATCCTCTTACAGTGGAATATAGTGAGATTAATTGGAAAGCAGTGTTATCATAAATCATAACTCTTTTAAGCTCTCTGAGATCGGCGACAGGCGATCTGTATCAAGTGACACGTTGTTTCTTTTATAAAATGAAGAAAATGTCAATTAGCATTTCCTTAACTTTTGTCGAATATTGATTTATTCAAATCCTTCGATCCACATGCCGTAAAACTTGTTGCCTTCTATTATATAGATAAACACCTCTATAGGAGTCTTCTGACTTTCCTATGGCCATGTCGAGATTTGAATTTGGAGTTTCTTGAAATGGTCAATGATCTAAATGTTTTAGAATTATAAATGGTTTAGTCTATGACCTTTGCAAGTGCCATAGTCATCTAGTAGTAAAAATGGATGTAAGTCAGATATCATTCCACGGATATTTGAGTTTGGATTAAATCAACTACCCCGGCTTCTCAAGATCCGTACTATACGAACCTCGATGATGAAGTTTGTCAACTAAAATTAAGAATAATTGTCTTAAAGATAACATATCTGACTTAGGACATTAAAAATAAGCTAATACATATATATAAACTAGAATTAATTTGAATTTAGATAGTTCTCTATAAAAATGAACACTAATAAAATCTTATAGAAATTATCGATTTACGCATTAAAACCCATTTTAAACTTAACCTAGAATTTGCAGTTTGGATTTGTCAAGATGCTTGATATTGCAAGTTGGATTTCCTTTATTCTGATTAAATATCCTATTTCTCTGAAGACGGGGTTTAATCGGCTACTTGTATTCAACATATTCTTTTCTGAGATTTGGGCATTTTCTTTCTCAGTACTTCATACTCATTTCTTAGGTACAGCGAGTTTCTTACTTTGACTCGGGGTTGTGCGAGATTTCTACAACATGATTGATGACTCGGCCTTAAAATCTAATGAATATCTCTTTCCACTTGATTAGATCCACGGGTAACACGAGGGAGGTCGAGAGTTTTCAACATATTAAGGTGAAATCTCTGTGAGTTTAAATTGATAAATAATCCTCGACATGTTAGCAAGGTACCTTTGGTATTTATCTAAGTGAACTCTCGGAGCTCGATAGTTCTTGATAATGGTCCAAACCTTACCCACAATTGGAATGTTCCTAACTCTCAGGAATCACCATCTACGTATGTCACTCAAGGGCCTCACAGAAATCGGACGGGGATACAATCCTTGAGCGAATTGTCGAAACTACTAGTAGAACAATTATATGAAAAGACACATCAATCAAATAAATTCCACCCAAATTCTAGATACTTCCTTCAAATTTATGCGGGAAGGCGCTAACAATAGTTCAAACTAATGGAAAATTTGGAGCTTCTACAAAAAGCGCATTACAATCGACAATGGAGCATTGTTAAATTACGCTACTTGATTCGCGATAAACGAAGAGGCAATTAGAAAATAGTCTAGATTTCATTTAAACCCAGGCAGTAAATTGTAAATAAATTGAAAGTTTGCTTCCAGCTTCAACATTCTAACAGATCGCTAGCTCATATCCATGAAAAGAAAAGAAAAGAAAAAGAAAATCTATTCAAAAAATTATACAATGAGTTTTCTTCTTCGGGTCTGGAGTTCCGGAAAGAAATAACTACTAAAGCGTATGCGCTGTTATAACTTTTAGGAAATTGGGCACGATTAAGGCTCGAGTGGATTTCTTTAAAATGACCGAGAAGAAGCCACGACTCAGCTGTTTTAGGTCGCGACTTCAAAGTTTGTCGACGTAAAGTTCTAATCGATGCATTCAATCGCGTCATGGCCAAGTGGGCCAGTTGCAACCTTAACCTCTTGTTCTGAAATTGCTAAGATTTGCGACCTAATGTTTTATAACGCCTTGTTTCTTTAGTTCTGGGTTGATTTATGAAATCGCGACATAAATTCTTAGTTGTCGCGGTGATATTTACGGTGCGACCTCATTTTCTTGTTCGAAATTGATGTCGCGACCTCAATTCAATGTTACGACCTCTTTTCTATTACGACGTCATTCAGTTGTCTCGAGCCTTTAAGTTGAGTCGTGACTTAGGCTAGCAGGTTGCTTGTTTTCTTGTAAGTGACTTGGAATTTAGGTGCGTGACCCAGTATTTTCCTGCAGGTACAATTCTTCATCCGCGAGCTGCTATGTAAACCGATCCCTTCTTCATATCTACTACGCAACCTCATTTCTAAGTCTCAGCGGTTCACCACTTTTTCTATTTACGGTCACAACCTCACAGATTACGCTTTTGTTTTGGAATATATGGCGACCTCGATTTGATGCTCCTTGACTTATTTGTATTGTTTTCCTCTTGCATTTTATGTCGCGACCTCAGAAGTATGTCGCGACCTCATTTCTGTTGTCACCCACTGATCCTTGGTCCCAACTCCCTTTCTCATGTTATGACTTAAAATTTTTTTGTCTTTTCATTGCCTTGTCGCAACGTGGAATTTAGGTCGCGACCTAATCATTTCCTTCTTGTTTGAAATTTATGCCATGACCTTAAAATATCCACGACTGAATTACGCCCCTCTGTTGCAACCCTCCTTCTTGGTCATTAAGCTGTACGGCTCCTTCTTATTGTCGACATAAATTCTAGGTGCGACCTTGAGGTCAGAATCTCGAGCATATTTTTGTCGCAGCACAGGTGTCTAGGAGAGGCATTGCAGATCCATTCGACCTTAGTTTTGGTGAGGACCTCAGAGCGGTGTCGTGACATTATCTTCCTTGAAGTTCCTTCTGTCTTGGTCTCACCAAGTTCTCTTATGTCGCAACAGTTTTTGTTTGCTTTGCCCATCACTTTTGGTGTGACCTTGATTCTACATGCGACCTCTTGGAAACCCTTGATATGTTTTGCTTGATTTTGCTGAATTTCATACCTTTAAATTTCTGCAAAATATAAATTTGGTAAATAGTACATATTTCTGCATAAAAATAGGCAATTATATTTTAAGAAAAATCATAAAAATGGACTAAAAATTCAATAAGTTTTTGACTCATCAATTTTATGAAATTTATGATAAAATAGAGAAAAATGTCCAAATTATCAATTCTCTCTTTGGTTAGAATATTGATATTTAAATTCATCTTTCTTGAATCCCCGGCAACGGCGCCAAAAACTTGTTGATTGATTTTTACATACACCTAAAACTGACTAATAGTTGAAGACCAAATTGACTAAATATGATGAGGTTAATATGTGCCAAACTTCTGGTACTACCACCAAAGACTATTCAGTCTCTAGCATCAGATCCAAATACTTGTTTGCCAATTTTCCAACACGGCTACCAAAAACTAACTAAAGTCCCTAGCAACGGCGCCAAAAACTTGTTGACTAACCAACAATATAAAATAGGTTGTTTTTCCTTAGATGAGAAGGCTTCAACTGAAATTGTGTTTTGGGTCTAGATCATTGCAAGTGCACAGGCCATTCAAGGAATAGAAATGGATTTAAGTCTAGATATCATTCCCACGAGGATTGATTGAAAAATCTAAATATCAATTACCACATTTACTAAAGATCCTTGCTATTTAAACTCCAAAGTAAAAAATGATTTGGTTTTAAGCTAAAGGAAAAATGAAAATTAAATAAAATTCTATAACTATATATAAAGAATTCAAAAGAGTTGGATTGGAAAGTTCACTAGGTAAGTTAACATTGTGAAATAGATCAGTGTACAATTATTAATTTCTGCTTCATTTTATAACATAGTTCAGCCATTAGTTTAAGATATGAACTTGTCAAAGATGCAAGGTAGTATAGTTTGGATTTTTCCATACACCATACGTTTCACTAATTAGAGATTCATGTTCCTTTTGGATCATGGAGTCTAATCGATTACTTGCAGAATATAAACCTCTTTAAGATAAAATTATTTTTCCTTTTAATTACTTCACGATTCTTAAGACTAAAGAATTCTTGCCCATATAGACAGGATTATGCAAGCCTTCTCCAATCTAATTGGTATCTCATCCTTCAAATCTAATAAAATTTTCTATCTCCTTGATAAGATCTCTGCTAACACGGGATAAAGATCTTTCATTTGATTAAGGAGAAACCTCTAATCAACTAAATTGATACATCATCCAACTATCCTCACACCATGATTAAGTTAGTGATCTATTGAAGTAATCTTTAAGAGTTCATTAGTTCCATAATATTAGTCTAACATACCCCCGAATGCTTGCTCCATACTCTCGGGAATCTCCTTCTACGTAATACCACAGAGGGTTTCTTAAATCAGAGCAAGATCTGTCCTTTTAAGTTACGCGCTACTAATATTTTGAGCAGAGTAACTTCAAGAGAACAATACAATTAAATAACTTGGGGAGCACGAGACTATGACATTCTTTCAAGTCTAGCGAAATCCGATAATGAACATTGATCCGATCCCGAAAGGGCTCGATCTTTCAAACTATTTTACAAATAACATTTGACTAGCGATCGGGGAAAATTCACTAAAATTTCAAAGCAGTAAAACAATGAGCTCTAGAAAATTTCCAAATTCCATTCCAAGTCAAGCGATGTGAAACTAAAATTTTACAATGATCCCATTTCGAACTTCACACGGATCCAACATTGAACCTAAAAGAACTAATTAAAATGTAAGCTAAAACTAAATTGCGAAAAATAAAATATTAATATATAAAGAGTCTGAAGCTACCGGAAGTTCACGGTTTTGAGGCCCGAGCCTGATGCTCTAGATCTTCCTATTTATAGATTTTCAAATGATGGAAAGCACTTCGAGACTGAAATTGTGGATCCCTAAAAATCTAGCCCAATTGGTTACTTTGTCGTGACATAGAAAATTATTTCATGACATAGTTGTCATCTTTGTTCCCCAGCTCTTATCCTGGCTTGAAGTTTTTGTCACGACATGGTTTAGTGCTTTCTTCTTAAATTTTGTCGCGACATAATTTGACAATGTCGCGACATAGTTTTTCTGAAGTTGTTTAGTGATTGTCGCGACATAAAAACTTTGTTGATACCAACTTGTCCTCTTTGTTGATCATGAAAAATGTCACAACATAAATTTATTTGTCGTGACAAATATTTTTTCCTTCAACTCTTCTACTTTATGGAAACGACATTCTTTTGCTGTATTCTGAAATTC
Source organism: Tetrastigma voinierianum (assembly GCA_016808115.1). NCBI lineage: Eukaryota > Viridiplantae > Streptophyta > Magnoliopsida > Vitales > Vitaceae > Tetrastigma > Tetrastigma voinierianum. The sequence continues at coordinate 306,979 of JAEQBH010001980.1, read as the reverse complement.
TCTCTGGGATTCTTCACCTTTAATCATGACATGTTTTTCTTTTGTTCTGTGAGAGTTTCTCATAGTTGCATGTTATTTGTGTCCTTGTAGGACTTTTCTTTAATCGTGACATAGTCTTGATATCTTGCTGCTTTGTTGAGGAAATTAAACTACGTGTCGCATCAAACTACGAAGCTCATTGCTTGTGGCTTTACATTTATTCTGACAATTTGAAATCTTTGTTGTAAACAAGCTTATCTTGTATCCTCATTTTCTCTTCCATTTTCTATCACGACATAATTTTCTCTTGTCGCGATAGAGATTTCTGCCTTCAGTTCTTCATTATGTCGTGACATAATTTTATGCGTAGCAACATTCTTCTTGTAATTCTTCTCAACTTTTGTCGTGACAATAAATGTCTTTGTCACCACAAAGTTCTCATCAACCTTAAGTTGTGTTTGTAGAGACATAAAACTTCTCTGTCACAACATAGTTTTCTTCTGTTGAGACAAATATTTTTTGCCATCTTCACTTCTTTATGTCGCGACAGAGTTGTGAAATGTCGCGACAAAGTTCCACTTCTATTCTCCTTAATCAATGTCGGGACATAAAAATATTTTGCCACGACAAAGTTTTGTCTTTTGTCTTCCTTTATGTCTCAACAATCACTTCTTGTTGGTAACATTTATCAGTCAATCTCTCTCATATCGTGTCGCGGCAGAGTTGTGAGATGTCGCGACAATCATTGTTTTTGGCTTTAGTTCAACTTTTTTTTTTTTGTAACATAGAGCTGCTTGTTGCGACATAGCTTCTACTAGTTCTGTTGAGATTATGTCACGAAAATCTAGAACTATGTCGCGACATTTCTGCCTTGGCCAAGTTTTCTTCTTTTCTTGTTGGAATTGTATCTTTTTCATTTAAAACTTGAAAACACAAAGTTGGTGAAAATTCCATAATTCAGCATTAAAATGAATCATAAACTTCTAGAAATATGCAAGAAAAATGGATTAAAAATATATGAGTTTAGGACTCATCAGAAGCGTGAGGAGCTAGGCGAGGTGCTTCTGGATGGAATCTTGGTTGCTCAGAATGACAGCCTGGTTGCGCAGGATAATGTGCATGTTGACCTTTAGCAAGTCCATTTCTTGGCTAATTGAGACCTGGCGTTCTTGGGTCTCATCCCGGTAGGCATCAAAGCGTGTGGTCAAGTCATGGATCTAGTCCTCGAGTATAAGAGAAGGACTGAAAGGCTCCTCCTTATAAGATGGTGGTGGGGGTGGGGCTGGGTGGATGACTATCCCACCTCTCCCTGGGCAACCTCTCGTATCCCAAACCTAGATTGGTAGGCTCTAAGCTCTTCCTCGTTCGAGGGTTCATTGCCAGAAGTATAAACTTCCTCTAGCCTTGGTACACCCCTTTGTCTTTCTTAACCACTATTGCCTTGATTGGGTGTATCCAAGCCTCATTGTCCTCTAAGGGCACCGGCTTTGCTGTGATCCGCCAAATGAGAAAGGGGGTGCCCCGAGGTTCATCTTAACATCTTTATTATGAAGTTGATCCGCCATAACCCGGCCAAACATCAAAAGACTATCTTAATGATAACATAATTGAGCAAGACCCTCTTAGCCGTCACTTCACACACATTTGTCATTGGGATGAGATGGGATGTGATTAAGTGATGCCATACTTTGGGGATGTAGGCGAAATGTTTGGCCTTGAAGTGTACTACATGCCCTTCATTATTTAGTTTCCATGCACCCTGGTCGTTTGTTAGCATCCTAAGAACTTTGGGGTAGTTTGGGGCTTCATGGAGTCTATCCTATGCTTCAGAATTAACTGAATCAAGGTTATAAAACTCATTGATAGACTTCGCACTGAAGTCTACCAAAACCCCATGCACCAGGACCTTTTTCAATATATGAGTGGCTAAATTAGAGTAGAATTAGTACCACCATTGTGGCAGTTTGCATTAGGGGTTGCCAAAGCGCCTTCCACCCCTTATTCGGAATAGTTTTGCTAAAGAAATCATCGAGGTGGTGAAATCCCTTCTCTTTGATGAATGACCGGTTCTTTAAGATGAGGACAAATTTCTCAGCGGCAGCCACATTGACAAACTTATTTCTATCGAAATCCTGTTGTGGCTAATCCACCCTACGACTTTTCTTTGAGGTTAGTTTTTGCCTCTTCAAAGACGTGTTGGACTTAGGATTGTGAGTGTTGAGGTTATGGGTCCTAGGCTTCTCCGATTTCTACCAAACTAGCACCTAAACTCCCAATGTGCTTAAATCCCCTTTCGATAGTTAAACACTTTGAAATTAGCACCTAGGTAACTTATCGAACACTTGGTATGCACTATGTGAGACACTACTCTTGGCTTGGAATTCTAGGCTTTTAGAACCTCTAATCACCCACGGATCTCCTTCCTTATGAAAACCAATCCAAAAACACCAAGAAAAACCACTTCTACACCTTAACTCACCCGAAATCCAGAAATCATCAACCATGGGAACAATGGGAGAACTCTAGGGATTTTAGATCTGTAGGTGTTCTTATGTCTCTAAGGGACGTGAGAATCACTTGGGAAGAGGTTGGAAGAGGTTTTACAGCCGAATCTACAAAAATACCGAGAGGGGATTAGGGTTGCTTAAGGTTGGTATCCGAAAATATGAAAGAATAAATGAGCGTTTATGCTCATAAAACAGGGCAACGTCATGACGTTCAAGTCAACGTCACGACATTCCTAAGAGTTACAGAAATTCTCTTAATTCAACGTTGTGACGTTGAAATCAACGTCACGACGTTCCAAAGTGTTGAGATTTCCAACGTAGCGACGTTCTCGAGAGTTATAAAAAATGATTTTTTTCCAACGTCGCGACGTTGATATCCAACATATCGATGTTGAGAACCAATGTCGCGATGTTGCAGAGAGGTTCAATTCATTTTTTAATAAAACTTTTGTAGGTTAAAGAGAACTCCCTTAATGAGGTTCCAATCCTTTTCCAACCCTAGAATAGGTCTCTCGAGCTATCTCTCTATCCCCGCTTTGGTCTTGGAGCCTGAAAACGCAACAACAAACAATGCGATCAGGTTATAGTTTACACACTCCAAGAAAACTGTGATTTAAAAAAAATTAATACACAAAGAAATAACAATAAAAATGTTTCAAAAGCTGCCGCTAATAGAAAGAAAAACTTCACAAATGGCTTAGGTTGCCTCTCAGTAGCTAGCTTTGTTTAATGTCGTGCTTCGACTTCCCTAAATTTTAATGTCCACGAGTTGCGAGTTCGTGAAATCCCTTCTTGCCGTTTTCACGTATTGCTTTCCAGTTGATGGCCTGTTTGCTTGCATGAAAGTCACCTCCAAAGTATGGCTTCAATCGTTGCGTGTTGACTTTAAAACTCTCCTTCTTTGGGTGCATGATTTCCACTTCTGGATAGGGAAAAACTTGAGTCACTGTAAATGGTCCCGACCGCCTCGACTTTAATCTCCCTGAGAAGAGCTTGAGTTGTGAGTAAAATAAGAGGACTCTCTTACTTGACTCCAGACTCTTTCTTTACAACTATGTTTATCGTGTGGAGCTTACTCTTTTCTTGTAGTCTGCATTTTGTGGACACTCATTCACTTGAGATTCTTCTAATTCACTGAGCTATAGTATGCGTTTCTCACCAAGCACCTTACTATCCATATTATTTGCTGGTTACTTGATATGCTCAGTGTTCGATTCCACGGTGGTAGTAATTTTAAACAATACTGAATGGTGACGTCCATGGGGACATCTTTAAATGATTTCTCTGACCTCGCGCGTCGTCTATCTTTTCACTTGATGTTGTGAAATTTATTGATGGTTTTTCAGAATCAGACTTTATCTCTCTCTGTTGGCACCTATCATGGCCCATTGAGTCATGATTGTTATAGTGATAATGATGTGAGACCACCATTAATGCTACAGACATCTCTAAGCTTATTGCTGTAGTACCTCCACATCCCTATAATCCTTTGCGTGAAAGATTACAGTGAGAGTGAATATCTGTGACTATGGAAGAACTTTTATTCATCAGCTGTGGTTGGATGATATTGTAACACCCGAAATATACCCTAGTCGTTTGACATATTTAGGGTATTTTGTAAGCATCTTTGGTGATTCGTGAGTTAAATACGAAACATGGAAACGAGAACCAGGAAAGTTACAAAACAAGGACAAATTCTAATTGTCCAAAAGGGTCTAAAGAAATGGATTAAGGAGATTTGGGGCGAAGAATAAATAATAGGAATTGTTGTGTAATTCACAGAAACATGGAGGGACCTTTTTGCAAATAATGAGCTTAACCCAAAATGGGTTTTTGGAGGGTAAACATGGGATTTTAAGACCAAATTGGTCTCATGTTTTAGCGGGAAGAGGCAAGTAAAGAAGGGGAAAGGACAGAAGAAGAGGAAGAAGATGGAGGAGCCAAGATCAAGGCCAACAAGGTATGGAACTTTGGATTTTTGTATGGAAACTAACCTTCATCATGGAATTAAATGGATCTATGGAACTTTAAGGCTTTGTATGATTAAGAGTTTGTCTCCAAATCTAGGGTTTTGTTAGAATTTATTCTAACCTTGGATTTCTTGAATTTAGGGTTGGTAAAACCCCATATGTAACAAGATAAGTATGGAATCCTCCATTTTAGGTTGGATTCATAGTTAATTGAAAGCAGCAGGTTAGGGTTTAGAATAAACCCTAACTAATCATCATGGTTGGTTTTGAGGATGGGTCGTAACCCATGTGGAATGATTTTGGAGAATTCATGAAAGAATTTTGAAGAAAGATATGTAATTGAAGATAAATTAATTAGAAAGGAGATTTACAAGGTGAATTTGAAATGGTTTTGATGTGTGTTTGAACTATAGAGATTGAATTGGGATGGAAAATATGGAAAAATAGGTGAAAAACACACGTGCAGGAAAGCAGAAGTCGAGGGTGTACCGGTGCGAATTGAGTGTCTTAGGGTACACTTAGTGTTGTTTTCTGTGTGGAGTTTTCGTATTTTGGCGCTAAGCTCTCATTTCTTATCAGTTAAGTGATTCAAGTGGCCAATTAAAATAGACTTCAAGGAAAACCAAACATAATCTAATAGGTACCTCTAAATTGTATTACTAAATAGCTGACCGATTCACTCGAAATTGGGGCCATTATGTAGCTTAATTCACATCAGTTTAATCATAGAGTGATCAGGGAGTTGTTTCGGAGCGTATCTTGAAGTGAAGTGCTCCGATTTGGGTGATTCCAGTTAGATAGAACCCTTAGCACCTTATATTTAAAGTACAAAAGATCCAGTGTCAAATATCGAGACAAGTACTGGAAAATAAATATTTCATACTGTTCCTCAATAAAATCGGTAAGCTAGGCTAGTTGGCATGAAATGCCATAACTTGAGTTTGGATGATCTAGTTAAGTTGATTCAATTCCTAAGAAAAATAGATTCCTTAGAGGACTAGAATATATGAATGATGTGTTGATAGACATCATATCGTACAAGTATCTGAAATGCCATAAGGAATAGGCATGAAACCTGAATATGATATGAAACCTGAAAACGATCTAAAACATGAACATGAAAAACAATATGTCATGATCACAGAATGTGATTAAGAAAGGTTATAAGTTCTGAAAGACATATGACGGTATGACTACTGGGGCCAAAAAATGAATGAGTGGGCGGCTTTTACAGTGCTTCGGCACTCACTGATCGGTGCTTTGGCTTGCTCTTCTTGTGCTCACGGCACTCGCATTGCGTGGGCGAGCACGTCGCATTTGTATGGTGCTACGGCACCCAGTCTTTATGTCGTACCTTGGTGCCATTATCTTCAGCGTCCTACTCATTTCTTATGATTGAATTACAGTTAGTCGGTGGGGCGTATGATAAGACAGATAAAGAATAAGAGTAAAGATAAGAAAGTACCTGCAATATACGTCGTAGTACCCACGGTTACTCCACCGTATCGATTAAGCTCGGTAGTACCTACGGTACTCGTGTCGGAAAATAAAAATAAATTCTATAAAATAAGTATAAGACCCCGGTCGTGCCCTCTGAATACTTCCATATAATGAATCTGTGATCTGTACCTCTGAAGGTAATAATAAAAAATTATCTGCATACGTCTGATCTGACCTTGTATGTGCTATGATCCTGATCTGTTCCAACTTATCGTACCTACGGGTACCTTCTCACAAGAATAAGCTCCGTATAAGATCTGAAAGACAAGAATAAGCTCCGTAACACAAGTATAAGATCTGTAAAACTAGAATAAGTCCTGTGACACAAGTATATACGCTCTGTAAGACATGTATAAGATCTAAAATACATGTACAAGTTATACGTAATACCGATATAAGATCAGTAAGAATAAGTATACGCTCTTAGCCAAGACATGTATAAGATCTGAAATACATGTATAGGATTCTATAATACATGTATAAAATCCGAAATACATGTATATGCTCCGTAATACCAGGATAAGATCCGAAATACCAGAATAAACTCTGTAGTACAAGTAGAAGATCCGTAAGACAAGGATAGACTCTGTAGTACAATTAACCTTTGGATGTGTCTAGGTTTGATTTACATAGAAAATCCATAGGTTTATCCACCTTGTGTTGATCTCCTCTAGAGCTTATCTAGGACCTTCTTTCATTCTTGCTTTGTGTCTTAGTTGTCTTCTCAAGTTCTATTATGTCTATCTTGTGTTGTTCCTAAAGTTGTTTCCTTGCTTCTCTCTTAGCTATTTGTTTGGTAAATCTCAAAATAATGCTTACTCTTTTCTCTATGCTTTAAAAGTTTAGATTGCTTCATCTTGATCTGACAAGCTTCAAGATTGGTTTTATTTCCCTTGTTGTATAAGCTTGATATTGGGCCTTCAATGTTTTTTTTTTTTGTTTTTTTATTTTACTTAGATAAGTTTCAAAAGTTTATCTTTTTTCTTCTAAGCATGCAAAAACATTTTGTTAGACCTTGTGGTTGCATAAAGGTGAGTAATGTTTTTTGGGGTCCAAATGCGTGTATATGTCCTACTAATGAGGCTTTAAAAAAGAATAAAGGCTCATGGAATTCTTTTTGAGTGTGTTACTCCTTTGATTGTTTGTCCTCTCATAAAAAATATATATATAGATGGAATAAGGAAAATCCCAATTTTGATGTGTTTCATTGCTCTTAAAAGGGAATCTAACATTGAAAGTATGAATTTGTGTAAAGCCATCTTAGTGATCCTAAAGTGAATATTTGATCCTAAGTGGTAAAATGTTTGTGTTGTTTTACTTTTTGTATGAAGAAAGTAAAGTAAACTCTTCAATGTAAATTGCAAATGCAAATATATGTTGTTTTACTTTCTATATGGAGAAAGTAAAGTAAGCTCTTCAAAAATGTTGTAGAAAGTGAAGTTCATTCAGTTTGAAGGGATTCAATCAAAAATGAAAATAAATGACCTTGTAAAACATAATCAGGTCTAGAGAGGTGTAAATTGACTTCAAGGAATTCTTTCTCAATTATGTTGGTTTGATTCTATATAGACTAAATTATTGTTTGAAGCAATAGCTGCCACGAGCACATTTAGAATCCTGTTGTGATACTAAAAATTTTGTTTGATTGTTGAGACTATTTTCTACAGTTTATCTATCATAAAATATTTAAAAAAAATATTCAATTTGGTCTAAATTGCTGCAAATGCACAAGTCATCAAGTAATAAAGTGGATTATAAGTCCAGATATCATTCCCACAAGGATTAGTGATAAAATTTAAAGATCAATTACCCATACTACTCAAGTTCATCACTATTTGAACCTCTAACTTGATGAATGTACTAACTAGCATAACTGAACTAAAAGTACTTTTGTTAAATTTTCTTTAATGAAAAGGATATTCAAATTAAAAGGGATTAGAGGCTTCATTGAGATTTAATAACAATGGGAATGGGATTAGTGTTATGATCATCAATTTCCATATTGTTCAAAAACAAGGTAGTTATGGGCTTGAATTATATATTTATCTAAGAGCACAGTAATATAGCCTTAGAATACCTCATGACACTATAAATTTCACTAATTTAAACACCATATTCCTAAACCAGGTCCATGGGTCTAAACATTTACTTTTAGGATTTGATCCTCTTTAAGAATTGGTTGTCTTTCCTAAACCAATACTCATCAACCATTTCCTAGGACTGAAGTCCACTTGCCCCCATAAACAGGGTAACACAAGCCTCCCTAAAAGTAATTGGTATCTCACTCTGCTATTTGGTCAGAATAATTACTCTCATCTTACATACGAATAAACATTCTCTCAAACTGAGATGAAACCTCTAAGTATTAAACTAACAAATCAATATATGGTCCTTATTCCTCGGGAACACATACATTGTCACTCGGAAGAGAACCACTGAAGTCGAGAGGATTAGAACATCACAGCGATTCTGATCTAAGTCGAGCCAAAATGTTTGTGTTGTTTTACTTTTTGTATGAAGAAAGTAAAGTAAACTCTTGATATAGAGTACAAATGCCTGCAAATATATGTTGTTTTACTTTCTATATGGAGAAAGTAAAGTAAGCTCTTCAAAAATGTTGTAGAAAGTGAAGTTCATTCAGTTTGAAGGGATTCAATCAAAAATGAAAATAAATGACCTTGTAAAACATAATCAGGTCTAGAGAGGTGTAAATTGACTTCAAGGAATTCTTTCTCAATTATGTTGGTTTGATTCTATATAGACTAAATTATTGTTTGAAACACTGCCACCAGAGACTTGTTTAGAATCCCCAGCAGCAATGCTAAAAATTTTGTTTGATTGTTGAGACTATTTTCTACAGTTTATCTATCATAAAATATTTAAAAAAAATATTCAATTTAATTAAATTCTTTTGCCGTACACAAGTCATCAAGTAATAAAGTGGATTATAAGTCCAGATATCATTCCCACAAGGATTGGTGATAAAATTTAAAGATCAATTACCCATACTACTCAAGTTCATCACTATTTGAACCTCTAACTTGATGAATGTACTAACTAGCATAACTGAACTAAAAGTACTTTTGTTAAATTTTCTTTAATGAAAAGGATATTCAAATTAAAAGGGATTAGAGGTTTCATTGAGATTTAATAACAATGGGAATGGGATTAGTGTTATGATCATCAATTTCCATATTGTTCAAAAACAAGGTAGTTATGGGCTTGAATTATATATTTATCTAAGAGCATAGTAATATAGCCTTAGAATACCTCATGACACTATAAATTTCACTAATTTAAACACCATATTCCTAAACCAGGTCCATGGGTCTAAACATTTACTTTTAGGATTTGATCCTCTTTAAGAATTGGTTGTCTTTCCCTAAACCCAGTACTCATCTGACCAAAACTCTCTGGGAATTTGAAGTCAGCCCTTTAATAAGCGAGGAATTAACCTGAAGCCTCCTAAAAGTAATTGAGTATCTCTTTCACTTTATTTGAGGTGAATAATTACTCTCGTCTTACATACGCATAAACATTCTCTGTTGAGATGGAAACCTCTAAGTAAACTAACAAATCAATATATATAGTCCTTATTCCTCGGGAGACACACTTGTTGTCACTCGAGGAAGAGAGAACCACAAGAGTCGGAGGTTAGAACATCTTTGTGATTCTCGAGAACTCACTTCTGTGTCACTCGGAGGGGTCCTTGAAATCGGAGGTACAACTCCTTCCACAGAACACTAATGCCCAGACAGGTTCTTAACAAGAACAGTACCAATTAGATCAATCCAATATTCAAACCATAACATTCATTTTAAAGTACTATAAAAATTATAACTAAACACCAATCCCTTCCTAGAGGGAGCCTAGCCTTCCATAACTAGATCACAAGTGATAATGACTAGTTGATCAAACAAATTCATTGAAACTGTAATCAAAACTGAATAAAATGGTTTCCATAAATATTTCTAGTCTCTACTAAAATTCAAACATAAATGAAGCTTGATATATAATGATCCCAGCTCAATATTGCAGCTAAGATCAACAACTCTAATCCTTAAAATTGAAAAAAAATAATTAAAATAAAAGAAAAAAGATAAAAATATGTACAAAAACTTAGTTTCTCTCCTCGTCCCTTGAAGATTTTTGTTCTCGATGATGTGATAAGTCTAAAACTCATATTTTTTTAAGCCAATTTTTCATTCATATTCCAGGCTTAAAAGTCCAAATTAATGTAAAATTATAGAATCTTAACTCAGACTTATGTTTTGCATAAATTTGAAGAAAAAAGAAGAAAAAATCAATAGAAAATAAGCAAAAATCAGCACTGTGCAGCAAAAGAGCAATGTTGTGAAATCGCTGCGACATCAACTCAATGTCGCGACATTGCATGGAGAGTATCATGACTTTTACTTCAATGTCGCGACATCGCCGTGACATCGGCTGAAGTGGGAAGAGTAGAAAACACCAATGTCATGACATCACCACGACATCAGCTGTAACATCACACATGACTACAAAATTCCAAGTCAATGTCGTGACCTAATAACACAATGTTATGACATCAGAACACAACCTCAGCAGCAATGTCGCAACAACATAAATGGCTTATATCAACATTCAATGTCGCGACATCACAGTAGCAATGCACGACATCAAATCAGAGTAGCTAAGGCTAAAACACTAGAGACATCTCATTTGTAATGTCTCGACATCAAGATTCTCGCGACATCGACACTTAGCATTAGCAACATCAGAGCAATGTTGTGACATCGCCAAGACATTGCAAATAGAGGCAAAACAAAACAGTAATGTCGCGACATCACCAAGACATTGTATATAATTTTCTTTTTATTTTTTTATTTTTGTTTTGTTTCTAGATTTATTTTTCTTTCTTTTAGGATTAGAATAGTAGATCTGAGCTAAATTCAAGTTGGATTGATTGTAAATCAATGCTTCATTTATGTATGAACTTTAATGAAATCTAGAAATTTTTCTGGAATTCGTTTTACTTCAGTTTTGATCAAAATTTAAATGAATTTGTTTGGTAAACTAGTCATTGTTATTAATGATACAGATATGGAAGACTAAGCTCCCTCTAGGAAGAGTTTGATGTTTTGATTATTTTTTGTAATATTTTAATGATACTTTATGAATGAAAACAGGAATGATTTTATTAGTATTGCTCTTATATTGAGCTGTTAGGAATATCGGTGTTCTATACCCCAAAAGAGTTGTATCTGTGCTCTAATTTCCAAGAATCCCCCTGAGTGACATAAGGATGGACGACGTAAGAGGAAATAGTAGTCACTTAGGGGTATATTGTACTTATATTCATTGAACTAATGAATTCTAAATATCACTTTGATGTATCATTGGTGAAGATCTAATCTCTTATTTCAAGGTTCCTTCCTAGGTGACAGCAGGAATGTGTTCTCGAGGAGTAAGATCTGCATACTAATCTATCAGTTTAATCTTTATAAGTTTTACCTCAATTGAGTAAAAAATAATCTCAATCCCATGTTAGCTAATATTCTAATCAAGGAGAAAGAGAATTTTAGTCAAATTGATGGCGGAGGTACCGATTGTATTGGAGAAGGCCTGCATTTTCTTGTCTATGGAAGCAAGCAATTTCCAGTCCTAAGAGATGGTTGTGAAGTACTAAGAAGGAAAAACAGTCATATCTTAAAGAGGATCAAGTCCTAAAAGTAGCTTTTTAGACCCATTGACCTGGTTTAGGAATATGTCCATACAGAGAGTTAAATGTGTAGTGTCAGGAGGCATTCCAAGGTTACACTACCCTGCTCTTGGGCAATTCCATAGTTTATGTCTGTAACTTTATTTTTCTTTAGAAAATTTGCAAATTGATAATTACAACACTAATTTCATTCCTAGTGTTATTTCAGTCCAGTGAACTCTCTAATCTATGTATTTTAGAATTTCTTTACTTCTTTCATCTAATTTATTTTAGAAGTTAAATATATCCTGGAAAATAGAGTTTCAAAATAGTGAGGATCTTGAGTAGTAGGGGTAGTTGATCTTTAGATTTTCTAATCAATCCTTGTGGGAATTATATCTAGACTTTAAAAATCCACTTTATTACTTGTATGACCAGTGCACTTGCAGTAATTTAGACCAAAACCAATTTTAATTGAAAATTATTACATACACAGTAGAAAATAGCCTTTATATACATGATCAACATCAAGTTTTTGGCGCCAATGCCAGGGACTGAATTAGTCTTTGGTAGCTGTGTTGAAAGTTTGGTTGATCATCACTATTTTGGTCTTTAACAAGTTTTTGGCGCCACTGCCAGGAACAGAATTAGTCTTTGGTAACTACATTGAAAGTTTGGTTGATCATCACCATTTTGGTTTATAACAAGTTTTTGGTGCCGTTTCCGGGGATTGAAAGAAAATTTAAAGATCAATATTCTTGCCAAAAAGAGAATTTCTAGTTTTGACATTTTCCTTTTACATTTATCAAATTTTTCTAAAAAATTATAAAAAGGGTTTTAAATGCAGTAGCTCATTCACCTACTTATCTTTTATTGAGCTAATCATGATATATACAAGTTATCTACTGATATAACTTTGATCTCTATGTATTTGCATTTTAGGCACTTCATATATGCATAGAAGGCTAGAATCAAAACTATTACCAATGGACACTGAAATTGAGAGAACTTTGAGAAATCTGAAGAAGGTGAAAGCAGCAGAAAAAGAAGTTATGGCGGAAGCGAAGGGTGATCAACATATACCAGCCAGAACGATGCGAAGTACACCGAGATAGAAACCGATGGAAGATTTGCGGAGGCGAGCATGAGAAATGGAATGCTTTCGGTATGAGCAACCACTCATTAAGGCCAACAATTTTGAGTTGAAGCCTGCTCTAATCACCATGGTGCAACAACATCAATACACAGGGCATCCTAGTGAGGTTCCTAACGAGAACCTTGGCAGATTCTTGAGGATGGAAAATATAGTAAAGCTAAATGGGGCCAGTCTAGATGTTATTAGGCTACAACTATTCCCATTCTCATTGAGGAATATAACAGCCAGTTGGTTCGAGTCTCTACCATACGAATCAATCAACAACTAGGAGGAGCTGGTTGAAGCTTTTACCAACCCTCACATCTAAAAGAAGAAGATAGATAATAGCTTTCAAACAAGGAGAAGAAGAAAGCCTCTACAATGCTTGGGAGAAGTATAAGAAATTGTTGAAGAGATGTCCAATGCATGTCATTGACCACATCACCCAAATGGAAATTTTCTATCATGCAATGAACTACTCTTCGAAGGAGTTCATTGATGCAGCCTGTTATGGAGCTTTCAAAAGAAAGAGTGCTGAAGAGGCCAACCAACTTATTGAGGATTCAGCCAAGAGTAATTATAGAGCTCCGTCTGAGACTTCAAGGAGCAGCAGCAAGATAAGAAGAGGTGTGATTAAACTAAACAGGATATCAGTAATAGAAACAAAGTAGGATGCACTAATGAGCAAAATGAACTATCAGGAAAGAAGAAGTCATTCAAGCCAATGCAATGGGAATAGAGGAAGGAGGAGAGTAGAAGTGCATAGTTGATGAGGGACTTGCTCATCGATTAGAGGAAGCTTAGTTTGTCAATAGAAATAGGAGCTTCAACTTTAAGCTCAACACCAACCTTCCAACCCACTACACATCAACATTGAGAAACCATGAGAACTTCTCATATGAGTGGAGTCACGGCAAAGATTAGGAACCGGTGCATAATTACGTGATTATGCTCTACATAGTTTCAGTGATACTTGATGTAGTAGCGAAGAGCTTAAAATCAAGGCCAAATGAGGTCCTAGTCTTTTGAGGAGCAAATGTTAAGCTTCATAGGTGAGAACAAAAGGCGTGAATATCCCATGAGCAAAGTTTTTCTTAGCTGAAAAGTAGCATTACAGGAAAACAGCATGTTTTAGGCTGACGCTAATGCATCTTTGAAAATAGGCACCGGAGTAGAGCTGATTAGCCTTGAATATGCGGAATCAATCTAAGGATCCTTTCCCTAATGACACGAGAATAATCTAAAAATTTGTATGGCAATTACCCAAGGGCTTTTAGGAGTGGCCAGGGCAACTATAGAAAAGAAAGAGATGAGAAGGAGGGAATTTAAGAAGGAAGAGAAAGTAGAGACTTAAAAGGAAAATGACTTGACCAGTTTAGAAATGACTGAAGAAAGAAGAAAATCTAAGCTGTAGCGGGAGCAACAAGTTGAAAAGGGAGAATTGAAAAAGAAATAGGAAATGCAAGCTTATAAGCCTCCTACTCCATTCCCTCAAAGGCTACAAATATCCAAGATGGAGGATAAATTCTCTAAATTCTTAAACATGTTAATGAAGATAGAGATAAATATTCCTTTTGCTGAGGCATTGGCACAAATGCCTCATTATGCCAAGTTCATGAAAGATATATTGAGCAAGAAATGGAAGTTTGTTGAAGAAGGAGTGTTGAGCTTGACAGTAACTTGCAGTGCAGTAATTCAGAAGAGTTTACCATTGAAGATGCAGGATCCAGGCAGCTTCACTATTCCCTACACCATATGGAACTTTGAATTATGAAAAGCATTATGTGATTTCGGAGCAAGCATCAACTTGATGCTATTATCTGTAGTGAAGAGACTCAATTTGGGGGAGCTTACTCCTACATCTATGACTCTGCAGATGGTAGACAAAACCATGGCTCAGCCAGAGGGAATCCTTGAAAATGTACCGATCAAGGTGAGAAAATTTATTTTCCCTATGGACTTTGTGGTTATCGACATAGGAGAAGATAAACAAGTCCCACTGCTGTTGGGTAAGCCCTTCCTTGCCATAGGAGCAACCTTTATTGATGTCAAGAAAAGAGAGCTCACTCTAAGGGTGGGAGATGAAAAAGTACACTTCAATATGAATTAGAGCCTAAAGCAGCCTGATTTTGAGAATGCTGATTATAAAACTATTGAAACAGTAGTTCCCATCAGTTCTGAACTGAGTAATGATTGTAAGATTCAGAATTTGATGAATTTCTAGTATATTGAGGATCTTGATGTTGAATATCTGAACTCCAGTTTTGAATTAAAAGAAACAGTCTTGAGTCTGAATGAAAACAGTGCAGAAAAATCAAGTAGCAATAAAGATAAGGCCCAAATGACTGAAAAAAGTTATGAGGGGTTAATTCTAAAAGAAATACCAAAACACTTGAAATTTTCCTTTTTAGGTGCAGAAAAATCACAGCCTGTAATTATAGCAACTGACTTGATAGTAGAGAAAGAGCAAAAATTGATTAAAATTCTTAGAAAGTATAAAGAAGCCATAGCCTGGTCAGTGGAAGATTTGAAAGGAATCAGTCCTTCTATATGCATGCATAAAATCCTCCTTGAGGAAAATGTAAAAACATCAATCCAACATCAGAGAAGACCGAATCTTGTTATGAAAGAAGTTGTCATAAAATAAGTACTAAAATGGTTGTATGCAGATTCATTTCACGATCTCATCTGACACTCCAAATGACCCGGTTGTGTGGTTCCCGAGAAGGGTGGATTCACATTCGCCGAGTAAGGAAGAATGATGATTCGACAAGAACTATAATGAGGATGAAGAGTATGGATTGACTATAGAAAATTGAACATAACCACTAGAAAGGATCACTATCCTTTGCCTTTTATTGATCAAATGCTGGACAGGTTGGTAGGATACTCTCATTTCTGTTTTCTTGATGGATATTATGGAAATAATCAGATTGTCATAGCCCCTGAGGACTAGGAGAAAACTACCTTCACATGTCCTTATGAAAACTTTGCTTTAGAAGGATGTCATTTAGACTATGTAATGCTCTTACCACCTTTCAAAGGTGTATGATGTCTATTTTCTCATATTTGGTAGAGGCTACGAAAATCTTCATGGATGGCTTCTTAGTTTATGGATCCAGTTTTGAGAACTGTTTAAAAAATTTAGAAACTGTACTTCAGAGATGCCATGTAACTCCCTAAAAATACCCTAGAATTTTTATAATAATTTTATTATATATTTCGGGTATAAATTGAGCCAACTTAGGCTTTTCTGAGAAAACTGATAAATTGTTAAATCGTGAAAAGTGAAATGAATATGTGAGCATATGATTAAATATTATATGCTAAAATGAGAATTGATTGAACTTGGAAATGAACCCAAGTGAAAAATGGCAAATTTGGAAATTTGTAAATGAGAACCTAAGGGTCTAATGAAGAATGAGCTTAAGTACCAAGTAAATTAAATGATAATGAAAGTGAAATAAAGAGTTAAAATGCCAAAAATGGAAAATGGGATTTATTGAGTAAGCCAAACAAGGCTTTAAGAAAATAAGGGATATTAGACCAAAAGTGGTCTAAGAAGGTTCATTTGAGCCAAAAACGTTTTGAGAGCAAAGAGGGAGAGAGGATAAAGCTAGGGCTTTGGAAGGAAGTGATTTTGGGTGGGAGATCTTCCCATTTTTGGTGCATAAGTGGTCAAGAAGGAAGAAAAAGGCTAAAGCTTCAAGTGCAAAGAGATTTGAAGGTAAGGACCAAACCCTAGATTTCTTTTAATGATGTTTGGGTTAGAAAAACCCTAATCCATCCATGGGTTTCGCTCATGGTTGGCTTAGGATGACTTTAGAATGTCTTTAGGAGTGATTTCCATATTTTGGTTGGAGTTTTTAAGGGCTTTTGAAAAAAAACGCAAAAAGGAGAAACCAGGAAAAATTGGCATTTAAAGGGGCCGCCATTTATGAGGGCACCCTGCCGTGTGAAGTGCTTAGCCCAGTAGCGAAGGGTTGCCTCATCGACGAGGCGAAGAGACCCTGAGCCCCCTTGGGGTTCGCGGCGTAGCCCTACTCTGTAGGCGAAGTGCTTCAGCGTAAATTAGCCAGCGCGGTGAAGTCAATGTTCTACAGACCAAAATTTTTATTTTGTTTAGAAAGTCAGGTATGCGTGCGCGATAGATTAAGGACCTAATAGAATTATTAATGGGGTTCAAATAAGGATAAAAGTAAAATAAAAAACACAGTACCTCGCTGCCTCGACCGCGGAGCATCTTCGACCCGGACTTAATGTAACCCAGGCTAGTTAACGAGAATTGATCGACATTCCAATAAAAATGTATAATAATTGTTTATCCGCTAAAATTGGCATGATTATTATTATTTAGGGATGGGTGAGGATCACTAAACTAGGACAGTCGAAGGAAAGGAAACTGGCCAAGCCCCGACGGTTTGTTCACTGACTCTATCCTTATTTCAAGTGTTTTGGTAGTATACCAAATAAATCTGAAACGATTATATGGAATGAGTATATCTTGAAATTATATTACGAAAGTGCATATGGATTTGAAAATTTTATAATTGAAATGATTGATGATTAATTGCATGTGAAAGATTAATCAAATTGTAAACGAATTGGTCAATTCTTGACATCTTGAATTGAATCGATATACTGAATGAATAGCTTGGTGGGATGACTCAATCGGCATGAGTCGTAGACGCGAGGGTGTCGATGTCAGCAGGCGGGATGCACTAATCGGCATTCGTCATGATGGAGTATGGCATTGAAGAAATGTTCCCACTTGGTGGGATGCACCAATCGACATCCATCATGATGGTGTATGGCATTTAAATACCACATGTCGGGGTCCACCAATCGGCATCCGATATGATGGGAGATCCAAATTGTGAAATGTGTAAGCACATTACCGAATGATAAAAAGGACGGAATTCACCGAACGGAATCCGTCATGAATGTGAATTGCATAAAAAAAAGTGAAATAACAAACTTGATAAGTGTATATGGGATTTGTAAACAAAACACATCTTCAAGAGTGTACATTTGAATCTCATGAATTGAATTGTGGTATGATTTATTGCATGTGAAAATGCATATATTTATATGATCAATGATTTGTAAAGTGAAAGCATGCGAAATGAATAAGCATGAGTATAGTTTGATATAAAATGTATAATTTTATGATAAATGCATGTCAAGTTAAATTGGAAAATTGGAATAGAACTGTATAGAGCCACTAAGCATGAAAATGCTTAGCGTATAGTTTTTATCTATGTGCAGGTTACGAGTAAACGGAAAGGTGGCCAAGTGCAAGAAGCGCAGAGTCATAGAGAAAGTTGCGGAGTATAAGTATATACCCAGTCATTTGCATATCATATCTTTTGAACATGTGATATTTTTTTGGACAAAAAGTGTTGAACTCTGAACCATTGTTTTTGTGTATCATTTTTTAAAGGCAAGATAAGTATTTGTAGCGAATTGTATAAGAGTAAATGTTAATGGGCCTACCATTTGAAAATGCTTTCGTGTAATTGAAAACCCTAAAATGAAATGACATAAATAAATGTTTTGATAAGATAAATGAAAACGTTGGAGTAAATCGGGCTCCGGTTCAGATTCGCCATTCGGGTCGGGCCGGGGATTCGGGTCGTGACATGTTTTGAAAAAGAAAACAACAAACAAATGAAAAATAAACAAAAAGAATTAAAAGAGCGTCCCCGGGTTTCGGTTCAGATCCGCCAACCAGGTCGGACCGGGCTCAGAGGTCGCTACATGTCAAGTGATCGGAGTGAATCATGCATGCATTACAGTCTGTTCTATGTGTTTTATGCTTCGACTTTGCATGATTCGCATTCATATTCACTAATATTCTTCAATCCACATGCTATAATGCTTCATACAACATGGCGATATCATAATCAAAAAATGATGATGGTTGATGAGAATGAGGCAAAGGAATTGTAGCCATATGGTCTCGGGTCACGTAGTGTGAGGAGACCACGCTATGGTGTAGTGACATTTCTTATTGAGAACTCTGTGCATGACGAATCGCGAGATGCGGGTATGGTTACCTCGAGTGCAGGTAGCGGGGTTTCCCGTTCAAGTGACCCTAAAGTTATGATTTTCTAGGCCATTGATGGGCCCAAGTTCCAAGGTATAAAAGGAGCGATTTCGAGACAAATGGGGGGAGATGGGAGACAGGCTGAAGACAAAGGGAGATGGATAGAGAGAGATTGGTGAAGACGAATTTCGGGAGATCGCGAAGATGGCTTTTTTTGTATTTCTTTCTCTAATTCGTGTGATGTTGGAAATCTTTCAGTTTGTAATGAAAATCACTATGAACTAACTTTTCTCTCTAGGGTTTTTCCAACCCTAAGCAGCGCGATATGGATTAATACTTTAATGTTATTAATATGGAGTAATGAATTTCTATGGTTATTTTACTCTTGAATTTAATCACATGCTATTATTTGGCCAATTATGGCATGCTAATGCTAGGAGTTTGATATCGAGAGAAGATTACTCGTAGGGACATGGGTAGAGCAACGCTTGGTCAATCAGGGAATAAAGATATCCCGCATTCCAAGTGTAGCACAAGGGTTTTCACATTCATGCATCCGGAGTCGGAGTGGAGTGAAGCAAGATGCAATACACCCATTTAGCGAGATAAGGCGGAGTTATATCTCGAGAGAGAATATCTTGTAGGCACTATCAACCCGCTAACATAAATCATATGAATATTAAATAAGTGCACTATCTAGGTGAAATCCATTAGGTGTGGTAGGCGAAGGCAAAACCCTAGGTTTTCTCATCATTACGTTAACCTGAAACTTTAATATTAGGCTTTCTTTAATTTCGTTAATTTATTCATAATTCGCTACAAGGCTGGATCTAAATATTGTCTAGGTCACTAAATCGAGTGCCAGCACCCTTCCTCTTACGTTGGAGCGACACTTGACTCGCCCTTCTGCTGTGAACTCGATCGCGCATTATGCTTGCACGCGCGGATGCGCATTTTACCCGACTTTTACCGCGCTCACAGTATTTCGTCGAGTTTTGGCGTCGTTCTTGGAGAAGTTTAGTGTTGATATTAACCAGTAGTACCATAGGTGTACTTTGGATCAATTTAATTTTATTTAGTTATTTTTACTTATTAATTATTTTTTAAATTTTATTATCCTTCCCTTTAGGTATTGTGCCTTATTTCATCTATGTTGTGACTTAGTCTAGACTTCATACTTGAGTTTGAGGCATTTAGTGTGCATACGAAGAAAGATCGCGGGGAATTACTTCCATTGATCTGAACTAAAACGGACATTACATCGATTCTGTGAGAGAAGCGCCGCCTTGACGATTTGAAATCATGCAAAATCAAGAGGATGAAGGACAGTTCCAAGAAATGATTGAACCACAGGTGGATCAGATGGACATAATTATAGAGATCAGGCCACCCGATCATTTGTACATCCAGATAATCCGCATATGCTACTTGAGTAGTTCGCCTTACCACCTACAGTTGTTCAGTCAGCAATACGAAGACCACCCATTCAAGCGAACAACTTTAAGGCGAAGGAGTAACTGCAAATCTCCTGATATATGGTTTCGCGGGTTGCACAGTAGGAATCGAATGCCTGTCGACGGTTTATTGAAGTTTGTGACACGGTCAGAGTATAATGGGAGTAACGAGAAGAAGCTCTCAGTTGCATCTATTCCACGGCATTTATCCAGCTTGGAAATTTGGCTGGCTTGTGGTTGAGTAGCTATCGCCAGTTCCATTACCTCGTGGAATGACTTAGGTGCGAGAAATTTCTAGCAAATTTTCCCACTGCCAAAGATTGCCGCAATTTGGTGCGAAATTGCTTTCACACGTTCAAGAGGAGACGGTCGGGGAGAACTTGAGTGAGGGCTGGAGGAAATTTCATGAGCTATTGAAGAGATGTCCACACAACAGGTTGACTAGGTGGATGTAGGTGCACACGTTTTATAATGGTTTAAGTGATTCAGCTAGGACAATCGTTGATGCCTCAACAGAAGGTGCCCTGATGAAAAAAACTACAGATCAAGCTTATGAGATATTTGAGGATACAACCACTGATTCTAATCAGTGGCCTCGAGTAATTAGGCACACAGGAAGCCCTTAGCGGGGGCAAACACGAAGTTCGATGAATTTGGTAAACCATGTCACACGATTAACTAAACCTTCTGACTCTGAGACGGCCAGTCTGATAGATGTAGTTCAAACTAATCCTTAGGAGATCTATGAGTCTTGTGGAGGACAACACGGTACTATGGATTGTCAGTCAGGACAGATGACAATAGAACAAGCCTGATATGTGAATCGGCTATAATCAACTCTGTGAGACGATATGGAGTAATACATATCGGAATCATAATCGGGCGAGGGTTGGAGAGGTAGCAAAATAGTCGAACAGCGAGTGTAGGCTAGAGAAGCGACGGAATAGTATGCCACGGCTTGACGGCCAATGCCACTTGAGAAGAAAGTATAGTTTGGAAAGCCTTGGCTCACCTAATGACTTCCCATAGCACATTTATGAATGGGGCTGAAGGCCACATTCGAAATCAGCCTCAGCGGTTCTGAGAACCAATCCATCAAGCTACTTGAATCGAGGCTGACTTAGAAACCTAGAAGTGCAAATAGGCGAATGGCCACATTGTTGAGCGGGGCGGCATGGATCATTACCTAGCAACTTCGAGTGGGCGAGATGAGAAGGTAATGAACATATTAAAATTATCACATTGAGAAATTAGCGAATCACGAGGAAGGCAAGGACACCATCCTAAGCACGCTTGAAGTAGGACAGTAATGGTGCGAAAGGTCACCATCAGTTTAGTTATTTTTCCCGCTCTGAATGTTGTACGTTGTGATTTGCATGTAAACGTGTAGTTAGGCAGCTCCAAACCAACAAAATTTATAAACCTAAACCTTCTATTGTTGTAGCCTAGCTACTGCAGTATAGTGGCTCTAGGTTCAAACTCAGGGATGGGTTTTCTTCACACAAATGATTTACAATGAGCTCAAAAAAGTGAATTTCAGTTTGGATTTTTGGGTTTGATAAAAATAGTAGTGTATGGTGGTTTGCAAGCTGAAAATAAAATGAAGAAAAATAAATGTTTGTGGTTTGCTATGTTCACCATGATGATTTTTGCCATGTCCTTCAAAGATTACAAATGTTTGTGGATCCCCTTATTGATTATTCGGTTATTGTAGAACTCATTCATGTACCTTTTGAATTGTTAGCTAGCACCTCATTTATCTCATCATGTTTGTTGTGTCTAGTTTGTTTTGTTTAGTGTGTTTTGTTTTGTGTCTTACCTTTGCTTGGGGACAAGCGAGGACTTAAGTTTGGGGGTGTGATGAGTATCCAATATACTCAATTTATCCCCATGTTTTAGGTAGTTTTAAGAGTGTTTTTAGGATTTTAATAAGTGTTCTACTGCACTTTTTGCTCATATTTGTATATAGGTCAAATCTTGAGGCAAAGGAGAAATATGAAGAGTATTGGAGTTAAATTGGAGCTAAATGGAGTCAAGATGTGAAAGTGTAAATTTGAAGCAGACGTTGCAATGTGGCCACTCCATGTCGTGACGTGACTAAGCCAGCATAACGAAGATATTCAGTCTCACATTGTGACGTGCGAGCCATGACTTCGCTACGTGGCTAAGACTTCAAAACCATATTAGCACCTGCATGTCCTGACGTCTCCGGTGGCCTAATGATTGCTCAGCCCACTTTTCAAGGCCAATTCGACCTAATTTTGGAAGGGCTGTAAAAGGAAATAGATTAGGACCTCCTACGGGAGGAGAGAGGAATAAGCCTCTAGGGTTTCTAACCTTAGGACAAGGCTCTTAGAGGAAGAAAATTGAAGAAGAAGAAGAAGTTTATTTCGTGTTTTCTTGTTCTTCTTTGGTTGTATTATTTCACATCATGTTTTGATTTTATTTTCTAGGGTTTTAGATTTAGTTTGATTATGATTTATGTATTTGAACATGGATTTATATTCTAATTGATATTTAAGGCATTTTTCTATTAATTGTTCTATCATGTTCTTAAGGTGTATTGATATGTGTTGTGGTTGTGGTTGAATTCAAGATCTAAGAAGTGAGAGTTGGATTAGACATGGGTAGAAACATAACATTTCACCATAGTTTAGAGATATTCATGGGTCTTGTGTGGTAGATTAGATTTCTCAGGTTTATTGCACTCTTGAGGCTTTGGGGTTGAGTAGAGATGCAAAATACCTAAATCCTATGAGTAGAATGTGAGTCATCGAGAGAGATTCACATGTGAAATAGTGAAGCTTACCATTAATAAGTGATTAGAATATTAATTGGGAATAAATTGGTCCATAAGGATTACTCAAATGAAATCTAAACACTAGGCTTTTCCCATTTCATTTCATATATTTGCATGATAGATTAGGATTTTAGTTGTTTTCTTATTTCTACCATCAAATCCATCATCTAGATAAAGTTAGGACTAAGTCAATTTCAGTACTTAGTAACCTAATCCTCGTGGAAACGGTACTCTTACTTTCAGTATATTACTTGATGAGACATGTGCACTTGTGCACATGCATAGGCGTATTATTTTACATACACGTATTTGCGCCTATCAGTGTTTCATTGAAGCACATTT
Source organism: Tetrastigma voinierianum (assembly GCA_016808115.1). Taxonomy (NCBI): domain Eukaryota; kingdom Viridiplantae; phylum Streptophyta; class Magnoliopsida; order Vitales; family Vitaceae; genus Tetrastigma; species Tetrastigma voinierianum. The sequence goes on along the minus strand of JAEQBH010001980.1, from coordinate 283,563 downwards.
TAGGATTATAAAACCTAAGGTTTTATGTTCAAACTCAAGTTTTCAAAGAATATGTAATTTTAGATTTAAAAACGAGATGTAAGTGATGCATGATAAATGATAATATCCTAAGTGCACCAATGCTATCACATTACAAAGATTCCTAAGTTTACAAAGTCTTCATAGTATGCTTGAACTTAGAATCCCGGTTTTCTTTGCTTCTTTAACTTGATTTTGATTCAAATCTTAGATGAATGATCTAGTCTTGAAGTTCATAATTGCTTGCCATCTATCACTCATCACAAGAAAATCATTAGTAACTAATTACCTTGATTTGTTATCATCAAAACCTCAATTGGGACGCACTTTCGCTTCAACAATATATATATATATATATATATATATATATATATATATATATATATATATATATACTGAGCGTACGCTTGATTACATACTTTAATCTGGCTCCTCGACAAAACATAGATTAATAGATTCAAGCATATCGACTTAATATATATATATATATATATATATATATATATATATATATATATATATTAAGTCGATGTAATCAATACCTATTACTTTTCATTTTTTTTCGTCGTAATTACGAGCTGCCTCACGATCTCACAGACACTCGAAGGCTACTTTTAAGCCATACTATACTGTAATATATATATAACTTATTATAGTAACCTAAAAAAAATCCTTTTTATCATTTCAACATTTCCTATTTCACAAGTCATCACCATTTGATTGCTTCCATTTCTACATTTGTTGAATTGTTTCCATAAACCATTAACTGACATGATACAACAAACTACATTTTCTTTATTGAGGTTTCTAGTTCAGTCAACTATCATTTCCCATACTCGTGTAATTTTATCAATATCCAAGTTAAAACCGAAAGTTACCCTTTAGGATCTTTTTTTTCTTTTTGAACAATTGACTTCTATGTTAGATTCAAGCATTTGGATGATGAAAAAAATGATCTAAAAAGTGATTTTTTCAATCATATATTTTTTAAATGAATAGGACTCTAGTGTAGCTTTGTTGATTTGGGTTATTCTTTTCTTTAAAATATTGACAACGATGAAAGTCATTTTCTTTTATTTATTTTTCGCTTTGAATGCTTTATAAATTTGGAAATGCTATTATTAAGCATTTTTTTTAATTTGTTGATTTTTTCTTACTTTTTTGTTTTCATTAAATTAATTATTTTTTGTAATTAATAAACTGATGTCAAATAAGCTAGAATCAATAAATTTTAACTCCATCTTGCCCAATCCGCTCTACCATCAACCCGATTAACTCCAATCAATATAAAATCAACCTGAGCCTTAATTGAGTTTCATAATTTAGTTTACAGCTCAACAAACGGTTATATTTATGTTTATGTATTTCATGCTCATGTTTAACTTGGGTTGGCTAAAAACCTGACCCAACTGATCCCTGTTGCAACTCTACTTCCAGTTCATTAAGAAAGGGGAAATTTGTTAATCTATATTTTTGGCTTAGAAGTCAAGCCCTCAATGGTTTGGGAATTTTGTTTTTTGACTAAAATTTTAAAGTAAGTTGTCTTGAGATTTAAGATAAAAAATACAAAAATATATTGGCTTTCATTTGGGTGAAATTATTTTATAAAAAGAGACAATCAAGTGGTCACAAAGTGGGACCACAAGAAATGTGGTCTTTGATTTGAACGACCACAATAATTTGGTCACAGATAATGACCACATATGTTGTCACAAATATAAATTTGCGATCACAAATCGTGGTCATTATATGTTTGTGGTCGTAAGTTGGTTAAAATATACCATGAAATAGTTTCCTTTTTAATGACCACATTAACCGTCTCTGTTTTTGTGACCACATCTTGGTCACTAAATTTATAAATATTTCATAAATATTAATTATTACTTAGAAATTAATAATTTTAAATGTTATATAAATATATATATATATATATATATATATATATATATATATATATATATGTTTGACGTACTGAATACCTATTAGCTTTTCATTTTTTCAGCTGCACTACGGCGCTGTCTTTAACGATCTCACAGACACTCGAGCTACTTTAAGCCATACTATACGCAGAATATATTTATAACTTATTAAGTGAGTAACCTAAAAAATCCTTTTATCATTTCAACATATCCTATTTCACAAGTGTCATCACCATTTCCGGATTGCTTCCATTTCTACATTTGTTGAATTGTTGCCATCACCATTAATGTGCTATCATTATCGTTCTCGACAAGCCAATTTTTCTTTTATTGAGGTTTCTAGTCTAGTCAACTAACATTTCCCATACTCGTGTAATTTTATCAATCTCCAAGTTAAAACCGAAAGTTACCCTTTAGGATCTTTTTTTTCTTTCTGAATAATTGACTTCTATGTTAGATTCAAGCATTTGGATGATGAAAAAAATGATCTAAAAAGAGATTTTTTCAATCATATATTTTTTAAATGAATAGGACTCTAGTGTAGCTTTGTTGATTTGGGTTATTCTTTTCTTTAAAATATTGACAATGATGAAAGTGATTTTCTTTTATTTATTTTTCGCTTTGAATGCTTTATAAAGTTTGAAATGCTATTATTTAGCGTTTTTTTTAATTTGTTGATTTTTTTTAACTTTTTTGTTTTCATTAAATTAATCATTTTGTAATTCATAAATGGATGTCAAATAGTTTTGTAACTCAATAAATTTTTTAACTCCATCTGGTCCAATCTCGCCTATTTTGATCAACCTAATTAACTCAATCAATATAAAATCAACCCGAGCTTAATCGGAGTTTCATAATTCTAGTTTGGGTTAAGCTCATCGGGTTGGGTTATATTTAGGTTTATGTATTTCATGCTCATGTTTAACTTGGGTTGGCTCAAAACCCGACCCAACCGATCCCTGTTGCAACTCTACTTCCAGTTAATTAAGAAAGGGAAAATTTGTTAATCTATATTTTTGGCTTAGAAGTCAAGCCCTCAATGGTTTGGGAATTTTGTTTTTTGACTTAAATTTTAAAGTAAGTTGTCTTGAGATTTAAGATAAAAAATACAAAAATATATTGGCTTTCATTTGTGGGGTGAAATTATTCTATAGCAGGACAATCAAGTGGTCACAAAGTGGGACCACAAGAAATGTGGTATTTGATTTGAACGACCACAATAATTTGGTCACAGATAATGACCACATATGTGGTCACAAATACAAATTTGCGATCACAAATCGTGGTTATTATATGTTTGTGGTCGTAAGGTGGTTACAATATACCATGAAATAGTTTTCTTCTTAGTGACCACATTAACCGTCTCTGTTTTTGTGACCACATCTTGTGGTCACTAAATTTAGATATTTCTATAAAAATTTAATTATTATAGAAATTAATACTTTAAATGTTATATAATATATATATATATATATATATATATATATATATATATATATATATATTAAGTCGATTTAATTGAATACCTATTACTTCTTCATTTTTTCGTCGCACTACGAGCGCCTTTAACGACTCAGTGTACACCGAAAGGCGCCTTTGCCCATACTATAACTCGGTGTAATTATATGATTAAAAAAAATCTTTTTTATCATTTCAACATATCCTATTTCACAAGTCATCACCATTTGATTGCTTCCATTTCTACATTTGTTGAATTGTTGCCATCACCATTAATGTGCTATCATTATCGTTCTCGACAAGCCATTTTTTCTTTTATTGAGGTTTCTAGTCTAGTCAACTAACATTTCCCATACTCGTGTAATTTTATCAATGTAACACCCCGTCCCGAGAGAAACAGATGCTATATACGATACACGAGGCCAGAGGCAGCACTAAGTCATTACATCAGAAGATTTCGTGGTACTGCGAGACATAAACGACTTTAAACCCGGGATTGTTGTAATGGGGATAAGGGTAAAATTGTCATTGCAGTGCCATCACGAAAATCATTGTCATAGAGACGCCATAAGAGGACTCTAAAAATGCAGATCAAATATTTAAACGTCAAGGGACTAAATCGCAACTGGCCGAAGTTTCAAAATATAAAATCGAAAAATGTTGTTCCTGCACCATTCGGCCTCAAAGTCTGGCCTCCTCTCAGCAAAACCGTAGAGCGAGTAAGGAGAGAGCCAAGATGATAAGAGATGAAGAAGGATGAGGAGTAGTTCAAAACCTGCAGACGTCTGGGCCAGAACCACAGACCGATTCCCAGACTTCTAAGAGCGAGAATAACGCTCTCCTTTCGGTTTGCAAGCCATAAGAAAGAAGATACTAACCTTCGAATCAAGCAGTAGCGCATGGCAGTGAAACCCCAATCGGAGAAAATAAACACGAATCATCAAATTATACGACGTTGTTAATCGCCAGATTTGGGCTACTGAACGATACGATTCGACATCAATCGGTACGAACGACAAAGCAGTCAAAGAAAAGTCGGCGAATTGTTGCACTGATAAGCTAATTTTGCGCGATATGTCAAATTGGGGTATAAGGCATTGGGGACGGGAGCTTAGTTCGAAAAAAAAAGTGAAGAGAAACACATTCCTGGCCATTTTTCTCATAGCTAGCCTCAGACAAGAAATGCTTACGCTTTCCTCGCTTCAACCATTTGTCGTATTTTTACTATAACTTGCTCATTTCTGATCCGATGGAGGATTCAAGTTGCCGGGTTAAAAATTAGACTTCAAGTGAAAATCAAACCCATAAATAAAAGATCGTCAAATTCTTATTATAAGTGGCCTAAAAATTTACTCTTCAAAGAGTGTGCTACGCAGAAGCCAATCACAGTTCTCAGACAAGTGAATGCTATGTTTTCCCTGCTTCGACCATTTGTCATATTTTGACCATAACTTGCTCATTTATTATCCGATTTTGAGTGATTCAAGTTTTGGTTAAAATAGACTTCTAAGGGAAAATATATCTGAAGGAAGTTCAAGCAAATTGTAAATCCCAGCGCCCGTAAAATTCGCTCAAAGTGGAGCTATGTGCAGATCTCCGTCACAAATCGAAATATTATCTGGGGATTTAAAATACAATAACTCATATGCTATTGGAGGGTTTTTGTAGGCTTAATTTTAAATCGAAATTTAAAGAGATGTCATTGATATATAAAGGACTGATCTGGTAGCTATAAATTCTCAAGACCGCTTAATAATTTTTGAGTCATAAAGTCTATAGTGATTTATTAAAAAAGGTTTACTTCAAAATGAGCGGGGTTTTTAGTGCTTAAGCGTAATTTTTGTTCATTTTACTTTTAAACGAACGTATGGTGGATTAAAATGGAAGCTATGACACGTATACGTTATTAAAAAAGTAAGCCGACTATCTGACTTTAAACTGAATTCGATTGCGAAGAAGCTGGATCGTGAGCGTGAACTCAGAGTGTAAAAATGGATGTTTTGCAAATTGAGTTTTAAAAGGGATGATTTTGATGTTAAAATGAAAAGTTTAATGTAAATGTTTATATTGCCTAAATGAAAAGTTTTGATGTAAATGAAAAATTTAATGTACATGTTTATCTTGCATCAATATATATATATATATATATATATATATATATATATATATATATATATATATATATATATGGTATATGTTAAATTATATATGTACGTATAAAAGGCAGACATGAAAAGTTTAAAATGTGTGTTAATGTACATGTATATTTGCATATATATATATGAGTTTTCATGAGTAAAAGAAGGATTTAAAATTTGATTTATAAACGTATTTCGATAAATGTTTCATCGACGGTTACCCTAACCCCATACGATCAAGTATGACCGAGTATCTACGAGTGACTTGCCGCAAGGATTTAGAGTGGTAAAGTTATAGGTTACTAACCGAGGGAGGGAATTGCTGCCTGTAGCAATATCCCCGCGACGCGAGCAAGTGCAAGCATGACTGAACCCTACGAAGCGTGAGTTTCTCCGCAGCCAGAAATGGGTTATGACTGGAATGTGATCGTCCCTCACCGCGCATTCGAAACTCGCTCGGGCGCTTATTCCCTGGCTCCATCGGGAAAAGAAAGAAATAAAGGAAAGAAAGCTGGCGCAAAATCGTTTAAGGTATAAATGCATTTTTATCAGATAAGTATTTATTATAAACAAAGAAGAAAAGTTTGAGGCATAAATGAATTTTAATTGTATAAGTATTTATTACTTTGATATATACTGAAAATGTTATCTTAATGAAAATGTACACTCACTGGACTCCTTTAGCTCATTCTTTTCCATATGTTTCCAAAAATATTTTCAGAACTCGGCATGCGCCACAATGGCAGGGACACCCTCCCGCAAGTGTGTTGAGTCAGCCATCGAGGAGACGACGCATGTAAACCTGCATTGTATAAATAGTTTGCATATTTTATATGTCGTCACTTTGTCATGTGTATATATGCATATATGGATATATTTGGAAAATGAACTACTTAGGCGTTTCATTTAAGTCCTATTTCAAGCCCAATATTTTGATAAAAAAAATGCATGGAATTGAAGAAGTTTAGAATGTTTTGATAATTGAAACGAATATACGAGGCGTGTATATATTTGGGTTGATTGACAGTGGACAAGGAGTCCTAACAAGGAAGTTGGAAAATCGAGGGGAGCCAGGAAGTGTTTTTAAATGTTTACGCAGGGGATTCAGAATCGGGTTCGAAATGCGAAACTCCTGGGCTAATTTTTCTGAAAATCCATGTTTGAAAAAGAAAAGAAAAGAAAAAAAAAAATTTACCACTTCGCTTCCGCATTATTTTCTAAAGATATGTTAAGGATTGTATGTGGGTTCGCCTCCATGGATTTTATTTCCGATCATTATGAAAAGTTTCTATATCCATTGAGTGTCTGAGGTCCCCTTGCCTACGCAGCGGTATGCTAATCCGGCTCTGATCCTTCAACGGTATCGAGCCACGCTTTGGAAAATGTTATAACGATTTGAAAATTTTATGTTCATATGGATTGTTTTAATGTTTTACTTTAAATCAGATAAATTATTTATGTGATTTAAAATCATATATGCATTACATGGTTATATTAAATTTTAATTCGATAAAGTGCGTCTGTCGAGTCGACTCGCCACTGTGAGAGCTCCTGAGGCATTAGTACCACCACCCGAAATACCGAGGTTTCATTTATAGGAAATAATACTAGATCTTTTGAGTTGGAAGGTCTAGGCAAAAAAAGGAGTCTTGGACTTTAATTTCAAAGATTACATTTGGAGGATAGGAGAATAGTGTGAGTGAAAAGATCATAAAAGTCGAAAGAACAGAGGCATGTGTAAGAGTCCCACTATCATCAACACCTGTGAGAATATTAATGTAATGTAACCGACTCGTCTGGGTGGGAGTCTATTCGCCTGAATGAAAATCTGTTACTACTTCAACATGGAAATGATAATGTTCTACTGGGTTCAAATCAGGACAGCAATCAGAGGACATGGGAGATCGGGATATCGAGAATCGGGCAAGGTCAAGGATGATTGTCAAAAAAAAAAGTCAAGAAGACGATTCTAATGATAGATTAACATATAAAATGCATGATCTTATACATAATTCCTACATTGAATCAATTGTAGGATATGAGGTCCTTTATTCCAAGAAATGCCATGTCATGTATCAAGAGAAAAGGGTCATGATCAAGGTTTTTGAAAAGTTGAATCCAATGATAAAAGATAAAATGGAAAACCAAAAAGGTCCATATCATGGCTCAAGAGGTTTGTCGTAGGTTTTAGTCCGTAGACTGGGACCACGTGATACTTGGCCAAATTTCACACGCATGGCCGTAGTAGAGGCCGCAGCTTAGGGATGAGAGGAGCATGGGTTTGAAACTCTGTGCTACACACAAATAAAGACAAACAGAGCCGGGTCAACGTGGCCTGCGGAGGTTCCAAAGTAGCTACCAGTATTTATGGATTATTTATCTAAACCTTCAATTGAGTTATATTAAGGCTTCAAATTTATTAAATCGATGGGCTGATTCTAGGTTGATTTTTGATAAGAAAATTGAAAAGAAAGAATTAGACATAAGGATTGTCAATTTAGTCAACTCCTGATGTTAAATTAAGTGATGTTGTTTGATTGGTTTTAATTGATTTAATAAGACATTACTTGAAATGCTTGGAAGGAATTAATGGAATTAATGGAATTAAAAGTTGAATAGAAAATGAGATGAGAGGGGTTAGGCCAAGAAAGTGGTTTAATTGGAAATGCATTGGTTTGATTTAGTTAAGTAACCAAATGACATCGATGAATTATCAAATATAATTGGTTGAAAGAAAATGGAAGAAATTGAAGTAAATAATTATGAATGTGTGACATGTGATTTGACTACCTTAGGAGAAGATGGAAAAGTTGAGTTTCCATTTATTTTAATCAATTGGAAGTGATTACATGCCTAATGGAATGTGTGTTATTAGAAAATTAATGTTTTAAGAAGAAGAATTGATTAGCATATAAATGTAATTTTGCTAAGGTGAAGGGCATTTTATGGTTTTTTCACTTTAAGGATGCTAATGGCTTGATTTAAGGCTTACAAAGATGTTGTCATGAGCCTTGATTTAATTGGAAGTGAATTGGATAAGTTGAGACTGCATGATGAGGATGTTCCCAAGACAGCATTCAGAACACGGTACGGGCATTTTGAGTTTCTAGTCATGCCAATTGGACTTACGAATGCCCTAGCCGCTTTTATGGATCTCATGAACAGATTTTCCTGAGTCTTACTTAGACTGGGGGTTTGTTATCGTGTTTATTGACGATATAATGACCTTATTCAGCAAAGGAGAAGAAATCAAAAGAGCACTCTGAGGATAATTCCCGCAAACATTTCGAACATCTAGCTATATGTTAACTCGCAAGTGTCCATTTTGGCTCGACAAAGGTAGCCTTTTCTTAGACAATATAGTTTCTACAGAGGGGATCTCAAAGGGATCCGTAGAAGGTCGTAAGCCATACTAAATTGGAAACTTCCTACGAGTGTTACGTAGATAAGAAGTTTTACGGGCTCGCGTGGTACACATAAGTTCTCGAGGGACGCTCTAAGATAGCCGCACCTTCACTAGACTGACAAAGAAAGAGGAACCGCTATGGTCGAGGCTTGCCGCCAGAAGCCTCGATGAACTCGAAAGGAGATCAATTCTCGGCCCAGCATTTCACTTCCATCGGGTAAGGGATGGTCATAGTTGTATCAGGATGCTCTTGTGCAAGGCCTAGGCTGTATTAATGCGTAATGACAAGGTGATTGCATAGCGCTTCTATGCAATCAAGAAGCATGAACATAATTATCCTACACACGACCAACCAGCGTGACGAGGCTTGCCTCTAAGGGATATGGAGTGCATTACTTATATGGAGTGCCCCAGAGGATTTTTACGCATCATAAGAGTCATAAAGACTGCTTACACGTATGAACCGAACATGACACGCAGGGAGATGGATTGAACCGATCAAGGATTATGAATGTACCATCGAAGTTCCTTATCGCACTTCGAGGGCCGTGCATCTTCCTCGACCATAGAATCGAGGTCCTGCGCGTGGACTGAACTCGATGTATCTCGTGAGTACCGGGTTAGGGCCACATTTCATGTACGTCCCGATTGATAGACAGGATTAGAGAGCTTCATCTTGATCCACGCATAGTGAAGTCGAGAGGTGAAGCAGAAGCCTGGGGCAACGAGGGGATTTGTCATTTAGAGAGGATGGTACCGTGGTCATGGGACGTAGGTCAGGTGTGTACCCTGATGTAGGTGATGAGGAGAGAGATTATGGAGGAAGCCCATTCCTCCGCTTTATGCTTAAGTATCCGAAAGACAAAGATGTATCATACCCTAGCGAACACTATCACTTAGTTCGCATATAATAACAAAGATATCGCCAAGACAGGCGGCCCTTTACGAGGATCTTTTTAAGGACGGAAATGTCGAACTCAAACAGGTTGACGAGGTAGGCGAAAGGAAATTAGTAGGTCCGGGGAATTGTCCAAGTGACTTGTGATAAGATCAGTTATAGTGGATAGATCGGTAAATCGTGACAAGACCGACGTAAAAGTTATGCGGACAACCGTCGTAGAGACTTGCAATTTGAGATAGGTGACCAAGTTTTTTTTTTTTTTTTTTTAAGATTTCACCTTGGAAAGGTGTGTTGAGATTTGGGAAACAAGGCAAACTTAGCCCAAGGTATATTGGACCTTATGAGATTATGAGCAAGGTGGGGCTAGTAGCTTATAAGTTGAAGTTACCCCCAGAGTTATCAAGGATTCATGATACATTCCATGTATCGATGTTGAGGAAATATATCCCAGATCCTTCACATGTGTATTGAGAGAACAACTGGGCAGAAGTAAAAGAGAACTCGACTTATGAAAAGATACCGTGCGCATTGTAGATTGCAAGGAAAAGGTGTTGAGGAGCAAAGTGATTCCATTAGTCAAAGCATCAGTGGCGTAATCCACGGTATGAGCGCAGTTTACTGGGGAGCCGAGGTCAGATGCGACGTCATTACCTCAATTATTTCCCTAATGAGGTAATTCTCCTTTCCTTTCTTCGAGTTTAGTTTATTCATTTCGAGGACGAAATGTTCCTAAGGAGGGAGGATTTTGTTACACCCCGTCCCGAGAGAGGCGCACATGATACCGTAGGGTGCATAAGAGCACTATGTCACATCAGAGTATTTTGGAGACTAAAAAGTAGAGATGATAAATGATGGAAACCGATTGTTGTATGGGGATAAGGGTAAATTGTCATTAGCAAAAAGAATATGAAAATCATTAAGTGTAGAGATGGCCAAAGTAGGAATTTCAAAAAAGCTGCATTGAAATATTTAAATGTTTCGAGGACTAAATTGCAATTAGTGAAAGTTGAAAATATAAAAATGGGAAAAACAAGAGCCAAAATTCATTTGGTCTCAAAGTCTGGGTTCTAGCAAACCAGAGAGGAGATAAGGAGAGAGCCAAGAGGAGGAAGAGAGGAAGAAGAAGGATGGCGGCAAGCCCAAAACTGCAGACATGTCTTGCCTTGTAACCATGTGTAATCGGATTCTAGATCCCTGCGCTTATATCAGATGCTCCTTTGGTTCAGGCTCTCAGGCAAAGAGCACACGAACCTTCGAATTCGTTAGTGGTTATGAGAGTAAACCCCAATTGGGAGAAAATAAACAGCTAATCATCAAATTATACGATGTTTAAAAAGAATTGGTGGTATTTAAGTGTCAATGATACGATTATATCAATCGGTATGTTCGGATTGGTTAGGTTTTGAAAAAGAAAGTGAGGGAATTGTTAGGAATTGATAGTGAATTTTGTGTGATATGTTGAATGGGTATATGCATTAGGATCGAGTTGTTTAGAAAGGGGAAAAAGTGGAAGAGAAACACATTCCGGGTCATTGGCAGTAAAATTTCAGACAGAACGCCCGTTTTCCCGTTTTCAACCATCATCGATTTTTACCATAACTTGCTCATTTCGATCCGATTCGAAAGTGATTCAAGTCGCTGGTTAAAATAGACTTCAAGGAAAATCAAACCTATAGAAATAGGCATCACAAATTAATTATAAGTGGCCTAAAATTTACTCAAAGCTAGTACTATGTGTGTGCTCCACCTGTCCCAGCTTCGTGACAGAAATGCTCGCTTTCCTGCTTTGACCATTTGTCATCATATTTTGACCATTTGTCATGGCTTGACCATAACTTGCTCATTTATTATCCGGGACGGAGTGATTCAAGTTTCGGTTAAAATAGACTTCTAAGGGAAAAAATATATCTGAAGGAAGTTCAAGCAAATTGTAATCCCAAAGTGCCCAGAAAATTTGTCAAAGTGGAGCTATGTGCAGATTCCCTGCTTCGCTAAATCGAAATATCTAGATGCAAAATACACTTCCTCACTTTACGGGTCGAGGGCTTTAGAGAAGGAATTTTAAATTGAAAATTTAAAGAGATGTCATTGGATATATAAAGGACTGATCTGGAGAGTTTCATAAATTTTGAAGCACTGTTTGAATAATTTTTGAATACAGTCTATAGTATCATTGGAAAAGCGTCACAAAATGAGTGGGTTTTTAGCCGCTTAAGGTAAATTTGTTCATTCGCTTTAAAATGAACAGCAGATGCTGACAAATGGAAGTTATGATTAATGGGCACGCGGGGTTTTCAAATAGTGACTATCGGATTCGGAAACGGGAATTGGCAGAAGCAAGCTGGGATTGAGCTGTGTGAACTGAGGTAAAAATGATGTTTTGCAAATTGAGTTTTAAAAGTGAATGATTTGATGTTAAAATGAAAAGTTTAAAGTAAATGTTTATATTTCCTAAAATGAAAAGTTCGGATGTAAGTGAAAATTTAATGTACATGTTTATCTTGCATCAATATATATATATATATATATATATTTATATTAAATTATATATGTATGCATATGTTAAGGCATTATGAAAGTTTAAAAATGTGTAAAGAATGCATATGTATATTTGCATATATATATAAGGAGTTTTCATGGTAAAAGAAAGGATTTAAATTGATGAGTAAACGTATTTTTGATAAATGTTTTACCGACGGTTACCCTAACCCCCATATGACTGGCATGATCGATATCGGTCTATGGGCATTTTAAGTCAAAGGTAAGTGATTTCAGAGGTGAAAGCTTATGTGCTACTAATCGAGGAGGGAATTAAAGGCCTGTAGCAATATCCTTACACGCGATAAGCGCCAAGCATGACTCGAACCCTATGCAAAGCGTGAGTTTCTCCGCAAAGATAAATGCTGCTATGACCTGAATCGCGGATCGTCCCTCACCGTCGCACTTAAACTCGTTTCGGGCGTGGTTTATTCCCCTGGGTTCCATCAGAAAGAAAGAAATAAGGAAAGAAAGTTTGAGACAAAATTGTTTAAGGTATAAATGGATTTTTATTGTATAAGTATTTATTATAAAGAAAGAAGAAAAGTTTGAGGCATAAATGTTTAAGGCATAAATGGATTTTAATTTATATGACAGACATTTATATATAATTAAATGTTACCTGAATTTAAAATGTATACTCACCGGGCCTTTAGCTCATTCTTTTCCATAATACAAGCCTTCCAAAAATATTTTCTGGCAGTGACCTCGAGACAAAGCGCCTGCAGAGCACTCCTCGTGTGCTGAGTCAAGCTCACTATGGCACGACGCACGTAAACCCATTGTATAAATAGTTTGCATATTTTATATGTCGACTTTAGGTGGGTCCACTCGGGTCATCTCGACGCAGGGGCTGCCCCACTGATAGTTACTTGGCCACAGGGGCATTACAGCGGACCGGGACACGAGTTTGGGATAGCCCACTGGCCCCACTACCAACCCGGGCCAAGAGCTCGCCAGAGCTTTAACCACCGACCAGATCTAAGCTCACGGTCCCGTGTCTCACGCCTACTGAGGCGAAAGAACTCCCGCAGCCAGTGTGATACCAGGAGGCGATCACCCCTCGTCGGAGCTGGCCAAGGGGTGGGCCCTTACAAAAGGCGCCCTTATATCACGCGCCCTCACCTCACCCACTCCGACGGCGGCCGGCGGTCCAATCTACGCGCTATCCTAAATTGGCCGCGGGTTTCTTTCGCTCCGCGGCTCGAACCCCGACCATGAGCCAGATACCCATTCTTATGTGTTCCCACTACCAACTGGGCTAGTAATGTAAGACCCGAGAAATTCCAAAATTTCTAATAGCGGCAAAGTCAATTTTCATTACAAAATTTTAATTACGCTTAGTTCAGAATACCCTCTAGATCTCGATGACTAAACGATTGCACCGCTGAATCGTCTCGCTAAATCTAGTTAGCACGTGAAATTTCGCAATTTGCTTAGATACGGAGTCGGCACGCTTTCGAGTAAGTATCGCAAGGCTTTGGGGCACGTGAATCGATTTTCGATGCGACGAAGCCAAGATAGCATGTACTCATGTACCATAAGCGTACGGCAGCAGAACGACGAAAATCGACTACGGCGCAGTCAACATCAAACTGGTAAACGCAAGACATACATGTCATTTAGACCGACGGTCACTAAAGACAAAAATAAAGGCACACGGCCGTCTTCCTAATTTTAAGTGAGCCAAAAACGTGAATTTGGAGAATGGATGCAGGAGCCTCTAATTTTCTGATCTGCAGAGAGAGTCTCCCGACTTCTCTCAGATTCTAAGAACCCGACCGTCGATTCGGGAACGAGCAGCAGGGAACGCCTGTCATGAGCGCTACGCGCTGGACCCCGGGCTCATGAAGCCTGATAACCCAAGCATAGAGGATTTTCTCCCACTTATTTTTACCCCATTTGGTTGCTTTTACGTTTCTGTTAGCTGGCGCTGCTGAGGCCATTGATTCCAACCCAAACACAACCTAATCAAAGGAATTTATTTGCATTTTCGGGCACATCGCCCAGAACAATTAGGGGCTGTTCGCTGCGATGGCGTTAATTCGCATTAAATGCTTTACTGATACGCACGGAACGATCATGACGCACAGCTCACTACTAACCGTTTTGTGATTTCTCCTGAATAGTAACGAGGGTTTCACTATTCTGACAAATAGTTTCTAAAATATATATTTTCGAAGATTTGGTCAATGAGTGATTTAAATTAAATTACTACAGATGATCATTAAATTCTTCAAGCTCGAGCTAATTTGATGCGCGATTTTAAAGCTTTTATGTAAATATATTCACAGATATATTCAGACAAGGATGGATCGAATTTGAACTTTATTACACGCATTCCATACGCACCTGAACATCCTGGCATCATGGTGAACGGAAACATGACAGACAGCCTGTATAGCGCTCTATAAGAATTTAAAACGTAAATTACTCCGAGTATAAATTCAAACTAAATAATATATCACCGTCGAAATACTCAAATGATATTTATTCATCTATAAGAAATTAATAAATTAAAAAGAATATATCAACCGTCTGAGCGCCAGCTGATATTTATTCATCATGTGGTAGTCCATTAAAACAATTAATATATATCAATCGTCTGAGCTACCAATTGATATATATATATTCATCGGAGGCTATTCACTAATAAATTAATAATTTCATATTTGTGCTTAGCGAGCGTGAGAGAGCCTAAGGAGGGCCTCTGGATCCTGTGCCGATTCACGCACATTCAAGAGGATCACGCATTCGGGCTTTAACGCTCATGAACGAACATCAGACCCGCACTAAAGGAAGAATTTCCACGTAGTGCGATTCTCCTCCCATCGATTTTTAGCTCACCCCGTCATGATCCCCCTTTCAATAAGCTAGCGGAAATGGCACATGAGGAGAAGTACTCCATCCTGCACCACGGATTGTAGAAGCAGTGCCTGGATCGCGTCTCGCTCGGACGTGATATTCAATGCATTAGAATTTTCCTTAATTTTAATATACGTCAGATAAGAAGAAACATTCAACTCTCAGAACTATCGGCATATACCGACTTCACGGTTAAGATGTGACATGAGGATCATCAGGCCTAAATGCCCTTACACATCATGTGCAGGATTTGATCTCGATATATTGAATATAACCGGACCGCTTTATGTGCTCTATGCGTATTTTAATTAGTAGAGCCCCCGTACAGCCGGGCACTCGCCCCGACTGCCGGCGTCGGTAACCCGACCTCCACTTGTATTCCGCGGTCGGGACGGTAGTCAACGAACCCCTGGATTGGGGGTGTCGCAGCCTGCATCGTAGCTTAGGCATACGAAAGACTCAAGTGAGCTCCGATTGTAGATCCATCACCACAAGGTGGTATGGTGTGGAGTATAGGTTTACGGGAACCTATGGATGTAAAATTTGTACTTAAGCCATTAAATGTAAAACATCAATTAATTGTGCCAAGTGGTTCAATGTGTTGAGTTTAGGTGTTTCTGAATTACCTGGTGAAATCACTTAAAACTAAGCACACTACATGCACGTGTGTTTATGTGTTTTGTGTGATTTTGTGAATCATTTGGTGATTGTGTGCATAACATGATTTGTAACGTGTTATAATGTCAAGGTTTCGTGATTAGCACATGATGAGTTGGGGGCCAAATACTTAAAATATTTCGTAAGGTTTACAAAGTATGAACTTGAACTAAGGAAATAAAACAAAGTAAATTCATAATTTATTTTATTAGAGAAGGTAAGAATTTAATTTTCAAGTAATTTTTACAAGGTAAACCCGATTTAAAAATTAAATGTGAAATAAATTTTTGCAAAGTTTATTTGGGTTGTAGGAAAATAAGAAGAAATATTAGAAGTAAAGAAAATAAATTTTTGTTAAATTTATTTGGTTGTATGGAGAAGAAAATAATTTTCTAAGATTTTACAAGTGGAAAAATTGAAGAATGTGGAGAAAATAAATTTTTACAAATTTATTTGAGTATTATGAAATGAGAAAAAAATGATTTTTGCATTTTAGTGATTTTTCCACTTCTCTGGAAATAAAATAAATAAAACATTTATAAAGAAAAAAATATTTTTTTGAGCAGAATGCTACACGCCCATTTTATAGCAAGTGGTTGCGGTTGCAATACGCTGTATTGCGTAAAGAAAGAGAATGGAGAAATAAATTGTATTGTAACTTAAAGGCTCGAGAAGAGGTATCGCAATACACCGCCGGAAGGGAGGTGTATTGCAATAGAAATTGTATTGTGGTCGGGAGGGTCAAGTAGGAGGAATCGTGTCGCAATACAAAAATCAGACATGGCGTAAAGAAATGCGGGTCGACGTCGGGTTAGGCAACAGCGCGCGCTGGGCGCCGCAGCGGCAGTAAAATGGGCGCCAAGTGACAGTACAGCGGCACGAAATGGCGTGGCGGGCGCAATGACGCTACGGGCGGCAGCGCCATAGGCGCTACGGAGCTGTGCCGGGCCGGGGCTGCGGCACCGTGCACCCGCTCATCGTTCTGGCTGGACTCTGGCTCGACTCCGGTATTTTCCTGAGTCACCAAATGAACACTGTTCATTGTAAAATAAATTTTCGAAAAAAAAATATTTATTAAATTCAAATAAAAATCAAATAAAATCAAATAAATTTTGATAAAATTTTCGAAAAATAAAATTTTCAAAAAATAAAATTTTGTTGAAAACAATATTTTAAACTCGAAATTGATTATGTGATATTAACGGAAGTTATGTGTGTATGATTAATATTCTCTACTGCTACGCCCGTAGATACCGTGATCGATTTAACTACCATTTGAAATCAAGTGATCATACAGTAGTTATGCACGAAATTATACGATGGTGTGATGCTGCGACAGAAATTCAGCGAATGCTAAGGTTGTGTAATTACGACTCCAGTGATTCAAGTACGAAACGAACAAGAGCCTAGAATTTTATAGAATTAAATGAATTAAGTGGTTGGAATTTAGCACCACTTAGAAACGAACTATTACCAAGTAAATACTACTATTAGTAATCGCGATCTACTACTGTATTGGGCTAGATCGAAATGAAAGCTAAACGATTCTCAAGGCTACGTTAATCGCGGTAAATGGCTAAGTAGAGGATCTATGGCACGGAGGATTCACCCGGTACTCTGGCCAAGACCACCAAACCGCTTAATCGTAAGACACTTTGGCAGGCGCTGCAGACATAACAATGCTATAGCACAGCCGGTATAGCGTAGACAGAAGATCCTAGTAACCTCTCGAGGTTTGTGCGCAGATCATCCCTCCGACATTCACAAGGGGAAAAGATCCGATGGTGGCACCATTGGTTCAGTACGCAGAACGGTAGTGTTGTTGCGGCTACGCAGATTACCCTCTCGACGCACCGGGACTAGACTAGCTTCGTCGAGCCGGAGAACGAGGCCTATATACGGTGGAAATGGGCAAGGACCTCTGTGAGACCTTAGAGGAGTCGCAGGATGAGTTCTCCTAGGGATTGGGCAGAATGGGGTGGATGACATGTCGAGGTTGCTGCGTTAATAGAGATCCGGGACCCCTACTCCACAGCTGACCCAAGGATTACGGGACACGTCGTAGCCGGCGTCATCCCCGCGAGGGATGGATCGCTGATAGCTTACAAGTGTCGCCATCGACATAGTCAGTAGTGAGATTACAAAATTCTACACGCCAGGACGGTACTGCGGGTATTTCACAGGGGGCAAGATTTATATTTTCCCTGCATGCATACGAGTCCAAGCTGGTTTGGGCACAAGCACGGTCATAATAGCCCACCCTGTGAAAGGATTCCAGGTGAGACCAAACTTAGATCTACTTCGAGTAAGCAGCGAAGTTTGTGGATGTTTTCCAGACGAGCCACTCGACTACCTCCACATAGGGATGTGCACTCTCGTATCGAAGCCACACTCTCAGAGTATTCACTCCATCTCTATGACTCAAGATGTGATGGCAAACTCACTGAGCTGCAGAACCCCGCAGTCTAAATACGGAGCCACCGGACAAGGCCTAGTACCCAGCACTTCACCATGGGGCGCCTGGGCTCTCTAATTGCGAAGAAGATGGGCAAGACCCCTTTCGACTACGCATCACTCACGTGCGCAATGAATGGTTACGATCAAGAATCTGCACCATTACCAAGGATCGACGATTGTTTGATCGGTCGAGAGGAGCGTAGTCTACTCCAAAATAGACCTTCGTGACCGGTTACCATCAATCGAGGCTTAGTGGGAGACAGATATCCCTAAGACGGCGCTTAGGACGCTAAGCATGGGCACTTTGAGTTTACGCAGATGCCCTTTCGATTGACTGACGCGCCAACAAAGATTCTTCACGATTCCTGCGCATGTGGTGTTCCAACCCTATCCTGATCAAATACCGTAGATCTCGGCACGACATTTCTGATCTACCCCACCAGAGTGGGAGCATGAGCATCACATGAGGATTGTTTTACAGCTGTTAAGAGACCATTAGTTGTACGTTAAGTTCAGTGAGTGTGAGTTTTAGCTTACTGAGGAGAGATTATGGGACACGTGGTGTCGCACTGTGAGGTCAACGACCTAGAGAAGGTCGAGACAGAGATGAGCTCGAGAGACCGAATGTCAATCTTCGAGATAGGTAGTTTCTCGGGATCGGGCTGTGGGTATTACAGAGATGCGAATGGATCAAGTAGCTTGTCCATTCGCGGATTATAGGATCTCGCCACGGGATATGGACTCCATGGTCGGGATGCCGACCATAGAGAGAGATCGAGGATACTTGGAACACTTCGTGATACTAAGTGTCAGTAACAAGAGGGAGGATCGCCTTCCTAGTTCCTGGACGAGGCGTAAGATCTCCGCTTCACACTAGCTTCGTGATCAGGCCGTGGATCGAGCATGAGTGACGGAGTTCCCAAAAAGATGTGATCCCAAGATTCTTGGGACATCCATCCCAAGCACCGTGGTAACACGAGAAAGATATAGCTCATTCCTCTACACCCTAGTACCCGCCGAGGAACTAGTTTCGCCGGGGCTACATACCTTACAATACGCATAGCCGTAGGCCGCAGTGTGGGTCAAGTCGACAGACGTGGTTACGCAGCCAGACGCCAGAGTGGACCTCGTGTGGTGGTAGACCTATTATTGTTGATGTCGTCGATACGATGAACTGATAACCATCGGTTGACAAAGAATCAGACCTGAAAAGTAGGTTATCAGCACCGACACCTAGCTACCGATTCGCCAGAGGTTAAGGCCTTTAGAGAAGCCAAGCATGCATGTTCTTCCCTAGCACGTAGAGAGTCGACCGATAGGTCGGAATTACGCAGCGCGGAAAATCTCTCGTATCGCCTACATGGTGGAACCCGATCGAAGCCGTCACAGATGGCACACTGGCGCTCGGTGCACCCAGAGGACATTCACCACCATGGTGGAGGGGTCGAAATTGTTCTTTAGACTACGTCCACTCAGAAGACTCGTAGTTGAATCAGAAATGGGTGAGGCCCGGCGGTAAGCCGAGGAGTTATGTAATCGAGATGAAAACACACCGCCGCATTATCACGTAGACCGATAATGAAAGTATTGTGGAGTCGTGGGATGCACTCGATATATTGATACCCTTTGGAAATTGCATTGGGTAGTTGGGTTGAAATTTCAGCGGCTCGCAAATCTGGAAAGGTCATGGCCAGATAATTTGAGCTGATGCACCATCGATCGTCAAGAATCAGACCTCGAGAGGTAGCCACGGCTACACACCGTGCCAGCTTGCAGTATTACGCAAGGTTGTGAGTGATATGATTGTCCCTAATTTCTCGGACGAAATTCTTTAAGGAGCAGAATCGTAGCACCGGCAAATTCCAAATTTTCGGTCACAAGAAAGTCGTACTTTGACATAAAATTTTAATTACTAAGTTCGTAATTAATTCTCAGATCTCGTATGACGAAACGGATCGCACCGCTGAATCGCCTCGCCAAATCTAGTTAGCACGCAAAAATTTCGCAATTTGTCGAGACAATGAGTCGGCACGCTTTTTCGAGGCATCGTGATTTCGTGTCGTAAATCGATTTTCGATGCGACGAAGCTTATTAGATAAGACGCATCACGCACTAAGGCTGCGACGAAGCAGGCAAAACGACGAAAACGACTCGGCGAAATGTAACATCAACCGGTAAACGAGCACATACATGTCATTTGTAGACCGATTTAAGTCAATTAAAGACAAAAAATAGCGCACATGGCCGTCTTCCCCAATTTTAAGTGAGCCAAAAAAACGTGAATTTGGAGAATGGATGCAGTGAGCCCCAATTTTCTGATTCTGTAGAGCCGACTTCTTCTGCATTTCCTGAAATCGGACCGCCGTGGATTACCTTGTTGTTATAACGCTCTATCGCGGTTGAGCCACGCGCGTGACCTCGGGCTCATGAGTTTTTGACAACCCAAGAGGTGATTTTCTCCCACGGAGCTTTTACTCCCATTTAAAGTTGTTTTTGATGCTTTGCTACTTGTCGAAAGAAAGCTGACCTGGCCCCAAAACACGACCGAATTGTAATTTATTTGGGATTTTCTCTCAGGATACGATCGCCGTAAATAATTAGGTACTGCTCGCTGCGATAGTGTTAATTACAGACAACGCTTACTTGATACGCTTTCAGTCGGAATCTATCATGGATTGGCGTTCACCAAGCTCGAACCTAAGTAGAGCCAGGATTTTCCCAGAATAGTAAACGAGGGTTTTACTATTCTAAATAGTGTTCTAAAAAATATATATTTTTGTGAAATGTAAGCTGGCCGAAATGATTTAAATTAAATTACTGCAGATGCATCATTCACCCAAAGCTCGAACACTACGCTACGATTTAAAGCTTTACGTGAATATATCTCACGTGATATATATTCGCACGCGATTAGATCGACCTAACCCGCATACATGCATTCCATACGCACCTAACATCCTGGTGAATATGTGAACGAAATAAGCATTTGGTAATGAGTCTGTGGTAAACAAGGTTCTGAGGGTAGTCTAAAATGTAAATTATCGGAGGGTAGTCCAACTAAATAATATATCAAACCGTCTGAGCGCCCGCAAATGATATTTATTCATCTATGCAGAAATTCACAAATTGTTAATATATCAACCGGGCCGGAGGCGCGCCCAGCTTGATATTTATTCATCGCATAAGAAATTAATAAACACCAATATATATCAATCGCCTGTTTTTTCCTTCAATTGATATATATATATTCACCTGAGTATTGCCCAATTAATAAATTAATAATTCCTCATACGAGGCTTGTAGCGAGCGCGAGAGAGCTCGAGGGCTCTGGGATCCTCGAAATGGGTCACGCAGACATTCAAGAGATCATGCATTTGCTTGAACGCTTGTTTAAATCTAACATCAGACCGAACTTAGCGCGAAGAGCCTGACGCATGATTCTCCCATCGAGCCTTGTACTTCACCCTGTCATGATCCCCTTTCACAGTGGCTGCGAGTCAAGCATGGCGAAAATACCCATCCTGTGAGACCACGGATTGTACAAGTTCTCGATCGCATTCATTTGACGATATCTACACGTATTAGAATTTTCCCCCTAATTTTAATATATACGAGCAAGAGTAAAACATTTCAACTCTTGTAACTATTGGGTATATAGTTGACTTCTATGGTTAGTATGTAATACAGGATCATTGTACTTAAAATGGCCTTATTACCTATGCGATTGATCTGGATATATTAAACATAAATCGGACCGCTTTACGCTGTGCTCTACGCAGGATTTTAATCGTAAGAGAGCCCCCGCACGGCGAGATCGCCTCGATTTTCTCTAGCGCATGCCTGCAACCCGACTCTCCACTTCAGATTCGCATTGATCAGAATAAACGAACCCCTGATCAGTGTCAGCATACTTTTGTCATGTATATATGCATATATGGATATATTTTGGAATGAACTACTTAGGCTATTTGCTTTAAGTCCTACATGCCTCAATATTTTTTGATAAAAATGCATTAATCAAGAAGCTTAATGTTTTGATAATTGAAATGAATATATGTATATGTGTATATATTGGTTGATTTAATAAGGGACAAGCAGAGTCCTAACAAGGAAGTTGAAAATTGGAGATTAGTTGCTTTAAACGCTACGCAGTGTGATTTGTAAATTGGGACGGGAAAGTCCTAAAAATGTAGGAAACTCCTGCCAATTTTTCTCGAAAAATCCAAGTGTTTGAAAAGAAAAGAAAAGAGAAAACAATTTACCACTTCGGGCTCGCAAGATTATTTTCTAAAGATATGCGCCAAAAGATCAGAAAGTGTCATCTACGATTTTATTCGACTGCTTCATGAAAAGTTTCTATATCCATTGGAGTGCCGGGAGGTCCCCTCGGGTTCATGAGGTTAATCCGGGTCGGGATCCTTCAATCAATCTCCAACTTCAAACCGAAAGTTACCCTTTAGGATCTTTTTTTATTTTTGAATAATTGACTTCTATGTTAGATTCAAGCATTTGGATGATGAAAACAATGATCTAAAAAGAGATTTTTTCTATCATATATTTTTTAAATGAATAGGACTCTAGTGTAGCTTTGTTGATTTGGGTTATTCTTTTCTTTAAAATATTGACAACGATGAAAGTGATTTTCTTTTATTTATTTTTCGCTTTGAATGCTTTATAAATTTGGAAATGCTATTATTATGCATTTTTTTTAAATTTGTTGATTTTTTTTTAACTTTTTTGTTTTCATTAAATTAATCATTTTGTAATTCATAAATGGATGTCAAATAGTTTTGTAAATCAATAAATTTTTAACTCCATTTGGCCCAATCTGGCCTATTTTGATCAACCAGATTAACCCAATCAATATAAAATCAACCCAAGCTTAATCGAAGTTTCATAATTCTAGTTTGGGTTAAGTCATCTGGGTTGGGTTATTTAGGCTTCATGTATTTCAAGTGTTCTATGTTTAACTTGGGTTGGCTCAAACCCGACCCAATCGAACCCCCGTCGCAACTCTACTTCCAGCTTAATTAAGAAAAGTGGAAAATTTATTAATCTATATTTTTGGCTTAGAAGTCAAGCTCCTCATCGAAAGTTTGGGAATTTGTTTTTGACTTAAATTTTAAAGTAATTTGTCCCTGGAGATTTAAGATAAAAACAAAAATATATCGGCCATTTAAAGTAAATTATTTTATAAAAAGAGACAATCAAGTCACATAATGTGACCACAAGCAATGCTGCCTTTTATTTGAACGACCACAATACTTGAATATAGATACCCACTCACATATGGGGCCTCAAATACAAATTTGCGATCACAAATAGTGTATCATTATATGTTTAGGTCGTATGCGGTTGGCAATATATCATGAAATACTTCTTCTGGGCTACTACACATTAACTGCCTCGCTGCGACTAATGCCTCAGGTCACTAAATTTATAAATATTTCATAAAAATAAATTATTACTTATATATTACTAAGTTTAAATGTTATATATATATATATATATATATATATATATATATATATATATATATATATATATATATATATATATATATATATATATTAATGATAAACAATATTCTATTTGTTCTTCTTCATTTTTTTTCACTATTATGCTGGCTCAACGTATCTTGCACACTCGAAAGGCGCCTTTAAGCTCATACTATACTCACACATATTTATAACTTATTATGGTAACCTAAAAAAACTTTTTATGATTTCCCAACATTTTATTTTCACAATATAATTTGAGCAAAGAGCTCCAAAACTGCTCGTACTTTTTTTTTCATTCTTATTATTTTATTTTATTTTTTTCTTTTATTTCCAGTAATTGGAAAATTACAAAAAATATATATATATACCTTTTTTTTTTTTTTTCATTTTTCATCAATACTCCAAATAAATTTCTAAAATTTATTTTCTTCACTTTTTTTTTTCATTTTCCAGAAATACCCAAATAAATTTTTAAAAATTTACTTTCCACAATTTTCTTCAATTTTACAACTTGTAAAACCTTTAGAAAAATCATTTTCTCCTCCTTCTTAACCAAATAAATCTTCTATGAAATTTATTCTTCCTTGCTTTAAAATTCTTCCTCATTTTCCAATAACCCAAATAAATTTTGAAAAATTTATTTTATTTAATTTTCTTTAGTTTTACACTCGTAAAACCTAAAATTAAATTTCTTCACTCCTAAACCCAATAAATTTTTCCAATTTATTTTCATTTATTCTTGTTCCAGCTTACACACTCGTAAAACTCCCTCAAACATATTCCAACACCTACGTGCAACCACTTAAGCACACAAACATTTCACCACACATACAAAATACTTATGATACACCATTATATTAATAATTCACTAAATCATTAAACACACAAAACACGGCTCTAGAGCGCCCTGGGCCATTCCGCGATTTCAGTGAATCTCATACCTAAACTCAACATCAAACCACACCTAGTGGTGATGCTCTTCCTCAACTATGGCCTAAGCCCAAATCATCAATCTCTAGGTTTCCATATACCTATACTTTACATCAAACCACCCAAGTGGTGATGGATACCCAAACCCGAGCTCCCTAGGTATTCGTATACCTAAGCCTCGGGATACTCAAGTCATGGACGCCCTAAAACTCCGGGGTCCGTTGACTACCCGCTAACCCATGGACACAAGTGAATGTCGTTACCCGACACACCACTTCTCGTGAAAATTCCGCAGAAGTCTCCTTTGTACGGAGCTTCACCCAAGATGCGATCGTGATATACCCGTCTCTAAATGTATCTAATACGATTTTTAACATTTAGTAAAACGGCCACTTGGGCCCATAAACAATACTCATCACAATATACCAACTATATCCGATAGTTTTAAGAGTTAGTAAATTACTATTATACAACATATATCAAAATTAGAGAATTCTAATACTTGTGGAAAAATCATCAAAGCCACACCCGCTTCACAACCAAATTTCAGACGAGCCATTCCTCGCACACCCTCGCACTGCACACACAATTCCCACGACGGTGAGCTATCGCCGCAGTGGAATCCGCCTAAGCGGGGCTACTCTCCACCTAAGTCATAGCCAAGAATGATCCAAAATAAACATACATTCGAAGCGAACGCATTTGATCCTACTAACGCCTACATGCACTAACCTCGTGATCACGAGTCCTCACCGACTCTCTCACACCTCGCCAAGCCTTGTATGAGAATTATTACTTTATTAGTGGACAACCCTCCGATGTATATATATCAATCGCGCCATCCGACGACGATATATTATTTCGTTTCAGCTGGACTACTCCTACGAATATCAATCGCCCTCCGACGATTGATATTTTTCATTTGGACTACTCCGATAATTAATATTTGGGGACTACCCTCCGAACCATTTTCTAGACTCATCTCACGACTAACCCTATAGCTTCAGTGATGTTCCAAGCAGACATGCTAATGCATGTGACGTCAATCTAATACAACTTAATTCACATGTAAATATATAACACGCATATATTTACAAAACATTCAATTCACACAATCATGTCAGCGAATTCCACATTTACAAATCCTGCTCACGCTTTTTTCCTCTCGTTTAATGAAGGGAGAAGGAAGACTATCAAAAATTTTGTCATTTAGTGACTTGCCAAACTTTTCTAAAACGACGCTTATGTCCTCTTTCCCAGATTTGATATTCCGTGACTATCTCACTGGTCCATTTTCATCATCATTTCTCTACCCATACCACTTACGGCTCATGAGCGACATGTTATATGCGACTCTTCGTCGAGATCGGAACGCTTTACGACACCAAACGCAATGCCCTCGAAAAACGCGGTCAACTCCCGACCATCTCGAAAATTTACGAAATTTCCACGCCGTACAAAGCCTGGGGATTTCCCGCGAGATCTATTCCAACTGGGCATAACTGCTTCATCATCCGAGATCTACAGAATTAATTCCGGATTTTTAACCGAAACCACAATTTTGTAATCGAAATTACGATTTTGCCCTTATTCCAGAAATTGGAATTTCTCGGGTCTTACATTCATAAATGGATGTCAAATAGTTTTGTAACTCAATAAATTTTTTAACTCCATTTGGCCCAATCTGGCTTATTTTGATCAACCTGATTAACCTAATCAATATAAAATCAACCCGAGCTTAATCTCTGAGTTTAGCAATTCTAGTTTTGGGTTAAGCTCACCAAGGTTATATTTAGGTTTATGTATTTCTTATGCTCATGTTTAACTCAGTTGGCTCAAAACCCGACCCAACCGATCCCCTCAAGGTAACTATACTTCCAAAGTAATTACAAAGAGAAAATTTGTTAATCTATATTTTTGGCTTAGAAGTCAAGCCCTCAATGGTTTGGGAATTTTGTTGTGAGGTCCCCACCCTGAGGCCTACCCGCGGGTGGAGCCCATCGTCAACCCCCGGGTCCTTAGATGGTTCTCCTCACTCACTAGGATATCCCCACAACTCACGGGTTCTTTTGCCTCCGCAGGATCGAATCCCGAGTCACCCAGGCTTAAGGTCCTTAGGGAAGCATCCTTGCTACCAAGCTGAGCTACTAGCTGGGTTAGTAACTGAGATGCTTCCCTAGAACTGCAAGCTGCTGGTGGCAGTGAATCGCTGCGGAGCGCACCACGTGATGCAGTGATGGGAGAGCGATCTGGGGTTTAGAGTGGGCTTCACCCCGTGGTGAACTGTGGACCTCCCACAATAAAAAGCGCCTTTACATTGTGAGGTCCCCACCGGGACCTGCCGCGGGTGGAGCCATGCGATCACCCCAGGGTCCTTAGATGGTTCTCCTCATCACTAGGATATCCCCTTGCTCACGGGGTTCCTTTCTCTCACGAGGATTGACCTTCAGCTAGGAGGCTTGGGTCCTTGGGAAGCATCCTTGCTACTAAGCAGGCTAGTAGCTGGGTTGGTATGAGATGCTTCCTAGAGACATAGCTGCTGATGGCTGAGTCGAATCACTGGGGCTCCCCAGTGGCTGAGGATGTCTGATAGTGGCCATCTAGAAGGCAAACTCCCTGTAATTGAGAATGGTTTCCCTCACATTGTTTGACTTAAATTTGTTGTAAGTTGTCTTGAGATTTAAGATAAAAAAATACAAAATATGTTGGAACTTCAATTGGGTGAAGTATCTTATAAAAAGAGGCAATCCAGTGGTCACAAAGTGGGACCCGAGAGAAATGTGGTCTTTGATTTGAATGACCACAATAATTTGGTCGAGATAATGACCACATGTAGTCTAAATACAAATTTGCGATCACAAATCATTGGTCATTATATGTTTGTGAATTAAATGAGTGGTTCTGATATACCATGAAATAGTTTCCTTCTTAGTGACAGCATTACTTGAGTATGTGTTTTGTGACCACATCTTGTGGTCACTAAATTTATAAATAGTTCATAAAAATTAATTATTACTTATATATTAATAAGTTGAAATGTTATATTTATATATATATATATATATATATATATATATATATATATATATATATATATATATATATATATATATATATATATATATATATATATATATATATATATATATTAAATCGATATCTGAATACTATTAGTTCTTGTTTTTTTGTCGAGGCCAGTGAGGTGTCTTGAATTATCTAGTGTACACTCGAAAGGCGCCTTTAAGTCATACTATACTCAGAATATATTTATAACTTATTATAGTAACCTAAAAAACAAAAATCCTTTTTATCATTTCAACATATCCTATTTCACAAGTCATCACCATTTGATTGCTTCCATTTCTACATTTGTTGAATTGTTGCCATCACCATTAATGTGCTATCATTATCGTTCTCCACAAGCCATTTTCCTTTTGTAGGGTTCTAGTCCTAGTCAACTATCATTTCCCATACTCGTGTAATTTTGCTCCCGATCTCAGTTAAGCCCAGAAAGTTACCCTTTAGGATCTTTTTCTTTTGAATAATTGACTTCTATGTTCATTCAAGCATTTGGATGATGAAAAAAATGATCTAAAAAGTGATTTTTTCAATCATATATTGTTTAAATGAATAGGACTCTAGTGTAGCTTTGTTGATTTGGGTTATTCTTTTCTTTAAAATATTGACAACGATGAAAGTAATTTTCTTTTTTTTATTTTTCGCTTTGAATGCTTTATAAATTTGGAAATGCTATTATTAAGCATTTTTTTTTAAATTTGTTGATTTTTTTTTAACTTTTTTGTTTTCATTAAATTAATCATTTTGTAATTCATAAATGGATGTCAAATAGTTTTGTAACTCAATAAATGTTTTAACTCCATTGTGCTCAATCTGGCCTATTTTGATCAACATGATTAACCCAATCAATATAAAATCAACCCGAGCTTAATCGGAGTTTCATAATTCTAGTTTGGGTTAAGCTCATCGGGTTGGGTTATATTTAGGTTTATGTATTTCATGCTCATGTTTAACTTGGATTGGCTCGGCTTGACCCAAGCAGATCCTGTTGCAACTATACTACAGTTAATTAAGAAGGGAAAGATTTGTTAATCTATATTTTTTGCTTAGAAGTCAAGCCCTCAATGGTTTGGGAATTTTGTTTTTTGACTTAAATTTTATAGTAAGTTGTCTTGAGATTTAAGATAAAAAATACAAAAATATATTGGCTTTCATTTAGGTGAAATTATCTTATAAAAAGAGACAATCAAGTGGTCACAAAGTGGGACCACAAGAAATGTGGTCTTTGATTTTAACGACCACAATAATTTGGTCACAGATAATGACCACATATGTGGTAACAAATACAAATTTGCGATCACAAATGCGTGGTCATTATATGTTTAATAATTAAATAGGTGGTTACAATATACCATGAAGCAGGTTTCCTTCTTAGTGACCACATTAGCAGTATACGTTTTGTGACCACATCTTGTGGTCACTAAATTTATAAATATTTCTTAAAAATTAATAATTACTTATATATTAATAAGTTTAAATGTTATATATATATATATATTAAGTCGATGTCCTAAATACCTATTAGTTCTTCATTTTTTTTGTCAGACCATGAGGTGTCTTGAATGATCTTGTTTACACTCGAAAGGCGCCTTTAAGCCATACTATAATCATAATATATTTATAACTTATTATAGTAACCTAAAAAAAAAATCCTTTTTATCATTTCAACATATCCTATTTCACAAATCATCACCCTTTGATTGCTTCCATTTCTACATTTGTTGAATTGTTGCCTTCACCATTAATGTGCTATCATTATCGTTCTCCACTAGCCATTTTTTCTTTTTATTGAGGGTTTTACAATTAAATCGACTCATTTCCCGGTACTCAAGTGCTTAATTTTATAAATCTCAAGTTAAAACGAAAGATTGCACTTTAGGATCTTTTTCATTTGAATAATTGACTTCTATCATTAGATTCAAGCATTTGGATGATGAAAAAAATGAAAGTCTAAAAAGTGATTTTTAATCATATATTTTTAAATGAATAGGACTCTGGGTGTAGCTGTTGATTTGGGTTATTCTTTTCTTTTAATGATAACGATGAAAGTGATTTTCTTATAATTATTTTTCGCTTTGATGCTTTATAAATTGGAAATGTCTTATTGTCGCTTTTTTAATTTGTTGATTTTTTAGCTTTTTTTGTTTTCATTAAATTAATCATTTTGTAATTCATAAATGGATGTCAAATAGTTTTGTAACTCAATAAATTTTTTAACTCCATTGGGCCCAATCTGGCCTATTTTGATCAACCTGATTAACCCAATCAATATAAAATCAACCCGAGCTTAATCGGAGATTCATAATTCTAGTTTGGGTTAAGCTCATCGGGTTGGGTTATATTTAGGTTTATGTATTTCATGCTCATGTTTAACTTGGGTTGGCTCAAAACCCCACCCAACCAGATCCCTTTTGCAACTCTACTTCCAGTTAATTAAGAAAGGGAAAAATTGTTAATCTATATTTCTGGCTTAGAAGTCAAGCCCTCAATGGTTTGGGAATTTTGTTTTTTGACTAAAAATAAGTTGTCTTGAGATTTAAGATTAAAAAATACAAAAAATAAATTGAAACTCATTTTTAGGTGAAATTATCTTATAAAAAGAGACAATCAAGTGGTCTAAATTAGGACCACAAGAAATGTATTTGATTTGAGCAATGCGATAAATTTGAAATTACATGAATAATGACCACATATGTGGTCACAAATACAAATTTGAGATCACAAATCGTGGTTATTATATGTTTGTGGTCGTAAGGTGGTTACAATATACCATAATATAGGTTCCTTCTTAGTGACCACATTAACCGTGTCTGTTTTTGTGACCACATCTTGTGGTCACTAAATTTATAAATATTTCATAAACATTAATTATTACTTATATATTAATAAATTTAAATGTTATATTTATATATATATATTAAGTCGATGTACTGAATACCTATTAGTTCTTCATTTTTTTTGTCAGACCATGAGGTGTCTTGAATGATCTTGTATACACTCGAAAGGCCTTTAACTCATACTATAATCAGAATATATATATATATAACTTATTATAGTAACCTAAAAAAAAAATCCTTTTTATCATTTCAACATATCCTATTTCACAAGTCATCACCATTTGATTGCTTCCATTTCTACATTTGTTGTATTTTTGCCTTCACCATTAATGTGCTATCATTATCGTTCTCCACAAGCCATTTTATTTTATTCAGGGTTTCCTAGTCTAGTCAACTATGTTTACCATGCACGTGTAATTTTATCAATCTCCAAGTTAAAACCGAAAGTTACCCTTGGGGATCTTTTTTTTCTTTCTGAATAATTGACTTCTATGTTAGATTCAAGCATTTGGATGATGAAAAAAATGATCTAAAAAGTGATTTTTTCAATCATATATTTTTAATGAATAGGACTCTAGTGTAGCTTTGTTGATTTGGGTTATTCTTTTCTTTAAAAGATTGACAACGATGAAAGTGATTTTCTTTATTTTATTTAAGCTTTCAATGCTTTATACGGAAATGCTATTAAGCTTTTTTTAATTTGTTGAATTTTTAACTTTTTTGTTTTTCATTAAATTAATAATTTTGTAATTCATAAATGGATGTCAAATAGTTTTGTAACTCAATAAATTTTTTAACTCCATTTGGCCCAATCTGGCCTATTTTGATCAACCTGATTAACCCAATCAATATAAAATCAACCCGAGCTTAATCGGAGTTTCATAATTCTAGTTTGGGTTAAGCTCATCGGGTTGGGTTATATTTAGGTTTATGTATTTCGTGCTTTCGTATTTAGCAGGTTGGCTCGAACCCACCCAGCCAAGTCCTTTTACCTTCTACTTCCAGTTAATTAAGAAAGGGAAAAATTGTTAATCTATATTTCTGGCTTAGAAGTCAAGCCCTCAATGGTTTGGGAATTTTGTTTTTTGACTAAAAATAAGTTGTCTTGAGATTTAAGATAAAATACAAAAATAAATTGGCTTTCATTTAGGTGAAATTATCTTATAAAAAGAGACAATCAAGTGGTCACAAAGTGGGACCACAAGAAATGTGGTATTTGATTTGAACGACCACAATAATTTGGTCTCAGATAATGACCACATATGTGATTCCGCAATCTGAATTTGAGATCCTGAGTCGTGGATTTATTATATGTTTATTAATTAGTAAGGTGTTCTGATATACCATAATATAGTTTCCTTCTTAGTGACCACATTAACCGTGTCTGTTTTGTGACCACATCTTGTGGTCACCCAAATTTATAAATATTTACTTAAACATCAATTATTACTTATATATTAATACCATTAAATATTATATTTATATATATATATATTAAGTCGATGTCTTGAATACAATGATTAACCATTTTTGTCGAATGTGAGTGTCTTTGAATGATCTTGTAGGCGAATACTCGAAAGGCCCCTTTTAACTCATACTATAATCCAGAATATATACATATATAGCTTATTATAGTAACCTAAAAAAAAAATCCCTTTTATCATTTCAGCATCCTGTTCACAAGTCATCACCATTTTGATTGCTTCCATTTCTACATTTGTTTGTATTATTTGCATCACCATTAATGTCTTTGTCATTATCGTTCTCCACAAGCCATTTTATTTATTGAGTTTCTAGTCTAGTCAACTATCATTTACCATACTTTCGTGTAATTTTATCAATCTCGAGTTAAAGCTAGAAAGTTACCCTTGGGATCTTTTTTTCTTTACGAATAATTGACTTCTATGTTAGATTCCAAGCATTTGGATGATGAAAAATGATCTAAAAGTGATTTTTCAATCATATATTTTTTAAATGAATAGGACTCTAGTGGCTTTGTTGATTTGGGTTTATTCTTTTCTTTAAATATTGACATGCGATGAAAGTGATTTTAACTATTTTATTTTTCGCTTTCAATGCTTTATAAATTTGGAAATGCTATTAGTAAAGCTTTTTTTTTAATTTGTTGAATTTTTTTAACCTTTTTGTTTTGATTAAATTAATAATTTTGTAATTCATAAATGGATGTCAAATAGTTTTGTAACTCAATAAATTTTTTAACTCCATTTAGTTGTCAGCCTATTTTGATCAACGTTAGCGATCAATATCAAATCAACCAGGCTTAATCGGAGTTTCATAAGACCTCGTTTGGGTTAAGCTCATCGGGTTGCAGGTTATATTTTGGTTTATCATATTTCATGCTTATGTTTTATCACAGGTTGGCTCTGAAACCCGACCCAACCGATCCACACATTTGCAACTATGCTTCCGATTAATTAAGAAAGGAAAATTTGTTAATCTATATTTAAAGCCAGAAGTCAAGCCCTCAATGGTTTGGGAATTTTGTTTTGACTTGCAATTTTAAAATAAGTTGTCTTGAGATTTAAGATAAAAAATACAAAAAATATATTGGCTTTCATTTAGGTAGAGTATCTTATAAAAGAAAATCAAGTGATGGTCACAAAGTGGACCACAAGAAATGTGGTATTTGATTTGGGCGTTTGATAATTCGGTCCACAGATAATGACACATATGTGGTCTAATACAGAATTACAATGATCTAAATCGTAGTTTATTATATGTCACAATGGTCAAATAGTGGTTACAATATACCATGAAATAGTTTCCTTCTTAGTGACCACATTAACCGTCTTTGTTTTATTGACCACATCTTGTGGTCACTAAATTTATAAATATTTCATAAAAATTAATTATTACTTATATATTAATAAGTTTAAATGTTATATATATATAATAAGTCGATGTACTGAATACCTATTAGTTCTTAATTTTTTTTGTCAGACCATGAGGTGTCTTGAATTATCTAGTGTACACTCAAGAGCAGTCAAATCTTATCTTTCGAATATATTTATAACTTATTATAGTAACCTAAAAAAAAAAATCCTTTTATCATTTCTTATATCCTATTTCACAAGTCATCCTCATTTTGATTGCTTCCATTTCTACATTTGTTGAATTATTTGCCATCACCATTAACGATGCTATCATTATCGTTCTCCACAAGCCATTTTCCTTTTATTGGGGTTTTCTAGTCTAATCAATATCATTTCCCATACTCTTATAATTTATCAATCGAGTTAAAACCCAAGAAAGTTACCCTTTAGGATATTTTTCTTTTGAATAATTACGGCTTCTATATTAGATTCAAGCATTTGGATGATGAAAAATGATCACAAAAGTGATTTTTCAATCATATATTGTTTAAATGAATAGGACTCTAGTGTAGCTTTGTTGATTTAGGTTATTCTTTTCTTTAAAAATATTGACAACGATGAAAGTGATTTTTCTTTTATTTATTTTCGCTTGAATGCTTTATAAATTTGGAAATGCTATTATTAAGCATTTTTTTAATTTGTTGATTTTTTTACTTTTTTGTTTTCATTAAATTAATCATTTTGTAATTCATAAATGGATGTCAAATAGTTTTGTAACGATAAATTTTTAACTCCGATGGAGCCCCAATCACGGCCTGTACGATCAACTGATTAGCAATCAAAAATAAAATCAACCCGAGAGTGAATCGAGTTTCATAATTCTAGTTTAGGTTAAGCTCATCGGGTTAGGGTTATATTTGGGTTTATGTATTTCATGCTCATGTTTGCTTGGGTTGTGGCTCCGACTGACTAAATCCACTACATTACGCTATACTTCGATTAATTAGGAAAGGGAAAATTTGTTAATCTATATTTTTTGCTTAGAAGTCAAGCCCTCAATGGTTTGGGAATTTTGTTTTTTGACTTAAATTTTATAGTAAGTTTTCTTGAGATTTAAGATAATAAATAAAAATAAATTGAAAACTCATTTAGGTGAAATTATCTTATAAAAGAGATAATCAAGTGATTAAAAGTGGGACCACAAGAAATGTGGTCTTTGATTTGAAACGACCACAATAATTTGATCCTGAGATAATGACCGCGTATGTAGTCCTAAATACAAATTTGCGATCACAAATCAGGTAATTATATTTGTGGTAAATAAGGTGGTTCCTGATATCTGTGAAATAGTTTCCTTCTTAGTTACCACATTAGCCGTGTCTGTTTTGTGACCATCTTGTGGTCACTAAATTCTCATATTTCATAAACATTAATTATTACTTATATATTAATAAGTTGAAATGTTATATATATATATATATATATATATATTAAGTCGATGTATAATACCATATTAGTTCTTGTTTTTGTCGGGAATGAGGTGTCTTGAATTAATTAATACGCTCAGAAGAAGCGCTTTAGGTAATCTTATCTTTCGAATATGTTATAACTTATTATAGTAACCTAAAAAAAAATCCTTTTATCCCCATTTCAACATATCCTATTTCACAAGTCATCACCATTTGATTGCTTCCATTTCTACATTTGTTGTATTGTTGCCATCACCATTAATGTGCTATCATTATCGTTCTCCACAAGCCATTTTTTCTTTTATTGAGGTTTCTAGTCTAGTCAACTATCATTTCCCATATTCGTGTAATTTTATCAATCTCCAAGTTAAAACCGAAAGTTACCCTTGGGGATCCTTTTCTTCCACAGATAATTGACTTCTATGTTAGATTCAAGCATTTGGATGATGAAAAAAATGATCTAAAAAGTGATTTTTTCAATCATATATTTTTTAAATGAATAGGACTCTAGTGTAGCTTTGTTGATTTGGGTTATTCTTTTCTTTAAAATATTGACAACGATGAAAGTGATTTTCTTTTATTTATTTTTCGCTTTCAATGCTTTATAAATTTGGAAATGCTATTATTAAGCTTTTTTTTTTTAATTTGTTGAATTTTTTTAACTTTTTTGTTTTCATTAAATTAATAATTTTGTAATTCATAAATGGATGTCAAATAGTTTTGTAACTCAATAAATTTTTTAACTCCATTTGGCCCCAATCAGCGGCTATTTTTGATCAACACAGTCCTTGATCAATATAAAATCAACCCGAGCTTAATCGGAGATTCATAATTCTAGTTTGGGTTAAGCTCATCGGGTTGGGTTATATTTAGGTTTATGTATTTCATGCTCATGTTTTGTAAAACCCGAGAAAAATTCAATTTTTCTGAAAAATTGTAAAATAGTAATTTAGGTTAGCTTGGAAATTCTCTAGATATCGGATGGCCAAGGAAATGAGCTGCTTATTTGCATTGAATTCGTTTCGAAATCTAGTGACCGAAAAAGTTTCATGAGGCTACGAGACAAGCAAGAATAAACACTACGATTTTCCCCCTGGATGATAAGTAGCCAGTGACTTCAAGAATGAGATTTTATGAAAATCTCGAAAGTCGAAAAATGGCTTGAGTTAAAGTTCATTTAAAAATAGTGAAGCCCGAAAAATAAAATTTTTCGGGAGAGAAACAGACCCGAATGAGACAATACAAGTTATGTATCTAAATAATAATAATAATAATAATAATAATTAAAAAAAAGGATAAAAATCCAAAAAGGGGGATAGACGAGACGGACGAGAATGAGAGAGGAGAGAGAGAGATATTTTAATTTTTTTTCTCTCTTTATTTTTTTCTAAGATTTATGAAAATCGGGACCCGTATAATTTTCAAAGTCGGAATTTGAGAAGGCGAAGTTGATCACAGCGATGAGGCTCTGGCATTGGACATCAAAAAGTTGGAGTTTCGACAAACTTCATGAGGTAGGGGTTTATCTACTTAGAGAGAGAGAGAGGGTTACACTTTGTTTATAATGTTTGTAATGTTTGGACTGGTTTGAGGCCTTGAAACGGCTGTTTAGTCGGTCTAAGGCTTGAGACCGAATGGTTGAATTTTAGGAGAATTTTTTGGAGCCATTGGACAGTCCTTGATTGTGTAGAGTACATTTTGGGGTATTTGTTCATAATTTATGAAATAAGTGATGTGTTAACGTGATGTACATAATTATATGGAATATAATTGTGTGTATAAACCTTTGGAGATGAGATTGTGATTTGCTCGATTATATGGAGATATAATTGTGTGTATCTATTGAAGATGAGATTGTGAATTGCTCAAATGAGCTAATTTGGGTAATGTTTGATTAATATTGAATAGGCACCAGTGAAATTTAGTTTGGGTGATAGTTGATCCGTATTTAAATTACATGTGAATTGTATGTAATTTGTGAATATATGCATAATTGATATATTGTATAAAAATGATTGAAATGGTAATGTATTTCATATGCACTGGGTAACCTATAATTTAGGTGTGAGTACATGACATGAATTTTATAAAAAACGAACATGGTTGCGAAAGGAATTTCACATGATGATTTTCCGGAGAATTGGGTTGAGAGATGGACCAACAGATCATTTCGGATGAGGACCATGACTGTTTTGGAAAGCTCACAGCCAGTCGCCTCGGAGGGTAGTCCCGTATTTTTCTGGGCACTTGGTAGTTTATTTTCAAGAAAAACAAGTTTTGTTTTGAAAATGATATTTTTTCTCATCACGTGGCTTGAAGCGAGTGTGAGGGAGTCGATTGAGGACTAAAGAGCATGGGAACGGGCATTTAGACATTCAGGAGTAGGATCACGTATTTACTTGAGGTGTGTGTTTAAGTGGAGCATTGCATATGCCTTAGGTGGAGAGTAACCATTTCCCATTTATGGTGATTCCCTCTTTGGGAGATAGCTCCTGCAATCGGGGAACATTTTCAGGCACGGGGGTGACGGCTCTTCTTAGAGACCGATTTTGAAGAAAAATCGGGTTGTGGCTTTGATGTTTTTGGATAATATGTATTAGAATTGTAAATTTTAATGTGTATGTGTATTAAGAAATGTTATAACTCTTGAACCATGTAATTTATTTGATTGGGATACTGGAATTTTGTGAGTTGAACTATTGGAATATAGTTGGGTATATTTGATGAGTGTTGATCACGGGGGCCCAGTGGCCATTTTACTTTCAGTATACGTCACCGTGATACGAGGCGTATAGATTTCAGCGAGGTTGATGGGTAGTCAGCGGACCCCAGGTTGCAGGGCATCACGGCATGAGCATAGGTATAAGATTACCTAGGGAGCTCGGGTTTGGGTATCCATAAGTTTAGTCCTGATACTAGCTTCACAGCTTGGTATCAGAGCATAGGTATACGACTACCTAGGGGTTGAGGGACTTGGGCTTAGGCCATTGCTATTGCGGTGAAATTGATCTTAGCGTCGTAGGCAGTATCGAAGTTTAGGTGCAAATGCACAGGAGTTCATGGGACGGAGTTTGAACCCTTTGCATGCATTGTAGTGTTCCATGGTTGTGATTATGTGATTGTGTGTTACACATTGCGTTGATGGAAAACTTATACACGGGCATAATGTATATGGGAAATGTGATTCTGCGTGGTTATTGCGCGAAAGTATATGCATGGCATAATGTATATAGGAAAAGTGGAATCTTGGGTTAGGAACTATAACCTTAGGGGTTCGAAAAATGAAATGAACATGAAAGCTTTGAATTTTATTGAAATAAATAAAATGAGTGGTTGGCAAGTAGCACCACTAAGGAAAAAGGTGATGAATGGGTTGGTTCATGGTTGTTAAGTCTATTAGTAATTGGCATGTGCATTCTTAGTTAGGCGAGATGAGATTAAATAAAGTTTGTTGCCATTTGACATGTGTGGTGGCAAGTCGGGGCGAAGGACGTGAGGTGGAGTCCAGTGCTAGCCAAGCACCACTAATATTGGACCAACAGTCCTTTGTTGAAATTTGTTGGGGTTGCATTCTTCTTGATTGCAGTTTAGTCACGAGTTGGTAGTCGGGGAGAGTTCGAGGTAACCTCAGGAGATTTAAGTCACATCATCCTCCAGGCGTTTATAGAGGAGAGGGATCCAGTGGTGGCAGACCATTGGTTTTCGGTTGAGAGAATGTATTGGAGGCTATGGATATTACCTCCGATGCGACCAAGATCAGGCTAGCTGCATTCCAGCTAGAGGGTGAGTCCCAAGTGTGGTGGGGCGGGTTAGACCTCCCAGGGATTTAGGAGCAATGACAGGCGAGTTCCATGGGCTCTTTATGAGCAAGTATTTTCCGGCCACTGCTAGACATGCCAAGGCCCAAGAGTTTCTAGAGCTGAGCGGGAGCGATGACGGGGTGATGGAGTACATGGCGGATTCAGCCCGAGTTGGCACGTTTTTGTGATTACTATGTGGCCACAGATATGGCCAAGGTCAGGAGATTTGAGAATGGACTAAAGTTGTCCATTCGGGGCAAGATTGTGGGCCTTCGCCTACAGGACATGGACTACATGGTCGGATGAGTTTGTATAGAGAGAGAGATGTGACAGACCCCCTTCCTGAAGTGGCCCAGGGGAATCCTGTGACCCAACTCTACGAGTAACCTCCCAGCCCAGGCTATTTCGACTAACAAGTTACCATGAAGTTAAGTAGTTAAAGCTATGAAGTTGTATTTGGAAAACGTGGGTTATAAAATTTTCACTTTTCTATCAAAATGCACCTTTAGATTTAACGAAAATCCGGCATACTTATTTGCCTGGTGGTCAAGCCAAATACAAAATCACTGTATAAAACAAAATACACTCGATGTTTTCCAAATGTCCATTTCTGACAATAAAGGACCTCTGGTCCTCATAAAAATATAAGATAGGATCGATCTGATATAATTTTATACTTAACCTGTTTTCTCAAAACCATGCATGCATATTTTACAAAAGATATTTACATATACAAAATGCCACATGTTAACTTTTACTATTTTTACTTTACACCTTATCTTATATATAATCACAACATAGCGTCTAGGACTAAGGATCCTGGAAAGGTCTTTCGGCTTCAACACACCGCACTGAAAAAATTATTTTAAAATGAAAAGCGTGAGCCAAGAGAACCGGTGGAGTATAAGTTCTAAATGTTGTTGTCTGCTGTTTGTACCTCCCAATATGAAAATCTGTACAGAAATTGTTGTAAAATTGTTTATGAGAAAACTGAGTTTTTGCTA
Organism: Tetrastigma voinierianum; assembly: GCA_016808115.1. Lineage (NCBI taxonomy): Eukaryota > Viridiplantae > Streptophyta > Magnoliopsida > Vitales > Vitaceae > Tetrastigma > Tetrastigma voinierianum. The sequence continues at coordinate 243,753 of JAEQBH010001980.1, read as the reverse complement.
TGAAACCATTTAAAGCGTGCGCTTCATTTACCAACACATAAAAGCTATTTCGATCGTGGTTAATATCCCGAAAGTGCTATCTTTGGAAATCAAGAGTACCAACCACTGTGGCCCATTTCTGAAATACCCTAGACGTGATGCCATGGAACCTCGGAACCTGACATCGGTAGTGAACCTCGGAACACTACCCGGCTAAGATGGTCCGGTGAACACGGCGGGGATAATATAAGCGTAATGGAACCTCGGAATAAAATGCTCGGTGATGGAACCTCGGAACCAATACCTCATCGCTATGTACTAAGTTGTGTGCTAACTATATACCCAGAATGTGCGGGCGACTCCTTATATATTACAGATATAACCCCCGATTAGAAATGAATGAAGTATAGTTAGTCATAATATCCCATGCTGTTGCCATGCACAATGATCGAGAAATACATCGGCCCAGGCCAAATTTGTGCCATCTAGGGGTTTTGCTAAACCATGCCAAACCATTTCTTAAATACTGAAATCGAACTTTTAAGCAGTATAGCAGTGGAAGGTAAAAAATCTTTATAAATCTATATTTTCAAAGCACTTTTACAAAACTTGTAATTTAAACACTTTTCGTTTTAGAAAATGATTTTGAATACTCACATTTTCGACTAATTTCTTTCCAAATCTTGTCGACACTCTAGATTCTCGTCGGATGCTCAAATTTACCAAAATCATGAAATCTGAAAATGCCCTCAGTTCAACATTTTAACCATAAAACATACCGCGAGGCGCTGAAGTGGCCCATATCGAACGAAGCTTACGATTAAAAAAAGAAACTTTGCATCTTAGTCTCATTTGATAAGGGCCATCGATAATATGATGTAATTGACCAAAATTTCCATCGCATTAAATGCCCCATAAAACTATATGTTTTAGCAAACTTTTGACTCAAGGGACTTTCCAAAGTCTAAAATACCCGAAACATTTATAGAAAATTATGTCGAATTTTTAATCGGACTACAATCACGAAATTTAGTCTGTTGTCCAAAAACGGTCGAAATTCAGCCATTTGTTCGACAACGATTCCCAAAATTCTAATTAAGCTGGTCCCCAAAAATTTTGGAATTTGAAGTTTACGACCTTTCACGACCTTTAAAATTTCAAGCCATTACATAGCCTTTAGGCTCAAAATAATACAAGTAGGAAAATTTCCCTCTGTACCCCAAGTTTGTGAGGCTAAGATATTGAGTGCACATGTGAAACTCTCTTGCGTAGTCAGCTTGCCCATACGCTCCGGAGTAAGCCTACGGTCCAATTTAGTAAATCGAAGAAACGAAGAGAAGAAAATATAAAAATAAAAAAATATCGCTCTCTACGGCTCTCTTCTATGCGTCCCAGTTTGCTTCTGTTAAGTTCCTCCCTTTTTGATTGTATGTTTTTTTTTTTTTTTTAAGTGGGACCCACATGTCCCTTTTTCTTTCTTCTTGATCATTTCGAACAAAGCGATTTATTTTATCCCGGTTTCAATTTCCTTTATCATAATTGAATATTCTTTAAATATTTGTCATTTTTCGAGATTTTTCTAAAATCCCGTTTTCAGGTTTTACTCTAAACCCGTCGCCTAGAAATTCATAAAATATTCCAACTGTCTCGGAATTTATGAGCTTTCTGCAGTTTTCGTTGTGAGACGAACCGCAAATGGTCAGTTTCATCATCAGAGATACGAGAATTTTCGAAACTTACTAATTATTTTGGCAGTTATTATTATTTTACTATTTAAACTTATTAGTATAACACCCCCTCCACTTTCTTAATACCCAAAGTGCCACAATTCTTTGAAAACTTTATAATTTCACCCTTAAAAGCGACTTTCAAAATTCTATTATGGCACTAAAATAATTAAGGTAGCGTATGGTCTTGTATCTGATTCTGTAATCTGCATTACACCCCTCTGGGTGGGCATTCTGGGATGGAGGGCCTTCAAGGCATTGAATCTACGAAGAGTGCCGTTGGGAAAAGGAGGATCGAAGCCTTCAGCCGAGTTTGGGCTTAGAGGTTAAGGCCTCTGGGAAAAGCTATTGTATGGGAAAATTCTCCCCTAATATCTAGGGTGAGAGTTGGTCATATATGGTAGACATATCAGGTTTTGATGTCATTCTTGACATGGATGAGTTGACAACCCATCGGGTTGTCGATTGATGAAACTAAGGCGGGTTATCATCACGGCTAGGTCTTGGAGTGTAAGAAGGTAAGCATATGCATGTGAGTGATCTTGTATGCGTAATTCCCGGGACTGAAATTACGGCCCAAGAAGGAGAATGTGAGCAGAAAAATTGATTTTTACGAAAAATGGTAAAAAGCGGTAATTTCGGTTGAAAGCGAAAATTCTCTAGATCTCGAATGGCTTGGTACATGCAGATTAAATTTGTCTCATGAAATCTAGTGACCCCGGAAAAGTTTAGTTTAATTTTGAGACCATGTGGGGAATGACTGATTTTACGGGTGATAAGTCATGAGTGGCCCGGGGGCGAGATTTTATGAAAATCTCGGAAGTGAAAAATGGCTTGAGTTAAAGTTCATTAAAATAATTAGGCTGAAAAGAAATAAAATTTTTCGGGAGAGAAACGGACCCGAATGAGACAATATAAGTTATGTATCTAAATAATAATAATAATAATTAAAAAAAAGGATAAAAATCCAAAAAGGGGGATAGACGAGACAGACGAGAATGAGAGAGGAGAGAGAGACATTTTTAATTTTTCTCTCTTTTATTTCTTTCGGATTTATGAAAAATCGGGCCAGTAGGTTTTGTCGGGGCTGAAGTAAGTTGATACACGCAATGAGAGGCTACGGCGTGGACACGGAAAGTTGGGTTTCGAGTAAAGCTTACGTGAGGTGGGGGTTTTATCCTACTTGAAGTTACACTTTGTTTAAGTGTTTTGTAATGTTTCGGTTGGTTTGAGGCCTTGAGCGAATTTGTTTGATCGGTCCAAAACTTGGGCCAAGATAGTTCTAAATTTTGGGCCCATTTGGACAGTCCGTGACTGTGTAGGGGCTATTTGGGGTGTTTGTTTCATAATTTATGAAATAAATTGATGTGTTAACATGATGCCACAATTATATGGAATATAATTGTGTGTATAGGCCTTTGGAGATGAGATTGTGATTTGCTCAATTATATGGAATATAATTGTTTGTGTGAAACCGTTAGGGGATGAGATTGTGAATTGCTCGAATGAAATTTAATTTGGGTGATGTTTGATGAATATTGAATAGCTCAAGTGAGCTAGTTTGGGTGATAGTTGATCCATGTTAAATTACATGTGGTGTGAATGTAATTTGTGAAATATGCATAATTGATATATTGTATAAAAATGATTGAAATGGCATAATCATTTAAGTATCTGTTAGGTAACTTTAGAATTTAGGTGTAGTGCGTAGCGTGAATTTTATAAAAGCGAACATGGTTGCGAAGGAATTTCCACGTGATGATTTTCGAATTGGGTTGGGAGATGGACCCGGCCAGTCATTTAGGATGAATGGCTGTTTCGGAAAGCTCACCAACCAATTCGCCTCGGAGGGTAGTCCATATTTTCTGAGCACCTCAGTGAGTTATTTTTTGAGAAAAGCAGGTTTTGTTTGAAAATGATATTTTTAAATCGTGGGCAGGCGAGTGTGAGGGGTCGATGAGGACTCGAAACATGGGAACGGGCATTTTAGACATTCATACATGAAACCCAGGCAGAAGTGTGAAGTCGGTGAGGACTTCGAAACATGGGAGCGGGCGTTTAGGCGTTCAGAGTAGAATCACGTATTTGCGAGTGTGTGTTTAAGTGGAGCGTGCGTATGCGGCAGGTGGAGGGAATGCCACATTTATGGTGATTCAGCTCTTAGGCGATATCTCACTGTCGGGGAGCATTTTTCGGTGCAGGGGTGTTCGAGGAAGGCAGTGCTTGAGGCAGGTTTTGAAGAAAGTCGGTTGTGGGTTTGATGTTTTTGGATAATATGTATTAGAATTATAGATTTTAATATGTATATTTGTATTAAGAAAATGTTATAACTCTTAGGCAATGTAATTTATTTGGTTGGGATATAGATTTTGTGAGTTAATTATTGGAATATAGTTGGGTATATTTGATGAGTGTTGATGCGAGGGCGAGTGGCCATTTTACTTTCAGTATCGTCGTGATCTGAGGCGTATGAATTCCGTGAGTTGGCGGGTAGTGTGATTTCCGAGGTTTTTGGGGCGTCAGCGTGTTTAAGCTTGGGTTGGCTGGCTTAGGCCCAACCGATCCACGTTGCAACTCTGTAGGTTAATTAAGAAAGGAAAATTTGTTAATCTATATTTTTGGCTTAGAAGTCAAGCCCTCAATGGTTTGGGAATTTTGTTTTTTGACTTAAATTTTAAAGTAAGTTGTCTTCAGATTTAAGATAATAAATACAAAAATACATTGGCTTTCATTTAGGTGAAATTATCTTATAAAAAAAGACAATCAAGTGGTCACAAAGTGGGACCACAAGAAATGTGGTCTTTGATTTGAATGACCACAATAATTTGGTCACAGATAATGACCACATATGTGGTCACAAATACAAATTTGCGATCACAAATCGTGGTCATTACATGTTTGTGGTCGTAAGGTGGTTACAATATACCATGAAATAGTTTCCTTTTTAGTGACCACATTAACCGTCTCTGTTTTTGTGACCACATCTTGTGGTCACTAAATTTGTAAATATTTCATAAAAATTAATTATTACTTATATATTAATAAGTTTTAAATGTTATATATATATATATATATATATATATATATATATATATATATATATATATATATATATATATATATATATATATATATATATATATATATATATTAAGTCGATGTACTGAATCTTATTAGATTCTTACATTTTTTTGTCGAGGCAAAAACTTGAGGTGTCTTGAATGATACTTGTATCTGTTCGAAAGCTAGAAATTAAATGCCCATAATCGGAATATATATATATATATATATATATATATATATATATATATATATATATATATATATATATATATATATATATATATATATATATAACTTAATATAATGCCTAAAAAAAAATCCTTTTTATCATTTCAACATATCCTATTTCACAAGTCATCACCATTTGATTGCTTCCATTTCTACATTTGTTGAATTGTTGCCATCACCATTAATGTGCTATCATTATCGTTCTTCACAAGCCATTTTTTCTTTTATTGAGGTGTCTAGTCTAGTCAACTATCATTTCCCATACTCGTGTAATTTTATCAATCTCCAAGTTAAAACCGAAAGTTACCCTTTAGGATATTTTTTTTCTTTTTGAATAATTGACTTCTATGTTAGATTCAAGCATTTGGATGATGAAAAAATGATCTAAAAGTGATTTTTCAATCATATATTTTTTAAATGAATAGGACTCTGACAATAGCTTTGTTGATTTGGGTTATTCTTTTCTTTAAAATACTGACAACGATGAAAGTGATTTTCTTTTATTTATTTTTCGCTTTGAATGCTTTATAAATTTGGAAATGCTATTATTAAGCATTTTTTTTAATTTGTTGATTTTTTTTACTTTTTGTTTTCATTAAGTGTCGTTTTGTAATTCATAAATGGATGTCAAATAGTTTTGTAACTCAATAAATTTTTTAACTCCATCTGGCCCAATCTGGCCTATTTTGATCAGCCTTGTGCACGTCGATATAAAATCAGCCAGGAAAGCGGCTCGGAGTTTCATAGTCCCAGTTTGGGTTAAGGCTCGTAGGGTTGGGTTATATTTAGGTTTATGTATTTCATGCTCATGTTTTACTTGGGTTGGCTCAAAACCCGACCCATCCGATCCTTGTTGCAACTCTACTTCCAGCTAATAAAGAAAGAGAAAATTTGTTAATCTATATTTTTGGCTTAGAAGTCAATCCCTCAATGGTTTGGGAATTTTGTTTTTTGACTTAAATTTTAAAGTAAGTTGTCTTGAGATTTAAGATAAAAGATACAAAAATATATTGGCTTTCATTTAGGTGAAATTATCTTATAAAAAGAGACAATAAAAAAGTAGATGGTTTAAATTTTGCCTTAATAATTTAGGTAAAATAAATTGATACTCTAACACCAATAAATATTATTTGAGCTTAAGAAACTAATTTAAAATCTATTTAAATTTTAGATAAATAAGAGGCACAAGAGAGACATTATTGATAGGAGTCAGCTGAAGACGGTGTTGGATCCAAAGGCTGAAACCGAGGCCTAGGGTGTACTCTGAACTAGCTTTTCTGAGTAAAAACCTGCTGCCATCTTCAATTTTTTATAAATTGATTGTGGTCGGAAAAGTAGGCCCTGTTTTTAGAGGGTTGGTTTATGATCTGTCGGATACTTTGTTCTGCATGAATTGATAAGAGGGGTCATGGGTCTTGTTTTTACTGTACGTGCTTGCAGCCTACGTACAGCCCTTAACATGATGCAAAAATTGCTGAATTCTCTAGGCTATGCGCTTTACCTAATAGGCATTCTTATATATATATAACCGAAGCCTCGATACAAAAATTGCTGAATTCTCTAGGCTATGCGCCCTACCTTATAGGCATTCTTATATATATATAACCAAAGCCTCCATCATCATCAACCAAACATGAGCATGATGTGTTATATTGGAATCCAGAGAAACTAAACAGACCGACAAGCTACTAAGATAACCCACCCAACACACATTCTTGCAAATTAATTAAAGAGAAACAAAATAATAGAAATCAAGATCCCTCGAATTTTAAACCGGAACCATGGAACTTCTCTTCAGTGATACGATCTAATCGATAAACCATCTCAGCCCGTAAATAGTTCCTGTCTCAACTTCCTCGTCGAAAGAATGCGCTGTACTACTCCCAGACTGACAGTTTCCATTCTTGTTCACCTCAAACTGCTCAACGTCTCAAACTGCACATATATGCTCCATCCACTACACCTTTGCTCTCTTCCTCTGGGGAAAACGGGCACCCTAAGAACTCAGCCAGCCTCTTGAGATGAACATGGGGCTCTGCTTTCATCTCCTCATACTTCAAGAACAGTATCTTCTCCGGATTTTCCAAACTTTCCTTCCAATACCCCAACACATGATCCCAGAAGGGTCCACAAAAACTCACTCCCCTACAGAACTTATCGAAAACATCCTCAAGAGGATTACTCCCCATACTCTCGAGCCTGAACTTATTAGTGAAGTGCCAAAGCGACACGAAAGTGTCCCTGGGGTTTCTGCACAGATACACAAGCACAAGCTGGGGTATTCTAGATTCCAGCAGAGATGTGAATAGTAAATGAAGTTGAAAGAGTCTTGGAGCAGGAAAGGAAGTGAGATCAGGAGTCTTGCTTTCGGCATAGAGCTTGATCTCCAAGAAAGGGACGAGCTCATGGGGGTTGATTGTGAGCAATGGCTGATGTTGGGTGTCGGCCGGAAATCTCGACCTATTCAATAAGGCAAAAACCATCGACTTCAACCAAGTGGTGCCTGTAAAACCCGTGAAAATTTTAATTTTCTGAAAAAGGGTAAAATGATAATTTCGGTAAAAATCCAGAATTTTTCTAGGTCTCGGATGATGAAACAGAGACTTCCCGCAGTTGGAATGGGTCCCACGTCTAAATGTGTGGGATTTCGTCGAGTGAGCAGGTTGGGGTGCCGTGTTCGGGCGATTGGACAAATGAGTAAATGGCAGTGTATGAGGTCCCACGCCCACATGGATGCGTGCAAATAGGCTACGTGTGTCTGGGAAAATGTCGTCTTGCATGAGGGGTAAATGCTAGTGGATGCTAGGTGTCTTGGATAGGCTTTGCATGAGGAATTTGAAGTGGAAGAATGTGGGTTGGGAGACAAGTGGAAAGGAAGGTGTCAAGAAGCTTAGGAGAACATGCTCTCTAAATAGAGAAGGCGATCCGGTGGGAGAGAAAAAAGAGAGAGTGATAGAGAGAGAGACTCCCACGCTCTCTCTAAATTTCCCGTGATCGGATGAAGCGGTTTCAAGCGGAGCAAGAGGAAGGGTTCAACCTCACGACAAAGGGCTTAGCATAGGGAAACGGGTTGGGAGAGACTGACAAAAGCTGAGAATTATTTTCTCTACTTTGGTTGCTTTCTACCCTAAGGGTTGTGTGGTGGTTGTGTTGCCACTACCCGGGGAGAGAATGTTAGTTGTATTTTGCACCATGAGAAGAAATTTGCCACATTGAGGTATCTGTGAGCCGGACTTTGGAACTGATTTTTGGATAGGAAAGAAATGGAATGAGGTAGTGGGTCCTTCTGATAAATTGTGGCACCATCCAGTGAAATTGATGTTAAGAACTTTTGAATTTCTCGATTTGGACCTCTGTAGACTAAGTTATAGTCCTTTTACTGATGTCAGTCCCGGCTAAATCTGGTCGAATTAGGTTTTGCCAATTCAGGTCAACTAGCCGGACCTTAAACAGGTTTTGGGTCAGAAATAAAGGAATCGGAAGTGAATCCTTCTGATAAATTTGTAGCCCCATCAATGAACTTGATGGTAGGCTTTGAATTTCTCAATTTGGACTCACGTAGACCAAGTTATGGTCTTTTTTACTCCCAAGCAGTCAAATGGGTGAAGTGTCAAACAAAGTGCGTCAAAGCGGTGGGCGTGACGATGTCAAGAGAATTCGTCGAAGCGGTGGAGCGTGTGAGCGATGGTGTCGTCAAGATGGGTCGTCGAAACGATTGGGCGTGAGGCAGTGTCGTCGGTAAAAATTCGTCAAGCGGTGGGCGTGAAACGATTGTCGTCGAAGTGCGTCGAAGCTTAGGTGGGCGTGAGCGATTGTCGTCGGTAGGGGTCATCAAACGATGTCGATGGCGATGTCGTCCGGGAGAAATTCGTCAAGCGATGTCGGTGACGATGGTCGTCAAGTGGTCGTCAAAGTCGTCAACGAGAATTAGGTGGCAGTGTCGGTGAAGCGATTGCGGTGATCGACTCGTCAGACTAGCGCGTGGCCTCCAACGGAAGGTCATATCTCCTTCGTTTGAACTCCGATTTAGGTGTTCTTGGACTCTATGGAAGCCCATTGAGTCAAGAATACATTTGTATGCCTGAGGGAGATAGAAGATGTCATACCGAGGTGTTTTAGACCAGGCTCGTCACTTGTTTAGCTCGTCGGTTAGTCGGCTCGTCAAGGCGACTACAGCGTGACTCCAACGGAAGGTCATATCCTTCGTTTGAACTCCGATTTGGGTGTTCTTGGGACTTCATGGAAAGCCCATTGGTAAGCTTTCGGCGGACCACCTGGGAAGAGGGCAGTGGGTGTCGGATCCGGCCGTAATCCGGCCAGAAATAGGTATTTGCCCAGGTGAGGCGATTAGTCATCGTGACCTCCAACTTCGGAAGGTCATAACTTCCTCGTCCGAACTCCGATTCGGGTGTTCTTTGACTCTATGGAAAGCCATTGAGTCAAGATTGCAGCCATGTTCCTGTAGAGGACATTGCAATCAGAGCGTATTAGTGCTGGTCAGTTAGAGAGTGGTGTCTTTATGGCTTTAGTTTATAACATGCGGCTTGTAATTTGACATGTTGATATGTGTTGTACATGGCCCGGAGTTGATAACATGCAGTGTGGTGCTGACATGTTGATATATGCTGTATGACATTTCCAGGCATGCTAAATCTTAATCTGAAGCATGGATAATATGCATGAATATGTGTGCATGGGTGATTATGTATATGCAACTGGCATGATAGCATTTGCATGTGCACGAAGACATCGCATGACATGGGTGTGAGTGCATGGTGCGGATCGGCACTGGGTTAGGTGTCACGGGTACACGGTTATGGGTCAAGTGTACGGTACGGATTGATGGACTCGGGTAATGGGACAAAGTCCGAATGAGTCAAACGGTTTTGAAACTAAGGGAAATAAATATAAGTGTGTTTGGGCATAGCAAGATGGGAGTAGATCCCCCTCAAGTGAAAAGACAAATTTTATTCACGGTTAGACATGATTCAAGAGGCGTACAGGATTCGTAAAATGTTGGAACGGCGGCGTCAGGCAGTGGCTCAGAAAAATCCGTGGCCCACAAATGTCCCATAAACACACCAGCAATATGACAAATCAAATGTGCATTAGGCCTTTCCAATGGGTTACAAAGTTTTTAAAAGAAAACAAAAGTTCTTGTTTGGATGAGTCATTGGTGGAACAAAATGGTTGGTATTTCACACTTGGCCTAGGTAGGTGTGAAATTCGATGGTGACTCGGGGTATGGGCATGAGGACATTCATGCATTGACATTCATGTAGGCATCTTACTTGGATGTGTTTTTCTATCGTCATTGCATGTGGCTGCTTGGTGGGGTAACCCTTGTAGGAGATTATTACTCTTGAGCTTTGCTCACCGTCGTGGGACCCCTTTTCGGGTACACAAGAGAGCGGTGCTCCTAGGGACCGTGAGTAAGAAGAGTCGGGTTGTGGCCTTGATCGGTATTTTGTAAAAATATATTAGAACAATATAGTTTCATATATTTTGGGTATGTAAAAGAGAAGTACATTGAACTCTTGTATGAAAAAAAAAAAAAATAATAAATAAATAAATGACCCCCGAAAATTTGGGGCGTCACAGCTTGGTATCAGAGCTTAGGTATACGAATACCTAGGGCCCGATGGGGCATGGGTGGCATGCTGTTATTGAGTAGGAACATCCGCGACTTGCTCGGTGTTGAGGCTTGCGATGTGATAGTGACTTAGTGCTCGGAAATTGGATGTCCAGATCATAGTTGGGTATCAAGGTCTAGGTAAGAGGTTACCTAGGAGTCCACGGGACAGGATTAGATCACAGCATGCATTTTGTGTTTTCTTGTGTATGCTTTGATTGTTTGTGTGTGAATTATATATGTGGTAAATGTATGTGGAAAACAAAGAGCACTTTGAGTTTACAGTGATGCCCTTCGGATTGACGAATGCGCAGCCCGACGATCATGGATCTCATGCATAGGATATTTAACCCTATTTAGTCGGTTTATCGTAGTCTTTGTGGATGACATCTTGATCTACTCGATCCAGAATGGAACATGAGTATCGCTTGGGGATTGTTTTACGATTGTTGAGGACCATCGGTATACGCCAAGTGATTCGGTAAGTGCGAGTTACGCTGCGAGGTGCCAAAGTTCTTTGGACGGCGAGTGTCGGCCTCGAGTGTCGATCGACCGAAGGTCGGCGGTGATGAGTTAGGAAGAGGCCAGTGTCGGTCTTGAGATCACGTGGATTTCCCAGGATTGGTGGGTATTACCGGAGGTTCATAGAGGATTTCTCCAGATTGGCAGCACCTATGACTAGGTTGACCCGGAAGGAGGTCAAGTTTGATTGGGATGACCGATGCGAGGAGGCATTCCAGGAGTTGAGGAGGAGACTTACTTCAGCTCCCATTTTGATAGTTCCGGACAGGGGACAAGGATACACAGTGTATTGTGATGCATCGAGGGCCGGATTGGGATGTGTTTTGATGCAGTCCGGGAGGGTAGTAGCTTATGGTTCCGCGGTTAAAGTCATGGCGAGTGCGCCCTCACGACAGCGGAGTTAAGCGTCTGATCTGCCTTGAGATTTGGCGCCACTGCTTATACGGCGAGGAGTTCGAGGGTGTACTCCCGGACCGCCAAGGCCGTATATTTTCACGCAGCGGGACCTCAATATGAGGCAACGCAGATGGATGGAGTTCCTAGAGGATTATGACTTCACTTTGCATTACCATCCCGGTAAGGCAAATGTGGTGGCTGATGCACTCAGTCGGAAGTCTAGAGGAGCGTTAGCTAGTATAGCTTCTCGGGAGTGGCGGATGCTCGAGGCGTGGGACGGTTGGAGCTCTGATGCGGTGGCGGACTCGAGTACCTTGGGGAGTTTAGTAGCTGCACCGCGGCTGCGGTGAGCGAGTGATTGAGTCCGGTGGCGGGACGCGGAGATAGTGTCCATCAAGGACAAAGTCTGGGTCAGATATGCGGGTAGCGAGAAATTTGGGCCAGTTCACGTAGATGGAAGTCTGCGATATAGGGAGACGGAGTAGTAGTTCCCGGTGGCCGTTGAGAGGAGATTCTGAGGGGAGTTTCAACTGCTCGTTCTTTGTACATCGGTGTACGAAGATGTACCGGGGATCTTCGTCGCCCGGTATTATTGGGTGGGATGAAGAGACCGCGTGGGGAGACTTTGTTCAACGATGTCACCATGTCGTAGTTAAGTGAGCACGAGCAGCGGGGCTGCGCCGGCCATTGGAGGTGGGTGAGTGGAAGTGGGGCATGTCACAATGGATTTTGTGACCCGCTTGCCCTTGACATCGCGAAGACATGATGCGGTATGGGTAGTGGACCGACTCACGGTCGGCACATTTTCTAGCCGTCGCGGATGACCTTCTGGTGAGGGAGATTCTGGCAGGTTTGTATTCGAGAGATGGTCAGGCTACATGGTACGGTGTCATAGTCTGGGATGGGAGCCAGAGGTTTTCTGGCGCACTTTTGGAAGAGTTTCAAAAGTTTATGGAGCCTACCGGCTGACCAGCGAGGAGTGCAGCGTTTCACCTCGAGACGGATGGTGGAGTCGGAGAGGGCTATCTTTTGGTGTTAGAGGACATCTTCTTGAGCACGTCTGGATCATAAGGGTAGTTGGGAAGAGCACTTGCCCTTGGTGGAGGTCGCGCAACAATGGTTATCGGCGGTATCACGATTGGCGCCTGCGGGCATGCAGAGAGCGTGCGATCACTTGGAGTTCTTTGGGTAGGAGTGGGAAGAGCTCCATTGCGCGGTTGATTAGGACACCTGCGAGAAGGTGAGTTTGATACGGCAACGTCTTCTCACGGCACAGAGCCGGCAGAAGAGTTATGCAGACAGGCGACGTCGACCCTTAGAGTTCGAGGTTGGTGATCACGTTTTCTTGAAAGCGATGCCTAAGAGAGGAGTGGTCAGATTCGGCAAGCGAGGGAAGCTATCGCCCAGGGTTGTGGGCCCTTGAGATACTCGAGAGGTGGGCCTTTATCAGCGTACCGGTTAACTACCGCCCAGCATGTCGGTGTCCATGAGGTGTTCACGTCTCCATGCTCCGAAGATGCCTCGATCGGTGCATATGAGTGGATTGGGGAAGGATTGAGAGTTGACACGAATGGGACGAGGGAGGGACGGTCATCATGGATAGCCAGAGATCAGGTTTTGCGACGCAAGACCGTGAGGCTAGTGAAAGTGTTGTGGCAACACCGTGGAGTGGAGGAGGCAACGTGGGAGCGCGAGGACACGATGCGGACCACCTATCCCTTCTTGTTTAGGGATGAAGGTACGCTGTGTAGTGGTTTAATAACTAAATGACTAGTTTACATGCATGACATAGTACATGTTGCATGGGCATGTGGTGTTGTGATTGAGTGGAATTCGGATTGAAATTCTTTTTTAAAGAGGAGAGAATGTAAAGAGCCCGTGAAAATTTATTTTAAGAAAAGGGTAAAATGATAATTTAGGTGAAATCAGAATTTTAGGTCTCGGATGATGAAGCAGGACTTCAGTTGGAATAGTCCCAGAAATCTAGCTACTGCATGTCGGATTTCGTCAGATTACGAGCAGGTTGGGAATTGCGTGCTTCGGGGCAATTGGGCCAAATAGTAAATATTGAGTGTATGGTCCGCACATGGATGCATGCAAATAGGCCTACGTGTCTAAGGAAAGTAATGATCTTGCATGAGGGTAAATGCTAGTGGATGCTAGGGTGTCTTGGATAAGGCTGCATAGAGGAATTTAGTGGAAGAATAATGGTTGGAGATATTGGAAGGAAGGTGTCAAGGCTGGGAGACATTGCTCTATACAATGAGAAGACAGTCAGGTGGGGAGAGAAAGAGAGGGTGTGGTGAGAGAAGACCACATCTCACAATTTGACATTGGACAGCGGTTTCATGGGGCAGGAGAAAAGTTGGCAACCAGACAAGGGCCCCCCCGCGCATAGGACGGAGTTGGGAGATTTGACAGCTCAGTCTCAGATTTTCTCTGCTGTTTTTCTATACAGGGTTGTGTGGTGGTTGTGGTGTTTGCCCTACGGGAATGTTAGTTGTATTTTGCACCATGAGAAGCTGCCACATTGAGGGGTAGCATACACAAACCGGACTTTGGAACGATTTTTTGGATAGGAAAAGAAATGGAATGAGGTAAGTGGGTCCTTCTGATAAATTGTAGCCTCATCTGATGAAATTGATGTTAGGCTTTTGAATTTCTCGATTTGGACCTCTGTGGGCTAAGTTATAGTCATTTCACGATGTCGATCCAGCTAAATGTCAGTCCAGTTTTGCCATTAAGTCACTTCTTTGGACCTTAAAGCAGGTTTTGGGTCAAGTAAAGGAATGGAGTGATCCTTCTGATAGAGGTGTAGCCCCATCGATAGACTTGATGTTCGAAGCATGGTGTTCTCAATTTGGACTCCACGCGGGCAAGTTATGGTCTTTTATAGCAGTCAAATGGGTGAGAAGTGCGTCAAACAAAGGGTCGTCAAGCGGTGGACGTGAGCAGTGTGTCGTCCAAGAAATTCGATCAAGCAGTGGGCGTGAAACGATTATCCGTGTCCAAGAGGGTCGTCGAAGCGATTGGGCGTGAAACGATTATTAGTCAAGAGGGTAAATCGAAGCATTGGGCGTGAGCGATTAATCGTCGGTAGGGTGATCAAGCGTTGGGCGTGAGCGGTGTCGTCCAGAGAATTCGATCAAGCGATTGGAGCGTGAGCGATTAATGCCGATCCGAGAGAATAGATCAAGCGGTGGGCGTGAGCGGTGTCGTCGGGGAGGTGCGTGTCGGCGGTGTCGGTGAGCGATTGTAGTCGCGAAGGGTCGTCCAAGCGATTAGTGAGTGAGCGATTAATGATTCGGGAGAGATTAGTCAAGCGATTGTCGGTGAACGATTATTAGATCCGAAGTCGTCAGCGATTATTCGGTGAGAGCGTGGCTTCGTCAACGATGAGTAATCGAAGTCGTCAAGCAGGTGTCAGCGATGTCGATGAAGCGGTGCGGCGGTGGTGTTGATAAGTCAGACTAACTGCGCATGACCTCCAACTTCGGAAGGTCATATCTCCTTCGTTTGAACTCAGATTTAGGTGTTCTTGGACTCTATGGAAAGCCCATTGAGTCAAGAATGCATTTGTATGCCTGAGGGAGATAGAAGATGTCATACCAGGGTGGTAGACCGAGGCTCGTCGCGAGTGCAGCTCGTCGGTTAGTCGACTCGTCCAGGCGACTGCGCGTGACTTCCAACCGGAAGGTCATATCTCCTTCGTTTGAACTCAGGTTGGGTGTTCTTGAACTTCATGGAAAGCCATTGAGTAAGCTTTCCACGCGGGACCATGGAAGGGCAGTGGGTGTCGAGAGCCGACCGGAAAATGGCCGTCCGGCCAAATGGAAGTAGGCTGCCCGGTGAGGCAGTTGGTCATGCGTGACCTCCCGACTTTGGAAGGTCATATGTGTAGTAACTTCCTGGAGTAGAACTCCGGTCGGGTGTTCTTTGACTCTATGGAAAGCCCATTGGTGGGACACCAACCATGTTCCTGTGGAGGACATTGTCCAATCCAGGAATGTTGGAGTGCTGGTCAGTTAAGTGGTGTGCTATGGCTTTAGTTTATAACATGCGGCTTGTAATTTGACATGTTGATATGTATTTGTACATGGCTTGAGTTGATAACATGCGATTAGTGGAATATGACATGTTGATATATCTTTGTATGATGACATTTCCATGACGTACTACAAATCTTAAATACGAAAAACATGGATAATATGCATGAATAATATGTGTGCATGGGTGATTATGTATAATACAGCGGCATGATAGCATTTGCATGTGCCGCGACGAAGACATGTCGCATGACATGGGTGTGAGAGTGCATGGTGCGGATCGAAGCCTTTGGGTTAGGTGTCACGGGTACGGTTATGGGTCAAAACTGTGTGCAGTGCCAGTTGATGGACTCAGGTAATGGGACAAAGGGTAGAATGAGTCAAACGGTTTTTGAAACTAAGGGAAATAAATATAAGTGTGTTTGGGCATAGCAAGATGGGGTAGATCCCCCCCCAGGGTGAAAGACCCAAATTTTATTCACGGTTAGACATGATTCCCGGCGATGCAAGTTCGTAAAAATGTTGGAACGGCGCGCGGCGTCCGGCGGTGAAAACCCGAAAAATCCGTGGCCCACAAATACATAAACACCGCAATATGACAAAATCAAATGTGCATTGGAGGGCCTTTCCAATGGGTTACAAAGTTTTAAAAGAAAACAAAGTTCTTGTTTGGATAAAGGTCATTGTGGTGGAACAAAATGACGGTTGGTATTTCACACTTAGCCTAGGTAGGTGTGAAGTCGATGGTGACTCGAGGGTATGGGAATGAGGACATTCATACATTGACATTCATGTAGGCATCTTACTTAGATCTGTTTTCTATACAATCATTGCATGTGCACTTAAGGTGGGGAGAGTAACCCTTGTAGGAGATTATTCTTGCGAAGCTTTGCTCTTGAGTCAGTGGGTTTTGCTTTTACTGAATTACCTGAGACGGTGCTCCTCGGCGAGTATGAGTAAGAAAGGAGAGTCGGGTTGTGGCCTTGATGATGTTTGTAAAAATATATTAGAACAATATAGTTTCATATATTTTGGGTATGTAAAAGAGAAGTACATTGAACTCTTGTATGAAAAAAAAAAAAAAATAAATAAATAAATGACCCCCGAAAATTTGGGCGTCCACGGTCTTTGATTGAGGTGGTGACAACGGAGGATGTCGGTATGGTGAGCTTGGTAGTGTTGGCATGCTGCTACTCCTTTCATCAGCGGGATGGGATACCAAAGCCTTGGTATTGAAAGAGATGAGATAGAAAGCCATCCCCTTTTTTCTCTAGGGAGGGAGGAGGAGTAAGATCACACGGTATCACCACAGTTTGACATCTTCTTGCAACTACTCGAGGAGAGGAAGGCGACTGGGAAAACTTGGCATGGTGAATTACGTTTAGGAGTATCTTTGTTTATTGATAAGTTAATTGGAAAGTCTCACCTAAGCCTATATATATTGTAACCTTTAAGACTGCTTTTACCTATATTTTTTTGCCTTTTATTTATCAATTCAGTAAAAGCAAAGAAGTGATAAGTGCACAAATTCTCTTAAGTTTTCTTTGTATGTCTAACATTACAAACTTTTCCATAACAGCATGCCCTTACTTTAAGAAAAAAGGCCACAAATGGATAAATACCCATTGAGCCTTGTAAACACTAGACACGCCTCGAGTTTTGGTTTGGTTATGACTTTTTTCTAATGGGATGGACGCGGAAATGCTTCTGAAGTAGCGTAAGGAATATTTTGGAACCGAAAAAAAATTGCGACCACAAAAAATGGTCACTAGAGAGGTATATAAACCACTTAAATGACCGATATCAATAGTCTTAAAAATCTCAAATCATGAAAATAAATCAGCGTAAGTGATACAAAAGTGAGGACCACAAAAGAAATGTGGTCTATCTTTTGATTTTGACGATACAACTGTTTGATATGTGTGTGTATACTATGATCATTAATTTTAATCTAAATCGTGGTCATTATATGTTTGTGGTCGTAAGATGGTTACAATATACCATGAAATAATTTCCGTCTTAGTGACCACATTAATCGTCTCTGTTTTTGTGACCACATCTTGTGGTCACGAAATTTATATATTTCATAAAAATGAATTATTACTTATATATTAACTAAAGTTTAAATGTTATATATATATATATATATATATATATATATATATATATATATATATATATATATATATATATATATATTAAGTTGATATAACAGAATACCCATTAGTTAACTTACGTTTTTTGTCGAATGTGAGTGTCTTGAATGATCTTGTGTACACTCGAAAGGCACATTTAAGTCATACTATACTCAGAATATATATATAACTTATTATAGTAACCTAAAAAAAATCCTTTTTATCATTTCAACATTTCCTATTTCACAAGTCATCACTGTTTGATTGCTTCCATTTCTACATTTGTTGAATTGTTGCCATCACCATTAATGTGCTATCATTATGGT
The DNA here is from genome assembly GCA_016808115.1 of Tetrastigma voinierianum. Classification (NCBI taxonomy): domain Eukaryota; kingdom Viridiplantae; phylum Streptophyta; class Magnoliopsida; order Vitales; family Vitaceae; genus Tetrastigma; species Tetrastigma voinierianum. The sequence goes on along the minus strand of JAEQBH010001980.1, from coordinate 225,699 downwards.
TCTTCACAAGCCAATTTTCTTTTGCATTGAGGTGTCTAGTCTAGTCAACTATCATTTCCATATGTGTAATTTTATCAATCTCCAGATTCTATAAAGCAGAAAGTTACCCTTTGGGATGTTTTTTTCCTTTTGAAATAATTGACTTCTATATTGATTCAAGAATTTGGATGATGAAAAATGATCCAAAAAGTGATTTTTCAGAAATCATATATTTTTAAATGAATAGGACTCTAGTGTGGCTTTGTTGTTTTGGGGTTTCTTTCTTTAAAATATTGACAACGATGAAAGTGATTTCTTTTGTTATTTTTCACTTTGAATGCGTTATAATTTAAATATATTATTAAGCATTTTTTTTAATTTGTTGATTTTTTTTCACTTTTTTGTTTTCATTAAATTAATCATTTTGTAATTCATAAATGGATGTCAAATAGTTTTGTAACTCAATAAATTTTTTAACTCCATCTGCTGATCAACTATTTGTCGACTGATTAACCCAATCAATATAAAATCAACAGAGCTTAATCGGAGTTTCACTTAATTCTGGATTTGGAGTTAAGCTCATCGGGTTAGGTTATATTTAGGTTATGTATTTCATGCTCTATGTTTAACAGGTTGGCTCAAAACCACCAATGTCGATCCATTTTGTGCAACTCTACTTCGACAAATCAAAGAAAGGAAAAATTTGTTAATCTATATTTTTGGCTTAAAGTCAAGCCTCGTAGTTTGAGAATTTTGTTTTTGACTTATTTAAAGTAAGTTGTCTTGAGATTAAGATAAAATTACAAAAAAATATATTGGCTTTCATTGGGTGAAATTATCTTATAAAAGAGACAATAAAAAAAGTAGATGGTTTAAATTTTGCCTTAATAATTTAGGTAAAATAATTTAATTATATAACACCATAAATATTAGCGAGCTTAAGAAACTAATTTAAAATCTATTTAAATTTTAGATAAATAAGAGGCACAAGAGAGACATTATTGATAGGAGTCAGCTGAAGACGGTGTTGGATCCAAAGGCTGAAACCGAGGCCTAGGGTGTACTCTGAACTAGCTTTTCTGGTAAACCTGCTACTGTCATGTTCCATTTTTATAAAGTGATTGTAATTGGAAGTAAGGCCTACTGAGGTTGGATTTATGATCTGTCGGATACTTTGTTCTGCATGAATTGATAAAGAGGGTCATGGGTCTTGTTTTTTACTGTGCGATGCTTGCAGCCTACTGTACGCCCTTAACATGATACCAAAATTAACAATTCTCAAAAACTACTAAGCACACCTAATAGGCATTCTTATATATATATAACGAAGCCTCGATGCAAACCATAAATTCTCTGGAGTTATACTTTACGCCTTATTCTTATATATATGCCATGGCAGAAACTCCATCATCATCAACCAACATGAACATGATGTGTTATATTGGAATCCAGAGAAACTAAACAGACCGACAAGCTACTAAGATAACCACAGCACATTCTTTGGAAATTATTGAAACTAAAATAATGAAATCAAAGATCCCTCAATTTTAAACCCGGAACCATGGAACTTCTTCATTGATACATTGATCTAATCGACCGACCATATCGTAGTAAATGATTCACCCAATCACCTCTTCACCTCCTCGAAAATCTTTTCATTTTTCCTCTGACGACAGATTTTCCATTCTTATTACTCGACTGCTCAACGTCTCAACTGCACAGCCTTGTATCATCACTACACCTTTGCTCTCACTTCTCTGGAAAACGGAGCTCCTAAGAACTCAGCCAGCCTCTTGAGATGAACATGGGGCTCTTGCTTTCATCTCTCATGCTGAAGCAGATATCTTCTCAGATTGCCAAACTTTCATTCAATACTGACATGATCCCGAAGGGTCCACAAAACTCACTCCCCTCACAGAGCTTATCGAAAACATATAGAGAGGATTTATATACATACTCTGGGCACAGACCTTGGTGCAAATTTTGGCGTCTTGAAAGTGTGCTGGAGTTCTGTACAGATGAAAACACCTGGGGGTATTCTGAGATTCTGTGAGATGTGAATGGTAAATGAGTTGAAAGGGGTGGATTTCGGTTTCGGCCCTAGGTGCGGCGGTCGAACCCTGTCAGTGCCGGCCCCCACTTTCGGAAGGCAATGCCATGTCGGCGGGTCCAATACCGATCCTGTGTTGTGTACACTCAAACCAGGCGCCGCCACTATTTGTGACCCTAGCCACCACGTCTCGTCGTACCACCGACCCGACATCATCTTGTTTATCTGCAACCAGCCATAATGTCGCGCCACTCGGCGGCCAGCCGTCGCCCATTGCCGTGACCAGCGGCCGCGCCGCCTCACGCGAGTGTCGTCAGGCGTTGCTGCAAATCTTATTGGGCTTTCTCTCGTGGCCCATGGCCTTTCTAGAGAATGTCATACCCACAGTTTGCTTTACCATTCCCATCACATCTGCGCGAGGCGAAGGCTGGAGAATCCGCTATCAGGGCGGACTTGGGGCCCCGGGGGTAATCACTCTAGGCCGGCGCCACCCTCACCTCCTTATCAGGGCATTGGTGGAGCCCTGGACCTATCCCCTGCATCCATTATCAGGCGGCCTTACTTTTGCAGCCCCATCCCAGGGAATGTCGACTGCAATGAGAGAGATCTGCAGAGGGAGGTTTACTACGATCTCCTGGCATTTGCCGGGGACCCGGAGCTCCGAGACTCCATACTCCTTGTGTAGAGATACCACCTGGAGCCGTGTCAATATTTTTATCCTCGGGTAGTCATCGAGTTTTATCACACGATGACGTCTAGGCTAAAACTGACCGGTACTCTGCATTTTTCCATCGGCGGTAGGCGAGGATCTTTAAGCCTCCAGGCATCACAAGCTCCTCGACATCTGGCTTGCTCTCCACACAGCCGGTGGTCCACCATGACAGCAGGCTATAGGCGGTTGGCCCATCCCTCGACCCGGGGAGATGGTCGAGTCTTCTCTCCATGGCTACCGGGATCGTATTGTTCAGGAGGCAATCTCACGGCCGTATGCTGGCTGATAGACCATATATTACGGCCAAATTGCTCCCGTCCAAAGACATCGTCCAGAGGAGAGGAGCCATTTTTGAGGCTTTGTATTGTATTTCTGAGGGCTTCTGGTTCAGCCCAGCGGAGTTGGTCATGACAGCCTTATTCCACTTCGAGGATAGGGTCCACCGTCGGAGTCTGCCCCGAGCTGAGTCCACACCTCTCCTATTTCTCACACTCTATGCCGTGCCAGAGCACATCGGGTTCCCACCGAGTCTCTCGCTGAGCGCCACGCGACCGTGAGGCCACCCTATTGTCGATCGGTGGCGTGCCATGCCTCGTGCCTTCATCTTCCTCCGACCAACCAAGGACCAAATTTCTGCCGATATTCCACTCAGAGGACCCGCCTCGTAATGAAAGCACACTAAGGAGCCTGCCTCAGCCTTTCGCTTCTAGCATCGCCTCCACCCATCTACCACACTAGTGCCTCCGGGCTTCGGTGCCTCATCCTTCGGGAGCCCCCGGCCCCCATGCCCATCAGCCATTCAGATATAGTCAGGGCCGAGCACTCCGCAGATCGCCCTCGCCAGCATATCGCCATCTCTCCCAGTGGACTTTCTCTCGACCATCATGGAGGTAGTCCGTGATGCCTCCACCACTCGCGGCTTCATTTGGTGTCACCCATGTCACACCGGGCAGATAGGATGACTCGCACCGAGGTCGCCATGGCTCGCACTACCGCCTATTCTAAAGACAAAATCAAAGTTATCCTCATGTAGCCTCTAGAGTCACATGGGCCTCCCTTCTAGTGTCCCTACCAGCCCTCTCGCTACCCCTCCTCCAACAGATCACTACTCCACGTGCCTCGCTTACCCTCCAATGTGATCGGCCATCTAACAACGCCGCAGAAGATCCTTGATGTATCGGGCAAATGCAGCGAAGACGTTTCACTCCACCGGCAAGACTCAGCCTGTCTGTGCCGAGGATGATTTCCTTCATCGCCCACCACATCGAAGAGGTACCCACTTCCCTCCACCAACTTTCCACCTTTACACCCTATCATGGACAATGACATACTCTGTCAAGGAGAGCTGGTGTTAGAAGTGATGTTCATATCGCTAATTTAGTTCTGATTTGTATTCACTTGCTCAATAAAGCCCATTTTGTATGTTAATGTTTCGTCAGATACTTCATTTTGAAAAAGTTGAAAATTTTTTGTGAAATACACTGCGAGTATATTTACATACCTTCCATGTTTCTACACTTTTGCAACCAATTTTTTGCCACCATTTTTTTTGTATGGTTTGCCTCTCTTGTGAGTTGAAAAACTGACATACTGTAAATACCATCAATGCTAGACTAATTCCATGCATGATTGAGTTGTTAGTCAGTTGAAGACCCTGGTATTCAACCCTTGTCTTCCACCTTTAGCTAACCACACACAAGGCACGAAAAGTTTTCGCCATCAGCTAAGAAGTCGCATCCCCTTACTTTGCAAATCGCCTTAGCTTTTACGACTTAATCTTTAATAGGTTAAGGACCCCATGAAAAGAAGGCCAATGTATCTTCCAAAAGAAAAGAAAAAGAAAAAGAAAAAGAAAACGAAAAAGAAAAAGAAAAGAGATTAGAAAGCCGCGCGCTTGCTCCTGAAACCCAGCAAGGTCCGAGGTCTACTACAGCTCTGTGCCCCGGTGCCCCTAAAACCACCTGGGTCGGGGGAGCCACCCGACTTGAGTGCTCACTACATGAGTGGATGGGTGGAGTTTAGTGAGTTGTAGGTGCTGGATTCTCGAAATCATTCGGAGTCCGGGGCGAAACCTGTAGAGTTAGTGGTCGAAAGATTCTTTTGACTTGATGCCCTAAACCTTAGTTAGTTGGGAGTCATCGGTGGATCCTCATTACACGGACTTTGGTGAGGTCGAGTTCTCAACATTGCATCCTACAATACAAAAAAGGTGTGAAATAAGAGTGGAACTTGATCATTGAGATAACAACAATCTAAGGTATCAGTAAGACTGTCGGGAGAGAATGAGTGTTTATCGGTAAAAGTCCATCACCTCAAACACTAGATTTTGTGGAAGTTTAGGTTGATTTCCCTTGATCAACAACGCTCCAACTTGCCCTCAGATGGCACTGATTCTTCCCAAGTCGTAGTTTTACAGAGTCCCAATTTTTCATACTAAGGGTAGGGCATTACTTATACACACACTTGTTGAACAGACAGTCCCTTTTTGCATACACATAGCCTGCATGATCTTCCTTCTTTTTATCATTGCTAAGGGACTAGCAATGTAATGTCAGAGTGATTAGTACCCAAATAGCTGGTTTAAGCCCTGTTTATTGCAGGTTTTGAGCACTTTTTGTACTAACTCAACTTAAATAACTCCAATTGATACATCGAGGTCCCGCTTGCTACCGATCACATTTTGTAGCTATTTTTGTAGCTTTATGGGCCAAATACCTCATTATCTTCCTAATCATCTAAACATGATGGAAACCAGCCGACCAAGATGCATGATCGAATCCGTGAGGAGATTTGAAGTAAAATGCGTAAGAGAAGGAAGACACAAGTGAGTAAATTTTGCAGTTGCACCTTTTCTCGCAACCCGAAATTCTCGCACACGCCCCGCACACCTGTCGTTGACTCCGCTTGACTCGCCAGGGTTTTACACAAATTCCGCTCTCTTGATGTAATTTCTTGGTTCCTTTACACATTTTTTGTAATTCCTTGATATTGAGCACTCTATATAAGCTCACTGCTTGTAACATCAATCTTTTAGTCCATCAACTTCAATAAATTGGGCGCTAAGTTTTCTTTCCCTCCTTACCGGGTTTGTGATTTTCTCATTTTCCTTCATTTTCTCAGACTTTTCTACCATCCAAACACCCTTAATGATGGCAAATCAAGGAGCGCTTGGCTAAGGCCCTCAACCAAGAGGCTACCGGGTGTTAGTTTTGAGGTAAACTAATTGTTCTCTTGCTTTTCATGTAAGCATTTATGGGTGCTTATGCCTCGCTTCTCACCTTAGGTTAAAATCTCCTGTGCACATGCCCTAAATTAACGTGTATTTTGTAAGCTTTCTGGTTTAGTGGATACTTATCACTAGACCCACTCCGATACCCGCTAGTTGTCTTCATTAGTTACCGTAGGGTAGGCTTAGGAGGTGTGAGCCACCGTTTGGGGAGCATTTATGCTCATTAATGACATATTCAAAAGGGTAAATTATAGGTTTAGGGTTTTAAGCTAAATGAAGATCCAGGCCGAAATGACTAGCTAAAGAGGAACACCATTCTCAACTAATTTAACTCCTTCTCTCTGTTAAGAAACCCATCCGTGTTCGACCCTATATTCACTATACCGCAGTAGCTCGCTACTGCTAAAGAGGGAACCCGGATACAAATTTTGTTGATTCCGATACACATGCTTTGCAAGCGAATTAGTACCACTCCTAGTTAAGTAATGAACTTCTTTATCCAAAACGCTTCTTGGCCGCCTGTAAGTCATATGTAATCTAATTCAGCTTGAACTGGCAAATGTTTGTTTGGAACTCTTCCAACTGATCGTTCCACCATTCAATGGAAACGAACTCCCGACCGAGATTTGGAATCATCTCTACGTGATTGAAAACCTGCATCACTTAGCAACATCTTCAAGATCCCACCCATAAATCAAGAATACATCCTCAGTCCTTCTCAAGTACTTCAGGATATTTTTGATTACCACCCAATGACTCATTCCCCGGGTCCGATTGGTATCTACTTCTCGACACTGCAGCATATGATAGTGCTCAGTCTAGTACATAACATAGCGTATACATGATAGATCCTATCACAAGGCCAAGTGGTATCATATTCATGTGTGTCCTCTCATCTTGTGTCTCAGGACACATGGACTCGAGAGTGTAATCCCACTAACCATGGGGGATATATCCTCTTGACCTGCCCATGCTAAACCCTTAGCATCTTGTCTATGTATAGATCGGCACATAACCTTTAGCTCGATCTCTATAGATTTTGTCCCAATATATAGTTGCTTCTCCAAGGTCTTTCATGGAGGAATTCCTGATAACAAAATTTTGACGGATTGTGGTACGTTAAGACATCGTTCATCGGGCAGGCCATCCACATACAAGACTAGGAATACGACTGCACTTCCATTTGTCTTCTATATACACAAGGTTCATCCAGATTGTGGAGAAACCAAACTCGACATCATCAAATCGGATAATTAACTCTAGATGCTTGCTTCAACCCATAATGGATCTTTAAGTTTATATACTTACCACTCACTTCCTGCATGCAAACCTTTCGTGCTGTGTCATACACTTCCTGGGTCAGTTTCCATTGAGAAAGTTGTCTTCACATCCATCGCCATATCTCATAATCATAATGTGATTTGCGCGACGGCTAGAGTATTCTTATGGATTTAAGCATAGCTACTGGACTGAAAGTCTCATCATAATCAACTCCTTGTTTTTGAAGATAACCCTTAGCCACAAGCCTAGCTTTATAGGTAATCACATTACCTTCCATGTCCGTCTTCTTTTTGAAGATCCATTTGCACCCTATGGGTTTTATCCCTTCGGGTGGATTAACCAAAGTCCACACTTGGTTGGTATACATGGAATCCATCTCCGACTTCATGGCATTGAGCCACTGATTAGACTCTGAACTGTTTAGAGATTCTTCGTAGGTAGTTGGCTCATCATTTTCTATGAGCAATGCGTCCTTTTGTTCACTAATGAGAAATCCATATCTCTCTGGGACAGAACGTATCCTACTTGTCCTACGAAACACTTGTGTTTTAGAAGAGTCAGTTATAAATTCATCATCATGAATTACATTAGTCAGCCGATGAGACGCGGTCTGATATCTTGAACTTTACTTTAAGTCTACTTTTGTTCCCACCGTTTCTCTAAGAGAAACTTCTTTCTTTAAGAAGACAACATGCTTAAACAAACAACCTTTGTTCTAAAGCATTGCATCTGATATCCTCTGTTTCTTTAGGATATCCTACAAATGTATATTTATCGTAATCGACTTCAAGCTTATATTTGATATTGTCCGCTTCTATATGTGACAACCCCATATTTTCATGTAGGAAAGATAGGCTTTGTTAGTCCATATCTCATGAGTAACTTCAATCGACTCGATGGGACTGCTTAAGATATAAACAAATGTCTTCAAGTGCACAACCCTAAAAGGATTTGGGAAGGTCCGCTTGCCCATCGCATCCTCACCATGTCTGCAAGGTTCGTTCCTTCTTCCTTTAGCCACACCATTGTGGTTAGGCGTGAAAGGTGGAGTCCATCAGATAAGATCCCAATGTCCCCCGAGATAATCTAGAAACGCTTTCTGGCTTAAGTACTCACCACCTCGATCTGATCTAAGTGATTTCATATTTCTCCCAAGCTGCTTCTCTACCTATCAATTCTTTTAACTTTCAAAGCAATTTTTAATTTATACCTCACAGAGATACAAGTACCACATCAAGAACAGTCACTGATGAAGGTTATGAAGTGTATTAAACCACCTTTGGCATGTGCCGTACAGGACCACATGCACGTATGTATTAGGTCTAATAGTCCGTTGCCTTTCACCCTTTCCTAAAGGGTAATTTGTCATTTTGGCTTAACAAGCATGATTCACATGTGTCAAATGATTCATAATCAAATGACCCTAAGCTTCCACATCAGGTAAACCCTACCATGCCTCTCACTTATGCGCCAAGACAACAATGCCATAAATATGAGCGATTTCAAATTATCTCCTTGCCTTTTATCACATTGATATTCAGGATTGATTTGACATATCCATAAATCCCATCGCTCAAGGTACCACCACAGCATAAAAACATTTATTCAACATAATGTGACAGCTATTGTCACAAAATTTAAATGAAACCTTCTCGCTTTTAAACATGAAATGTAAATAATGTTCTTATCAAAGCCAAAATACAAAGCAATTGTCTAAATACAAACAAAAAACCACATGAGGAGGTTTAAAACATAAGTCTCCGATGGCAACGCTTGCAAACTCGCACCATTACTCCACTGGCCTGACTTCAGAGTTTCCCGTCGCCCTATGTTCTCGTGATACTTACGTATGTGAGCCACAACCGCATCCAATACCCAAAGCTGCTGCCAAGAAACAATATTAACTTCAATGACATAAATACTTGAAGGTGTTGCATCATGCCACCTTCTTCTCGACCCATGTAGCCTGGCGAATTTCTCTTCCAATGGCCTTCTTGCCACAATGGAAGCTTAATGCACTCGAGGCTGTCTCCTCGCCGCCCCTCCCCACGATTTTTCTCTTCGCTCTTAGAACTAAAGAGTCTACAAGCATCACAATTTTACCTTCCTTCACCAAGGTGGGTTCTATCAAGCTTTAAGCAGTCGATCAGCCTCGTATGGTGGTCTCTTTATCGCTCATCTCAGAAGTTACACAAACTCGTGCAAACCGCTCTAAACCACCTTAATCAAGTCTATACTTAATTCATCATCCATACCAAAACCCAATTGATCCAACCTAACTATGTACCCATGCATCTTCAATGCATACTGTATTGGAGATGTCCCCTCTTGCATCCTGGAGCAAAAAAGCATTTTGGAGACCTCGAACCTTTCGAATCTCGCTTACTCATGAAATAACTCCTTTAGATGGGTGATCACACAGGCGTCGCCATATACCATGTTGCGTTTCGTTTCCCTCGGACATCGATGGTGCATGATACATGCAAAGAATGATATCACATCCAAGTGCTTCGATATTATCCGTCTCCAATGTATCAGACACTAGAGTGGGGTATCAAGGACATAAGCTATCTTTTCTGCCCGAACAATTCTCAAGTTCCTACCAAATTCATGAAATTTGTTCCGATCAATTTATCGCACCAATATGGATCGTGAAGTTCACGATGCATCGACTTGTTTCGATTCTTCACAACCTAGATGTAAAAGAGATTACGTTAGATCACTTAAAACGCATAATTATTACGGCTCGATAATCACGCATTATGGCCTCACTGACCGACCAAAACGCATATACAAATCTCTAGTTGCACACCAACAAAGGACTACTTGCCTAATCCCTGAACCGCACCATAAAACTGAGACCAAAAATTTAGAGTGACCATTTCAATTTTGGTTTCGCAGATATACCGCATAGTGCAATGTGTCGATAAGTAACAAACGGATATAAGTCCGTATATCGATCCCACGTAGATCTCAAGAATTTTAAATCAACTACCCGACTACTCAAGCTTCTCGCACTATTTCGACCATAAAGTGATATTGGGGTCCAGCCAGAAGTCGAAATTATACTAGCACGAGTAAATAAAATGAACCATCAACAAAACTTAGAATATAAAGAATAAAGAATAAAGAATAGCTAAGAAAATAAACGGACACTCAATAATTATCTTCAGAGGACACATCAAGTATAACGCTATGCTGAAGTACCAATTCTCGTGAGTTACATCGACAAAACTTCAATATTTCGTGTTTTAAATCATTCAAGGCTGCTTAGCAGTGCAAAGTCGATCTCTCCATTACCCACATTTCATTATCTAATTTTTCCCGATTCTTCTTCAAGACGTGGAATGAGATAACTACTTTTATGCGGATTTATCCGGGGTATTTTTCTTTCATTTACACCCATTTTATGGACTCCAAACCTTAGCTCCCAAGTTATCTACATGGATATACAACTTCCAGTTACTCTTCCTCGAATTAATAGATCATCTTCCTCGATAGATCTCACTATCACAGATCGCTCACTATCCGACCGAGGTGAACTTTGCTTCGTTTAAATTGATAACTCGCTCAACTCGCTCTTGATTTCAAGAGAAGAGGATTTAATCAAGTAAACTTATTAAAGCTCATTAGATCTCTAATACAGGTTAATATACCTTCAAAGAAATGTTCATAACTCTCAGGAATGTCTTGCGTGTGTCACTCAGAGGACCTCCTTGAAATCAGAGCAATGAAACAAATCTTAACACGGGTATAAGAAACTGATATTCGAATCAAAACATTAAACCTAAACCATAAGTAAATCTAAACCGAAATTCACAAGTCGGAAACGATCAGAAAGATAATTTACTATAGCATTCACTTAATGGAAGCTGGATCTTCAATTACTGAATTATACACTACAACATTCTCCGATCGTAAGAATAACTCAATTCGAAATCGAAGAGTCAATTCAGAAATTTGTCTCGACTTCAAACATTCCGTGTAGTAATTAAAAGAATAATCGTGATTCGCCGTCAAAACGATAACAACAATTCCGCATCCGTAAAATAAACGATAAATCTAATCTAATCTCTAACTATCAATATCAAGAAAAGAAAAGAAAGAAAGAAAAACTAAAAGAAAATAAAGAAAAACGAGCTCTTCGCTACCCGCACTTCGCTCGTGTCACCGCCAAGTCGCTTATCCTGGGTAGCCGCTATTTATGTGGCTTCGCCGCCCTAATTCCAATGCGCTTTTCAGATCGCAGTTAGTTGCCCATAGCTTTTCGCCATGCCGCGACATCGATCTCGGCCGCGACATCATCCATGTCGCCGGTATTATCGACCACGTCGCTGACATCAACTTAAGTCTTGAAGAGTTTCTTCAATCGTCGCCGATGTCAAGCATCGATCCTCGTCGCGACATCACTTATGACTTTGCAGGTTTCATCAATTTTCCGATGTCGCGACATCGACATTCGCCGCGACATCGCCTCAAGTCTTCGCAGCCTTCAACCGATCGCTCATGATGTCGCGACCAATCTTCTTTGTCGCACATCGCCTTATATTCGATTTAATCGTTGCTTTGTCGCTGACTTCGCCCGTCGACAACAAACTTCCGCTAACCCGCCATCCTTCCAAACCTGTCATGTTTCGGCGACTTCTCGCCGCTAATTCTCCATCCCGAGTCGCGATCAACCCTTGTCGCGATTCACGATTGCCATGATGCATCATTTACTTAGCTTCCGGTTAATCCTCAATCGCTTATCTGGTGATTCCCGCCGCGACCATTGCTTATTTCTTCACTTATCCCGGCTGTCGCGACCATAACTGGATCAGGTAAGCCCAAAATCGCATCAATGAATCAACCATTTGTTTCATTCCTCTCTGTACCCACTTCGCATTTTATTCCACCATTCACGCATTTTCCACTCGCATTTTCTTTCTTCTTTATACTCCTCGCAATAACAAATTTGGTGAGTTTCTTCATATTTTTGCATCTTAATTATTCTTTGCTAAAATCAAACAGAAAATGGAATAAAAAATAGATGACTTTTAAGCTCATCGCCCTTACTATTTTATCAGCGAATCCATAGTTTCTCACTGATCCGAAGAACCTATACGGAGGTTCTCCTAGCGGCCGATATCCCATATCACCAGAGTCACTCTCGGGGGTTAGCCCAACAAGCCATTCAGTCAAAAGGGTAGGTATCCTTGATCATACCAATTGCATTCGTGACGCAATTATGAATCCAATATCACTGAAAGTGACCTCGGGGTTAAATTTCACCAAGCCATCTTAGATCAATAATTATTCCACTCATAACGCGATGCAACCATCGGTCCAAAGGTTATCAATTGTTGATTTGTGCACTCTCACTGGGTTATCATCATCATGATACGTGTACATCTTATGTATACTGACCTAGCTACGTCTCTATCCAACATCAACCTTAGGGTTAGCCCAACAAGCTGATGAGTCTAGCTAAGGCCAACCCACCAATCAGGAAAACTCATTTCCATGAATAGAACATACTCGTGGAGAAAGGTCAAGCAAAATTTAAAAACCTTAATCTCCAAAGGAACTCTCATTCACACCATATTAAGGAAGACGTTAAATTTTTAATATTATTTATACTTGAGGTTTTTCTTTTATTTAAGTCTCATCTCTTTCATTAGCATGCATTATCCATTCATCTCATGAAATTATAAGGATACATTATAACTATATGGCATGATTAAGGGATATCCTAAAATCAATTCCATGAGCCATAATGGAATTGACTAGGTCAAACCTAGATATGCATGATTATTACAACCCTTAAAATAAATCAAATTTACAATCTTTAAGGTCTTTTCGATCCTTTCACACTTCTTTCTCCCGAGATCTTCAACAATCCATCGCGCCTCCCATGTAATCTAATTACATACATTTATCAAGAATAACCTCAAGTTACATTTCGAGGGGGATTAGATTATAAAGAGAAGTACATTGAGAGATTAGAGAGGCATGGACACACAGTCTCTATCCAAAAGGAAATAATAATCAAATGCAGTATACTCAATCACCATTGGGCAAAGTCCATAATCATCCATCATGCTAACATACACCCTTAAACATGCATTCTCTACCGCAATCCATCGAAAGTTGAAGGTAATGGTACCTCATGATTTCAAAAGTGCATTTAAAGGTTTTCCAACACTTGAAACAAAATTGATCCAATTTTCGTTTTGTTCAACATTTGAACAATGACCTCAATTCAACACTTGAACTGAATTTGTCCTACATCATATTCATTCAACATTTGAACAAATAACCCCTTTTATTCAACACTGAATAAATCTATTTTAAATATCTTAATCATGAATCCTAATTAAACTCCCCAATAGGTTCAACACCTTAAACCATTATGCCTATTCAACACTGAACCATAATTTCCAAAAGAACATTTTTGTCCAAAATTTCTCTCTTAGGTAATTTCAACATGGTTTTCCGAAATCCATGATTCTAGAAATTTTAAAGCTGAATGGTTCAGTTTTAACTCGCACATTTCTATTTCAAACACTTAAGAGTGAATGTCTAAACTGCGAAAACCATACTAGAAACATAATGAACAAGGCATCGCCAAGATTTAATCGCCGCTGACGCGGTCAAAACCCACTTCCGCCTTCACGTCGCGACGTTGGCCCGTTCTGACGTCGCGACGTCACCACGTCACGACGCTAGAAAGTCGCGACGATGGAACGTCGCGACGTCGGGGTGTTTGACTCAATCGTCATGTCAAGTCACATCAGGTCACATCACGCCGCATCGTGTCACATCACGTCACATCGTGTCACTTCATGTCACATCACGTCACGTCACGTCACGCTACGTCGCAACATCGGAACGCCGACGCTCCGGTCCGATGAACAACGCCGCTGATAAGCGAACGCCAACGGCCGCGACGTTAATGACGCCGCGACGCTGAATGCCAACGCCGCGACATCAAGTAGAAATTTACGAGCAACGCCACGACGCTGACACGTAACGCCGGATGTTACCGGGTTTTCCGAAGAATCAGTAAAAGCTGTAAAACCAATATTCGGGGACTTTACACACTTCCAAGTTGTTCCTTCTTCATATAACCATCCTAGATCATCCTACGACCATATAATTTCAAGAACAACCCTGGATCTAAAACTTTTCATCCAAAAAATCTCATTTTCGAAAACTTTGAAAACATGGGTACCAAAAACGGAAAACTCTGAACATTAAACCAATTTTGATGCACACAAGGTTGCTATGATACCACTGAAGGTTTTTGTGGGAGGCAACACTTGCCAATAGAAGCGGAAATACAAAAACAAATCCCAATAAAAACCCATCCAAGGACCCTAAGTAGCATCAAAACGGTTCTATAACAAAGAGAAGGGTGTAGATTACTCAGGTCTGCTCTAAAACCGGAAGCCAAGGTCGCGCACCGCTTAATCAAGTCCTAGGTTCGCCACTAACGGTATCCACACGAAGAGTGAAGTAGACAACCTCCAAGGCAACGGCCTCGCAACGGGTCCCTTGCATACCAAGTCCCGATCTCAAGCAGTGGCGCCAAAACTGCGGGTCTCTAAATCTCTAGAACACTTTCTTTGGAGATGAGAGAACACCCATGGCCATTTCTCATGAGCTCTCTTTTCTTTTCAAAAGGAGCAACAACCACTAGGGTTTTCTATGGCATTCTATTTATAGGAAAACCCCATCATGCAAAATGACCAAAATGCCCCTCAATCTAAGTGATGATAGGAGACACGCATCCCTATGCGTTATGGCGAGTTCCAACACGTCCTAAAGTCGAGGTACAAGCCCAAACCTATTATCTCTTTGGGCTGATGGCTTTTGAACCAGGATTCGCAAATCAGTGACATTCATGAAAATTAACTCCCTCATATTTGGATCACATCGAATCCGTTTCATATCGGCCCACACTCTTCCTAAGTGTGGCCCATTAGGTTCGGTTATGTTAGCCGCTTGATTCCAACTATTGAATTAAGCAAGTCGAGATTAGTATCTACTTGACACATCGTGACCCCGATTGTAGAAGAGTCGGTGGTGCATTGCATACCCTTCCATGAACAAATCACAGGTACGGTCGACCTTTGCAAACTATACCCTGGTTGAGGCATGGACAATCGTGTAGCTCACTAGGCGGCTATGCCACCTAGCCAGTGATATTTATCTTGTCCCAGGATTCATCGCTCAGCCTTTATGCACTTGAAGACCTCCTCGAAGACATTTTCACTATAGCGAGAGATTCTTGTGTAATGATTCGGCGAGAGGCCTTGAATATACTCTCCTTTATTGGGAGTAGGTGGATCCTTTGTTGGCTACTCAATTACCTCTGAACACACAAACCTGCAATCTCATCGATGAGTGACCCGCAGAAGCGGCGTGGATTAAGGTCAAAATGCGGATGACATCCAGGAATATCGCCCAGGCACCTCAAGTCTTAGGATACTTGCACCATTTGCTATGTTGACAATCATCACCATTTAAATAGATGATCCATATGATTGTCTCATATTAGGTCTCCGATGTACTTAGCTACTCTTAGCAAGCATCCACATGCCAACTCTGATCAACTCTTGATCATAGTTTATAAGATCTACTGCTTGATCCAATCAGGGAGTATGACATGTACCAATCTATCCAGATCAACAATGTCCAGTCTTGTTGATCCTATGACTAGGGATAATTTAGACATAAACATAATTGCACATGATAGGAATCTTATTATCATGATCCCATCATGATTTCCTTCTAAATAACATGTTATGTATCATGGACTTCATTAATTTGATTAAAGATCTGTTATCAATTCAACGTATGAATATCAAATTAACGAAGAAGCCTTTCATATTAAATAATATGTTGAGCGTACATTAAGTGCTAATGGCGATTTCCTTTAGAGCACTTCTCTAACAGACTCAACAAATCTCCAATTTTATAAATGTACAAGTATTAATTTAACATAAAACACAATTAACTAGTAAATTAAATAGTATTAAATGCCTCACCTCCCATCATGCACTTGTAGTCTCTTACGACTACCCATATAGTTGCTTCATATGTTGGAATCTAAACCAAGTGTGATAGGAGTATGTGGTTGTGATTCAAGGGCTAATCCTAGAGAGTGGGATGTTTGAGGTATCTCTATGGATTGCCCGAGAGAGCTAGACGAACTAGTCTGTGTGATAGGTAATGTAGATGTCTTTGAGAAGACTGACAAATGTCGGCGATGTGCGGGCCCATTGTCTCTTATGCAGTGGTGTAATAGTGGATCTGGATGCTGGCGATGTAAAAGTAGTTGTTGAAGATGAAGAATGACCCACTTCCCGGTGCCTCGTCCTCGACTATCCCTCATGGGTATACTTCGACCACGACCTTGACCCCTCATGCGAATGAAAAATTCAAAGAGAAGGCGATCAACAGCCCGAACACTTATGCTATAACATTATTGACTCGACTACCTCTTTATTTATTGTTAGTTTCATTCATATCATTATGCTACAACTATTTTTGCAAATATTTTTTCATTTCTCCATGGTCAACAATAGCAATTTATTAGAAGAAAATTTTGATTTTACCTAATGTAATATAAGTTGAGCAAAGAAAGAAAATTTGTGAAACCCCAAGAAAATCCTAATTTTTTGAAAAAAGGTAAAATGGTAATTGTTAACCGGACCAAAACACATATACAAATTTATGACACTACTACCAAAGGACTATTGTCTAATCCCCGGCAACGGCGCCATAAAACTTGTTAACCTGATCAAAACATCTCCTAGAGTAAATCATTTTCAATTTTGGTTTTGGCCTAATATACTGCAAGTGCATAGGTCGACAAGTTATAAATTGGATTTAAGTCAGACTCTCCCGATCCCCACGGAAGTCCCAAAGAATTCTAAGATCAACTACCTGACTACTCTCGAAACTCCATACTATTTGGACTATAAAATGACATTGTGTTCCAGCTTAAGAAGCTGTAAATTATGCAAGTATACAATAAAAGAATGAACCATCAAATAAACTGAATCTAAAGAATAATAAATAACGAATAGTTAAGAAAATAAATGGAAGCCCAGTGAGAATTATGGTTTAGAGTGCACATTAAGATCGATGCTATTGTGAGGAAGTATCGATTCTGGCACGGTAACTTGGTAATTTTGCTTGTGTATTTCGAGGTTTAAAATGTCCAAGGCGTTTAGTGGTGCATTTGGATCTCTCACACCTCCACATTCATTATCTAATTTTACCCTAATCCTCCTCGAATCTGAGGGGAATGAGATAACTACTTTTAACGAGGGACTTCCTAGTGGGTATTTTTCTTTTGCAATACTTCATACCCATTTATGGTATGGCTCCCCTTAGCTCCCAAGTTATCGGTCGAGCAAGGATATACAACTTCCAGGGTTACTCTTCCTCAAAATTAGAATAGATCACCCTCTCCTTGATTAGATCTTAGCTAACATACGGGTTGGCTTTACTATTGAATTAGGAGGTGAACTCTCTGCTTGTTTAAATTGATAACTCATTCAACTCATTCTTGATTTCAAGTGAGAGAAGTTTATCAAGTAAACTCACAAGCTCATTAGATCTCTAATAAGCAGTTAATATACCTTTAAAGAAATGTTCATAACTCGGGATTGTCATCTCTGTGTCCTTTCGGAGGACCTCCTTGAAATCGAGCAATGAAGCAATTCTTAATACGGGTATAGAGCGATATTAAGATCAAAAAACATTATACCGCATGCTTAGAAAGTAAATTCATAAGCGAAATTCGCAATTTCTTTGGAAACAACTAAGGAAAAGTCATTACTGACAATAACATTCACTTAATGGAAGTGGGTTCTCAATTCTTGTTACAAACTCTGACATTCCTCGATCATAAGAATAATTGCATTATGAAAGCGGAGGAGCGAATTCCATAAATTGTGCAGAACTTTAAACATTCCGGAGTAGTAATTTGAAAAATTGAATTCGCATTCGGCTGCGCTCGAAAAAGATAACATCAGTTCGGAAAATAAATGGCGAAGCGATACGTCAATCCTAATCTCTAACTATCGACATTGAAGAAAGAAAAGAAAGAAAGCCAAAAGAAAAATAAAGAAAAATGAGCCTTGACTACGGACCTCGTGCATTAGCCAGCGCCCGAGCTGCGTATGGTACGGGTAGGCTGCGTATTTATAGGGTTTCTCGGTTGAGCACCCGTCGATCGATCTTTGGATTTCCGAGTGGTGGCCCATATTAATGTTAAATTCAGCGACTTCAAGCTCCCTTAACCAGCGACATCATCCATGTCAGCGACATGCGATCTCACGCCCAGCGACATCGGCAAGTCTTCTGACCTTCAGCGGGTGTTCTGTTGTCGTGACATCAATCCCGCCTTCAGACCTCGATTCAATACGCTGCGGGTTTTATTTGATGATTCTGATGTAGCGACCCACCGATCTCCGCGTTCGCGACATCAACTTATGCCTTTGTAGGTTTCAATTGGTCTCTCCTGATGTCGCGACATCGGTTTCTTGTCGCGACCTCAGCTCATGCCTTTGCAGGTTTCAATTGGTCTCTTCTGATGTCGCGACATCGATATCTTGTCGCGACCTCAGCTCAAGTCATCTGTAGTCTTCAACTGATGTCTTCGGATGTCACGACATCAAGATCTTGTCGCGACATCAACTTATAGTTCTGCAGGTTTCAGCTTGTCGCCACTTGTATCTTTCAACTGGTTGCTCTTGATGTTGCGACATCAATTCTTTGTCACGACAACATCTCATGTGTTTGCGACCTTGACTGGTCGCTCATGATAGCCGGCGACATCAATATCTTGTTCGCGACATCAATATCTTGCTCGCGACATCGGCTTATGGGATCTGGAGTTTCACTTGATGGTTCGCATTATGTGACAGTAATCTCTTATGCGACATCACCATATAGCTCTGCGGCTTTTACTTGTCCTTCTTAATGTCACGACGCCGATCTCACGTCTTGACATCGACTTATGTCATCTGTAGTTTTAAACTTGTGTTCACGATGTTGCGACCTCGAAACTCTTGTTCAGGTATGCTTTAAGGCGCAACCTTCAAGCGAGCAAGTCTCATGTAGCGACCTCTATCTCTATCGCGAAATCACTTTATGTCTCTGGGGCTTCAAGCTGGTTGCTTTGATCTGCCGACCTCGTACTGCGTGGCGACACTTGGCTCGATTCTAGCAGTTTCATCTTTTCACATACATCACGGCGTCGAGCTTTTCTTGTCGCGACCTCTGTCTCTTGTTGCGACATCAGCAGCTAATCGCGACATCATGATGTTGTCGAATATTCTGGTTACATTCAATCCTCGGTACGCCTATCACCATGATCAATGCCATGACCACATCAAAATTTCCTTCCTTTTTCGATATCGCGACCTCATAATGGTATTGCAAACCCCCAGCTGCAACATTGATTAACGATTTGCTTTCATTTATACCGCTATTTTCTACATTTGTATTCTGCTAGTTGATGCATTTTTCCACTGCATTTTCTTCTTTCTTACCTTACTCCACATAAAATACTTGATTTGAGTAGGTTTCTTATTATTTACGTATCTTAATTATTCATTTTACATTAAATCCAACGAAAAATGGACTAAAAATAGATGACTTTTAAGCTCGTCAAACTCCCCGAGCTTAAAGTTTGCTTGTCCTCAAAGCCGAAAAAGAAGGAATTGTTTGTCCTCGAACAAAATAAAAGAAAATTTTAGGACATTTTTAAGTTTTGTTCTGGTGGCATTCCAATTTAATTGAAATACAATGTATGCATTATTTTACGTACATCTAGCTTGAGTCGAGTTCAAGGTTAGTTTCTACTCTTCGCCAGTATACAAAACTAAGCGATTTGAAGTGTTTACAAAAACAACATAATCAACGGATCTGTGAATAATAGATTATTTTCCTTTCTCATTTCATACGCGAGTCATTTAACTCCCTAAAGTCCCTTCACGAGTTTTTGATTGTTTCCATATTTCCAAATTCCATAGGTTTGTTTTCATATTGATCTCCACTAATGTAGGTGGACTGGTATCGGATCAATCGGGTCTTTTTGGGCTTACTGTTGTTGGAAGCAGGTAATGGGTAGGATGGAAGGAATTTTTAGGTTAAGATTACTCTGAACCTTTCCTTTCCTCTTCTGCCCTTCCTTTCTTGTAGTCTTCCTAATAAACTCCCCTAAACTTCATGTTTGGGCCATCTCTTTGATTTCTTCAATTGAAGCATGTGCCCCATTTCTCACTTGTAATTCCCTTTGAGGAAAATTTCGCTGTTTGTCACCATTGAAGGATAATTGTAATGTTTTAACTTTAGGCTCTAACACTCTTAGCGAACTTTGGGTTGTAGCTCCATGCAGATGGCATTAGGGTACTAGGTGTTGAAACACCCTAAGAACTTAATTGTTCGAGAGTTAGAAGCTGACAAGATAAAACTTATCCTATAAACCTTCTTTTACATTGCATTTTCTGCTCTTTGCCTTTTTCTTTTCATTCCCTTTTTGAGTTCCTCAAAAACATATACTCCCCCAAACTTCATTTCTTTCTTCCTCCTTGAATTCTTGGGTAATCATAGGTTCTTTACTGAAGGATTGATTTCTTAGGATGAGTTGGGGTTTCCATTGGTCTATTTTTTTGAAAAATAAGCTTGTTGGCTCAATTTCTGGAACTAAGGTATATGCATCAGCATATGAATAGGGATGGCTAGAATGGCTCAAACTATCGAAATAGCTGCGTCATCTCTTGTCATTTGTATCACCTAAGTTTCGCCTCAATCGATAATCTAACAAATTAAATTTGGATTGAGCAGTTGTGACTAACCATGAAGTACCTTGACTCGTTTTGTTGATGAGTATTTAAATTAATTGATATTCAACGAGTTCCTTGACTTATTGTTCATACCACAAACTAAATATGTTTTGTTCCTTATTGTATTACTTTCCTCGATTACGGACTTATCGGTTAGACTTAGTAACTTTTACCTTGTTTCAATGTTGTATTCATTTGGCCCTTATTCTACATTTGACTCATTCCTAATCTAAGCACTTCATTCAATTAGGCTCATTACATCTCGATTTTATTAAGTACTAATTCTTACTTTAATTTCCTAATCATGCAACACAAGCAACGCAACATTGAATCAAACAAATTCAAATAGCACCACGACAATTCCAATTTAAATTTCTCATTTTATTTCTGATTCATTTGTGATTGGATACTACGGTGCCTTCAGGATAAGGGAGTAAGGAAGGTTAGGCGGAGATTCTATTTTTCTTTTGAAATAGCGGGAAGCGAGATGTTGGGGGCATCTAGGTCTAGTGTACCTAAATGAGCTGGGAATTCAAGAATTTTAATTTCTCTTCTTTCCTTTCTCTTCTTGGTTTCCTTCTCCATTTGTTCTTCAATGAAAATCTCATTAGAGAGATCAACCTTTGTTCGACTCATCACGCCTCTTCCCAAGCCATTCATTGTATTCTCCATTTCGGTCACGACCTCTAGGAATTTGGAAAGATTGTTGTTAATCAGATCTAAGTTTTCTAGCCATTCTTTTTGCCTATAGGATTCTGTATCTTTCTGCTTCTTGTCTATATCATCCAATTTCTTCTCGAAATCCTTCTGTAGAGACTTGTATAAAAACTTGAATCCCTTGATCTGCTCCCCAAATTTGGCTTCTTGCTCTGTATACTTTTCTTTATCGAGTGTTAAGAGTTGAAATCGCTCAGCCCGAGTTTGTTATAAAGAAACTTCATGGCGAGTTTGAGTTTTTGTAGCAGTTGTGATCTCTTTGTATTTCTTTCTTAAACTCTTCCCCTTAACTTTGTTTCAAAATTTTCCCATATGTTCCTTTTTTACATTCAACTCTTCTCCCCACTTGTTGTTATTCTCTTGTGTAAACCACCTCATACTCCTTTTCTTTTTGTTTTTAGCTCTTCCTCCCCTTTGCTGGTCTCATCTTTTCAATTCTTTTTCATAAATGCCTTCTCACAATTCTACTTTGTAGTTTCCACTCCTTCTCTCTTTCATCTATTCTCTCTGCATGGCATTGAGCTTCGATGTCGAGCATTCCTGCCCATTGCTCCCCTTGAGCTTTCTCCGTATTGGAAATTTACATTACGCACGGAGGGAGGAGGGCGGCTAAGGGATGGAGGAAGTCTATTGGTACGCCTTCATCACGCCCTTCATTGTGCAAACATGTAATCATTGTTGTCGGTGGAGTTTTAAGATGCTTTCTGCTCCTTGATCAAACCAACCTCCCGAGTCTCATTTTACGGTTCTTCGGCTTAGGCTTCATCTACGTTCTCTGACCTCCCCTTTTCTTGTTCTTGGTCCTTTGCTAACTCCTGCCGAGGAAGGAGTGGTGAAGCTTCTGAGTATTTCTTCATACGATTCCCAAATTCCTTTCTGACCTTGAGCATAGAGCATTGATTGTTCTTTATGGGTGAGTAATAAGACCTCTTTTGTTCCCTTCATGATACCTCATGATAGAATTCTCTATGACAACTCCTATATTGATCTTGTATCCTTTTAGGATGGCATACAACAACACAGCTTCTTGTTCTCTCACTGTGCACACATGTTTTGTTGGAACCAAAATAGAAGCCAGGAAGTAAAACCATACCTTCGCTTCCTCAGTGAGGCTTCCCCTGTTCACTGTTCTTGGCCTTCCTTCTTCTTGGTTTAACTGCACCTTACCATTAGTGAGCTTCTTGGCGATCTTTCCAAAATGCAGTTTTTCCAAAAGTTTCTTTAATTTGGAGACCATGTTTGTGCCTTTGCCATGCCATAGGCCTCGTTCGATGGCCTTAGCTTCGTGTGAAACCCGGACTCCTCTAACAAAAGCTGCTCCATCCTTCATCCCTACCAAATTTGAATAAAACTCTCTTATGATCTTTGTATACCACGATTTTGGTGTCTTGTGAGACTCTCCCATCCTCTGCTCTATCATCTCCTTGAGAAGAATGCTTGGATTTTAGATCTCTTCTGCTGACAGACCCACTTGTCGTAATGTACCTTCCAGCTGGGAGTAAGCCGTCGACACGAGAATCTTCTACTTCTTCTTATTTCTCTCATTTTTTCCCTTTCCTTTTGCTCTTTCTTGAGAATTTAAAGACTTCGGGTGTTTACGATGGCACCTCTCTTGCTTGTTCTTCTGACGAATCTCATCTACTTAGTTCTTCTTGAGTTTCTTTTGGGTTGTTCATGTTCCTCATAATCGTCTGGAGTTGGGGGCTAGGGTGGGAATTTCGACCATTGGAAACGGAAGAAAAGCTTTCGGAAAGGTTTGAGCCAGGGTTTTTAGGGGTTGAGATTCGAAGGAGGAAGAGAGAAGGGATGAATAGCTATGTGGGTTGGAGTGAATGAAAGTTTCCAACGATTTTAATTCAATCAATGTTTGTGGGCTAGTGACCTTAATTAAAACAACGTCGTGACTTGATTTCGCGTCTTTTTATTTGAGGTCATTGAATTTAGGGCTTTTTAAAGTGAGTAGTTGGCACATGTCGCTTTTTATGTCGCGACATACTTAGGATAATCAGCGACAATACAAGAAGGATTTCTAGGAATTGTTTGATATTCAGGCATCCTTTTCCATTTGAAACTTAATTCTGCATCGACTTCACGGTGGTGTCGCTGACATATATATCTTCCTTAGATTACTCACAGATGCCCTTCGAGCAGTCCGCGACATCAATGTTTTTGTGTGACATCACTTATCATCATGACATAACCTTTACATCGCGCCCTAAACCACTTCTTTCAGTGATCTCAAAAAACTTTTTCTCTTATTATTCCTAACCCTTTTAGACACATTTCTTGAGCATCTCAAGCGAATTTAACAAACAATTCAAGTATATCACAGAATTTGGTTAGGGATAAAGTTACTCCCCTTTTCTCATGTTGTGACTTCTGCGCAGGATTCTTGGGATTGTTCTGTGGTGCCTTACCATTCATGTCTTTGAACCTTGCGAAGCTTCTTTATGATATTCGAAAAATCGATTAAACTAAAATTGATTTCTAAAAATTAAATCTATCTTATAAAAACTAATGCGACCTAATTTAATGACTAAAGAAAAATGTTTCCAGAACTTAAAAGCGAAATTAAATCCTTATGGGTTTGCCTCCGTTAAATTTGCTCGGTTTGAGTCCTTAGGCAGACTTCTTTGTTGTGGTACTTGCTTTTTCCTCGAGAATCGGTTGGAGTTCTTCATTTTCTCTTCCTGTTTAGATAATGCTTTAACCTCATCCATTGACTTGAATTCTTCTCGATTATCGGTCCTCGATTATCACTTTGCTCCAAATGCTAACTTGACACCACGATTGTATGAGCTCCCACTCCGATTGGATTTGACTTTCTGACAATTTCGATCTGGAATTAAACAGCATAACCTGTTCCCCTGTTCTGAACTTCTTTCTCAAAATTCTTTGATCATGCCATTTCTTTGTCTTGTCTTTATATATTCTAGCATTATCATAGGCTTCATTTATCAGTTCTTCCAATTCAGACAGTTGGAGCAATCTTTCTTCCCTTGCAGCCTTAAAATCGAAGTTTAACTTCTTTATGGCCCACATTGCCTTGTATTATAATTCAAGAGGTAGATGACATGGTTTGCCAAAAACAACTCTGTATGGGGACATCCCAATGGGGGTTTTGTATGCAGTCCTGTAAGCCCAAAGTGCATCATCAAGTTTGGAAGACCAATCCTTCTGGCGAGCTCACCGGTCTTCCAGTATTCTTTTGATCTCCTATTTGGAGATTTGCAGCATCCACGTTAGTGCAGGGATGATAAGCTAAATTCATTCTGTGTGATCATACTGCTCATGAGTTTTGCAATATTTTGTTTGCAAAGTGGGTTTCCCCCATCACTAATGATAGTTAAAGGTGTTTAGTCTGCTGAAAATATTATTTTGCGAGAAACTCCTGGCTTGCCATTAGCATCATTCCTTGGACAAGCCTTGCTTCCACCCATTTGGAAACGTAATCACGCTAGCGGTATGTATAGGTTTCAAATGATGATGAAGAGGTCCCATAAAATCTATTCCCCTTACATCAAAAATTTGTATCACCATAATACCTTTGAGGGGCATTTCATTCCTGCTGCTGATATTCCCAATCTTTTGACATCTATCACACAATTTAACCCACTCAGCACAATCTACGAGATAGTGGGCGATAAAATCCCGATTGGAGTATCTTCTTGAAATTTTGTTCTTTCTCCAGGAAAAATATCCCACTGTATGGTGATGCATGGCATTCATTTTATAATGTTGCCTTGTTCACTTTCTAGCACACATCTTCTTATTATCATGTGACACCTCTCTTGAATAATAGTGGGTCATCGAATATAGTACCTCTTTATCGATTCGAGGTTTCCACTTACATTTGGTAGCTGGTCCCGAAGGCATTACTCCTGAAGCCCGGATAATTCACAATATCGACTATACACCATGGGATTGGAAGGGAAACCTTAAACAATTGCTAAGTCACAGGGAAGTTCTGTTAACATCACATTTTCCTCTTCATCTTTGCTTCTTTAGGCTCTTGACAAGTGATCGAGGCTATCACATTGTCCACATCCATACTTTATCCTTTATTTCCAAAATCGAGCTCACGCAGCGACACCCACCTTATCAATCTTGACTTAGCTTCTTTTGACATCAAATATTTGATTGCTGCATGATCGATTAATGAATTACCACATGAGATCTAAAATGTCTTGCCTAAATTTTTTCCACTGAAGCAATGCTGGCTAGCATCTCCTTTTAGGTTGTTGAGTAGTTCTCTTGTGTGCTTAATTGAAGGTCTTACTAGCATAATTATATGGCCACGAATACTTCTCTTTTCTTTGCTGACCACGGCTCCAGCTGGCAAAATCACTAGCATCACATTATTTCAAATCACGATCCCGTGCAGTGCGACCATTATAGGTGCTTGTACCCGTCGATCTTGATTTCTTAGCATCCTTGCGGGAAGTCATGAAATTAGACTTTGTATCTTTTTCCGATGTCATAGTGGTGGTATTTAAGAAAAGTCTTTGATGAATCTCCTGTAAAATCCGCATGCCCCAAGAAACTTCTTACTCCTTTTACTGTGGTAGGTGGTGCAAGAGTTTTGATAATGGATACCTTAATTTGGTCGACTTCTAGTCCCGATGCTTGAAATTTATGCCCAGAACAATGCCTTACTGTCACCATAAAATGGCATTTTTTCCTATTCGATTCTTCATTGTTTGTCTTGGCATCTTTGAAGTATTGTTTCCAGATTGTTTAAACATTGATCAAAGCTGGATCCATACACAGTAAAGTCATCCATGAAAATTTCCATCACTTCTTCAACCAAATCTAAGAATATAGACATCATACACCTCTGGAATGTAGCTGGAGCATTACATAGCCCAAATGGCATCCTTCTAAAGGCAAAGGTACCATAAGGGCATGTGAATGTGGTATTCTCTTGATCTCGGAGTGCAATAGCAATCTGATTGTATCCACAGTACCCATCCGAGAAAACAAAAGTGAGGGTGTCACTAGCACAGTGAAAGCATCGATCGATGAAGGAGCGAGGAAATGATCTTTTAAATTGGGCGTGTTCGAAGCTTCACATGTCAATGCATACCCTCCATCCTGTCACTGTTCTTGTTGGAATCAATTCGTTTTTTTCATTTCTAATCATAGTAAACCCCCCTTTCTTTGGAACCCACATGGTGAGCTCTGAAATTTGTCTGAAATAGCATAGATAAAACGACGTTAATGATTTAGTACCTCGCTTCTGACTACTTCCTTAAATCCTTGGATTCGATCTCCTTTGGTGTTCCCACGGATAGTTTTGAAATCTCTTGTGATCATGCATGCAAATTGATGGTGATACCCTTGACTCTTGATGGACCAAGCTAGCGATTCCTTATGCTTCCATAATATTTTCGAAGCCAATCTTTGTTCTCGTCATCAGTGCAGGTGAAATGATCAACTGGTTTTTCACTGGTAATTCTAAGTAAGCATACTTTAAATGACATGGCAACTCTTTCAAAACTAGCTTCCCTTACGATTTCTTGATGAATTTCCTCTTTTCAATATTTTCCCCCATTATCGTTTACATTTTGCTTGAAATTTCGGCCACGGTTTCTATAGAATGAAAGTAGCGTATGGAAGTCGGAATAGACATCTTGATTATCTTGGGAATTCATCTCTTTTCATTGATAAAAGCTGGAGTGTTACAATCATTGTTAACATCGGGATTGGAGTATAGACAAAGTCGGCTACATTGCCTTTCCTTGTCTCTGTCACATATTTTTCATACTTTATCAAGTTAAAAGCTGTTGCTTCTTCTCGACCCTCAGTAGAACTCCTTTTTGCATGTCGATCGGGCGCTCAATTAGCTAGGAATGGTCTTCGATAGCGAGTGCCGAGAATCTTCTTCATGTCGAATGATGAAGTCTTGGGAAAACAAACTTCCAGCGATGACGGTACATCTTCAATGACTCCTTCGGGTTTACCATCGATGCGTACGCCATTTGAAGAGTACTTGATTGTGGGAGTAAGCTCCCCCAAACTTAGTTTCTTGGCAACGAAGAGGCATCAAATTGATACTAGCTCCTGAGTCACGAGCTTCACGGAATTGATTCCTCAATGATACAAAGGAATCGAGAAGCTCCTGGGTCTTTACGTCTTTACTAGTAGTTCTTTTTCGATTCTTGCCTTTATGAGTGCGATTGAGATTCACTATTCAGCTTCCTCCTCTTATTTTTCTTTTCTTGCTCGTTATGTCCTTGGAAATTTTGTAAGTGGCATTTGAGTTACCACTTGATAAAGGCATGCGATCTCCGGCACGGAAAGTTTCGAAACTTGCAAAGCGCTCCTGCATCCCATGACCTGCCAGTCTTTGTGGAAATGGGGCTGAGCTTTGATCCTGGATGTTCTTCCTTTCTACTCTTTCTTTTTCATTCTCGGTACCTCTTCCCTTTACGGGCTTTTTCTTCTTTGCTGCTTGTCACTTTTTCTCTTTCATCTCTTACAATTCCTTCCCGGCTCCCCAGGCTGCCCTGGCCATACGTCTTTAGGTTCTTCCTTGTGTCACGGGAAGGCATCTTTCCCTGCAGCTTTGTAGGGTTAGGGCCCCGGCCCCTTACTACTTGTGTCTCAAGTTCTTGAGGGGATGCATTGGTGGTGCGAAAATTTGAGAATTGGTAGCGATTGCTTCGACTCTGCCGAAATTTTTTGTTCATGGAGATTAAAGCAATATTATCCCCGTGAAGCTTTATGACATCTGTTCTTGAATTAGGCCCTCATGCGACCACGATATTCATTTCTCATTGCTCATTTCCTTGTTCGCTCTTTGGACCTTGGTGGTGGTGATAACCTGTGGAGGTTACATCCGTATCTTGGGCCTTGTGAAGCCCCTCCGTAAGAAATTCTCATGGTTCCTCGATCTTTGGGTGATGTGTCGCTGGCGAGGTTAGTATTGGGTTTAAAATGGTAGTTTCTTGGCTGGCGGATAATTAACCTCTTGACATCCTTAGAATTGTTCTTGATTCCTCTCGGCCACTTCACAGCTAATTGCTCCTATTTCATGAGGCGGTGTGTGTCTTTTCTTTCTTGCTTGTCAGGCACATGCGTAATGGCATCGACTTGGCCTCCATGGGTCATCTTGCTTTCGGCTCATGATCCGCTTTCCTCTGCTTTGTTTCCCTTTTGAAGCTGAAGGAGTTTTTCATGTTACATTTAGCAGGTCTTGATCGACTCTTTTGCCTCTTCCAGCACTTTTCGTTTGAATGCTCCACAACATGAAGCATTAATGATCCTTTTGATATATCATTCAAGGCATGATATACAATATCCATCGAGTCTTGAGGATCCTATCCCATGCATTGGACATCTCGGCAACGTTTGAATCTTTCCCGAGCCATACGGGCTTTCATCTTCCCCTCTGTTGGAACCTGATGATTCCCTCCTTCTTTACGTAGTGAGAATTTGGGGAAGAATCTACCTAAGTAGGCCTCAAACTAACTCCTCCCAGTATCAAACGAGGAACCATATGGTAGGATTCGTACCATGTAGTACATTTGTATCTCTTAGAATGGGAATGAATGCGGTTTGATGACTTACGGTCTCCGCCCATTCCAACTTCATTGTATTAGCCATCTAGAAATCTTCCCAGTGCTCGTTTTGGTCTTGATTAGGATGACCGATGTAAGCGATGATGTTGGACCATTATGTCGGTGCTGGCTTCGGTTCAAATTATTAGCATCAAGCGTTCTTGGTACAATCGATTCTTGGAGTATTCGTCTGTATAATTGGTCTCGGAAGTCCTCCATTGTATCCAGCGATTGGAGGTCTTAACTTCTACAGCCATGTACCTCATCCTGGCTCACGCCTTTTCATACGCCATGGTTGAGTTTTACGCCTTCTTTGTCTTTCTCGAGCACGAGTGTCCTCTCTGTTATGTATCGGTGGAATCGAATCAGGTCATTGTTTCCTATGCATTAAAATTTTGTCCCTGAAATCGAAAACACCCATTAATAAGATTAGTTTGGTCAACAAATATTTTCAATATGGTTTGTTAAGGTTAGTGGCCAAAATAACCCCTTTGGCGAAAAACTATTTTTGTTCTTTTTCTTCAAAATGTCCGAATTAAGTAATTCCTTCTTTCGATGAATATTGATTTATCAAATTCTTTGATCCGACAGCAGTAGCCATAAAACTTGTTAGCAGGACAAAACACATATAAATTATGACACTACTACCAAAGGACTATTGTCTAATCCGACAGCAGCGCCATAAAACTTATTACTTAGGACCAAAACACATATACAAATTTATGATACTGCAAGGACTATTGTCTAATCCCGACAACGGCGCCATAAAACTTATTAACACGATCAAAAACATCTCTAGAGTAAATCATTTTCAATTTTGGTTTGGCCTAATATGCAAGTGCAGTCGACAAGTAACTAAGTGGATTTAAGTCGAGATACTCCCGATCCCACGAGAGATCTCGAAGAATTCTAGATCAACTTCACCTGACTACTCGAAACTCCATACTATTTGGTATAAAATGACATTGTATTCCGACAGAAGCTGTAAATTATGCAAGTATACAATAAAAGAATGAACCATCGAATAAAGCGAATCCTAAAGAATAATGAATATACTTGAATAGTTAAGAAAATAAATGGAAGCGAGTAATTATACGTTTAAGAGTACACATTAAGATCAATGCTATTGTGAAGTATCAATTCCTGCTGATGCTGCATTAATTTTGCTTGTGTATTTAGAGGTTTTTAAAATCATCGAGGCGTTTAGTAGATGCTGGTGGATCTCTCCATAACTCCACATTTCATTATCTAATTTTTACGATCCTCTCGAATCTGAGGAATGAGATAACTACTTTTAACGGACTTCCCTAATTCACAGGTATTTTTCTTTTGCAATACTTCATACTCATTTTATGGTACATGTCGCAGCTCCCCCGATTATCGGTCAAGCAAGGATATACAACTTCCAGGTTACTCTTCCTCAAAATTAGAATAGATCACCCTCTCCTTGATTAGATCTTAGCTAACACGGGATTGGCTTTACTATTTGAATTGAGGTGAACTCTCACTGCCATTTAAATTGATACTTTCATTCAACTCATTCTTGATTTCAAGTGAAGAGGGATTTATCAAATAAACACCCCTGACTCATTAGATCTCTAATAAGCGAGTTAATATACCTTTAAAGAAATGTTCCTGCTTCCCGAGTTATCGTCTACGTGTCCTTTCGAGGACCTCGGCCGAAATCGAAATGATAGGCAAATTCTTAATACGGGTATAAAGCGATATTGGATCAAAACATTATACCGTAGCAGAAAGTAAATTCATAAGCGAAGTCGCAATTTCATGAAACAACTACGAGGAAAAGATAATTTAAACAATAGCATTCATAATGGAAATTTGGGTTCCTCATTCTTGAATTACGCTCTGACATTCTCGATCATAAGAATAGCGCATTATGGCGGAGGCGAATTCGGAAATTTGTCTGAACTTCAAACATTCAGTGGTAAATTTGTCTCACCCCAAACATTCAGTAATTGAAAAGAATTGAATTCCAGATTCAGCTTCCGCTTTCAAAAGATACATCCGGGGCCTAAAATAAAACAAATCAAAACGACAAAATCTGACCTAAATCCCAATCTTCATCATCATTGAAGAAAAGAAAAGAAAAGAAAACTAAAGAAAGGGAAATAAAGAAATTTAGCCTTCGCCTACCCGTGATCTTCGTCTATGTCGCCAAGCCATCATATGAGTCGGGTAGCCACAGATTTAGGTTTCACTGGCCCTGATCCCAAATGCAATTTTTGTGGATCATGGACCGCCTATATTGAACGTTCGCTGGGGTGTCGCTGACTTTAAACTCCCTTCACGCGATATCATCCATGTCTCCGCGACATCGACCCTCACGCCGACATCACCAAGTCTTCCTCGTACCCTTCAACTCGTAAGTTCCCGCTGTCGACATCAACCCCTTGTCGCAACCCCCATCTACGCCACAGGTTCTTTAACCCGATGATTCCCGATGCTCACCCCGATCCCACGCCGACACAGCCTTTATGCCTCTGCAGCCTCACTGGTCTCCCTCGATGTCGCGACACGGCTCGGTCGCGACCCCCACCCTCGCCCTCCCCAGGTTTCACTGGTCTGATTCCATGTCACTTTGACATCGACACCTGTCGACTCCCGTACCAAGTCATCCTAGAGTTCTCAACCCATCTCTTTACGTCGCATTATCAAAGATCTCATGGGTCATGACATCAATCTTTATAGCTCATGTGCTCTTGTGCTGTCACCCTGTATCTTTCAACCCGCTGCTCTTGGATGTTGCAACATCAATTCTTGTCACGACAACATCTCAGCGTGCTTTGCAAATTCTTCAATCCGAGATATGATGTCATTAATACTATTCTGGCTCGTTATTATATCGCACTTTCATGATCCGAGTTTTCACTTGAGGTTACCGTTGTCGCCGATATCAATCTCTTGTCGCGTATTATCACCTTACGGCTCGCAGCCTTTAACTTCGTTCTTCTTAATGTCGCGACATCGATCTCACACGCGATATCAACTTATGTCATCCGTATTTTAAACTTTGCGGGTTCCCTCGATGTCGCGAATTCTCGAATTTCCTTGCTGGGCGCATATCACTTTTAAGGAATTGCAACCTTTCAATCGGAGCAAGTCTCATGTCGGTGATTCCTATCTCCCCGGTCATAAATCACTTTATGTTCGAGGCTTTTAAATCGGTCAGAAAGCTTTGATGTCGCTAATCTCATTACTGCCGCGACAATGTACTCGCACTACAATAGCTTCATCTTTCACACCGTCATACCGCCCGTGCGCTTTTCATGCCGTGACTGCCTCTTGTCGCGACATCAACCTTCAATGGTACATCATGATGTTGTCGCGACATCACTCTTGCCAACTCACGCTCTATCTGTGATCAATGTCGTGACTCGCATCAAATTTCCTTCGTTTTTCCTGATGTCGCGACCTCATAACCGGCTGTGCAAACCCCAAAACCCAAATACAATCCGCCTGCTTTCATTTCCGCCCGGCTATTTTCTGTAGCATTCAGACGCTCGCTAGTTGCCGGTATTTCTTTTCCATCGTGATTTTCTTCTTTCTTTATACCTAAAATGTATTTGGTGAGTTTCCTTCATATTTCTGATTTTTAATTATTCATTTTTACATTAAAATCCAACGTAAAATGGACTAAAAATAGACACTTTACCATCGCACTGGTCAAACATGGAATTTTATAGATCTCGACGATGAAAGTTCGGACTTCACCGTTGGGAATCGCCTCACAAAATCTTAGCTACCTTCACGTCGATTCTCGCCAAATTCGAGACAACACTTTCTACGCTCCGAGGCAATGGTAATACTGACACTTGGCACATTTTGAGTGGTTTACAAAGGTGCCATGTGTCGTGTGCAGATTTAATGGAACAAGGAGAGCTAAATGGGGCCCACATGGACATGTATATCTCCTTGCTGACGGAAATCCACTATTATGGATAAGGGATGAGATGTAATCCAAATGAGCCAATGATGGCTTGACATGTGGTAATGAGGACAAAAAGGGCACAAGTGAAAAGATAAAAGAACATTTTAATATCTTCATTTTTTACCGGTATCCCAAGCAAAGGAAGGGAGGAATATGCTCTTTAGAGCAGAAATTCAACTTATCTCTAGATTTCCCGAGGATCGAATCGTCGGTTTCAGACGAGGCAAGAAGCAAAGTTGCTCTACACTGCAAGGGCTACGCGTGGGCACCGGTTTTGGGGAGTTTCGAAAAACTCCGGAAGGTAGGGGTTTTCTCCTACTTGGTTTATTTTCGATTTAAGATCCTTGTTAATGGTTTGGTTGATATGAGGTCGTGAGTGGCCTTATGGTCAGTCCCAAAACTCAGGACTAAAGTGTTGGAAATTTGGGACTGCTGGGGCGCCTCGACTTATTTTGAATCGCTATTGGTCCATATGTGTTGTTTAAGTTAAATTGTGATTGGAAAGTGTTTAAAGGTAAATGGCCGTAAGTTTCTGGCCCTCCAGAGCGGATCTAAAGTTGAAAATCTTAGGCGCTTTATTGTACCCCACACACATCGCTGACCGTTAAAACACTGTTTGATGGTTGGACTAAAATTGTCCATGTGTTGTTTGCAAAATATTGCTTAGAGTGAATGGCTTGAGTGTGTACGGAAACAAATTGTTAATTATAATTTTAATGTGTTAACATGACGTTTGAATTATATAAAAATATAATCGTGTGTGAGCCATTGAATTAATTGAAACATAGCCCATGTGAGCTAATTTTGATGTTAGCTGCTTATGAATAAATAACATGTGGTTAGTATGTAAATTTTGTTAAAATATGCATGAATGACACATTGGTATATGTTGTTCGAATGGTATAATGCATTTCATATGCAATCGCTAAATCCTAGAACAATAGGAGCAGTGCATCGCATGAAAAAGAAAATAAAAAGGAAAAAATGGTTGTGAAAGGAAATCAAGGAAGATTTTCCAAAGAATTGCCTTGGAGAGTTGTCCAACGCCTCATTTCCGGGGAGGCGTGACCCATTATCGCTTCTCGGAGAATCACCAAAGAATTCACTTGAGGGTTGTTCAATAGATTTTACCGAAATCCCCGTAGTATGTTTTCGAGAACAAAAAAAAAAAAAAAAAAACCTTTGTTTTGAAAAACAATGTTTTCACACTCGCTTAGGCATGCGTGAGGGAGTTAGTGAGGGCTCGAGACATGGGAGTGGATGGGTCACATTCTCATCCATATCATGTGTACACTGAGTAGGAACTTGCATGTTTTACTTGAATGTTTTTGGTTGCCATTACATGTGCACTTAGGTAGGAAGCAACCCATGTAGGATAATTCAACTATTGGGCATTGCTCACCCTATCAAGGGAAAATAATTTCAGGTATCGAAGGTTCACCTGGGGATGGGACGCATCCGGGGTCTTAGAGATAAAGAAATGGCCATATATGGCCTTGTTATGTATTTTGTAAAAATATGGGTAAAAGACCCAATTTTGGGAAATTTTAAATTAACTCATTTTTGTATAAAATATACATGTTTGTGAGTATGGATGTATGGGCCAATGTGGCCATTTTACTCATGTATGGGTCTCATGATAAGAGACACAGGTATTCTGCAGGTTGACTGTGGTCAACGGGACACCCTGGGATTTGGGCGTCACAAAAATTCCTCTGCACGTGAACCAGAAAAAGCTTAAATGACAACACTTGTTGCTCCTTCGCCATCCATGTACTCAATTTTCACAGCTTAAAGAAACACTTGAATAAAACAAAACTCAAATTTAGATTCAAAGTCACATTCATGAATGTGTGAGCAAATTTGAACTTGCACTCGTGAAGGTGTCAAAGCTTGGGAATTTGATTCATGATATAAATTATCAAAGTATTTAAAATGTCTAATGAACTTTTTTTAATGTCTTTATATTTTTATAACCATACAAACTAGAATATCTTCTTTCGACATCTTGCAAGCAAATATATATATATATATATATATTGAAATTTATTAGATAATCAAATATATAAAAAAATAGTCATTTTTATGCAATGGTAACTCAAAGTGACTTTCTACAAGAATGATGTAGTCAATCAATAGATATTTTTTTCATGGATGTCAAATGTGACAAGACCATAAGGATAAATCAAAGCTAACTTAACCAATATAGTTCCTGATAAGGGTATCTTGCTAAAACATACATAAATTAGTAACTACATTTAATAGGTAAATTCTTCTTGTAACTCAACCACTTGATTTTAATTAAAATGGTAAAAATATTTATTTATCCCTGCTTATAGCTTAAAAGTGATTCTTTTTGTAACTATTGAAGATAAATGCTCTCAATTTTAGGTAATAATAGCTAATATGACACAATGGTAGTCTGAGGAGTTATGAGGAGTTAGAAGTGGTTATTTTCATTAAATATGATGATAATTAATAGTTTGACTAATTTCATTTATAGTCTATTTGACTTGAAAATTTTTAATATAAAAGTTGAAAAATGGACTTCCAAAAATTACTTTCTTTAATATTTTTCCTTCTCTTAATATAATGTTTTTTGTGTTTTTTTGCACAATAAAAAACTACGAATTAAACATGTTCTTCTTGTTCTCCTTGTTCTCGAGAATATAAAATAGTTTTCAAAAACATAAACCAAAATGGTGTTCTCTATATTTTAAAATATGATTCTCAAGAACAGTTTTCAAAAACAAAAATCAAACAAGTCCTTAGGGACTACAAACATCTTCATAAACCACCAACTTCATAACATACTTACAGAGAAAAACATAAAGATCTAGAAACACAAATTCAGAGCATAAAAACACAAACATAAACCAAAATGGTGTTCTCTATATTTTCAAAATGGTTCTCAATAACAATTTTCAATAACAAAAACCAAACAAATCCTTAGGAACTGCAAACATCTTCACAAACCACCACTTCATAACATACTTACAGAGCAAAACATCCCATAAAATATTAGAAACTCAAATTCAAAGTATAAAAACACAAACAAAAACCTAAATGATTTTCTCTATATTTTCAAAACGGTTCTCAATAACAATTTTCAATAGCAAACGCCAAACAAGTTCTTAGGGACTGCAAACATCTTCATAAACCACCAACTTCATTACATATTACAAATAATAAAGTGGGTATTTCTAAAACACCAAAGAAATAAGACAACTCAGATCATTATAAATTACAAATTAGATATAAATTTAAAATTTGTGTTTTTAGTTATAGAAAGGGGACTAGTGTTATCGAGAAAATGAAGAAACAAAAAAGAAGAGAGGGTATACCATTTTTCACTTCAAAGTCTTGTTCAGAAATTAGGGTTTTTAGAAAAATAAAGAAAGAAATAAGGGAAGGAATACATAAATATTTTGAGAAGCCAAGAAAGGAAGAAATGGGTACTAGGATTTTCGAGGCATGGTACAGTATCAGGGATTGTTGGGTTTTAACAAAGTAGAGGATGCGATGGCGGAGAGGAAGTTTTGAACGATCAGAGATTCTGAAAAGGTGGGTAGGAGAGAGCGATGCTAAGATGTTTTGGGAAAGCTAATGAGGAGGTGATGAGGGTGGTGTCGAGAGGAGAACTAGACAGCTGAACACGGCAGATGGACTAGTGGTGGCGGAGGCGACTGCGGACGGCCAAACCCGCTGCGATTCCTCTTAGAGCGTCAGATTTGGTGCGGATACCGTCACCGTAGCTTTGTCAAATGCCCTAGGGTTTTAGTCACTGTTTTCCATTTGGACATTTGGAAATAAATCCATAAGAAAATACATATTTCTATTTGGTTACACAATTTCAAAAAGTTAAAAGTGCCTGTTTGGTTATACTATTCTTGAGAACAGTTTTCAAGAGCACCGAATCATTTTGATATCATAAAAAAAAAAAAAAAAAAACAGAAACCTATTCTCCCAATTTTCTTTGTAAGCCAAACAAACCCTAAAACATTAAAAATCCAATCATTCTCCACCTAAATATATATATATATATATATATATATTTATTTATTTTTTATTTTTTTATTTTTTTTTGCAAATGCCACATTTTCATTATAGAATAAGGAAACAAGAAAAAGTCATTTTGCAGTAGCCATATTTAACCCTTGACCTTTTGTGTACCCCATCACTCAACCAAAAGTGTATTAGCAAGGTTGTTGCCAATTGCTTTAGAAAACCACATAGGAAATAAAATCAATAACTTGAATATATATAATTATATATATTGTAAAATCTGAGAAAATTTTAATTTTCTAAAAATGGTAAAATGGTAATTTCGGTCAAAATTCAGAATTTTTCTAGATCTTGGATGACCAAACGGACTTCACCGTTGAGATCATCTTGCGAAATCTAGCTACCACATCAGATTTCGTCAAATTCCGAGACAACCAAAATTCCCCACGCAGGCATGTGAGAGGAGTCCCCGGACACTTGCGTAGCCAAACATGAGCCCCAAGTGGGGCCATGAGAGACACATGGCACCATGCCATTGCAAGGAAATCCATGGTAGATGGATAAGTGGGTAGGGTGTAATCCAAAAAACCAATTAGAAGTGGACATGTGGCATGAGAAGACAATTCTCTTGACCCAACTTGACCCAATCGATGGGATTGTGGTGAAAAGAGATAGGAATGGAAAGGGAGTTTCAGGAGAGAGAGAGCGTTCTAATCCTTAAATTTCCCGGTGGATCATGGTTCCATGGAGTAAGAGGAAGAGTTTACCCGCAAATGAGCTTCGTATCGTAAGATTCAAGTTTCCTGTGAGCTCGATAACTCCGCGTGGAGGGTGGTATTTCTTTTCTCCTACTTGTTTTATTCTTGGCTAAGAGCCATTTTAGAATGGGATGGTATTATCTTGAGTGCATGATGGCTGCAGCCGGTTTCAAAAGATTTGGACCGGGAGCGGAGAAATCCCTAGAGTGGTTTCTCGCGCCTCGAACTCGACCGTAGACTAACATGTGTGGCCTCGAAAGTGTGAATATGTTATCGCTGACGACACATGCTAAGTGTTATTCGTGTGATATGAAGCATCCCAAGATGGACTGCTGGATTTTATATATTAAATTTACATGAGCTAATTTTACGTTATTGCCTTGGTATGAATGAATAACATGTTGATTGTAGATACCCTAATAGTATATGCATGCTTACCATATTAACATGAATTGCCATAGAAATGGGCATATTGCAATTTATATGCACTGGGACAACTCCAGAATAACGGGTGAGTGCATGACATGAAAACGTGGCTGTATAAATGGATTTCAAAGGAATATTTTCCGAAGAATTGCCTTTGAGAGTTGTCCAACAGTTCATCTCGGAGGATGACCCATGACTGGTTCAGAGAGTTATCCAAAGAATTCACCCTGGAGTAAGGTCATTAGTCTACCGATTTTACCTTAAACTCGCATTATGTTTTCAAGAACAAAAACCTTTTGTTTGAAAGCAGTGTTTTCTCACACTTGGCTTAGGCATGCATGAAAGAGTTAGTGAGGGCTCGAGAAGTGGGAAAGGGTGAGTCACATTTCCTATCCATTTCATGTGCATACGCTCGAGTAGGAACATATATGTTTTGCTTGAATGTTTGGTTCGCCATTACATCGCACTTAGCTGAGTAACCCATGTAGGATAATTCCACTACCGGGCTTTGCTCACCCTCGTCACGTGGGATCCCCCTTCAAGTATAGGGAGTATTCGTGGGAAGATGACGCCACTAGAGGCCGTTTTTATAGTTAAGTCGACGTGTGGCTTTGATTCTATATTTCGTAAACATGTATTAGAATGATTAATTTTGATATATGCCTGTATAAGAGTGTAATTAACTCTTTAAATATGGTAATGTAGTTGATTATATTTTTTTGTGGAGTATGGATGCCGAGACGGACGTGGCTATTTTACTCACATGCAATAGTTGTCATGATATGAGACACATTGTGTTTCTACAAGCTGACGCGCTCGGTCGTAACAAGACCCTCGGGAAATGGGGCATCACATATATAATATACACATGTAACCAAAACATGGTTAAGTGGTTAAAATTATATCTAAGTAATTAAAATTATTAAAAATTATATTAATACTTTATTTTATTAACTTAATTTTATTGTCAATAAAACCCGGTTCAATGGTTAAGGGTTGGATAGGGTATAGGGAAGGGACTAGATTTGAGATTCCATGAGAACATAATACTATAACATTGTAATGAAAATTGAATATATGAAAAAAAAAAAAACTGAATTTTATTGTATATTTTAAATAATTTTTTGTAGTAGTTACTACCTTGAATTTAACATGTGTCAAGGTAGCTTTTGAAAGACCCATATAAATCAAGATTGCTTAAATTAATAACCTACAATGATATATATATTGGCATAAGTCATTAAATAATATGTTAACAAATGCCTTATTTTGTAGTAGTGTTTCTTTGTTATTGATATAGAATAAAAAAGGTTTACCGTCCTAGCTTAATCAGTTGTCTCGAATTCGAGCCCTAGGAATGCAGCTAGAGTTTTACCGCCCTTGTGGTCCCTCTCGGCTCATATGAGGATTAGCCTAGGTGTAGTATGGCTTAAAAGCACCTTTCGTGCTTGCATAGCCTCTCTTAAGACACAATCTGATAAAAAAAAGGTTTAATTTGTGTACTTAAAATTAAACATATACAAACATAATTATTACTTTTATTAATATAGTAGTGGTTACTCAATTTATGTAATAGTTACTTTTAGTAAGTAAATTAGATTTATACTATACAAAAATGTACTATTATTCTCTTATTTAATTACATTGAGCATCAAACATATATTTGAATCCATCGAATTTGGCAATTATAAGTCAAGGTTCTGTCATGTAAGACATGGAAGAATTCAACAAATGTCATTATTGGTGTAAACAAGTTGTATATGTCATAATTGTTCATTTAAATGACAATATTGACATATATTTGTGTAAGTCTAGATAATATATGTCAACAATCACTTTTTTTCTTGTAGTGAGTGTCAGTGGTTCTTTTCAAGCTATCTTCGAAAAATCGTTGACTAATCCTTGTAGAGTCTACGATTCTTTCTCGAAGGGTCGCCATTTTCCTTGTCATCGAGATTCACAATTAGGTCTTTAGAGGGGGGGAAGACAAAAAGAAGATGAGGGAAAGTGCGGTAGGATAATGAAATAATGGAGAAAATAATATTCTTTTACGTACCACACAAAATTTAAATTATTATTTTCTATCTAAGTCAACTTTGTGAAAATCCATTTATATTATATATTTATAACTTTATAACTTCATGTAACCATATTTTAATTTTATAGGGACAAAAATTATTAACTTAAAAGTAAAAGACAAAAAACACACAAATATGGTACACTTAATAAAATAATTTATGAAAAATAAATTATATCAAACCTATAAATTAAATTTCAAAATATTTTTATTCTAGAAGATTTTATTATATTCAAGTAAATAAGAAAACTTCAATCTATAAAAAATTTATCAAAAGAATGTTTTATAAAAACAAGATATTTAGGCATTGTTTACCATGTTTCTTTATTTTTTTTCAAAAAATTAACAAAGAAACACAGCACGCTGCTTGATTCCTTTGTTTTTTTTTTGCTAAAAAACACAGAAAACACGTAAAACACTTAATTCAGATAACAAGAACAGTTTTTAGAGAATACCAAAATTATGTACTCTTTTTTTTCACAAATTGTTCTTAAGAATAATTTTAGAAAATAGTAACCAAACGGGCCTTAGTAAAATTTAAGATATATTTTTCAAATTTTTAAAAATTACTTATAAAATTTTATTTTAAAAAGAGATAAATTTATTAATTCAAGTTAGCAATACAATCGATAGAAACACATAATCAAAAGTGCTAAAAACTTTAGAGGATAATACAACATCCAGGTCAATATAAAAAATAATCAGCTCAAGACCTACACATTTGATAATCCAAAAATGCCTAAGAATTCTCAAGATTCTAGATCTACAGCATACTGACGAACAAGATTTTTTCCGATGATTATGTCGGATCGAACTTTGCTATCTTAACTGCCAACACAAAAAAACACAAAGACCGTCGACGACACAACTACTTGTTGTAACAAGTCGACGACAAAAACACGAAAAACAAAGGTAAACTCATATCGGTGTGGAAAAAACCACTTTATTGCAAAAGAAAATTCATATATGGGAAAGAAACGATGAAATTGGTGATTTTTTTAAAACCCGGGAAAATTCTAATTTTCTGAAAAAGGGTAAAATGGTAATTTCGGT
This sequence comes from Tetrastigma voinierianum, assembly GCA_016808115.1. Lineage (NCBI taxonomy): Eukaryota > Viridiplantae > Streptophyta > Magnoliopsida > Vitales > Vitaceae > Tetrastigma > Tetrastigma voinierianum. The sequence goes on along the minus strand of JAEQBH010001980.1, from coordinate 184,054 downwards.
CAAAATCCGAAATTTTTCTAGATCTCAGATGATGAAACAGACTTCGCCGTTGGAATCGTCTCGCGAAATCTAGCTACTACGTCGAATTTCGTAGAATTCCAAAGACACCCGAATTTCCTGTTTCCTTCGATACACTGTTGCCGCGCAAAGAAAACGCCGCGAAAGTGACATGATGTGACAAAAGTCACCTACCATGTACTTATGTGACACATGTCAGCCAGATTAGAGAGATGATGGGAATGAATGGCTGAGATTGTGCCAAGTGTCAAAAATCAAGATGAAGGGACATGGATGGGAATTCTTTGAAAGTTTAAATGAATAAAGACAAAAGCAAATAGTGTCATCTTCTCCAAATGAAGAACAAATCGGCAGTGAGCTTGGGTTTTGAGTTTTAGAGAGAGAGAGAGCTCCTTCTCTCTAGATTACCGTTCGACCGCTTGCCTCGACGGGTTGTGCGAAACAAAAGTCAATCTACACGAGGGAAGCCACGGGGTGACACCGATCGGTGGAGTTCCTACAACCCCAAGAGTGTAGGACTTCCCTACTTGTGTTACCCTTACAAGAGTCACACGTGAAATGGTCAGGGATGCTCTATGGCTCTCGAATTAGCCATGTTTTTTGTCTCAAAACATCTGAACCTAGCAGAAAATCCCCATTGTTAGGCTGCGTGGAATGCTGCCAACCCGAGGGCTCCCACCGTTCATGAATAGTCACTTGATTTTTGGTGCAATTTTTATGTGATGTTGAGTGATTCAAATTGAATTGTTCAGGTTTTTGTTAATTAGCCCATGTGAGCTAATTTTGGTGTTATTGATTGTGAATTTGAATAACATATATCATGGATTTAATTATGTTAGTAAGTATACATGTTTTATATATTAGTACGAGTCGTTGGAATTGCATAATGCATTCCATATGCACTGCAAGTACCCCTAATATTAGGAGGAGTGCATGACAATAAAAGAAAATGCGAAAAACGCTTGGCAAAGCGAATTTCTACGCCATTAGTAAGATTTTTCAGAGAATTGTGTCGGGAGATTGTCCAACACCACTGAGGGGCCCCATGAATTGTTTCGGAAGGTTATCCAACATATTCGCCTCGGAGGGTAGTCTAATATATTTACCGAATCACGGTAGTAAGTTTTCGAGAACAAAAAGCTTTTGTTTTGAAAACTGTGCTTTTACTCGCATTTGGCTTGGGCATGTGAGGGAGCTCTGAGACTCAAGACATGGATCGGGCATAAGATACCAAGTAGGATCATATTTCAGCTTGAGTGATTTGTCAAGCCATGACATGTGCACTTGCGGCGTGAGTAACCCACGTAGGAAATATCACTACCGAGCTTTACTCCACCCCTGCCGATATCACCATTTCGTGCATGAGTGTACAGTGAGGACGACGCTCATTAGAGGCCGCGCTAGAAGAAAGTCGGTTGTGGCTTTGGTGTATTCTCTCTTGTATAACATGTATTAGAAATTGTATATTTTAATATATGTTGAATTAAGAGTGATTTATTAACTCTTGAACTATGGTAATTATAGTTGATGTATTTTGTGAGTATTGATGTATAAGTGACCATTATTTTACTCGCATGTGGACCCTATGTGGTCATTGTTAATTGTTGGGATAGGTTTTGTACCTTGGCAGAGCCCCCGCATAAAGGAGATCACTGGATTCTCAAGTGGACCACATCACGAGTATTCCGTGGGTTGAGGGGTTATCAATGGACCCCCGGGTTTTGGGGCGTCACAATTTTAGGACAAGAGTGACCTAAAAAACACTCCTATCTAATGAAGAAAGGCTTGAGGGAGGGACGGTTAGAGCTTCTAGTGAGGAAAAAATAAAATTTGCTTGTTAAAATTACTTATAGTATTAGAAAACCATTTAAAGTATTTTAAAATATCAAGATACATAATATTATACATAGGCTTATATAAAGCTAAGATAAGTAAATTCACAATTTACACAGAATCATATTTTCTCAATAACAAGATAAGTGTTACTAATGATAAAGAATTGGGGTTTGTTTGATAATTCTTTTTAAAATAGTTCTAAAATCTGTTTTTAAGAGTAGTGTTTGAAGCTGCTCTTTGAGATCTTGTAGAACAACAATCTATTTTGAAAAGTTAAAAATGTTTTTCTTTAAAATTAAAAATATTTTTACACGTTTTAATATTTTTTTAAAAAATAAAATTTTATTTTATATTTTTATTGTTGGATAGTTCTACATATTTATATAAATGTTCAAAAGAACTTGAAATTGAAATGAATTCAAAATATTTTTGTGAAAATATTATATTTTATGTTCTTAAGAATATAAAACAAAAATAATTCATTGGATTTTTCAAAAATGTTTTCTTTATTTGATTTTGAGAACGGAAAATTCTCTCTTTGAAAATCTTACTATTTATTGTTATTATTATTTTGTTTATTTGTTAGCTTGCTTCAAGAAAAGTATGTATTAGGCTAGTTAATTCTAGAAATAAAGGTGAAACTAGGGATGTGAAGAATGAGAAATAAGAAGGTTCAAAACATGTTAAGAAAAAATAATGGGAAAAGTAGGTTTGTAAAACCTAGAAAAATGCAATTTTTCTGAAAAATGGCAAAACTATGAATTTGATGTCAAGTACAAATAAACCCGAAATTTTCAGATTCGATGACAAACGGACTTTACTGGATTCGCTCAGAAATCTAGCTATCCAATCACTCGTTGATCGAGATAGCTCCAATTTCACGAATTTAAGGCACTCCGTGTCGTGATGACATACCGGAGTGGTGCCACATGGTACGCTCATGTGTAATGCAACATGGCAAGCTTAGAGGAGCGCACATGGCATGAGAGCCACGTGTGGGGCGCAAGCAATTGTCGCCCTGGGGTGCATGAGCTCATGTGACACATGGCACATGGAACATGGATCATGAAAGTGAAAGGAATAGGAAAGCGAGAGGAAGTTTCCTCTCACTTGGATCAAACCAAGGAATAGCTTAGGAGAGAAGAAAGAATTCGGTGGAGGGAAAGAAAAGAAAATAAAGGAGAAAAAAAAAGGAAGAAAGAAAAGAAAGGAGAGGAAAACAAAAGGGAGGAGGAAAAAAAAATTACGTGCATGGGAAAGAAAGAAAAAAAGGGGAAAGAAAGGAAAAGGGCTCCGATTCTCGGTGTTCCAACAGTCGGAAGTCGATAGGCCGAGAATTAAAGTTGGTTTACTCGTCGCGGGCTATGAGTAGGTACAAAAAAAAAACAAAAAGGGGTAGGGATTTATCCTACACTGGTTCCTCTTAGACCCATGGGTCAGAATGGTCAGTAGTTCAGCCCCCAACCACGGGACTAAGTTTCTGGACGCTTGACTGTTGAGGATCGCTTTTTATGGTCGAATTTATACCGCTAAGCACGATACTTTCATGAAAGTTGTACAAAATAATAATAATAATAATAATAATAATAATAATAATAATAATAAAATAAAACAAAAGTTGAAAATTTTGGGCTGAGTCCAGATTATTTCTAAGGCCGAGTATGGTCAGATTTGTGGCCGAGAATGGCTAGTTTGTGTGGACTATTTTTGTGTGTTATTGATGGAAATTTTATAACATGCTAAATGTGTCGTAAATATGTTGATATATTGGTGTTATATATATATATATATATATATATTAGCATGAATGGATGTAAATTATATGCTTTCAATATAATTATCCAGGGTACTTGAATTAAGTATAGTTTATAAATTGTTCCATATTGTGCTCATTATACATGTAACATGAGATAACATGCAGTGGCATTTTTCATTGCATATGCACAGGGGCATTGCATTGAGTTGGGTGTGAGTGCATGGTTTGTAAATCGACACTGCGTTTGGTGTTGATTGGTTGGGCTCAATAAATGGGACAACGTCCAACAGAGTTCTTACTTCAAGAATTGAAATGATAAGAAAAATATGTGTTCTGCACGCAAGAAGGGATAGATCCCCTCTCGGGTGAAAAACCCACCAATTATGGTCAGACATAGTCCCCATCGGTGAAAGGCTGCAAAAGTGTCTAGGTTTGCGGAGCCCGCGGTGAGACATCAAAAATCCGCTACCCACAAAAAGGTGCATGGATTTTGAATATAAAATGATCATTGTGATGTATCATCTAAAAAGCTTTTGGTTTATAAACAATTGATATTTGTTTTGAAAATGATTATTGGATGTCATCCAGAATGATAGTTTTTCACACATGAGCTTAGGATTTGTGTGAGGGAGTCGACGCTGACTCGAGTACATGGAATGTGACGCCCCCAACCCGGCGATGTCAAGTGAGGGTGTCACTTTTTTTTTTCCTATTTACTATAAACTTATAAACTTTATGCTTATTCATTCATATAATGTTAAACATTTAACTTGTACTATATTTTGTAGCAGCGGATTACAAAATATATTCAAGATCCACAAATGGGATTGTTCGACTTATACAAAAACTTTACATTTTTTTACAAATAACAAAAAGAATACTACATATACAAAATAGACCAAAAGTCTTTCGGTGGCCATCTAACTATGTGTTAACCTTGGAGACTAATGAGGGTTGTCCGACCTTCTTGCTTCTAATTCCGTACCTACATGGATGAAAACTCGTGCTAAGCTTTACGATTAGTGGGAATAAACCCCGTGGATCTAATTACTCAACACGGGATCATCAGCTACTCTATACACATGCATACACATCTAACATATCATATCATTAAAACATGCTTATACATATCTCATATTTACTTATCATATCATGTTTCAGTTCTTATCAACGTTCATATACATTTCATATGTCATATTCAAGTCATTTGTTTTATGTTTCATGCCTACATATACCTTTAAAGCGGATAAAGGAAACTATAAGGGTCCATATACTCGTACTCAATTGTGACAAACAAAGGGTCTATAAGGGCCCGAAGCGTTGTTATCATTGTGCGACAATGATCTAATCTTATAAGGGCCTGGTTGTCAGAATGACCCAAACGGTTAATTGATCAAGATGTCAAGTGACTCGTTTTCCCTAATAGCATGCTCTGCCTATCCCTATCACTTCCAGTTCTAAGAAGACAAATCCATGTGTATTTTATGTTCAGTACATATCTCATTCTAAATACCTGCTATCATCCGGTAATCATATGCGTATATTTACAATCATTTATTCAGATCTCTTTGCATTTTTCTATATATTTCATTATATGCACGAAACCATGGTTACCTTCTTGTGTTACTCTCTCTATGGAGCTATTTACTATCATTCCAATTTCATCAAGCTATATATGGATGGATTCTAGACTCAAAGGTCTTTCTATAGAGTCCAATAATATCCGAAACGGAGTTCGGACGAAGAAATTATGACCGTCCGAATTTGAAGGCTTCCCTATGAATGATTCTCACGAGCATAACCGTAGGGCTCCACTGCTTTTCTGGATTTCTGACTAAATATGAGTTCCAATTTCATCAAGCTATATGTATGGATTGACTTTAAATGGCTTCCATAGAGTCTAAGAACATCCAAACGGAGTTCGGATAAAGAAATTATGGACCGTCCGTTGAAGGCTTCTATGAACAAAGGATTACGAGCATAACCCATAGTGGCCTACTATTTTTCTTAATTTTTGGACCTAATATGAGCTCCAATTTCATCAAGCTATATATGGATGGATTCTAGACTTAAAGGGCTTTCCATAGAGTCCAAGAACATCTGAAACGGAGTTCGACTTAAGAAATTATTACCAATAAAACATGGGGCTGGAGAAATTTTGGATGAAAGATCTTCCCTAAAACCCCAATATTTCCTTAATACAAATATTCCTCAATTGAGGATTACAATCAACCAACCCAAGTCCAAAACACAAATAGGGGAAGACTTATGGTTTGCTAACCCCATCCTACACAATTAATGGATTATGAGAGTTTCCTAAGTCTAAAAAATTTGGGGAATTCATACTTAGTTTCCACACAACCCTAAATCAACCATAAAACCAAACCAAAACAACTCCAAATCTAGTTTAAAACTGCCAAACACAACCAATATATCAAGTAGGGTTCTTTTAGAGTCAAATTCATAAAAAAATGGGTTTATGGTTTGATTTTTCCATACAAGTTCCATAAAAACCATAGCATCCATACTAGTGTACAAAAATCCATACCTTTCTTGGCTTTCTTCTCTTCTTCCTCTTCCTCTTCTCTTCTCCTCTTCTTCTCCTACCCATATGAGCTCTCTTCCTTAGACCAAAAATGGGATATTTTTGGTCTTCTTCCCTTTTTATACTTAATTTTCTTTTTATTTGCACTTAGATCCTCAAAGTCCCCTTTATTTTCAAATCAAGTTATGCATATTTTACTTTAGCGTATAACCTTCTTATCTTATGACTTTTGTGTCCTGTCTTAACAAATTACAAATTTACCCTTGTATCTTGTGCAAATTCCAGGTTTCGAATTTTCTCACTTAGCAAAATAATAATTGTAAAAAATTAAAATGCACTTGTAATATACCCTAATTATGTTTAAAAACAACTAGGGTGTATTTCGGGGTGTTACATGGTACATAATGAGTCACATCTCATTTCATGGCATGCAATGTAGGATTCCATTTAGAATTGGCATATTCTTCATTGAAACGTTGATGTGTGTATTAGTGTGTGAACATGGCATTGCATGTGCACTTAGGTAGGAGTAGCCCTTGTAGGAGTTATCCTTACTGGCATTGCTCACCCCCGTCGTGGGACCCTTTCGTGTAGGTTTATACTCAAGTGGCCGACCCTCATCCTGACCTACAGTGTGAAGAAAGTCGACCCATGGCTTCTGAGAACCTTTTAAAAACTAGATTTTACATGTAATATTTTGTATATAAGAGAGTTGTAACTCGAACTCTTATGAACTGTTTTGATAAATTTGTATATTTTTCTAAAATATATATGCATGAATGGACGCGATATGGTGCTATCAAGATATGTGATTCCCACAGGTATTCCACGCGTTGACGGGTTGTCAACGAGACGCCCGGGTTTTTAGATGTCATAGCTTGGTATCAGAGCTTAGGTATATGAATACATAGGGCTTGAGGGCATGGGTTTAGGACATGCGGTTATAATACGGAGCTTAGGTTATGAATGCCTAACACTCGATGTCTGATATCAGCGTCATAGCTTGGTATCAAAGTATTCATTGTGCATTCTTATGAATTACTATGTTATGATTGTGTTACATAATGTGTGTTACATATTGTGTGGATTATATGCACGATAGGTTGTATATAGAAAACGAAAAACACTAGGGTTAGAGAACATAACCTTAGGGGTTCAGGAAATAAATGAGCTTGATATTTTGGGAACTGATATTTACTAGTGTTTGGCATTATGTATCATTAAGGAAATAAGGGAAAAAAAATCTCATCTTGCTAACTGACATGTGTAAATGCCAAGTCGAGGATGGGGACATAGAGGTCATTCACGGGGCCATAGCTAACTACCACCTATTTTTTACCCATAGGCCTTTATGGAGGATATGGGCGTCGCACTACCACCACGTGGTAACAAAGTAGTAATTTCGGGGTCGTGGAGGGTCGATTAACCTCCAAAGGTTTAAAGCACATCATCCCAACATTCATGGAGGAGGAGATCCGATGGTGGTCAATTCATTGTCTTTGAACAGGCTGGAAGTTTTGGAGGCTGCGGAAATCACCTCTGAGACAAAGTGCCACTAATAGACTAGGCAAAATTTCATATCTAGAGTAAGTGAATCCTGTGTACGCGGATCAGTCAAGACCTCCAGAACTCGTGGAGGCAATTTGAAATGGGAGATTTCGACGCCATGCAGAGCAAGTTTTTCCCAGCATTCGACATGCCGAGCCCTGGAGTTTCTAGAGTTGAGATAGGGAGCCATGACAATACTGGCATACGTGGATAAGTTCATTGAATTAGCACATTTCACGAACGATTACGTCACCACAAATATGCCCAAAGTGAGAAAGTTTGAGGATGGTATGAAATTGTCTATCCGGGGTAAGATTGTGGGACTTCTCCTATAAGATATGGACTCTATGGTCAGGATAGCTATGGCCATCGAGAGAGAGATTGATGACGCAAAAAACATCTGAGATGCGGGTGATTGTTGAAATAGGAAGGAGAACCAATTTTCTTCTTGCTCAGGAAAGAAGCGGAGGACTTCTGTTCCACGAGGATCTCCAGGACAAGGTCGTGGCTATCAAAGCTAAGGCCAGCCAAGATGATAGGCACTTTAGTGTCTTACCACCCAAGGTAAAACAAAGGCGGTGTTTCCAAGGCCACCAACCTAGACACTGAGACAAATTACCCTCGTATGTGGATCCAAGAGTTATAGGACACCAAGTCCCAATCATCAGTGGGACATGCACAGACGCAATTTGTTCCTCCCTACCCCACTATGGGCCAAGGAAGACAGTATCAGTCCTAGGGTGCTACATAAGTACCTACTATTTCGCAGATGGGCCACATGGGCCGGGGTATGGGTCGAGGTCGAGAACATGGCTCACAAGATGGGACTTCAGGGACCTCGAGGCTTGTCTATGTTGTTACACCATAGACTGAGCCTGCAGATCAGTCGGTTATAAAGGGTGTGCTTTTTCTATCTCGCCTTTGGGTAAGGATACTGTTTGATTTTAGTGCATCGCATTCATTCATCGCTACATCATGTGTGAAAGAATTGGGCTTAGAGGTTGAGACCTTGAAAGCTTCATAGATAAGTCATTTCAGGAACCAGGGTGAGTGTTGATATGATATATCGAGATCAGGAGTTAGAGATCTCGAGATCCTACTCACAAAGGACCTTTAAAATACGGACATGTCGAAGTTTGATGTCATCCTTGGGATGGACTGGTTGACGGCACACCAAGTCGTTATTGATTGTGATCGTAGGAGAGTTGTTGCATACACATAAGATGGTGTTTGTGTTGTGTTTCAAGGAGATAAGCACAGTGCTTTACCCTAGACCGTGTACGACTCCAAGTGGCACGAATGGGCTGATAAGTTGGCTAGCGCTTCCACTCGAAGACAAGGTGAGACGTTTCAGTTTACCTCGTAGTTTGCGACTGAGGAAGTCTTTGGATAAGCTACTGTGGATTACTCCAGTTGGTAGGGATGAGTTACACTCTCGGCACGTCGCCCATTTCTATGACTTCGCATAGGATGGCGTCGATTGAGTTGCAGGAACTCAAGGTCCAAATACATGAATAGTTGGACAAGGGTTTCATTAGACCGAGCACATCACCTTGGGCACTCCGCTCGCTTTGCTAAGAAAAAGACAAGACCTCTTTGATCGTGCATTTCACTACCAACAATAATAGGGTTACGAACAAGAATCGTATCTTTCTGGTTTATGATTAATGATTTATTTGATCAGCTGAGAGGGGCGCGGATCTACTCCAAGATAGATCTCCGCACTCCGCTACCATCGCTGACGCTAGGGAGGTCGATATCCCTAAGACAAGAAACCCAAGGTATGGATGGAGTTCATAAGGATGTCTTTCTGATTGGACGAATGTGCCGCCATGACTACGGATCTCATGAATAAAAAGTTCTAGCCCCATTTTGACTGGGCTCAGGTGTCTCATCATTTAAAACATCTTCGATCTAATTTCCAAGATAGAGGAGTGAGCATGAGGATCATTTGAGGATTGTTCTCCAGGCCCTCAGAGAACATCAATTATACACCCAAGCTTTAGTAAGTGCGTAGTTTCGCTTATCGAGGTGAAATTCCTGGGACAGTAAGGTCACCAGGTGTATCAATGGACCGAGAAGGTAGAGAAGGCATGCAGGTGGAAAGACCGAAGTCACTCTTCGAGATATGCAGTTTCTTAGGATTGATAGGGTACTACCAGAGATTTATTGAGGATTTTTCCCGACTAGTTGCACCTATGACGAGATTGACCCGGAAATAGGTCAAGTTTGAGTGGAATGACCAATGTGAGAAGGCATTCCATTAATTAAAAAGGAGGCTTACGTCAGCTCATATCCTGATAGTCTCGAAAAGGGAACAAGTATACACAACGGTAATCGCGATGCTTTTAAGTACGCTAGATGTGTTTCTGATGCGCCCAGAGGGTAGCTATTGGCTTCAGCACTAAAGACCACGAAAGGCACTACCTCACACATGACATGGATTTGGTTGTTGTCTTTGCCTCAAGATCCTACGCCATTATCTATATGGTAATAATTAAGCATTCTCAAACTACAAAGTTTGAAGTGGAGTAATAGACATGATTCTCAACATGAGGCGCCGCAGATGGATGGAGACCGAGGATTATGACTTCACTTTGCATTACCATCCTGGTAAGGCAAATGTGGTAGCTGATGCATTCAGTCGGAAGTCAAGGGGAGTACTGGCTAGTGTACTTCCCGGGAATGGAAGATGCCCGAAGTTGTGGGACAGTTTAGACTCCAGTATAGTGATTAGGCTCAGGGTGTTTTAGGGAGTTTAGTGGCTACGCCTTCCCTACTCAGTAGAGTGATTGAGTCTTAGGGACAAGACACAAAGATATTGTCCATTAGGGACCGGGTACAGTTAGGTACAGGTGATGAAGGTTGGGATATTCACACTGATGATAGCCTTCGGTATAGGGGACGGATTGTGGTTCCCCAGTTGACAGATCATAGAGAGGAGATTCTTAAGGAGTTCCATTGCTCTCATTTTGCAGTGTATCCAGGTGGCATGAAGATGTACCGAGATCTTCGTCATCAATATTACTGGAGTGGGATGAAGACACATGTGGCGGACTTTGTTCGGCGATGTCTCATATGTTGATATGTATAGGCTGAGCATTAGAGGCCAGTAGGGTTACCCAGCCCTCTGGAAGCAGACGAGTGAAAGTGGGAACATATCATGATGAATTTTGTGACTCATTTGCCATGGACATCAGGGAAGCATGATGCGGTGAGGGTGATAGTGGACCGGCTCACCAAGTTGGCATATTTTATAGCTATGCGGATGACCTTCACACTTAAGGAATTCTGCAGGTTATACATACGAGAGATCATCTGGTTACATGGAGTGCTAGTCTCTATCGTATCAGACCGGGATCCTAGGTTTACGACTCACTTTTTTAAGAGTTTGAGAGCCATAACACATTTGATGATGATCATTGCTTTTCATCCACAGATAGATGACTAGTCGGAAAGGACCATACAGGTTTTGGAGGACATGCTGTGGGCATGCTTCCTAGATCTCAAGGGTGGCTGGGAAGAGCATTTGCCCTTGATAGAGTTAGAGTTTGCCTATAACAACAGTTATCAGGTGAGCATACAGATGGCACCTTATGAGGCTTTTTATGGGAGGCCATGTTGATCTCTCATTTTTTGGACGGAGGTGGGAGAGAGATCCACCACGGGTCCGGATTTGATTAGAGACACCTCTAAGAAGGTGGATTTGATATGGAAACGTTTTCTCATGGTTCAGAGCCGGTAGAAGAGTTACGTCGATAGACGGTGACGACCTCTAGAGTTTGAGGCGAGTGATCATGTCTTCTTAAAGGTGATGCCTAAGAGAGGGGTGATCAGGTTCGGCAAGCGGGGGAAACTATCGCCGAGGTATATCGGGCCCTTCGAGATACTCGAGATGGTGGGTATAGTTTCATATCGTTGGCTTTACCGTCGAGTTTATCAGGTGTCCGCAAGGTATTCCATGTCTCTATGCTCCAGAAATACACTCCAAATCCGACTCATGGAGTGGATTGGGGCAAGCTTATTATTGATATAGATGGGACCTTCGAGAAGGGACCAGTGCATATCATGGATAACCGAGATCAGGTTTTGCGACGCAAGACTGTGAGGCTAGTGAATGTGTTATGGGAGCACCGAGGAGTGGAATAGGCAACATGGGAACACGAGGACACGATGCGTGCCACTTATCCTTTCTTATTTAAGGATGAAGGTACGTTGTTTAGTCATTTGGAACTTAAATTGATCATATATATGCATGAGGATCAGAGGGGTATGTGTGTAATTTAGGACGAAATTTTGGGTGCGGAGGAGGGCTTCATGATTTAAAACTGTGGAAAATGCACTTTTTTGAAAAAAGGCAAAACAGTAATTTTCCATTGAAGTACAGGTCGAAAGCCTGAAATTTTCTAGATCTCGGATGACGAAACATACTTCACCATTGGAATCATCTCGGAAAATCTAGCTACTCAATTGAATTTCATTGGATTCCGAGACAATTGAAATTTCATGTAATTCGAGGCATGGGTGTTGGATGACACATGGAGTGGTGCCACATGGCAAGCTTAGAGGAGTGCACATGGCATGAGAGCCATGTGGTGGCACCACCTAGTGCATGCTGTGTTCATGACACGGCACAGGACTGGCGAAAGAAAGGACAGGAAAGTGAGAGGAAGCTCTCTCACTTGGATCAGACCAAGGAATAGCTTAGGAGAATAAAGAATTAAAGGAGTAAGGAAAAGAAAAGAAAGGAAAAAGGAAAGGAGAAAAAGAAAAGAAAGGAAGAAAGAAAATAAATGAGAGGAAAAAAAAAAAGAGGAAAAAAAAAATGGGAAAGGAAGGAAAAGGGCTCCAATTCTCGGTGTTTCGACGGTCGAAAGTCAATAGGCCGAGAATTAAAGTTGGTCTACTCGTCGCAGGCTACGAGTAGGTGCAAAAAACAAAAAAAAAAACAAAAAACAAAAAAAGTTAGGGTTTTATCCTACACTGGTTTCTCTTAATCTAAGGGCTATAAATGGTCGTGTGGTTTAGGCCCAACCATGGGGACTGAAGCTTTCGACGCTGACTGCGGAATAATTGTTTCCGAGGACTACTTCATGGTCGAATTTATAGCCATTAATGAGCGCCTTGAAAGTTGTAAAAAATAAATAAATAAAATCAAATAAAATAAAAGCTGAAATTTCGGTCGAGTCCGCAGATTATTAAGACCTAATATATCTATTTATGGCCTAGGAATGGCTAGCTCTCAGGTGGCCTATTTTGCGGTGTTATTGCCGAAAATTTTATAACATGTCAAAGTGTTGTAAATATGTCGATATATTGGTGTTATATATTAGCATGAATTGATGTAAATTATATGCTTTCGAGAGACAATGTGTGACGCCCCATTTCGGGGTCTCGCCGACCAATCGCCAACCTAATTTAAACCCGTGAGTCTCATATCAAGAGACCCATACGTGAGCAAAACCACATCGCTCACATACATCCATACTCGCCAAAATATAATCAACTATATTAAAATGGTTTCAAGGGCTGTTACATCACTCTTAATACAAAACATATATTAAAACTAGTTCGTTCTAATATATATACATAAAACATGAATCAAGGCCATAGTCTGGCCTGCTTCTTAATCCCGGCCTCTAAGGAGGGCCGCCTTCCCGAATACTCCCTGTACTTGAAATAATTTTCCCTCGATTGCGAAGAATGCCAAGAGCCGCGATCCTCACGGTTACTCCCACCTAAGTGCTCATGCAATGGAAAACACACACATTCAAGTGAATTCGCTGACTTTATCAATGTCTACATGCCCAATCCCATGTCTCGAAAGCGCTTCACCGACTCCTCACACATGCTTATGCCATGTATGAAAAATCATTTCCAAACAAAATATTGTTTTTATTTGTGTTAAATCCTCCAATATAAATACACTGATAATCATCCGAGTAGGTGAATTTGTCAGTAACCTCCGAAACAATTTATGGCCCGACGTGAATTGTCGGACGACGGTTAACAATACCGACAACTTTTCGATATAATTTTATTATTTTAGACAACCCTCCTATTTATTTCATGTCATGCACTCACACCTATTGTTCTGTGGTGCCCTTGCATATGGAATCGTATTATGCCATTTCCATACAACACATATTAATATTATCACATGCATATATTAACAAAAATTAACACACAACAACATGTTATTTTTCATGGCATTAACACCAAAATTAGCTCACATAGTTATTAACAATTTCAAAGAATTCATTTCTGAACTCGCCCAAGAAACACAAACCACACACAAGATCACGCGGAATGCGACAACCATAGTCTAAAACTGGACCAACGACCACTCTAGGGATTTCCCTCACTTAGTCCCACCCGGAATCGGGGCCATTATCCGTGCCTCAAGATATCCTATCCATTAAAATGGCTCTAACCTAAAGAATAACCGGGCAGAGAAAAACCCCTACCTCTGAGCTGTTGAAACTCCATAAAACCGTACCCATCGCCAGAGTCTCAAGTAGCCGCAAACCAACTTCTCCCCTTGCCCGATAAGAACCGACACTAAACGCCATACATCTGCATGTGACCGTCTCGCTCTAAACTCTCCTATTTTCCCTCACTCGTATATCAAGCCAAAAAAAAGAAGATGTTATTTTTCTTTTCATTTTATTCCCATTTTGTCCTCTTAGCTCGAATTCTGAAGGACCATCTGACATACTACTTTAATATAAACCATTTATCTTTATCCTCTCACTATTCATTGATACTTCACATGGGATACATGCAATAGGCCTTGGTCACACCACCCGCCTATCATATCACGCTGCATTTCTCACAAGTTTGTCATATGAAGACTGATAATCTTGGTGGCTCGAAGACATGAAATTCCAACTATCTCGGAATTATACCCAATTCGACGTGGTAGCTAGATTTTGCGAGACGATTCCAATGGTGAAGTTCGTTTGGTCATCCGAGATCTAGAAAAATTCTGGATTTTGACCGAAATTACCATTTTACCTTTTTTTTTTTTTTTCAGAAAATTAGAATTTTCTCGGGTCTTACAATTATCCATGGTACTTGGCATAAAGTGTGGTTTATAAATTGTTCCATATAGTGTTCATTATACATGTAACATGAGATAACATGCAGTGACATTTTGCATTGTATATGCACGGGGGCATTGCATTGAGTTAGGTGTGAGTGCATGGTTGGTAAATTGTCTTATACAAATATCAATCCAGCATCAACAGATAAAATGATGTAGATGGCAGCTGCAGCGAGGATGATGGGCAGCAGCAGTAGGGCAACAATAGCAAAGATGATCAATAAAGAAGAGAAGTTGTATGCAGGTATCAAATAGCTATTGTACCGCATGGAAAGTGAGTAGCAACAAAGGTAACAAGTAACTGCATCAGAATAATAACCTAAGATGCAAGGATCTAAGAACCGCATCGAGGACTGAGGTGTGTGTAACACCGTCTCTAGGAATTTATTTCCCCAGATTCAATGTACCCCCGTAACCGAGAGGTCCTGGACGTAATGTTAGCGAGGAGAACTCCTATATCGTAGAGAGGAAAATGTGACGAAGAAGACGCTTTCCAAGCTAGTCTCCATTTGATTTTATAGGTAAAATTATGGTCGTTGGCCATTAAGAATAAGAATTAATTTGAAATGTTACAAATTAAATGCAAAATTAATTGTAATAATTAATGCGAAACGTTACGAATTAAATGAAAAATTAATTGTAATAATTTAAAACTGTTATGGATTAAATGCACATTTAGTTATTAGAATTTGAATTCAAAGTCTAAAAAAAACCTTGTCTTTGTTCCATGTGGGACACAACTTTTTGTTTTTGTTTTTATTAAAAAAGCCCATTGTTTACAACAATCCCCCACATTTTTCAAAAGAAAGAAAAACTTTTGTATTTAAAACATATTGTTTGGAATATGGAAGAAGGTGTAATGCCTTAAGTTTGGTGTTCAATGAACTATGAACCAAACATAGATGAATAAGGTTTAACTTATATTTTTGGTGAAGCTTTTATAGCTTTTACGAACCGCAGTACTCTTAATCGTGAATTAGAGACCTTATCATCAAGACTACACACATCACGATTCTTGCCGGCCCCAACCTACAGCGTGATTAGGCCATGCGCTGCAGCTCGCTTAATTCATATGCTTCTAGAAATCTTGGTTATGTCACTTCATAGGAGCGCTCCACTCCATTACCTTATATAGGTGATTTCATCAAATACATATTGCATTTATATGTACCACCCATAAGGGATATGAAATCATTAAGAATATTAATTAACCTCTCAAATTATGCATTCTAGCACCATAATCACACACCATAGGAAGGGATCATTTTGTTGGTGCTAGCAGGATTAACAAGTGACTTCAAGTATTACTCCATATGAACCTTCCGTGGGATCTCCAATCGTCAAAGGTCATTTTCATCACTATTAATCTCATATTGGCTTAAGTTCCATCTCCACTGATGTTTCCAAAATTAATTTTCTTCCAGTGCTTAATGAGGATCGGCCAAATTCACTTCTGACTTTACATAATCAATGGAAATGATTCCATCTTTCAACACCTGTTTCACTACCTCATGTCTTAGGCGAATATGTCTGTTTTTCCCATTAAATGCTTTATTCTTTGCGATCGATATTGCTGCTTGGCAATCACAATGCATAGACACTGAAGGTGTTGGCTGCATTCCCAAAGGAATCTTTCGATAGAAGTTCTTTAAATCCACTCAAATTTTCTTGCACCAGATTCAAGAGCTATAAACTCCGATTCCATGGTGTAAGAAGTAATGAGAGTTTGTTTAGATGATTTGCCACAACACCACCTCCCAAAGTAAAGACATAACCGTCGTGGATTTCATCTCATCTAAATCAAAGATCCGCTTAGCATCGCTAGAGTTTCCAAACACAACAGGAAATCCACTATATAGGATACCATAATTCATGGTATTTCTTAAGTATTTCATTAGTCTAGCTAATGCACTCCAACGATCATTATTATTGGGATTATGTGTATATCTACTTAATCTACACACCGCATAAGAGTGCTATGTCAGTCTAGAAAGTTCATTAAATGCATCGAATTTAATAACTGCGGCATACCAAATTTTCTTTGACCCACAGGATCACTTTATTTTTCATTAAATGAGTGTTCATGATCATGTGGTACTCACGTGTTCGCATCAAACGTCCGAAACCTCTCGAAAGTATTTTTCACAATATAATGTTTTGTGATAGCATTATACCATCACCCATCCTTATGATTTTCACACCCAAAGCCGACATTGAAGCCACCCATATCTTTCATGTCAAACTCCAGGAAGCTAGAAATCTCTTGGTACTATGTACCATACTCGTGCTAGTGCCAAAGATCAACATATCATCTACATACAATGCAAATGATTACTACTCTTTCTCGTACACTTTGTATATACACATTTATCCACTTCAACAGATAAAACTAAGCTAACAAAGCATTATCAAATTTCTCATTCCACTGCTTAGGTGCTTGTTTTAAACCATATAGAGACTTGTTTAATTTAAAACTTTATGTTCTTTTTCCACATAATTTCTTCAAAGTTGTAACTTGTAAATTTCTTCATCCAAGTCCCCATTTAAAAAGGTCGTTTTAATATCCATTTGATGGATAAAAAGTTTATGAATTGAAGCCAAAGCAATTAAAATACTGAATGGAAGAGAGATCCTAGTAATGTGACCAAATGTATCGTGCCATTTGAATATTTGTTTTTGTGAAAACCTTTGCTATTAACCTAGCTTTGTATTTTTCAATGGAACTATCCGAAAGTATTTTCTTCTTGAAAATCCAATTTGTAACCAATGGGTTTTGCTCCTGGTTAAATCGACTAACTCCCATGTTTGGATTTCTTTAAAATAGAGTCAAGCTCAATTTTAATGTGGCTTCTTTCCAAAGTACGCGTCAGGAAGAAATCGCCTGTAAATAAGATGACGATTCATTTTCAAATAAGTAGCATAAAAATCATCTCCAAAGGAAACCTCTTTTCTTCTGCCTCTTACTCCTTTCTCAACTCATCATGAGAGCTTTAGATATCATCCACACTAGTGCTACATGCTCATCATATGATTTTTTCAAAGATCCACAATCAGGTGTATGAGAAATTTGTTCGTAAAGTGTATGTGTTCAAAAATTCGCTTTTTTGTCTCAATAATAGTGTTGCTTTCAGAATATCACTTTTCAAAACTAGAAATCTATAAGGAGCTTCAAGATTTGATACATAGCATACCCAATAAACTAAGAATCAAGTCTAAATTCTATTTTCCTTTTTTTAGACAAGGTAATATACTTTCGCAAGACACTTCCATACTTTGAAGTATTTAAGGTTAGGTTCACATCCTTTCCAAACTCATAGGAAGCTTTCGCTTTCTTATATGGAATTCTATTTTGTAGATGACATGCAGAGTATGGCTTCACTCCTCTGGCGTATTGTTGGGGGCTGAAGCACTCAATATAAGAGAATTCATCATCTCTCTTTAAGAGTCCTATTTTTTCTTTCAAGAACTCCATTTGACTCAGGTGAATACAGGAGCCACTTCTCATGAATTATTCCTTCCTTTTCACAATAATCATTTAAAGGATGTATTCGCCTCTATCAAATCTAACTTTGATTTTTCTATCAAGTTGATTTATATCACTTTATAGCTTAAGAACATGCCTTCAATGCTTCATCCTTACTTCTAAGCAAGTAAATTCTGCAAACCTAGAATAATAATAAAGGTTACATAGAATTTCTTACCTCCCTAGTCATGGTTTGTTTTAAATCTCCTAGATCGAATGAATAAGTTCTAATAACTTTGTTTCTTCAATACTAGCTACATGTCTTTTTGTCAGCTTAGAAGTGGCACATGATTGCACCTCTTACTTAAGCCCGAAGAATCAATATTATTGATTAGGCCTAGAGTTTTCATCTTCTTTTAATATATCCACTACTCACATGTCCTAATTCCGTATGCCATATATCATACTTTAATCAACCAAGTAAGCAAAAGGTTAAGCATTCTCATTCATAATCTCAGATACTTAAGCACAACAAAGAGACTTTTGATTAAAAACCCTTTTCCCACAAAGATATACTTTGTCATTATAATTGGCTTATTCAAATGACACTTTAACCCCCACCTTTCCCACAGAGCCACTTTTAAACTAAATTTGCTCTATATCGGGAACATGCAAAGATACATTTTAAGGTCAGTCTTTCCCAAGTGAACAAAGATGACTCATTTTCGCAGTAACTTGAGCAAAGCAGGAGAGTCACCAAGGTAGACAACCTTTCATCATCCTCACCTGTGAGCGTAGAGGTAAAAGACCCTTTGTTGCACAAATATGCCTTGTTGCACTGTAGTTCACCACCCAATTCTTGAATTGGTCACCATATTAGCTTCGTATATAACAACAACTATTATGTCATCTCCTTCACTAAGTCAGTTTTAGAAGGATTTCCACCTGCTTCCACTTTTACTCTCTTTCTACACCGTGCATGACGGCCCGGGCTCACAAACAAACAAGGACTCTCTTTTGAAAGCACGAGGGTTATAAATTTCTGGGGTTTGTTCTCGTAGTTCTCAGAGGATTTGCGCTCAGACCTTTGTGCCGACTGGGACTGAGTTTGCCTTGGTCGACATCCGCTTCGCTTAATACCTGTTCTTTGCAGGCGGTTTGTGATCTTCTATATCGATGTGAGTGATTAGGATCACCTTAGGGATTAATTTGTTGCGGAGTTGCGATCATGCCGGAGTGATGCAAAGGGGCAGAATCGTAATTACTTCCAAAGTTTACTGGGAAGTCGGGCCGGAGACGAGCCTGGCTGATCAAGGTGGAGCAAATAAATTTTAAGTTTATACAAACATTCTAATCTAGCAACAATGTGATAAAATGATGTAGATGGCAAAACAAGAATGAGATGATGGGGCGGCGCAGGCAACAACAAAGAAAGACGACAAGAGAGAAGAGAAGTCAGATATGCAGGCATCAAAGGCAGCAATGCGGTGGTGGAGTGCACAGCAGTGGTAACAAGTAACTGTACCTGTAAACAATAACTGGAGATGCAGTGATCTAAGAACCGTAATCGAGGACTGAGGTGTGTGTAACACTGTCTTTAGGAATTTATTTCCCCGGGATTCAACAGTCCTTCATAACCAAGAGGTCTGGATCAGGAACAACAAGGAGGAGAACTAATACTGGTAGAGAGGAAAATAGGATGAAGAATATGCTTTTCCAAAGCTAGTCTCCATTTGATTTTATAGGTAAAATTATGGCCGTTGGCCATTAAGAATAAGAATTAATTTGAAACGTTACGAATTAAATGCAAAACTAATTGTAATAATTAATGCGAAACGTTACTAATTAAAATGAAAAAATTAATTGTAATAATTTAAAACACAGGATTAAATGCACATTTAGTTATTAGAATTTAATTCAAAAATCTAAAAACTTTGTTCGGTTCAGCGGGACAACTTTTGTTTTGTTTTTATTGAAACCCATTGTTTATTTACGAAACAATCGACACCGATGCGAGCGCTGATCGGTGAATAGTAAAGACGTCTGAACAGATCACTTATTAATTGAATGATAAAGAAATATGTCGTAACACCGTATGGATGTCTCACCGAAAACCCGCCACTTATATCGGTTACATCCCTAATATGAGCTCCAGTGTTGTTCATGAGTCGCGAGATGTCTCAAACCCATGTCCACGTGCATATGATTTAGACATAAACGATCATCGTGGGTGTATCATCCAAAACTTCGTTTATAAACAACGAAATTTGTTTGAAAATGATCATTAGATGTCATCTAGAATGACTCGCTTCACACATGGGCTTGTGGATTTGTGTGAGAGCTCATGAGGCACTCTGTGGCACATGGTATATGATGAGTCGCATCTCATTTCATGGCATGGCATGTAGGACCCACGGTGAATTAGCATATTCTTCATTGAACGTTGATGTGTGTAGATAGTGTGTGAGCATAGTGATCGCATGTGCACTTAGGCCGAAGTGAATTTCATAGGAGTTGTTGCTATCCTTACAGTATCGCTTCTCACCCTTGTCGTGATGATTTCTGTGTGCAGTTATGTACGTGCAACTCACTTCCATTCAATCGTAAGTGTTAAGAAAGCCAACCCGCGGGCTTTGAGAAACCTTTTTGTAAAAAAACTAGATTTTACATGTAATATTTTGTATATAAAAGAGTTGTAACTCGAACTCTTATGAACTGTTTTGATAAATCTGTTTATTTTTCTAAAAATATATACATGAATGGATCTCGGTGAATGAGATGCGATATGGTGGTATCGAGATATGCAATACCCATAGGTATTTCGCGCATTGATGGGTTGTCAACGGGACCCGGGTTTTGGGGTGTCACAAGGTTTCCCTAGACTCATAGAAATGTATTTGTACATAAGTAATAGAGAAACCAAACTATAGGGTCGCTATGCAAAAAGAATTGTTGTTTGGTCAAAAGTAAAAAATTAAAAAAAAAACCCTAAAATACCCCTCATGCATCATCTTTTAGGAGTTTTATCTATGATAGTAGATGTAGGATATTATTGTAATAGATTTGGTATGGTATGGTAGTAATTTAACTACTACCATAACATACTACAATTATGATAGTAGATTCAGTATGTTATGGTAGTAGTTTAATTTCTACCATAACATCCTAAATCTACTACCATGATATACTGCAGCTACTAAACTCCATCTATTACCATAATGAAGACTCTTAAATGAGAGGTCTTTTGAGGATTTGTTTTGAAATATTTAACTTTTTAATCAAAATACAATCATTGTTTCATAGCATGTACTGATCATCATAATTTGATTTCTTGACCACTAATATACAAATATTTTTCTATGAGTGTAGGAAAGCCTACTTTTCCAAAAAATAATTGGCTTTAAGGTAGAGGTACTACTTTAATCACTTGAGCTTTAATCACTTGAGCTACTACCTTAACTAAATGTAGGTAATATCTTAGTAGTATCTATTGTTAGGTAAGATAGTACCTCTACCTGAAAACAAACTATTTTTTCTTATATGTTCTAAGTCATGTATTTCTCATTCTTTATACTTTTTTGTCTTTATTTTCTCATTGTTCATTCATTTTTTTTTATCTTTATTTCTACATTGTCTTTTCCCCTATTGTGGGTTTATATAAGAATTCCTATAAGGTAGAGTGCATAGCCTATAGTATTCAACAATTTTTGTATGGGGTAATTATGCTTTAGGGTTAGATGAGACCCACCAAAATTAAAGCCAATGACATATATTTTGATGAGACAAAAAATGCCCTTACCTCTTCACAAACCCTAACTCCTTCTCCCCCAACCACCACCTAGCTGTACATTTTGTTTTTTCTTTTCATATAAATAATCCTCCATTTTTTTATTTCTTAAATAAATTAAATTTTAGGATTTAAATATTATTCATAATTTTATATTTTTTTTATTAGGATTTGTTTATTCTAATTTTACTTCTATAATTTGCTCAGTTTTTTATTTTAATATTTTAGATTTGCTTCCATTTTTTTTTTAGAATAAGTTTATACTTTAAAATAAATTAAAAATATTTGAATTCTGAATTTTAAATTCAAAATTCACTAAAAATTTTTCTTATGTACTACTAATTCTTTTAAAAATAGTAATTTATTAATTAATGATAATATTATGATTTTGATTCTTTCATTAATAAAATATTAAATACGTGTAATTGATATTAATTTATTCTTATTTCTTAACTATCAGTTTTTAAATAAAAAACTCGTTTTGTTATTTAAAAAAACTATAATTTTGTTATAAAAAATAGTTGTTTAACGTATTTTTATCATCAAAACATTAAAACATGCACATATTAGTTTTTACTATGAAAAATATGGTTTGTAAGTGTTGTTTATTGTATTGTACAAAGTGATTACACCAATTGTACAAGTTGATTACACTAATTATATATGCAAATGTACTACGTGTACAATGGATGTATAAGCTTGCAATTCTCATTTGGTTTGAATTTTTTTATATTCAAAATACCTTTATTAGATTGTATTCTAATACACCAACCTATAACATACTTTATACACATTAGTAGATGTGATACTTAACTTACACATAATGAATAACATAGTGCATGTTTATGGCATAAACTTCATCAATTAAAAATTATAGAAAATATAATTCATGTCATAATTATGTGTGAGCTAAGTATGACATCAATTAATGCTTATAAAGAATGTCCTAGGGAAGTGTATTAGCATACGATGTAGGAATGAGATTTTAAATAAAAAAATTCAAATCCGGTGAGAAATGCAACCTTATAAACCTCTTGTACAGTTAGTACATTTCCCTTGTACAGTTAGTGCAATAACCTTGTACAATATAATAAACTCTTATTTTTCCTTTCTTAAAAAAAATTCTTATTTATATACATGTTTCCATTGTCTTAATGAAATAAATAAGAGAAAAAATGACATCAATTATATTTTTCATATTTTTATAATTATGGAAGTTTATGACATAAACATGTATTAGGTTATTTATTGTCCGTAGTTTAAGTATAAATCATAAACTGAAAAATTTAACTTTTCTTAAAATGTCAAAATAATAAAATTCTGCATTTGTTCAGTGGAAGCCTAAATCCTCTATATCTCATATGATGAAATGAATTTCACCGTTGGATTTGTCTTGCAAAATTTAGTTACTCAGAAAGATTTCGTCAAATTATGAGACAATCGGATTTTCATGATTTCTTTGGGTGGATGGTTTTATTCAATGACCCCGGGAACAAGATTTTCACGAGAATATCAGGAGTTAGGAAATAAGTCAAGTTAAGTTCATTTAAAATAAAATGGACTTGAAATGGGACGAAAATAAATTGTTTCGGGGGTATGAACGAATCCGAACGAGGATCGTGGCGCCATGAGGGCCACACACTTAACTTTAGTTAAGTTAAAAAGAAAACAAAAAGGAAATAAAGGGAAAAAAGAGAGAAAACTGGGAGTATATGAGATGGAGAGATAAAGGGTGTGGGCTCTACCTCTCTGTCACGATGTACCTGAGATCGGGTAGCTCTGCTTGGTGGACCACAAACTAAAGCTCCAGTGCTACGGCTACCCATGGATACCATAAACTCTGCTTCCTCACGAGGCTCACGAGGGAGGTCTCGTGAAGCCTAGTGCTTCGGTCTCGTGAAGTGTCCACGTACTCCTGGTGTTGCTCACGCTCCAAGAGGTAGGAATTTTCCTACTGTTTATTTTCCATTCTAGTGGGCTTGTTTCACAGTTTCAATGACCTAAGGGGCTGTTTGGTCCTTTTTTTCCCTAAGGGGATGTTTGGAAAATTAATGGGTTATGGGAGTAGTGCCCTGTTTTGACCCTATATGATGTCCAGTTTTTGGGGCTGATTTTCGGTTAGAAAAATTGAGAATTTGGACTAGTATCCTTCAAGGAAATTGTAGCACTATCTGAGAACTTGATGTTAGGCTTTTGAATCACCCAAATCAGACCTCTATAACTTAAGTTATGTAACACCCCGAATATACCCTAGTCGTTTTCAGCATATTTAGGGTATTTTGTAGGTATAATTTGAATTTTTCGTAATTATAATTAAAAATGTGAAAACTGAGAAACCCGGAATTTGTACAAGATACAAGGGTAAAAGTGGAAATTGTCAAAACAGGATATAAAAGTCATAAGATAAGAAGATTATAGGTTAAAGTGAAATATGCATAACTTGTTTTGCAACAGAGGGAGAGCCTGAGGGACCAAAGAGCAATAAAAGGGAAATTAAATCAAATTGGGATAAAACCAATTTTGGTCTCTCATTTTGGGAGAGCTCATACGGGTAGAAGAAGAGAGGAGAAGAGAGAAAGGAAGAGAAGAAGAAGAAGAAGAAGAGGAAAGGTATGGAAACTATGGGTTTGTATGGAAACTTCAGATGAATGTTGAAGGATCAGATGGAATAAGATGATTCGTACGGATGGTTATGGTTTGTATGGATATTAGTTGGTTCCATTTTCTAAGGTTTAGTTAGGTATTCATCCGAACCATAGATTTTTTGAAAGTTGGGTTGGAAAAACCCTATTTGGTATAAGATGAGTATGGAATCCTCCCTTTTTGTATGGATTTTTGGTTTATGAGGTATGGATACCTATTTAGGTGTTAGGAAGTTAACCTAACTTACAAGTATTTGAGTTTGGGTTTGGAAAAACCCTAATTAATCTCTATGTTTGGTTTTGGTTGGGTTAGAACTCACTTAGAAGTTGTTTTTGGTGATGTTTGTGGATTATTTTAGGGTTTTTAGTTGGATTTATGGAAAAATGGACAAAATCATAAAAATCAAGTAATTTCGAGGTCTTACGCCGCACAGCAGGATCCCAAGTAGTTAAGTCCACACCACAAAGATGGCTGGGAGGGAGGCTTCACAAATTTCTGAGAACGCCGTTAGTCAGTAGTGCTACACCACGCGCAGCTACTGCTCACGACATGGAAAATGTTGTGTTTGCTCTTGTTTTTCTATCTGCTATTCGAGTACTCGCTTCATTCGACTAATGAGGACTCTATAAGTGAATGAAAGGGTTCATTCATGTTTGTAAGGTAAATGAAAAATTAGACCGTATGCCCCTATGATAAGATAGTAAGTCCCTGAACACATATAATTATAGGACTGCCTAAGACCGGATATGGAATGACACGACACCTCTGTTACGTGGGTAGGCATGTATAGTACTTCGGTACTCTTTAATTAGTGCCACGACACTCTTTGACCGTGCTTCGGCACATTTAGTACTTCGGTACTCTCTGATTAGTACTTTGGTACTCTCTGATTAGTACTTTGGTACTTCTGATTAGTGCTAGACGATTAATTTCTATCGCTGCTTTCAGATTTTACTTCAGGTTTCTAAGACTAAGATTATACCGACCTTTAGGTACTCTTATCAGGTCGCGGTCCTACTCATTCCTTATTACCGATCTAGGTAGTCAAACAGTTATATGATAAGAGTCTAATTAAAGAATAAGAGTAAAGTAATGTAAATCGTTCTACTCACGTACCACGTGGTACCTCAAGACAAGATAAGTTTTGTTGTTCATCTGCAATTTCTATACAAGTATAAGCTCTATAGTACCTACGGGTACCTCCGTACAAGTATAAGCTCTGTAACTCCTACAAGAGATCTGAACAAGTATAAGTTTGCTATAAGTACATGTAAAACCCCAGAAAATTCTAATTTTATGAAAAAATAGTAAAACGGTAATTTTTGGCCAAATCCAAAATTTTCTGCATCTCTGGATGATCTAAATCCGCACTTCACCATCGGACCGCCTCACACCCAAATCACCATGCCGACCTCGTCAAATTCGAGATAGTTGGAATTTTCACGGCCAAGCACCGAGAGCAGCGCAGACACTTGCACATTTGAGTGGCTCAAGATGAGACACATGTCAAGTGGAGAGTTAGTCAAACAAATAGCTCAAGTGGGACCCAAAAGAGACATGTGGCAACACATGATTAGAGGGAAATCCAAGGTAGATGAATAAGGTGATAAGGGTAATCCAAGGAGCTACTTAGAATTGGACAAGTGGCCAGTGAGAAGACATCTCACTTGACTTCTATCTTCTCCCAACCGGTTCGGAGAGAGAGGAAAGGAGAGAGAGAAATGCAAACCAAATTTAAGAGGAAGAGTTAGAGAGAGAGGCTCTACCTTCTCTCTAGATTTTCCAACGATAGGACCATCGGTTTCCGGTGAAGCAAGAGGGAAAGTCTTCCTTGTGATACGAGCTACAAGTAGACACCAAAATCTGGGAGTTTTGACAAACTCCAAGAGGTAAGTCTTCTCCTACTTTGGTTATTTTCCACCCTAAGGGTTGTGTGGTGGTGTCTTGCACCAAGGGAAATGTTTGGTTGAAATTTGGACCAAGGGAAGTTACCCTATTTTTTATTATACGCATTAGCCAGAGTTTAAGACTGATTTATGGTTGGGAAATAAAGGGAATTTGATAGTGAGTCCTTCAGGTAAATTGTAACCACATTAGTGAAATTGATGTTGCCAATTTCCCAAACCACTCTATAGCCCAAGCAGGTCGCCACCCCCGAACGCCTAAGGAGTGCTGGGCCGGCTGTAGGTCCACTTTCCGCCCAGGTCACTGGCCGCAGGTCGCCCGGCCAGAGGTCATTTCGGCTAGAGGTCAGCTCGACTGGGTTTGACTACCCCTATATGACCTCTAAATTCGGAAGGTCATAACATCTTCGTCCGAACTCCGTTTCAGGTGTTCTTAGACTCTATGGAAAGCCCATTGAGTCCAGATTCCAGCCATGTGCCTGTGGAGTGATGGCACTGAGTCACAGCAAGGGCAGGCTCTGCAGGGTCAATACTCATGTGTGACCTCCAATTTTGATGACTTCAACTTCTTCGTCCAAACTCCGTTTTGCGTTCTTAGACCCCATGGAGCCCATCGAGTCCGTATCCACCACGTGCCCTCGTGGAGGCAGTGGCACCAAGCCAGCCCCAAGAAGGGTAGGCTGGTCACCGCGTGCCTGCATGCTTCGGCCTGCAGGGTCACTACTCATGCCTGACCTTAACTCGGGATCGTCATAACTCCTTTGCTCCGAACTTCACCCGAGTGTTCTAGACTCTATGGAGTTAATTGAGTCTAGATTCCATCCATGTACTGAGGCGTAGTGATCATAACTTCTCATCGAATCTATAGAAACAGACCAAGTGTGCAGTTGTATGGTTATGTTGAGGTGAATGGTTTAGATATGATGGCGAATGACAGATGGTATGTTAGCATTAGGATCGGGCACAAGGCTATCGCCTCATATCACATTATCAGTTCCAAAACCGACAAGGACAGATGACTTTCATGATCGTTTCACACACCAAGACCGTGGTACTAGTTTGAATCGAACCAAAAGTTTATAGGTTTCTAGTCTTAATGTTGTAATGGATGATCGAACCAAACTCAAGCCCATGCTTATGAAGGAGCCAAGGAGGTATCCTGCTAGATGGGTCCAAGATCAGACCCGGCTATGCAGCCATAACCTTCCAGGCGAACAACATGCCAGAATATGACATGTTAATGTATGTCAGATGATGTATTTGTGACACGAACCTGGTGGTCCATGGACTACCACAACCCGCGAACATCTATTTGTCCTCGTATCACGAGACCCATACCGAAAGTATAACGTTTCGCTCATGAACCAATACCATAAACCAATATTTACACAAAGGAGTTTACAATTGTCTTTAATTACACCATACAACTAGTTTTGTTCCGTAATTTTACAAATACAAGAGGGGCCATTCATTGTTCTTCTCGCTAAGGTCCCGGACGTCCATCCCTGGGCACGCCTGGGTACCTTGGAGTTTGTCGAAACTCCCCAAATCTAGTACCCACATGTAGCCCTCGACGTGTAGACCAATCTCATTTGCGCTAAGTGAACCGATGGTCCGACGTCGAGATCTTAGAGAGAAGCCGGATCTTCTAATTACTACTAGTTATTTATTGTCCAAAACTAGGCAAGAAGAAATGAAGATGGAGAAGATGATGTCTTCTCCTCAAAATTACAAGTTTGCCTCATTTCTTCACTTTCTCAACTACCATACACGGCTCATCGCACTATGCATCTCATTTCCGCGCCACGTGTCCTCACGAACATGCAATTGTTATATTGTCCACACTGGCACTTATTCACTGGGCATCCTCACCTAGCAACAGGTCATCCGACACCCCATCGCCGAAAACGTGGAATCTCAACCACCTCGAATCTAAAGAAATTCGACGCAGAATGGGGATTACAGACGACTTAACTGAAGTCCGCTTCGCCATCCGAGATCTAGAAAAATTCCGACTTTTACCGAAATTACATTTTAATCCTTCAGGAATTTGATTTTCCCGGGTCTCACAAGATAACACGGGTCAGGCATGGAGGATAATTATGTCAGGGCATGTGCCCTAAAAGCATGTAATTTGTACCGGCTTCAAGAAAACAATTTTCATTCGATTCTTTATATGTGTTTATAATTTAGTAACATCATAAAATCCCAAGTTTATTAATGTAACTATAATCTTAGTATATAACAGCTTATATATGAGACTACTCAAGATTATAGATAATAAACTAAACCGTCCGGTGAGTAAATCAAAGTGGGATTCGATCTATATACTACTAGCACGGCCCACGTAAATAAGAATGCAATAATCTTGATCCGGATTAATCGATGTAGCATTAAAATTCAGTGCTTTATGTAATCTAATTACATGTGACAGACCGCATATGGATTAAACTTTTAAATATACTGCTACAATTAAGAGTTTAAACCGTGTCACTAGGATGATCATATGCAAAATTGATCTTAACTCAGCCATGGACTCCCGTCTATTTCAATAAGGCCTTTGATTCATAAACATTATTCGTCCAAGGCAAAAGCCTATTACTTATGTCTTCGAGGCCCACGAGATAGGTGGTCAGAACATGTCCTACGTATATGAATCCAAAACCCTTCGAGGGAATGGATAATTGACCTCTTGGCGTTAATTGAACCTAACAATGAGCGCTAATTTATAACAGTAAGTTTATAAATTAACTGTCATCAGTGAATTGATGGAACTTATGATAAAGATATCACCAGAGGGGTAAACGATAATTTCACCTAGCTCTAATGATGGACCAATTTTGGAGGATTGAATTGCACAATGATCATATCAATGGACTCCGCTTAAGTATCACTATCGTAAATTATTCCAGAATTACAAGAGTTCGCCAGATTTTAAGGAATAATATCGAACTAATAAATTAGATTAATTGATTAAAGAGTTTAATTAATTATCAAATTTATTGAGCTTGGAATTACAGGTCCATAGGTCTCAAGTCGCTTTGTAAAACACTCAGATAGATTAAATTAACAAAGAAACTCGAGGCATTATTGTAAAAGAAATTGTTTCATATAAATTATGTAGTACTATCGGATAATTAAATGTATTGAATTAATTAATTAATAGTAATTAATATATGGATGAAACGGTTAATTTGAGAAATTCAAAACCACTAATTATTGGAATTCACTTTAATTAATAATAATTACTATATGGATGAAACTAATTTAAGAAATTAATCATATTTATTTTTCACTTAATTTGAATTAATTTTATCTAATATTTAAATATGTCACTGATTCAATGGTTGAGATCAATTCAAGGCATATTATAAATAGAGGCAAAATCCTAGGCATCATGAGGTGATAAAAAATTAGAGAAAAAAAAGGAGAGAAAGAGTTTCACTTTTTTTTGCCTCTATCTAACCTCTTGATCTCATGTCTTGAGAATATCAAGAGTTCTAAAAACAAAACCTCGTTAACTGTACGCCCCACACGCATCTTATAAATAAGACACCACTGAAGATCGTGGAAAACATGGAAAAAGAAAAGAAAAAAAAAAGGATCTTGAGTTGTCAACCCTACTTGCAAGAAAAATCTCCTTAATTTAATTGAGGTAATTCTTCTTTATTGTTTGTTGATTCTTTATTGTTTGTTGATTAGTATACATGTACCATAGGATCGTAAAAAGAGTTTTTATTAATTTTTAAAATTTACTGGACCAAAATCTTCCGTCGCAAACTTTGCTTTGAACTTTAAAAAACCTTCAATTGAAAAATAGAGCTGTTTCATGCATATTAATGCAGATGTAAGATTTTTTCACTATTTGATAATCTTATGATGTATAATTGTTATATATTGATGAATGTTCGAATGTATGAAATTTTTTAGAGGTTGTTAATTGTATGGTGTTTTGGGTTAAAATTTATTGATTTTTTTTTTATATCTTGTGTAAGCCATAATGGGGCATAAGTTTTTTTTTTTTTTTTTTGTAATTTATTTTTGTAAAAATCTACACAAAAGAAGATCAAATCAAGATCTAGAAAGTGATCAATAGATGGATTGTAGCCACACCTCTCATCTTTCTATACCTTCAAAAATCGTCGTATATGGACATCTAGAGAGAAAGTTATGCCTAAAATACATAAAGATGTTCAAGGATAAGGGATGACGGGAAACAACTTCATTTCCTATTCTGCCTTCACATTTATTTTCAGCCCTATGGCTGTTGGACCACAGTGGTGTTTAGACCCAAGTCCAAAAGGCCTAAAAGTGTTTTGTAACTCATGGAGAAAATTGGGCTTAGGCCTTGTCAATAAAGAGTTATTGAATTTTACCCAAAAAGCAGTTTCGCTAGCTGGAATCAAGAGTCGCGGATCGACTCGCACAAATAATAAGGATATACAGCGATGAATCAAGGTAAGCCCAACCCCGTAATATATTTATTTATTTATTTTATTTACAAGGGTTGTAATTTAGAATACTCCAAGACACCCGGCCTGCTTTCTTTTATTTATTTATTTTATTCTTTATTGTTATTTATATGATTGATAATATGTCCATGCATTTAACATGCCATACATGAATGCCCACATTTAATGTTTTTGCATACATATCATTTTTCCTAGAACATGATAATTAGGATTATTCTATGTACTTATCTTGTTCATCTTGATGGAACAATTAATTAAATAATGCTAGTTTAATTAGCTAAACTTGCAAAATTCACATTAATTTAATTTAGGTTTTGCATAGTCATCTTGAAAAGCCTAGATTTTTCAAACGCTAATAAAATAAAGATTTATTGATTAATGGTAATTCTGACTTAGGCCTAACTATTTTATATACCAGGTTTACCATAGTTCGCCCACTTAATTTAAGGGATTAGATCGTCTAATTCAACTTAGCAAATTCAACAGATCGGACCTACAATTTGATTAGAGTTCACATCTATAATTAATTATATAGGATATAATAATTAAGTTAGATTATAAGACATGACTATGTTTTATAAATAGAAAACACTTATTTCAAAATAGTGAGTGGGAGAAGGTTATATGACAATATACCTCTACTTGCCCCATTATTAGTGCAACACCGTGAGATATAGATGGGCCTAGCGACGCTTAGATTTCGCCCTCCTACTCGAGGGTTTCTATCTATGTTAATATCAAGGTCGACTTTAGAGATAGGATCGAGCGATGTATTTCAGATTGTCCTACCCTAATGATGGCAATTTTGAGTTAAGTCATTAAATCAAATAATGGGTCACACACTCACAAGGGTACGGGTTAAACCGTCATCATACTCGACCAAATAATGACGGTAGTTAATAAGTAAAAGAAAATATGGAGATATTTTGATTTTTGCTTACTAATTTGGAGATAGTCTCAGCTGATTTGTACTGGTATGACGACCCTATGGCCCATACACTTTCATTGAATCACCCTTATCGTGGATTAGCATAAGGTTTTGGCTGCGGTTTTTACTTGTTGCATTCATCACGCTTACTTTTCCAAAGTCAGATATTTATTTTCATTTATAGTAATTACTCGAAGTTATTTAATTTCAGCAATCATGTCATCAAACAACCCCATTATCAATTTACTCGCTAATGAAAACTGAGTGCGATAATCAAGTAAATGGAAGTCAAACATTAATATTGCGATAATTTGTGAGAACTAAAGTTCGTTTCACCAGGAATATCCTTCAGAGCCCTCGCTAATGCTTCTCAGATCAGACGAAAGATATGATAGTTGGATTCATTCCAACAAAAAGCTCAAGTGTTACATGCTTGCTAGCATGAACGATGTTCTTAGGAAGAAGCATAAGGGATACTGAGACCGTGACATGTGGAGATATGGGAATCTCTAGCCATACTGGGTAACAATATAATTCAGTGTCGCCATGAAGCTAACAGAGTTACATGAACGCTAAGATGAAGAAAGGAGTTTCCGTCAGGGAACATGTTTTGAACATGACCAACTTGATGCACGAGGCAAGCAGATGTGATGAAGCCACTTGACGATGAGCGCACTAAGTTAGTATTATCCTCAGTCCTCACACCGGCTTTCTGAAGTTCACTACCAACTATGTTATGAACAAGCCGCAAGACAACATGACTCGCCTCCCGAATGATTCCCAGACTTTGAGGCCATGGGCAAGACTAGGCTAAAGAGGGCGAAGCAAATGTTGATGAGCATAAGTCATCTTCCTCTTCTGGTAGCAAGAATAAAAAGAGGAAGAACACATAAGGTGGGTCTGGAGCATAACCCAAGAAAGGAACCAAAGGCAAGGGAAAGAAGAACAACCCCAATGATAAAAAGCCTAAAGGAAATTGTTTCCATTGCGGGGTTGAAGGTCACTGGAAGAGAAACTGTAACAAGTATCTCTTCGAATCGAAGGACAAAAAGAAAAGGTAAATATGATTTACCGGTTTAAGAAGTCGTTTAGTGGAAGATGATTTGTTTCACCGATAGTTGATTCAAGAGCCACTAATCATGTTTATTCTTTCTTTGCGCATGCTTAGTTCTTTCGAGGGAACTTATGATAGGATTTTACTATGAGAGTCAAGTGTACTGTGGGAGGTCGTCTCAACAAAGGCAGTGGGAGTCACCTGTTTAAATTTTAGAATAAATTTCGTTTTAAATAAAGGTATTTTTATTCCTCGTTTCAGAGAAATTGAGCTATTTCTATGTTGCATGAACAATTATTTAGTATTTCTTTATTAATAATGAGATTATTATTTCAAGAAATGGTTTAGATATTTGTCATACAAAAACCTCGAAACGGGTCAGACGCCTTGGGCGCTTAACTCGAGCGATCATCATTAAATAATTCAGAATTATTCAAAGTATAACATCCTAAATCTGAATCAAACGTTAAAAAAGTTTCCTTATGGGGGTGATAACACATATCTTTGGTATCTCGTGTTAGGGCCACATTAACCTTACCGTAATAAACCTATTTAGTAAAGGATGGTTCTTTAAGAAAGCTAAATGTTAGCACTCTTCCCAAGCCAGGAATCCTGCTGTATGCGTAATATGACTAAGAGACCTTTCTCAACAAAAGGCGAGAGATCCAAAGAACCTCTTCAACTTGTACATAGCGACGTCTGCGGTCCACTAAGTGTACAAGCTAGAGGTGGTTATGAATATTTTGTCACCTTTATTGACGATTATTCAAGATACGACTATGTTTACCTAATACACAAGAAATCTGAGACTTTTGGAAAGTTTAATGAATTCATGGCAGAAGCTGAAAAGCAGTTAGGTAAATCACTAAAAACTCTTCGATCAGATTGAGGAGGTGAATATCTTGATACAGAGTTCAAGGATCATTTGCTAGAGCATGGAATCCTATCCCAACTTACAACACCTGGAACACCAGAGCAGAATGGTGTTGCAGAAAGGAGAAACAGGACATTACTAGATATGGTTAGATCAATGATGAGCTACTCCTAGTTACCAATCCCATTTTGGGGATATTCACTACAAATTGCGGTCTACATTTTGAATGTAGTTCCATCTAATTCAATCCAAAGACACCCTTAGAGTTGTGGAATGGACATAAACCTAATTTACGTCACTTTCGCATATGGGGGTGTCCTACATGTGCCGAAAGTGAAAGACTGAAGTTGGAACCTTGCAATGTATGTATGTTTGTAGGCGTCCAAAAGGCACAAGGGGAGGTCTCGTCTATAGTCCTTCACAGATAGGAAAGTATTTAGATCAACAAATGCAGCTTTTCTCGAAGATGACCATATGACAAACTTCAAACCCTCAAGAAGGTTGCATCGGAGGAAATACGCGATGATCAGACGTAAAATCGCCATCAACCACACGACGAACCGGGGTAAAGTCAAGAGAACACTATTCCTATTTAGAATATCCCGCTGACGAGTGGGAGGGTAAGGAGATCTACCATCCTGCTACTTAACATGAAGGAGAAGTACAATTTCTAGTGTCAATCACTAACCAGGATGATCCATTGACATACCGTGATTCCATGGATGATTCTGACAAGGACAAATGGCAAGATGCTATGAACCGAGAAATGGAGTCCATGTACTCTTACTCTGTCGGGGAACTTGTAGATCCACCTGAGGATGTCAGGCCCATAGGATGTAAATGGATCTTCAAAAGAAAAAGAGGCATAGATGGGAAAGTGGAGACTTTCAAAGCTAGGCTAGTGGAAAAGGGTTATACCCAAACAAAGGGAGTAGACTATGAAGAAACTTTCTCGCCAGTAGCTATGCTTAAGTCTATTCGCATTCTTTTATCCATAGCTGCTTGTCTCGATTATGAGATATGGAAAATGGATGTCAAGACGCCTTTTTTGAATGCCTATCTTCGAGGAAAGCATCTACATGATGCAACCATAAGGCTTCAGCGGGCTAGCCACAGCGTAAAGCTCGTAAACTGCTTTAGGTCCATTTATGGACTGAAGCAAGCTTCAAGGTCTTGGAATCTAGGTTTTGATGAAACTATCAAAATGTATGGTTTTGAGCAAAATGTCGATGAACCTCAGGTATACAAGTACACAAAGAAAAGAAGGTGGCCTTCGTTCTTTACGTGATGAAATTCTACTCATCGGGGAATGATGTAGAAACATTATCGAATGTAAAGAAATGGCTAGCCTAGCAATTTCAAATGAAAGATTTGGGAGAAGCAAGCTATATTCTTGGGATCCAAATTATAAGGGATCGTAAGAACAAGCTTTTGGCATTGTCTCAAGCATCTTATATTGATAAGGTGCTAGCTCGATTTTCGATGCAAGATTCTAAGAAAGGTTTATTACCAACCTAACATGGAATTATCCTTTCCAAGGAGTAGTGTCCTAAGACACCACAAGAGGAAGAGGATATGAGACGGATTCCCTATGCCTCGCCATATACCCTCATGTACGCTATGTCAGGTAATGAGGCCCCGATATCCGTTATGCAAGAGTGGATAGTCGCCATTACCAATCCAATCCTCGAATGGGCCACTGATAGCAAAGGAAGATATTCTCATGTATCTTAGGAGAACGAGATATTATACTTGTGTCCTCGTGTGGAGACCTCAACCCATCGATATAATCGACCCGATTTTCAATCGATTAAAAGATAGTCGAAAGTCAACATCTGGGTCAATATTCACTCTTGGTGGTGGAGTCGTAGTCTGGAGAAGTATCAAACAATCTAGTATTACGGATTCAACCATGGAAGCTGAATACATAGCGGCTTGTGAAGCGCCAAAGAATTCCGCTTCGCTAAAAAGTTCTAAGACCGTTTGGAAGTAGTTCTGGACATGGAAACCACTTGTTTTATAATCGTGACAAATAAAGTGGAGCGGTGGCAACTTCAACAACCATGAGTCACAAGAGAGGGAAGCATATAGACAGAAGTATCATCTGATACGAGATCGTACATAGAGGGACGCAGGAGATCGTTATGAAGATAGCGTCTAAATGTAACTCGCAGATCCGCTACCAAGACTTTACCCCGAAAGGGTGTCTACGGTCACTTAGAGGGACTAGGTTTAAGAGACGTGTCTCACCTACTTTAGGGCAAGTGGAAGATTGTTGGGCATGGTGCCCTAAAAGCATGTAATTTGTACTGCTTCATGAAAACAATTTTCTATATTTGATTCTTTATACACGTGTTGTATAATTTAGTAAATATAATAAAATCCCAAGTTTATTAATGTAACTATAATCTTAGTATATACGCTTATATATGAGATGATCAAGATTATAGATAATAAACTAAACTGTCCGTAGTAAATCAAAGTAGGGATCTTTGATCTATAATACTACTAGTACGGTCCACTGAACATTAAGAATGCAATAATCTTGATCTGGATTACTGATGTAGTGACATTAAAATGGAGGTGATTTATGTAATTTGATTACATAGGACAGGACCAAACATGGATTAAACTCTTAAATAATATACCGTTACAATTAAGAGTTTAAACCTTGTCACTGGATGATCATATGCAGATTGATCTTAATCCTGAGTAGCCATGAACTCCTATCTATTTCAATAGGGCCTTTTGATTCATAGGTTACGGTTTATCCTAAGACAAACCCAATACTTATGTCTTGGAGGCCCATTGAGATAGGTGGCTGGGAACATGTCCTATAGATATGAAATCCAAACCCTTCTTGAGGGAAACCGGATAATTGGTTCCCTTAAGTGTTAATTTTGAAACTGAACAGTTTGAGTGCTCTAATTTATAATAGGTTTATAAATTAACCTTCCTGAATTAATGGAACTTAGTTAATAAAGGTATCACTAGAGGGCAAACGACACTCTACCTAAATTCTAATGATGGACCAATTTTGGAGGAGCATGTAATGATCATATCAATGGACTACTTGAGTATCACAATGTAAATTATTTTGTAATTACAAGAGTTCAGTTTCAAATTTTTAGTGGAATAATACTAGAACTAATAAATTAGATTAATTGATTAAAGAGTTTAACTAATTATCAAATTTATTGGAGCTTGGAATTACAGGTCCATAGGTTCCTGGGCCGCCTCTGTAAAACACTGTACATGATTAAATTAACAAAGAAATCCCTTGGAGGGCATAATGTGGCGTTAAATTGTTTCATAGCAACTATATAGTAATTATTGGATACTTAAATGTTAATTAATTAATTATTGAATTAATTAATTAATAGTAATTACTATATGGATGAAACGGTTAATTTGATAAATTAATCCTATTTATTTTTGGTCACTTAATTTGAATTAAATTTAATTCAATATTTAAAATGCCACTCGATCCAATGGTCGAGACTGTTCAAGGCATATTATAACAGAGGCAAAATCCTAGGCATCATGAGGTGATAAAAAATTAGAGAAAAAAAGGAGAGTAAAGAGTTTCACTTTTTTTTGCCTCTATCTAACCTCTTGATCTCATGTCTTGAGAATATCAAGAGTTCTAAAAACAAAACCTTTGTTAATATGTACACCCACACGTACCCTGTAGTGAAGAGGAACGGCTTGGAAGATCATGGAAAACATGGAAAAAGAAAAAGAATGGATCTTGAGTTGTCAACCCTACTTGCCAGAAAAATCTTCTTAATTTGATTGAGGTAATTCTTCTTTATTGTTTGTGATTAGTATGCATGTACCATAGGATCGTAAAAAGAGTTTTTATTCATTTTTAAAATTTACTGGACCAAAATCTTCCGTTGCAAACTTTGTTTTGAACTTTAAAAACCTTCAAATTATATGTATCAATTATAATTACCCATGGTATGTAAATGTTCATGTAGCACTCATATATACATGTAACATGAAGGAAAATGCATTGACATCATGCATTTCATATGCACAGGTACTTCACGTGAAGTCGGGTGTAAGTGCATGGTATTGTTTATTCACCGATGTTGGTGAATGGGTCATGAGCTCGAAAAATGGGACAAAGTCCAAGGTAGAGACTCACGAGGGTGTAAAGCCATTTAAATGACAAGTAATGTGTGTTGGTTGAATTTGGGTGTAAGAGACTCACAGTATCATCTGAAAAGTTTTGTAAGGGTGTAAGAGACCCGCGGTATTATCCGGAAAGTTATGTGATGGGTGTAAGAGACCCGTGGTGTGATCTTAAAAGTTATGTATGGGTGAAAGAGACTTGCGGCGTGAGCCGAAAATTCATTGCTTCAAAGAAGACACACTAGCCATGGCTATCACTTCGCACTTCGAAAGGTGATGTGAGCCTGGATTGACTCGGTTTAGTTACCCATCGCACTCGTGATTGGGGCGCAAGGAGCCGATAAGGGCTAGATATATGGCGTCATTGGTATCACTAGTGACGAATGTCACACTTGGCATAGGCATGTGTGAGGGAGTCAATGAGTGACTCGGGATATGGTCATGAAGACATCTCATGCATGATACATAAATCATTCCATATGTAGATTGTAAATTGTATGGAATGTGGGTGTCGTGGTCATACATTGCATGAGCACTTAAAGCGGGAGTAACCCTCAGAGGGAGATTATCACTGGGCTTTGCTCACCCCGCCTGGGATCCTTCGTGTACACGAGAAGACGCGCTCTCCCCAGAGGCTAGGGATTACGGCGGGCCTGGACCGTGGGCCTTGATTCATGTCTTGTGTATATACTAGAACGAACTAGTTTTAATATATGGTTTGTATTAAGAGTGATGTAATAACCCTTGAATCTATAGAAATGTATGGTTTTGTAACTGCATGGACAAGTATGGATGATAGGCCATATTATATGAGACACATAAGTTTCCGCAGGTTAATGGTGGTCAACGGGACCCCTGGGTTGGGGTGTCACAGTACAAGTATGTGTCCTTTGGGAGATTCGAACCAGTATAAGTATGATATAAGTACAAGTATGTGTCATTCGAGAGATCTGAACCTGTATAAGTCTGATTTTAGTACAAGTATGTGTCCTTCGGGAGATCTGAACAAGTATAAGTTTGATGTAAGTACAAGTAGGTGTATAAGTTCGATATATGAATCCATGCAAAATTCTGATATTTGTTACTGTTACATGCTTAATGTAAATGAGAATTAGTGCATGTGCATATGTACAAGTTATATGTTTCCCACTGAGCATAAAGCTTAGCACGGGTTTTAATCCGTCTAGGTACAGAGGAGGACGTCTGCGATCTTTTGCAATCTGTTGGGCCAGCACACTTGTAGGGTTTATCACCTGTAGGTTTTGCACTCTGATTATGTAAATTGTAAATATACAGTTTTTGTATATGTATATGTAAATGGGACTCAGGACTTTATGTATTGACACTGTAAACACCACTACGGTGGTAGCTTTACTTTTGTATCTTTGAATATGATATTTTGATTCAGTTATAAGACTTGGAACCACCAATGTCTGAAAATGCAGGTAAAGAGTCTCAGTATAGTTTCGCGCCCCTTCGTCCACCAAGGCGGGGGATTGGGGGTTGTGACAAGTTATGGTCCATTTTCCGAGACTGCTCCAAGTTGCCCTGTTTTGGCCAAACCTATTGTCCAGATTTTTGGAACTGATTTTTGGCTGGGAAAAATTGAGAATTTAGACTAGCATCTTTCAAGAAACTTGTAACACTATATGAGAACTTGATGTTAAGATTTGGAATCACCCAAATCGAACCTCTATAACTCAAATTATGGTCCATTTTCTGGGACTGCTATAGCTTAGGTTGTTTAATGATTTGTGTCCAGATTTTTGCCACAATTAGTATATGATTGTAGTATATCATCAAGCCGACCGAAAGTGATATACTCGTCGGAATTGCGGAAGTCAAATCGTGTGTACTAATGGTTTGACTTATGGTGTGCTTGTATGAATAAGGCCACATGGCTTATTGCAGGCTAGTTGTGATATGTCTTGTCATAACTGGCCCTGTATACGACTGACGTCAGCATTCGAAAGAAGAGGATCAGGATGTCAATGCATGCGTGTATTGATATGATGGCATGAATTGTATGATATTTGGGAATGGTATGTTTTTCGATATAAATGTCCAAATGATGCATGGGTAATTATGCATGAGGGCAGGCATGCACATATAGAACACATCATATACGTAGCATATGGTATGAATGAGCAATGGCGCTGACAGACGTGACATGTGACCAGACATCACATGACACGTTTGAGTGTGCATGGTATGATCGACATCGTGCTTGGTGTTCACTGGCATGTCGCGGGTACATGGTTGGATCGACATTGTGTTTGGTAGTTCATGGTGGGCTCGTAACATGGGACACGCCAAAATGAAGCCTCACGATTTTAAAACGAAAAAAATATGTGTCGGGCATAGCAAGTCAGACTCACCCCTCCCCAAGGTGAAAGACTTGACATTCACGGTTAGATATGATCACCGGCGGTGAAAGACGGTAAAAATGTTGGAAAGGCGTGCGACGTCCTACTGTGTAAACCTGGAAATCCGTGACCCACAAATGCATAAACAAAGGGAACTTGGGAAATGCAAGTTGATATCGAGATCCGTTAAATGGATTTTGATTTATAAAACAAAAAGCTTTTGTTTTGAAAAAATGGTCATTGATGGAACAAAATGACTATTGGTTTTCACACTTAAGATATACGCGCGAGGAGTCGGGTGAGGACTTGTACATGGATAGGTGAGTCATATTCTCATCCATGACATGTAGACATTTGAGTAGGAACGTGCATGTTTTCACTTGAATGTGTGGTGTGCCATTGCATGTGCACTTAGATGGGGAATAGCCTTTGTAAGAATTATTCTTTGCTGGGCTTTGCTCACCTCGCCGTGATCCTTCTTCGTGCAATAGCAGTTACAGGAGACGACGTCCGACGAGGCCATGATATGAAGGAGGCCAATGCGCTGCCTTGATATTACCTTGTAAAAGTGTTTTGTATAAAAGAATTGTAACTAAATTCTTTGGAACTATTGTCTAAATAGCTCCGGGTATGTAATTATGGTAAGAGGGTTTGATCGACTCTACTTCGGGATCAGAATTAAGATTTTATTTTCATATTTTAGATTTAAATGTGAATAAATGGGTCTCAGGAAGTGATGTATAATGGGATACGTGGACAGATGACCCCTCGTGTGGTCATTACTACTTCACGAGACCTTTGACAAGCTATATAGCATCAAGAGTACATTAGATACGTAGAAATTTCTCAAACAAAAGAGACTCGTCGATTTTTTAGAAAATATAGATCCCGATAAATGGGACACACAAATACAGATTCGTCACCCTTTAAATCCACAGAATTATGCGGTTAATCTAAGTTGTCAATCTGACTCCTGTGTTTGCCAGCATAATAACATCCACCAACGAGAAATGTCGTAAGTTTAAAAAAAAATTTGGATAAAAAAATATCAAATCATATGAGAAATGTAAGCTTATACATCAATTGTACAATTGATATATTTTTCTTGTATACTCAGTGTTATGACCTTGTACTCTATAATAAACCTATATTTTTCCTTATTAAATACTAATTTATGTATGTTTCCATTGTTTTTGTGATGGAAATAAAGAAAAAATGTAAAACTAATGATATATATATATATATATATATATATATATATATATATATATATATATATATATATATATATATATATATAAAATAAATTTTTATATATAATAATTATAATTTCCATATTAGGACTTTATTTTTTATGTTTTAAACTTGTGTGAACATGTTTCTTTTTAAATATCAATAAAAGATATCATCCAACGTAAGTATGAAACTATTTAAAAATAAAATAAAATCGTAATATCAAAAATATTAAATATTTTAAATTTTACTTCATAAAAAATTAATAATAATAATTTGAATATTAAATTTATATTATTTAGAATAATATTAATAATATTATATGCAACATATATTAAAATCATATTATTTAGAATATTAGTACTTTTTTTAAGAAGCCAGTACTTATTTAAATAAAGGTAAAAAGGTAAGATAAAATATTAACTATTTAAAAGATGGAAAATAAATGATGTTTTCTATGAAAAAAGCTTAACGAAGAAAAAGGAAAAAAAAATAATTTGAAGAAGGATTGCAAAAATAAAAGAAATAAAATAAAAAAGAAACAAGAACGGGTGGATTGCAAAAATAAAAGAAATAAAGACATAAAAGAAATAAAATAAAAAGAAAGAAGGATGAGTGTGTGGCATGGTCTTGGAGAGAGTAGAGGTGGGGGCATAGTATGGGAAGGGTGGTCGGAGGTAGGGTTGGTTTGGCTAACTCAATCATGACATAAAATAAAAATCGATCATATATTTTTGATTTGTTATTTATATAAATAAAAAATTTAACTATTAATATGGTTAATCAAATTTTCGGTTAACCATTTATTCGGGTTAACCATTTATCGGTTTTTTTAGTTAACCATAATTAAAAAATAAATTTACAATTCAATAATCATATATTAAAGTTTAAATTATAATAATTATTATAAATATAATAAAAAATGAAATGACAAAAAATGAATACAATCTATTTATTTGCAATCACATGATGCTTATGTATTTATAATATATATTTATAATACATCCATAAATAATATATGAAACCCATGAGATTAGATATTTAATCACGGTTTTTTAACAACTTCATTAGAAAAAAAGAAACAATCTAAAGAAATCACCGTTTATATGCTTTGGTTTTAAGGAAAATGGTAAAAGCTTGGTTTAAAATAAAAAAGTAAAAGCGACCAATAAATAGTGAAAAGTCACAAGTTACATAAGTAGAGAAACCTATTTTATATATATATTTTTTATTTTTTGGTTGGTTAATCGAAACCGCGATTTTTATAAACCGAAATCAAGATTTGTGTAAAATAAAAACTAAAACCGAACTACTAGATTCAATTAACCTATTTTTTGATTTGCTTTAATAGCCGATTCGATTTTTTAGGTTTTTTTACTTAAAATGGATATGGAGGATAATTTTAACTTTTCAAAAATTTTATATTATTTTTCTTAATTTTGGTTGGTGTTATGGGTGTTGGGCTTAATGGAGATACTTTCATAGCTTTTCGCAAAATATGAAGCCCAACTAACCCGAAGCAAAATACCCCATTTTTTTAATCATGTAAAGAGCTGCAGACTTCAGGCACGTACAGTACTCAAAACAGGACCCCTTCGCCTCTTATCAATTTACGCAGAACAAAGTATCTGAGAAACCGTAAACCTGTAAAAACACTGCCTACTTTTCCGATCACAATAAGTTTATAAAAATTGAGCGGCAGTAGGTTTTATCAAAAGTTAGTTCATAGTGTACACCATAGGCCTCGGTTTCAGCCTTTGGATCCAACACCGTCTTTAGCTAAGTCTTATCAATAATGTCACTTGTGCCTGTTATTTATCTTAAATTTAAATAAATTTTAATTTAATTTTTAAGCTGCAATATTTTTTTTAGTGTTAAAGTATCGATTTATTTATTTTACCTAAATTATTAAAGAAAATTTAAACTATCTACTTTTTTATTGTGTCTCTTTGTATCAGATAATTTCACCTAAATGAAACAAATATATTTTTGTATTTTTTATCTTAAATCTTAAGACGATTTACTTAAAAAAAAAAATTCCCAAACCACTGAGGGCTTCACTTCTTATCCAAAAATATAGATTTTAATTTGTAACCATTATTCCCTTTCTTTATTAGCTGAAGCCTGAAAGTTTTTAAGAGATACTCTTCCTTCCATGCCCATGTTCATATATCTTCAAATATCCTACATATTTGACCTTTTTTAAAAATTAAGACGGAGGCTATGTAATTTCTGATTCATTCACCCATAAAATAT
The DNA here is from genome assembly GCA_016808115.1 of Tetrastigma voinierianum. Lineage (NCBI taxonomy): Eukaryota > Viridiplantae > Streptophyta > Magnoliopsida > Vitales > Vitaceae > Tetrastigma > Tetrastigma voinierianum. The sequence continues at coordinate 140,126 of JAEQBH010001980.1, read as the reverse complement.
AGGATTCCTACACCAATTCTGGACGAAAACAAGTATTTTATAGAAATAATTTATTGAAAATGATGCAAATATCTCATATTTGTAAATCTAACATTCTTCATTTTATATCTTGAAAAGTAATTTTTATACAAATATCCTTCAACATATTGATTATTTACACGTATGTTTAAAAAAGTTATTATTATAAGTATAAAGACATTTTTGCATAAAATGGGTATCTTTAATACATGTATGTTTAAAAAATTTTATTTTTATAAGCATAAAGACATTTTTGTATGAAACGGGTATTTTTAAGGATTAAAAAAAAGGTGGAGAACTAATAGGTATTCAGTATGTCAACTTAATAACTTCAATTAACTTTTGAAAGCTAACTGGGTTTTTTTTTTTAAATAATAGTTTTAGATAATTTGTTTAAAACTAAAAGTTTATGTTTATTTATAAAGATAAGGTGCACAAATTCTCCATGTTTGTCTGTAAATCCAATTTGACACTTGAACTATTTTTTAATCCAACAATAATGCTCTTTGTTCCATTATACATTCATGCTTCTACTGTTAATAGAAATAATAACTGGACAAACAAGATTATAACTGATGATGCTTTATTTCAATCGGATCACGAGCGTATCGGGTCAGCTGGGGCCGCGAGATGGTGACCGGGCTGGGCTGGTCTGTTGTCTCGATGCTGCGACTCTCGCAAAAAACAAGAAAGGCGCACTGGCCAGTGCTGGCCATGCCCGCCTCCGGCGTTCAAGCCTACTCCTCGCCAGAGAAAGATAGACTTCTTAGAGGGTGAATGACTACAGACTTTCAATCGGTACTTCGGCAATTTGCATTTATAAGATATGTTTTTCCCAATTGGATGGTAATAAGGACTTTCGCCTCATCGAATGGGATATTTTCCGCTTTTATTGATATCGGATTTTAATAAGGATACTAAGGAGCAATTTATTGAGAATTATCCTTTTCCCTTATCGTGAGATCCTATTGACCGCATGATGTCGCTTTATCGCATTATCCTATTTTCCGTGCTGGTGAGATTTAGTTGGATTTACAGAATAAGATGCTATTGGGGATTATCCTTCTTTCCTTATCATAGATTCAACTGGATGTACAAAATGTGGCCTTCCCATTACTCCATGTTATCTACCACGTGCGATCTGCGCTGCTTTGGGTCGAGCGCCAGCGTTGTCGGATGTTTTATCGCCGTTTCTCTTCTTCGGGTACGGCGAGTGGGCCTCAGACGTACTTATTTTCAAAACCCTATCACTTGCCCCCAGCTCTTATGTACTGGCAGGTGGGCGCGGGCAAGGGTCAGAATGCTGATCAAGTGTGATTTTAATGTCAGCTCAGGGCTAAATCAGTTAGGGCTTTGTCGCTGTCATATGTCTTGTGATAATGATGACTTTTCGATTTTCGCACTCATTTCTTCCAATTCTTTCAGTTTCTTTCAGTTTCTTCCGTAGATATCCCCTGATTGTTCGCCTTATGTTTCCTTGGTCTTGAAGCTTTTTCTTTGCTTTTTAAAGGAGTCTCTGACTTCCTTATCCTTAGTATTCCGTCTCGAACCTTCCGTGCGTATCCTTCTGGGCCTCGCTCGAGATACTTCTTCGCTGACCCTTGACGTGCGCCTTCCCCTGTCTCTTCGAAAGTAATACAAATGAGGCGTTAGTGGCTAGATTGGCCGTTTTGTTCTTACTACTACATCACCATGGGTCCGGCCGCTCTTCTTCTCAGGCATCGAGGTGACTCGATTGCTGGCTCTGCTCAGGCTGACTGGCAAAGGCTCTCCGACCGCCAAATGAAGCCGATCTTTTTTGAGACACTCTCGGAGCCCCTTCCTTGGAACAAAGGTAAGGGAGAATTGGAAGAGACTGGCATCCCGTGTGGGATCGCACATCTAAAGTCCGACAAAGGTAATGCTTCGTCAAGGATTCCAGCAGCCGAACTCTATATGGGCCACTTTTCTAGGCGTTACCGACCTCCTTTCGTGTCCGGTCTCAAAAGCCCTTGACGCTTTCAATTTTTACGCGGTTCCAAGATTTAAGATGGTGTGCTTTCATGTGGCCTTCGACAACGGCCCGCTTCTCTACACCCTTTATAAAGGGTTTACAAAGACTAATGTCTGTCCTTCTCAACTTTCGCCCAATTATCGGGGTATTTTGTCAGTTATTGGTTTTCAGTGACAAGGGCCCTGTTCCCAAAGATGCTTTGTCTCGATCTTTTAGCACGAAGGAACTGGCCGAGGCTTTATTTTTCCCTTGCCCGCGCCTGTGATTTCCGACCCCTCTTCCCATAGCCGGAAGGAGCATTATTTCTTCAAGTAATGCAGAGCACTCGAATATGACCTGACAGTGGATGACACCCCCGGGCTGCTCCTGGCCATCGACCATTCTTCAGAACCTTCGTGAGTATCACTTTGTTTTGGTATATTCTTCAGGAGGTCATCAAGACCCTAATCTCGGTATCGACCACGTGCTTCAAGTGTTCACCTGATCTTAGCCCCGGTGATAAATGTCATAGCGCAGAATTGGCTTGTTGTTCCCACGCCTAATTCTGAGAGTTGATCAGTCGTACATTCCCCGGGCCTCAAGCCAGGCCCACCCGCTCCGCCTCTGCCAGCCTCTCACCTCCTTCCACTATGAAATTCTCTTATCTGCCTTCCGCCAAGCCAAGCCCACCAAGCGGAGAGCTTGCTGTGGTGAGACGCTTGTCTCTCAACCCGAGCGTGAAGCGGAAAGCTTCGAACTCCGTTTGAGAAGGACTCCGCCCTGGGTAAGAGCCAACCTGGGCGCTTCCTTCCCACGTCCGAGTACTGGGGGCAAGTGTTGTCGCTCCGACCTGAGGTCCCTGGGCCTGAGTTCGCAACCCGACTCGCTTCGCCGCAAAGACAAAAGACTCCTGAAGGGCTACTGAATAAATTATTGAGGTCATGCCTATCACTGCTTGAAACCCAGAGTGCTGCTTCCCTTCCTCGAGGGCGTAAGACAAGAGGAAAGGCTCAAACCGACAGGATGGCGATTCCTCGTCCCCAATGCCGCTTGATGCGGGCGCTAAGTCCATCCTTAAAGATTATGATCTCAAGAGGTCGGGTGCCCTGCCCGTTGAGGAAGCCTTAGCTCTATCCCTTCAGGGGGTCGCCTTTGTAAGTCCCCGTATCTTGTCGTGTTTGATTTTAACTTGAGTCATACTCAATCTTATGTCATGTGGGCAGTGTGGCTACTCATTCAAGAGTTCGACAAAAGCACCAAGAATCGAACTATGCTACGGTCATGCTTCGGCCCGAGTTTCATAAGGCAAGGGTGGCGTCCCTTTATTTCCGGGAAGGGCTAAGCTGTGGAGATTGTGGTGCGAGTATGACCGAGGAGGCGGTGAAGCCTGTCCGATTGAGATACCGTCACGCTGAGCCCTGCCGAGGGTAGAAGATCGAGGCTAGAAATGTTTTACGACCAAGTCGAGCTTCGAGAGGTTCGGGATGGGCTGCAGGCTGTACAAAATGACTTGCTGGAGGCCAGGACGGGCCGTAGTCCGCCTGGGGCCCGAGCTTATAAATGATCCGGACGAGCTTTTACGCCTGCAGCGAGCCAGGGGTCTAGAGAAGAGTCACAGACGCCAAAGACGAAGTCAAGAACAAGACAAAGATCGCTAGATGGAGCTCGCCGCGAGGCCGCCGAGAGGTCAGAAGCTCTCGCGGAACGCCTAACCGAGGAGTGCCATGGGTTGCGAGGGGACCTTCATAGGCAAGAGACTCTGGTTGTTCAGAGGGACGAGGTTATATCGGCCGGTGGACGAGGCCCGACTCAATGAGCTTCTCGTGGTCTCGCTTCGAAGGTCGCAATGCCCATCCAAAGCCTGGACTTCAACTCTGATATCCCTAGCGACGAGGAGGTGGAAGAGTCCCTCTCTGCAGACTATTCCGGAGAACTAGATACCCCTGCTGAGGTCCAATCCCCTTCTTCACCCTCTGCTCCTACCTCAAATGTCTGATCTCTTGCACATATCTTTGGTTGCCCTTTCTTTTTTCTTTTTTTTTTTTCGAGCTTGGGACCCAGGACATATGTAGCATTCTCTTTAATGAATATCCATTTTTTATTTCATCGCTCTCGCCTCTACTTGTGTTCTTCGCGCTGTTCTGCATGAACCGAATTGACTTCTCGCCCCGTACGGGCCTAAATGGAGCTCGAGTCGGCGCACATCTTTCAAAATCAGGCCGCTAAGGCTCCTGGTCGAACGCCGAAGCTTAACTGGGGCTTCGATGCATGGCTTGAGTTGAGTAGCGCCGAAATCTTCAAACCGAAATCGCTGAGGCCCGCGTTAACGCCGTTCAACCTGGCCTTTGGCCGTATCATCAGCCTGAAAAATGGTACTTCAAATGAATGTCGATACCCGCGGGCTGAATGTCGAGCCGAATCGACTCGCTACATGGCCGTACGGGCCCGGTTTCAGAAGTCGAGCTCTTTAAACTGAAAGCCGCTAGCCTTAGGCTACCGGCGGCCTGGCCGACCGCTCGAGTCGAACCGACTTCGTCAGCATGGCCGCATGGCCCGAGCCGAGTAGCCGAAGCTCTTTAAACTAAGCCGCCTTGTGCGCCGAGGCCTTTGGCCGACCGGGCTCGGGAGTCGAATCGACTCTCGGGTCGCATGGTCGCACGGCCCGAGCCGGTAGCCGAGCCCTTTAAACCCGAATCGCTGGCTCTCGGGCGCCGAGGCTCGCTGAATCGCCGAAGCCGAATCAGGGACTTCGGGCCGTACGACTGCATGGCTTGAGCCGAGTAGCCGAGCTCTTTAAACTGAAGCCGCTGGCCCAGCGCTAAGGCCTGGGTCAATTGCTTCGAGCCGAATCGACTGGCCGCATGGCCGACGACCTCGAAATGAAAGTGGTCGAGCCTCAAATCGAAATGCCGCCCCGGGCGCCGAGGCCTTCCCGAGCCAAGAGCTCATGCAAACCGGCACCGGCTCTAAGCGGGCGCCGAGGCCTTCTCGAGCTGGAAGAGCTCATGCAAACCGAAACGACTATGGCTCTGGGGGCGTTGAGGCCTTCCTGAGCTGAAGAGCTCATGCAAACTGAGCGACTGTGGCTCTATGGGTGCTGAGGCCTTCCTGAGCGGAAGAGCTTTGCAAATTGAGCGACTGTGGCTCTACGGGCGCTGAGGCCTTCATGAGCCGAAGAGCTCATGCAAACTGAGCGACTGTGGCTCTACGGGCGCTGAGGCCTTCCCAGCCTGGAGAGCCCACAGAACCGAGCAATCCATGGCCTCCACTTCCGCGCTGAGGCCTTCCTGAGTTGAAGAGCTCATGCAAAATGAGCGACTGCGGGCTCTGGGCGTGGCGCCCGAGGCCTCCTGGGGTCGGGCGAGCTCTACAACCGAAAGGATCAGGCTCTAAGGCACGAGGCCTTCCCCGAGTCAAGAGCTCATGCAACCGAAAGCGACTGCGGGTTTACTTTCGCCGAGGTCTTCCCGAGCTGAACCGACTTCGGGCTATACGCTACCGAGCCGAGTAGCCGAGCTCTTCAACCGGGCTCTCGGGCGCGGTCGATTCGACTTCTCTCTACTTCGGGAAAGATGCGTGTCTTAATGTTGGTTTATGGAGAATTGGAAACGATCGCGACTTCCCAATGCTTTAGCCTTCTTATAAATGGCGGTCTTTCATTATGGAGCCCACACTGTGATCTCCTTCCTTTGTGGGTAATTAGAATCCCGCTTCATAATGAAGCTTCGAGGCCGCCGCCTTCATATGGATCCGTCGATTCTGTTTTTCAGCCCAATGGACCTCCCGCTCTGGTGGGAGTTGTGTTTGTCCCTAGTCTCCCCTAAGGGAGTTATGTTTCGGCTTCCAAGGGAATGTTTCGAGAGGGTGGTACACTTTGCGTCGCTTCATTTTCCCTCTCTTCTTCTTCCTCTTTTCTTCTTTCTTCTCCTTCTCCTTCTTTTTCCTTTTCTTCCCCATCTCCTTATCCTTTCCTTTCGCACTCTCTCTTTCTTTCTTTCTCTCTTCCTTCCTCTTCTCCTTCTTTTTTAGTTTCTCTTCCTCTTTTCCCTTTTCCTTCTTCTTCTCTTTTCCATCTCTTTCACGTTTCCCTTTTCCTCCTTCTTCTATTTTCCTCCTCATTTCTCTTCTCTTGAGGTTTTTTTTTTTTTTGAGGGAACTGCTTGTACTGTTTGCTTCCGAGATGTAAGGAATGACACTTCTGATTGTAATCAATTGTACCTTTATTGTAATAAAGAGATATTTTATTTTTTGAATCTCGAATTTGTGATTCCGATGTATGTAACCTTCTCAGATATTCCTCGACCGTGACGCCCGACCGTATAATCAATAAACACACAAGCCTGGCCATCCGAAAACTGATAATACTTTTATTTAAGATTATAACCAGGCCTCACCGATAAAAACGCTTAAGGTGCCTAGCATTCCAAGTGTGAGGTAGAACTTTTCCTTCTTCCGTCCTGTAGTTCACTCTGTGTGTCCGATTACATGGGTCACAATATAGGGCCTTCCAGTCAGCCCTAGCTCATGTGGTCGATTTTTCCGTTTAGTGAGCTTTAAGACTAGGTCACCGTGCTTGTAACTCGGGCTCGACTTTCTATTGTAATACGTTGCCATCTTTCTTTGGTAATCTTCCGTGCGCTTGAGGAACTGCTCACGCTTTTCATCTAGGAGGTCCAAATTTAGGCGGAGAGCCTCGTCGTTGTGTTCCATGCTTGCCAACTCAACTCTTGGTGACTTTAATCCAATCTCGACAGGGGCTATCGCCTAAGATGTAAAGCCGTGGCGAATCTGGTTTCCTTCGAAGGCCGACTAAGGTGGTAGTTTTATATGCCCACAACACCTCGGGGAGGTATTCTACCCATTTGCCTCGAGATCCTAACTTATTCCTCAACGCTTTAAGGGTTCTGATGGCACCTCCGCTTGTCCATTAGATTGCGTGTGTGTCGACGAGTAATTCCTTTATCCCGAGCTCCCAAGACAAAAATCCTCGAATTCGCATTATCAAATCGTTTTCCATTATCCGACACCGCAGCTCTGGGATACCAAACCTGCATATTATGGAACACCACACAAAATTGCGGTCTTCCTCGCTCGCGGATAGTAGCCAAGGTTCGCCTCACCATCGGTGGAAGCACCCATCGCGAATATGATGAATTCAGATGCTTCCCAACGCGTGAGGTCCCAATACGTCCAAACCCCAATCGCTGGAAGGACAGTGGGCCTTGACTAACGTCGCAGGTCTACCGGAGGTGTGAGATTTTGGCCGTGCTCCCGGTAGATCTTGCATTTCCCCGACTGTGCCTGGCTATGCCTCCGAGTATCAGGCCAATAGTATCCCTGCCTTAAAACTTTTCCATCTAATGCCCGAGCTTTGATGTGGTTTCCGCATATGCCTTCGTGTACTTCCCTGAGTACGTATTCGGCGTCTCTTTCTTTAATACACTTAAGGATGGGTGCGAAAAAACCTCGCTTATAAAGACGTCCCTTATGAACAAGAACTCAGTCGACCTCGTCGTTTAGCGTACCTCGTCACTGGGTAGCAAATTCCTTATTAAGTAGTCCCAAACGGGTCCATCCAAATTGCCTCGACGCACGTGGAGACCTCACCCCAGATCCTATGGAGGGCCCCGTGAGGCGCCTTCGACGGCGCCATCCGTTGAGGTCTTCTTGGGAGGCTGTGGCCAGTTTTGCTAAAGTATCTGCTCGAGAGTTCTCCTCTCTGGTTACGTGTCTGACCTGAACCAATGTGAATTTCTTCAGTAACTCCCGTACCTTTTTTAGGTATAGGATCATTTTTTCACCTTTGGCCTCGTAGGTGTCTTCTATTTGTCTTACTACCAATCGGAGTCACCGTTGCACTTCAAGCTTCGGGCCCAACTTCCATCGAATCGGGCGAGGCTCAGACCTGGCTTATTCGCTTCATATACTCTACTCTTTGTTGTGAGGCTCGAATCTGAATCTGAGCGCATCAATATCTATTCCTTCTGTGTGGAGGTTGATTAACCCGACCGCTCGAGCGCCAGGGTCTCCGCTTACACGCAGTCTCTAATGGGAGGTCATCATGCTCGAGTGTTTTCGCGCTCCTCATCGAGGTGAATTCCATGACGGTCCGCTAATATCTGCCCCTTTATTGCGCCGCTTATATATGATGTCGAACTCGCTTAACCCCTATGGCCCACCAACAACCTTCCCGAGGTCTCGGCATGCGAGCACCCCGCTTCATCTGCATTCGGGCTGACTTCAACCCAGATGAGCTGAATAAGGGGGCGGAGCTTCCGGCCGCGCTACTAACGCCAGGATTAATTTCTCCATCCGGGTACCTCCTCCGCTCCTGTGAGCTTGGCTGCAGCCAGTAGACTGGATGTCAGACGGCCTTTATCTCCGACGAGGACTCCGCTGGTCGAGAAATCCGAACCGCTAAGTACAGAGTGCAGTTCCTCTCGTAGGCTCACTGCATTTGTGGGAGAGCTCACCACATCTTCAACATCAGAACGCTTCACAATTTGTATCCCATCAAAAAGCTTTAGAACTTGGAAGAAAGTTACTGCATTTATCGCTAGCTCGATACGACAGTTAGAGCGGCTATATCCTTCCCGCCACTGACCTTCTTTATGCTCGATGGCGGCGCAATGTCGAGCACAACCTTTATTTTGTTCGATTTGCTTCAATTCCTGTTGTTGACTATGGCCCAAGAATTTTCCGTTGACAATTCAAGGCATATTTATCGGATTCAACTTCATGTTGTATCTGCTAAGATCCGAATCGCTGACAAACGGCTATGCAGCTCACTGCGGGTCGACTTTACTAACATGTCATCTATGTACACCTCCATGGACGCTCCTATTCGCTAACATCCCGCTTACTAGCCTCGATAGGCTCCTACATTTTGAGTCCAAAGGGCATCACACGACAGCAATAGTTCTCGGGCCTGCGGACGCACGAGGTATTTTTCGGGTAATCGGATCCGCGTCAATTGGTCAGATCCGAGAAAGCATCCATAAAACTGAGGAGTTCATGGCCGACTGTGGCATCTACGATGAGGTCAATTCGCAGCAAAGGGAAACTATCTTTTGGGCAAGCTCTGTTGACGTTAGTGAAGTCGATGCAGAGTCGCCACTTGCCGTTTGCTTTTTTGACGAGCACGACATTGGCCAACCATTCTGGGCACTCCACCTCTTTGATTGCCCCTGCCTGGAGGAGTTTTCCGACCTCCTCATTGATTGCTTTTTGCCTTTTAGGCGCAAAGCTCCTTCTCTTTTGCTTGATCGACGGCGATGGACTGACGCTCAACTGCGGAGTGATTATCAGGGGTCAATCCTCTCCCATGTCCCGCTTCCACGAAGACGCCCTGCTCGCCTCAAGAAACGTGGTAAGGAGGCTTCCCGAGGTCTTCCGTAAGCTTGGAGCCGATGCGGAAGCAGGTGTTCAAGGTTGTCATCCAATCCGCATGCATTCCAAATTTCCAAGGGCCTAAGCCCGGTGTTCACCGCCAAGCAGATCTCGACCGCCCAAGCATACGTTTATCGACGCTTTTGCTTCATGGATGCCGAATAACATTCCCTGGCCACGCGCTGGTCTCCTCGAACCATCCCTACTCCGCTTGTGGTAGGGAACTTGATCATCATGTGGTAAGTAGAGGGAATGGCCTTTATGGCGTTCAGAGAGGGTCTGCCTAACAATATGTTATAAGGTGACGCGCGTCTAATAATAGAAATCTTACTTCCATTGTCAGCTCGATACGGGGCCCCCAAAGTGAGTACGAATTGATTTGCGCCTCCAACAAAGCAAAGACTCTCCCTAGAGAATCCTCGTAGGTGGGTGTTGACTGGTTCTAGTTTCTCCCTTCCGATGCCCATTTTGTCAAAGGCCGACACAAAGATGATGTCGGCTGAACTCCCATTGTCGACCAGGACCCGATGAATCGTTTTGTTAGCTACCACTACTCTTATTACCAAAGGATCGTTGTGGGGGGTTTTGTCATCCCTCCAGGTCTGAATCTGAGAATGTTATGGTCGTGTCTAATGGTTGTCTGGATACTCAAGCCAGACTTCCATTATCTCCTAACCTCGATGTCGCTAGACGGGCCTTCCTATGAGCTGGACTCCCCGCCTCCCGCAAATCTCTCGAGATCACATGGATTTCCTAAGGGTCATGCAGGCCGAGTTGTTGCCTCACCGAGGTGGTGGTGGTGGCTGGCCGGAAATCCAGCCCGACTCGAGCCCGGCAGCTTTAGGTGTTGCGAAGCGTTTGTGAGACACCATGCCAATCAACATTATATTTCTTTTTGAGTTGTATGCAATGTCTGCGGCGATGCCCATAGTCCCTATGGAATTCACAGTACTTGGTGTTATCTCTTTTGACTGGGTTTGACCTCATCTGAGACGGCCACATCAGGAACTGTTCGTGTTACACCTCGCTGCGACCCGTGGAACCGGCCACCGAGGGTAAACCGAGGTGAATAATGCTGTCGCCGCCGGGCTAAGGTGGACGAGGCGGTCTCGAGGCCTCCGCCTCTTCGGGACCATTTATCGCCTTTCTTCGGGGGACCTCTCCCGATCTCGTTGTCTCTTTGGGCTTCGTCCCTACCGCTTATCAGTCCCGCTTTTCTTTATGGTTCAAGAGCTCGCTTTGATATGAGGGCTTCTTCACCGTTGATGTACTTCTCTGCTTTACCGAGTACCTCGGCCATGTTTGCCTTAGGATTCTTTGAGATGGAGAACATCAAATGTCACGCCCCGATTCCTGGTCCGACCCGATTGGCGAATCCGAACCGGTTTCGGGGTGCAAAACAATATACTAGGACTCTTTATTTTTGTATTTTTTATTTTTTCAGAGCTTAACTTATACCTGTGGGTATACAAACAGTTCTTGTATTAACCAAAAATCATTTACATATACAAAGGGACTACCATCGGAGTGGTACCCACGCCAAAACTTCTACACATATGCTAAGTCCCAATTACTTATACAATTACTTATACATGTACATATCTAATACAAACATCGAGATTGCGGAAAACAATAAGGCTAGTGAGCACCTATGGCACGTCTGTTGGTGTGGAATATCACATCCTCTTTATCTCCTCTTCGAGTACCTACGGATTGAACACGGGTGCTAAGCTTTACGCTTAGTGGGGAACATGACAGTAACAACCGATAACAATGACCGTAGTCACTGTCTTTTACATTTACTTTTCTTATACATTAAACCCTATGGTATGTGACTTCTTTCTTATCATAAACTAATATGTAGTTACATCCTTTTTAAGATTCATAATATTTCAGATTAGTATCACTTCATGTGTCATGTCTTTGTTCAATTCATATCCTTCTACATGTATGGCATATCAAATGTATTCAAAATTAAACTCCATACATATACAATGTAGTAAAACTTATCAAGTCATATTAAATACATCTGAGTCTAAAATCGGTACTACGATACATATTCAGACTCATATCATTATCATGGCTGAAATATTAATCAAATCCCCTTTACTTGATTACATTTCATGATGCAAGGATGCAGTATAATCCTTTTAGTTATCGTTTCATTAGTTATATGTTTTCAAGCGTCGCGACCGAATCCTGCCACTTGACAGTTGGCCGGATCAATGGAGCAGGTTTACTCGCGTATCATTAAAACATTTATTTAACCTTATTAAATTTTTATTTTTCAAAAGTGTGACAGAATCGACTTATTGTTGGCGGATCAGTGGGCAGTTTACTCGAGCATTTTCAATTATCTTTCCAAAACATGTTGTTTATGTTATTCCATTTTAGACCTTTTTAATTAATGAAAACACTTCTTTGAACAATCCACGACCATTTACAATTTCAAAACACCATGTCTACACTTAATACATGCATTTACAAAATAATGCCTTTTTACTATGTCTATGTAACGATAAAATCACTTATAAAGCCACTTTTAATACCTTGTTTCGTTTATTGGTTTTGTGATTTCACATAGCTATAGAAGTGACGTGGGGCGGATTAGGTTGGTGAATCTGTGCTTGTTTGTCGTGGTAACAATGTGGTTTCCGCATTCAGGTTACAAAGTCTCATTCATTCCGTAGAAATGGAGCATTCTGACGATTCGCCGAGGTCACTTTTTGTCACGTCATTCGTGTGATGTGATTTAGCGATGATTACTGCGTCCATATGGCGGCTATAGAAATACGAGCGTTCGACAAATCTGCCTTGTTTGTCATTCGGTATGTCATGATTTTGCATTCAATTATTACCAGATCTGCATAGTAACAAGTAGGCATTCGGCGATTCGCGGGGAATCACGACCAGTATTTTGTCGTCCCGGTAGCAATGTGATTTCATTATAATTACGATTTCTTCATAATGAATTCAGTTGGTGAATCCAGTCATTGTGAGTCATTTATGAAATACGTTCAAATCAATTCTTTTATGCTGATGAATTCATAGTTCAAATAGCACACATGCATGTATGTGACAACATTTAGATAGCCATAATTCAAATTGTATATATATACTTATATATATTTCTAAATAACATTCATAACCGATCATAATCACATATCAATTCCATTTCACTTTCATTATTATCTTTCAAAGATATACTCAATCTATATTACTTATTTTATACTCATTCATAAATTCATTCATTATGCTCATTCACGTATACTCATTCATACACTCATTCATAGAATTCATTTCGCGTATACTCATTCATGTATACTCATTCATACACTCATTCATGAAATTCATTCATGTATACTCCTTCATGTATACTCATTCATAAATTCATTTACGTATACTTATTCACGTATACTCATTCATACACTCATTCATAAATTCATTCATGTATACTCCTTCATGTATACTCATTCATAAATTTATTTACGTATACTCATTCATACACTCATTCATAAATTCATTCATGTATACTCCTTCATTTGTTATCATTTTCTGGTTATATGTGATAATAATCATATATCACTTAACCACATTATGTGTTCGTGACATATTGCCTCTCATGTTCACAATCATGTTTCAATTCGTTTTCATTTTCATTTCCATAATCATTTTCATCATTTCGCAGGCACATCTTTATTTTCATTTCTACATTTTGTATTTCATTTATTCATATGGCATAGTATTCTTCTTATTATGATGTATGTGGAATCACACATAATTCATATATTCTTATTCTCTATGAATCTACTTTACTTAAAGTGGAATCAATCCAATTGGATCATCAAACTAAAGTTATGGCATTTTCATGCCAAACTAAGTGGGTTTACCGGATTACACTAGAACAGTTCGTATTACTAATTTTTGGGATCTTAACTTCATGTTGGACTCCTAGGTCATTATATTATTTTAGAGATGGTGCTAGGGTTCTATTCCAGCTAGAATCTTTAATTTGGAGCCACGAAACTCAAGTTACGATCCGAAACCTTTCGGACTACTCTAATAACAAGCTGGAACCAGAATTTGGCTTGCACATTGCCCTACTTTGAGTGAATTTTTAGGCCCCTTAGGATCAGGAATTTGGCATTTTATTCTTTAAGTTTGGTTCTCCGCTTGAGTCTATTTGCGTAGCCGCTTGAATCATAGTAGTTAAGAAACGTGAAGAGGCAAGTTATGGCCAAAAATAAGCGGTGGCGGGACGAGAGCAACGGGTGGCTCTTAGGTACACCCCTAAAGTGTGCCGGTACACTTTGGCCAAAATGACCAGAACACAATGTGCCGGTACAAGTTCAAAGTGTCTTGATTGCAGTCTCGAAAGTGCGGAATGTGTATTTTCTCCCATTTTTATGCACTTTTCCATCCCGGAAACCAAATCTATACTTCATATACCTTCAAAAAATCATTTAAAATTCATCTTTTAACCTCAAATTATCCTCAAATCATCTTTCAATGGATATCTTTCTTCCAATTCTTTCATGAATCACTTTCAAAAACCATTCTAACATGGGTTATAACCATACAAATAATACAAGATTGTAGGTTGTTCTAAACTAACTCAGGTATTTTAATTAACATGAATCATCCTCAAAGGAAGGATTCCATAACCATCTTGTGCCATGAGACTTTTACCAACCCTATTTTCATGAATTCCCAAGGTTAGGATGCAATTCTATCAAAACCTAGCTTTGGAGACAAGCTACTAACCATAAACTTTAAATCCATAGATCCATAGCAGGTTCAGTTTCCCACTTTAGTCAAGTTCCATACCTTGGTTTGATTCCTCCTTCTTCCTCTTCTCTTCTTCCTCTTCCTCTTCTCTTCTTCTCTATTTTCCTCTCTTCACGGTTTGCACCTCCTCCCCCAAATGAGACCAATTTTTGGTCTTTAAATCATGGATTTATTAAGGCCATGTTTGGCCCTCCAAAAACATTGTACCAGGTTAAGTTTACCTTTGCAACTTAGTCCTTCAACTCTTGACTATTATTTGGCTTTCAATTTCCCTTTTATTGTATTTTGGCCTCTAATCTTCTGAATTACACAACAATTCTATTATTTCTTCTTTGGCCCCTTTTGGACAAATTACAATTGTGTCCTTAAGTTTTGTAACTTTAGGGTCTTTCGTTTCCATGTTTACTTGGCCCAACTCACGAAACATTCAAATTACACTTACAAAATACCCTAAACATGTCGAAAACGACTAGGATATATTTTGGGGTGTTACATCAAATCCTTTGATTGCACCCCTAGCCCGATGATGAATGCAGTGATAGCGAACTTCTCATCGGGTATATCTACCTTCAGAGACTCGGCATTAAACCTTTGGACATAAGACCTCAGGTTTTCTTGCGAGCTCTATTTTATGGTTAGTAGATGATAACTCGGCTTCCTGTATGTTCTGGCTCCAATGAAGTGGGAGACAAACGCAATGGAAAGCTCTTTGAATAAAGGTGATTAGCGATGGTGAGCTTTGTTAAATAAACGATCTTTGAGCACTAGCGCCAAACTCGTGGCTTCTGCCGTCTGAGTCCCGACCATGTAGCCATTTGGTTCTTATAAGTGTTGAGATAGTCGATGGGATCTTTAGCACCATCAACGCTTCTATTTAATGGCATTACGAACTTAGATTTAGTGAGGAAAAGTGGAGCACCTCCGTTGTGAATAGAGACTCAGTTTGTTGTACTAGGGTGTCCATAGAGTTAGGAGCTCGGCCCCTTACAACTTCCTTTACGCGGCTGAGCTCCTGTTAGAGGCCTTTGAATCTCTGCTCCCAAGATCGCTCCACTTCTCCTTGCTGACGAGGGTTCAGTTCATCGTTTCCAACATGCCCCAGTCTTTGTAGTGTCCCTCCTCTCGAGGGGTTAGGGGTGAGTAGTGCCCCAACAGCTCATTTGGATTCGCCAGTTTGACACTCGAGTGGGATGTGGTTGTCCTTCATGACGGACGGCGTTACGACCTTCTTGAGTTTGTCGCGCTTCCCGTGATCGTTGCATTTGCCTGGTGAGTTGCTCTAATTCTTCTATCAGGCGTTGGTTGGTGAGGCGGAGGGCCTCCACCTCATCCGTGTTGGCTTGCATCACCTCTATCGTGCCGTGAGGTCGGTTGTCTCGTCGCTACCAGTTGGTTCTACATCTGGGATTGGCGTTAGCTCCTTGTAATTCAGTTGATACCATCATTCTTAGTGATCAGTCTTGTTGTAAAGGCGTAGTTCCCAGGGCGGCATGTATTGATGATGCTTTATTTCAAGGTGGAATTTGGAGCATATTGAGAAGTCGTCGGTGGGAGAGATAGGGCCATTGCTAAATTTTGGTCTCTTGGCTACGGATCGTCGGCCGAATAGGACTGAGTCTTGGGCTGGTCTGGTGGCTACGGATGTGGGCCTCCTCTGTGAAGAAAGAGATTGGGTCAGGCGGGGGCTTGCGGGTGGCCGCTCCGATGCCTAAGTCAGTTCCTTGCTAGGAGAAAAGATAGACTGCTTAGAGGCGTGATGATTTTGCGTACCTTTCAGGTAAGTTGGCACAGTATTTATAGTATATGTTTTTCCCAATTGGATGGTAATAAGGATTCTTTCCCATTGGATAGGATATTTTCTATTTTTATTGATATCAGATTTCATAAGGGATACGGAAGGAGCAATTTATTGAGAATTATCCTTTTCCCTTATTGGTGAGATTCGGTTTGATATGCAGGAAAGCTGTTTATCGTGGATTATCCTATTTTCCTTACCGGTGAGATTTAGTTGGATTTATAGGATAAGAGGCTATTAGGGATTATCCTTCTTTCCTTATTGGCGAGATTCAATCTGATTTACAGAATGTGGGCCTTCCCCATTACCCATGTTATGCGCACTGGGGTGTGCGGTGGGCTTTGTTTAGTGAATGCGAGAGATGTGGATGTTTTATTGGGCTTACCTCTTCTTTGGGCCTGTGCGCCTATTTTTCAAACCCTATCAATAAACCTGTCATAACTAGTTCGCTCTTTCTCTCTCTTCCCTTTCCTTTCTCTCTCTTTCTTCCTCTATCCATCACTACTCACTAGTCCGCTTTTTCTCTTTTTCTTGTTGTTTCCTTCTCAGTCACAACCGACTCCCACTTCTTCTCTAACTAACAATAAAAATTAATTTAAGTTTAAAGTTTTTTTAAAGGAAATTAAGTTTAAAGATAAAGTGAAGTAACTTAATAAATACCATGTATTAAGAGAAAACTAAAATATACACATGTTTTGAGTAAAATATAAACAATTTTTAATTTTTAATTTAAAACATAATTCTTTGAGTTTAATTTTTTGAAGTTAATTTTAGTTTGTTTCTAAAGTTAAATTCAATATGTTTTAAAAGAAATGGATGGATCATTGAATGAAAGATTCTTGGTGGACTAACGTCGAACCCGGTGGCAGTAATAAATATATTATTTATATTTTATATAAATTAAAAATATATAATTATTAATATTAAGATATTATTTATTATGTTTTATATGAATAAATTAGTAATTTCTAAATTTATTAAAAAAATATGTATAATATTTGAATATGAAAAGATATTAAAAATACAAGAAATTTATTTGTATAAATATAAAAACATATAAATTAGAAAACACACACACACACACACACACACACACACACACACACACACACACACACACACACACTCACTCTAGTGGTAGAGTGTTCCCAACGTGAACGTTTGGTCTTGAGTTCAAATTAATGCGATGGCTTTCTAGCCGACCTACATGTGAGGTTTACTATGCGTCCCTTGGGACTTGTATAAAAGTTATATATATATATATATATATATATATATATATATATATATATATATATATATATATATATAGTATTAGATATATTGCATTTATGTCAATCTAATCTATAGCACAACTTGAAGCATAGCCTAGTGGTAGAGTGTTCCCAACGTGAACGTTTGGCCTTGAGTTCGAATTAATGTGGTGGCTTTCTAGCCGACTTGCATGTGAGGTTTACTGTGTTCCCCTTGGGACTTGTATAAAGTTGTTAATGCCAATTTTTTCATAAATCCAAGATCTATTTGGACCATTTGGTTTCCAAAAAGCCTCAGGGTTTGAACGGTTCGTCGATTTGACTATGATTTGAACGGTTCGAATCTGGTTGAAGGGTTAAATAGTTTAAGAGCATGATCCAAACCGGTCAATTGTGTGACACCCTAAAATCCGAGGGTTCGTTGATCATCCATCAACTCGTGGAATACATGTGAATATCGTATATCTTGATATCACACTGTTGTGTCCCATTTACCAGAACCTATTTATCCATATTTAAGTTAAAAATAGGAGAATAATACACTTAAATACAGTCAGTAAGATCCCGATCGCGACCCTCTTACCATTTTTACAAACCCGACTATATTGGAAATAGTCTAAAGAATTTAATTACAATTCTTTTCTACAAAATTACATGCTAGAACAAGTTATTTCAAGCACTTTCTACAAAAGAATTTATCAAGGTCACATGTCGGCCTTCTTAGCACATGCGGTCTCGGATGAAGGTCAGCCACCTGTATATGACCTATACCTGAAAGGAGGGGTCCCGTAACAGGGTGAGTAATGCCTAGTAAGGATAACTCCTATAAGGGTTACTCCCCACCTAAGGGCACATGCAATGTTCACTCAACATTTCTCATTCACAGTCCAATAAGAACATACAAATTCTATATGGAATCCTACATGCTATGCCATGAAATGAATTGCGACTCATCATGTATCATGTGCCCGAGTCCTTATCGACTCCCTCACACAACGCCTAAGCCCATGTGTGATAAACCGTCATTTCGAATGACATCCAATGATAATTTCAAAACAAATTTTATTTGTTTATAAAGCAAAAGAATTTTAGATGATACATCACAATGATCATTTTATATTCAAAATCGTGTGCCTTTTTGTGGGTAGCGGATTTTTGGTGTCTCACCGCAGGCTCCACAAACCTAGAAACTTTTACGGCCTTTCACTACTAAGGACTATGTCTAACCATAATTGGAGTGCTTTTCACCTGAGGAAGGATCTATTCCTTCTTGCTGATGCCCGACACATATTTTCTTTACCATTTTAATCAATTGTGCAACTTTGTTCCATGTTGTCCCATTTACCGAGCCTGTGGCGCCTCAATCCCAAGTGGTCCCTTTTTTTTTTTTTTTTTTTGCGACCACTGTAAGAAGTCTGTTGTGACAGAATACCTATGTCGCGGGTGCATCTCTATCATGCATGCTTCTCTGTCGTGCGTGCTTCTCTGTCGTGCGCTACAGAGCGTCCCTATCGTGAGTGTGCCCTGCCTTTTTGCGATGCAGCGCCGTGCCTCACTGTCGTGACATAGAGCGCTATGTCGCGACACGGAAAAACCTCATGTCTTGGAACTTTCTATCATGACGGAGGGTTCACCCTGTTGCAACACAAGCTTAGGAAACTCTGTCGCGACATCAAATTCTCTGTTGTGAAGTAAACTCTCTCGGACTTTGCCCCAAATTTGGCCGTGACAAGAAAATATTATGTCGCGACCTAAAATCCCCTGTCTAGGCCAAACTCTATCGAGACACAAAAATACTTTGTCGTGACATAAATTTTCTTCACTTTAGCCAACTCTGTCGCAACATAAAAATATTTTGTTGCGACATAAAAACTTCACACCATCAAGGGTCAAACTCGTCAAGATATAAAATTGCACTTCACAGGACACCACCTAAAATACTTTATCATGACATAAAATCCCAGTCCAAGGCCAAACCTGTTGCAACACCTAACCTCTTGTCGTGACCATCTCGATTGTGACAAGGAAACCTCTATTCCGACATTGTCACGACAGAGAAGCAAAACACTATCGCGACATAAAAACTATGTCGCGACTCAGCACCGGGTGATGAAGCCTCGAGAGCCCATGTCGCGATTGGTGAACCTCATATGACATAGACCGAACTATGTCGCAATTGTGAAACCCGTCAGAACTCCAAAAACATGCCCAAACCTGCAATAACCTTTCTGGCATTTCCTGTACCTCCAGGTTTTTCCCAAAACACAATAAATTCAATATAGTAGTCTTTGCATAATAAAGGTAACATAAAAATCTGGGAAAAACCTATCAAATTGTATTAAACAATTCAAACTTTGTTTTATTACAACTCTTCTTTTTACATAGCGTAAAACCGATAATCAGTTCAAAATTTACAAATACGCACAGTTTCATAACTGCCTTTAACAATACAAATCATCAAATGAGTTCCACCTCCTGTGTGTGCAACCCTGAGAAAATCTAATTTTATGAAAAAAGGTAAAATGGTAATTTCTATCAAAATTCGGAATTTTTCTAGATCTTGGATGATGAAACGGACTTCACCGTTGGAATCGTCTTGTGAAATCTAGCTACCAAGCTCTAATTTCTTATGATTACCGAATTTGCACGTTTTTCAAGGCAACGAAGGCAAAGGACACTGACACATTTTGAGTGGCTCACGCATGCCACGTCAAAGTGTGAATCAACTTAAGCTCAAGTGTGGGCCTCACATGGACATGTGGACACATGGCATGATGCCATTGAGGAAAATCAAGTTGCTGGTGGATTATGGATATGAAATCTAAGGAGCCAATTGGGAACTGACATGTGGCAAGCGAGGGGACAAAGGAGAGCTTTTCCATTTTTGATGATACGTGCAAGAGGTGAGGGAGAGCAGATTGGAAATGGAGGGTTTTTTTAGACAGAGAGTGCAATTTCCTCTTAGATTTCCTACTTTCGAACCAACCGCTTCTGGCCTCGTCTGCCAAGAAGTAAAGTTGTTCTACCCAAGTATGGCCACGACGACATCGTTCGGGAGTTTCACAACTACGTGCTGTAGGGTCTTCTCCTACTCGGTTATTTTCGGTTTTAAGAGCCTTGTAAATGGTTTGCTTGGTTTGAGGCCGTGATTTGCCGTTTGGTCAGTCCCAAAACTTGGGACTTCATTGTTGATTTTTTGGAAACTCAGCTTTGATAGTCCATGGACTGCTTGGGTACTCAGGTGGATAATTTATGCAATAAATTATGGTTTGGATGTTGTTGGCCGGAATGGTTATGATTTCAGTTCCACAAAGTGGAACGGATTCTAGGTGAGGAGGTTGTTCACATCGGTGCCCAGAATGCTGCTTAGGGATCAAGTAAAAACAGTCCCTATTGTTTGATCGACCGAAACGGTCCATGTGTGTTGTAAGCAAAATATTGCTTGAAATGAATGGCTTGAATTGTGTAGGAAAGAAATTGCTAATGCAATAAAATCTAGAAATAAGAATTATGAGGTTTCCTGAATTCTGAGGCTTTTGGTGTACGAATCTGTCTGCATAAATTTCGGAATTAAAATGATTGGTTGATTATCATTTAAATAATTTGATGTTATTGATGTGAATTAAATAAATATGTGGTATGTATGTAAATTTTGTTAATATATGCATAGTTGATATTGGCATGTGTGGTCGGAAATGGCATAATGCATTTCTTAAGTGCAATCGGGCAACTTAGAAAATTAAAGGAGCGCATGGCATGAAAGAAATGAAAATGGAAAATGGTCAGGAAAGGAATTGTAAGGGAAGATTTTCAAGAATTGCCTGAGAGGGTCCAACAATAATCTCTCGAGGTCACCCATGATTGTTTCGGAAAATGATCCAGCACTCGCCGAAGGGTAGTCCAATATATTTACCGAAATTTCGTATGATGTTTCTGCCAAGAACAAAAAGCTTTGCTCAAAACGAGGTTTTTATCAGATTCGCCAGGCATGTGAGGGAGTCGATGAGGACTCGAGACATGGGATTGGGCACGTAGACATTCAAGTAGGATAATGTATTTGCTTTAATGTGGTTATGTTGAATCATTGCATGTGCACTTAGGCGAGGAGTAATCCATGTAGGAGATTATCACTACTGGGCATTGCTCACCCTATCGAGGGATCACTATTTCAGGTACAAGGAGTACTTGGGAACATCGACGCCCTACTAGGAGGGCCCCTCTTGGTGAGAAGAAAGCCGACATGTGGTTTCCAGTATTTATTTTATAACATGTATTAGAATTTTAAATTTTATATATGTCAGGATGAATATAATGTATTAACTCTTGAACTATGGTAATATAGTTGATGTATTTTTTGTGAGTATTGATGTATGGGCCCAAGTGGCCATTTTTACTCATGTATGGGTCTCATGATATGAGACACATGTATTCCGCGGGTTGACGGGTTGTCAACGGACCCCGGGAAAAGCGGCCGCCACAAATTTCTGCGGCACTTTTTATGCAAATGAAACCTGTGGCTTCGAGGAACTCGGGCTTAGGCCATGGTCGTAAGGGGCATAAGAACATCACAAATTAGTATAGCTCGGCTGTTGATACTAGAGTTATAGCCATCAAGTAGTGTTGGGTATACTTGGCCATCTAGACTCCATTTTTAAGTAAACGGTTAGACTGTTGTATGCATCCTTTGTGCATTTTGATGAATGAATTGTGATGTGTGATTGGATTGTGTGTTGCATGTGTATTGAGATTGTATGCTTGGTGAATAGCATAAGAGAAGATGTTGAACACTAGGGTTTAGTTTGAGAACAAGTTGTTTGAGGAAATTTGGGCGTAATTTGTCCGGTAAATAAACCAAAAAAATTTCTAAACAATGGTTCTCAGTTTTGACATTTTGAATGTATCGTGTTTGTGAAATTCTGGAAAATAGTTCCAGTTTTTGCACAAGAAAAAGGGTTAAAATTAAACTCTTAAAATTTTGAATTGGGTAAATAGCAGTGTTCAAGCTATTGCATCTTTAGGAGTAGCAGGGGAGGCTACTGGAGGAATCAAAAAGAAAAATGTTGAGGAAAAAATTTTTCTGAGGTTTTACAGTGTGTAAAACAGGAAAAAAAAATATTTAAAATAAATATTTTTGGTTCATCGAAGATGTGAATATATATAGTATATATATATATATATATATATATATATATATATATATATATATATATATATATATCTTGCATAAAAGACGGGAACAAAGGGAAAAATGTTCGTGAGAGACCGATGGGCCACGCCCATTTTCTGCTGTCATACAATAGATTGTATCGTGATACAGCAAGGCACAAGCGCGCATGGCTAGGTGCGACACGACAAGCAAAGGCGCCATGACGCAATCAAGCAGCGGGAGCCACCGACACGTCCGCTTGTGGCTCCGGTTGCACGCGCCTCGCCATCAGTGTCGCGATACACCGGTGTGTATCGGGCGGAGGTGGCCTTGTGTTAGACATACGCGTGGCACGGGCTGCGACACGACGCCTTCCAGCGCCCGCGATATCGCAGAGTGCCATGACAGAAAGCGGTAGCGCGCGACACGGGCGTGGTGCTCACGACAGGTTCGGTCATGATACAAATTTTTGTATCGCGGACTGAGGGTGGACTTTGGCCACCCGCGGGGGTGTGGGACATGGCCCGCGACACCTGGGCCTCGTGAGCCACGACATGGCGCCCGTGCGCCACGACACACGCCCAAAGACACGGCGTGTGGCTTGGCGCAGCGGCGCGCACAACGTGCGCACGCCCCGGGTTCCTCGGGTGGACTGCACACCCAACCCGGGGCCACCAACACCGGCTTTAAGTCACCGTTTGGATCACTGTTCACGAGGTTTTAAAAAAAATAAATAAATAAATAAAATTAAAATTTTATAAAATAAAATGAAATAAATTTTTTTTTTGTTGAATATGATTTAATATATGAACTTATTGTCTTCAGATTACCTATGAATGGCTGGACGCTGTATGAAATATTTTTCAACAGGAATAGTGTCTCAAGGTTGTGTTTACACCATAGAGACACTGCATTAGAACTTAACTTGCCATTTAACATGTGTAGATGGCTAGTCGAGGGCGAGGACGTAGAGGTCGTCCACGAGGTGCTAGCCAAGCACCACTAGTATTCACTGTGCTGTGCCTTGGTCAGGTCAGAGGGATCATGGCCGCCATTGCATAGGCTAGTGTAGCAAGTAGCCAGGGAGGTCCGAGTAACCTCTTGAGGTTCAGGGCACATCATCCTCCGATATTTACAGGGGGAGGAGATCCCGATGCGGCGCACCATTGGTTCCTGTGTTAAGAAGGTATTTGAGGATATGGAGATTACCCGATACGACTAGGGATCGTGACTAGCCGCATTCTAGCTAGAGGCGAGGCCCAAGTGTGGTGGAATCGGGGCGAGACCTCTAGGGACCTAGGAGGCAATGACATGACAAGAGTCTTCTTAAGTGAGCTGTTCATGGGCAAGTATTTTCCGGCCACTGCGAGACATGCGAAGGCTTAGGAGTTCCTAGAGCTGAAGCAGGGGGCCATGACTGTGATTGAGTATGTGGATAGGTTCACGGAGTTAGCTCGCTTTGCTGACGATTATGTAGTCATAGACCTGGCTAAGGTTAGGAGGTTTGAGAATGAACTAGATTGTCCATTCGGGGCAGGATTGTAGGACTTCGCCTACAAGACATGGACTCTATGGTTGGGACTTCCATGACAATAGAGAGAGAGATGGAGGATGCACGAAGCAATCGGGATGCGGGTGTTAGTGGCAAGAGGAAGGAGAGTCAATCTTCTTCCAGTTCAGGAAAGAAGCCGAAGGCTTCTGGTTCGCAAGGGTTCTAGAGCCCTGGTTATCCGAGCTGTGGACGGTGCCAGGTTGCCGATGAGCACTGTGATGTTATGTTTGACCGCTAATAATTCCTTTGACATATGGAGGAGGGAATGCCTCAGAAAGATCCCTATGCCTGGGGACTGTGCGCCTCCTAGTCACCGTAAGACAAAAAGTGTGATACAGCTTCATTCCTCCCACACCTTTAGTATAGTATGAGGACCGGGGTTTCGGGCCAAGTAGAAAAGAGATGGCACCTTCGACAACACGATGGGCCGAGGGCTAGAGTGGGTCATGTGTCAGACAGAGCTCACAGCCAAGGACTGACCCAAGGGCATGTCTATGCCAAGCAGCTGCAGGATGAGCACATGCAGATCAAATCTGACATGCAGGGTACGTTTTATACCTACATTTGTTTTTTGATGCATCATGTTCATCATTGTTACATCTTGTGTGATAGGATTGGGGCTTAGAGGTCGAGGCCTTTGGGAATCACCCATGTGTGGATACGTTCTCCTCAGATGTGGTGAGAGTCGGTAAGATGTCGAGATTGTGAGTTGTGAGATCTCGAGATTCCCGTCATAGTTGACCCCTGGGATTGGGGCCATAAGATGGCATCATTGCATTCCATGCATAAGACATCGGTTGAGTCGGGAAAGTGGTGCAATTCAGAGTGGACATTCACCACTTTAGTGAGGTGGTCGAAGCTGTCTTAGACTACGTCCAATGAAGACTCAGTTTAAATTAGGAAATGAGAAGTAATTAATGTGTGTGGGGCGAAGCAAGAAGGAATCCCCTCAGGTGAGAAGCATGGAATTAGGGTGAAGGAGACCCGCGGTAGTATTCGAGAGGTTATGTGTGGGTGTAAGAGACCCGTGGAGATATCCAAAATTTATGTGTGGGTGTAAGAGACCCATTGAGATATCCAGAATTTCTGTGTGGATGTAAGAGACTCGTAGTGTAGGCTAAAATGTTCTGTTGCCCGAGAGAGAAAACAAGCAGTCATGGTTATCACGTAGACTTAGAGTTGCGGATAGAAGCTCTGGACCCGATCGATTAATTACCCATCAAGTAAATCGCGTTAGGTGTCAAAGTGAAATGACATGGCTCGTGATGTGGATGTCATTCATGATTACCTGACAGCCGAATTTACCATTGATTGTCGATTGTGACCTTGAGAAGGTCAGCGTTTGCACACCAAGCAAGGATTGTGTAAGGTTACATATGCACATGGTTGGATGCGTATGTGCGGAATTTCGATCAAATTTTGCGGAGGAGTGAGAACATGAAACACCAAGAAAATCTAATTTTACAAATGGCAAATGGTACTTCGTCAAAACTGAATTTTTCTAAATTTTAGATTAGACTTTAAATGGATTTCACCGTTGAATCGCCTTCGCAAAAATCTAAATTTACCACGCCGAATTTCGCTAAATTACAGATAATGACTCAGACGCTTTTTCTCGAGGCAACGAGCGTATGCAGATTAATCAAGATTTGAGTGGCTCACAGTGTGCCACATGTCATGTGCAGAATCAGTTAACTTAAGCTCACGTGTGGGGCTCACATGGACATGGCATGATGCCATTAGAGGAAAATCAAATGATTGGTAGATTAAGTGGATAAGAAATCCAAGGAGCCGATTATAACTTGACATGTGGCAAGTGAGGGGACAAAAGGAGAGCTTTCTTCTCCATTTTTGCTGATACGCGAGGTGAGGGGAGATGTAGCTTTTGAAATGGAGGGAGTTTAGAGAGAAAGTGTAACTTCTCTCTAGATTTCCCGGCTTTCCGACCTTCGGTTAGCGTCGGGCCAAGAAGAAAGCCATTCCCACGCAGCGAAGCGGGCTATGCTGTGGCACCGACT
Source organism: Tetrastigma voinierianum (assembly GCA_016808115.1). Classification (NCBI taxonomy): domain Eukaryota; kingdom Viridiplantae; phylum Streptophyta; class Magnoliopsida; order Vitales; family Vitaceae; genus Tetrastigma; species Tetrastigma voinierianum. The sequence continues at coordinate 114,195 of JAEQBH010001980.1, read as the reverse complement.
TCTCGGGGAGTTTCAACAACTCGAAGGTAGGGTCTTCCTACTTGGTTATTTTTGTTTGTTTTGTAAATGGTTCGCTTCGCTTGAGGCTTGAATGATCGCTGGTCGTCCCAAAACTCGACCTGAATGCAGCATGTATTTTCTGAACCAGCTTTCGACAATCTATAGACTTTTTAGTTATTAGGTGATAATTTATGCACAAATTATGGTTTGATGTTGTTGGGCTCTTAGCATATGGATTTCGTTTTCACAAAGTGGAACCGATGCTAGGTGAGAGGGTCAAAATAAACAACCCATCGTCGCTTAGGACCGTTAAAATAGTCTTCGTTTACTGATTGGACCGAAATGGTCCATGTGTGTTGTGGCAAAATATCACAGAAATGAATGGCTTGAATTGTGTGTTGAACTGTTAATGCACCGAAAATTGAATGTTAATATGAGTGTTTGAATTATATGAAATATAATTATGTAAGAGCCATTGAATTAAATGGATTGTTGATTAGCTCAAGTGAGCTAATTTTTGATGTTATTGATGAATTAATAACATGTGGTATGTATGTAAATTCTCATAATATATGTATAGTTGATATATCATGTGGTTTGAATGGCATAATGCATTTTATATAACTGCAAGCAACCTAGAAAATTAGGTGTGAGTGCATGGCATGAAAGAAATGAAAATGAAAATGGTTGTGAAAGGAATTGCAAGTGAAGATTTTCCAAGAATCATTGAGAGTGTCCAAATGTTTATCTCTGAGGCTGACCCATGATTGTTTTTAAAATGATGCAAAGAATTCGCCTTGAGGGTAGTCCAATATTTACCGAAACTGGTATGATGTTTTCAAGAACAAAAGCTTTGTTTCGAAACGAGGTTTTTCTCAAGATTATTAGTGCATGTGCAGGGAGCCTGAGGACTCGATACATGGATCGGGGCAACTTGCATTATCCGGCAGGATAAATGTATTTGCTTGAATGTGGTTATGTTGAATCATTGCATGTGCACTTAGGTGGGGAGTAACCCATGTAGGAGATTATCACTACTGAGCATTGCTCTCCCTATCAAGGGATCACCATTTCAGGTACAAGGAGTACTTGGGAAGACGACGCTCATTAGAGGCCGTTGTGAGAAGAAAGCCGACATGTGGCTTTGGTATTTATTTTGTATAACATGTATTAGAATTTTAAATTTTTATATATGTTTGTATTAAGAGTAATGTATTAACTCTTGAACTATGGTAATATAGTTGATGTATTTTTGGTGAGTATTGTTGTATGGGCCCAAGTGGCCATTTTTACTCATGTATGAGTCTCATGATATGAGATACGTGCATCCCGCGGCCGACGGTTGTCTGCACCCTGAATCTGGCATCACACATGGTGTACCTCAAGCACCTGAAAAATATTTTCCCACAATGGGGTGAGCAATGCCCAGTAAAGGAAGTCTCTTACAAGGGCTAGTCCCCACATAAGTGCACATGCAATGTCATGATTCACACATTAACACCCATTCAAGTAAAAACATGCACATTTCTACATGAATGTCTACATGCCATGCCCCATGTCTCGAGTCCTCATCGACTCCCTCACACATTCATTTGCCATGTATGAAAACTGTTTTCAAAACAAAATATTTTTTCTTTTGAAATCCATTAGACGAACCTCCAATAGAAAAACCCATTGGACAACCCTCCGATATAAATCCATTAGACAAGCCTCCGATATAAATCCGTTAGACAAGCCTCCGATAAAACTCATTGGACAACCCTCTGATAACAATCATTAGACAACCCTCCGATAACATTCATTAGACAACCCTCCGATAAAACTCATTGGACAACACCCTGCTAAACCTGCTTGTTGATGCCATGCACTCACACCCGCTTTCGTGATGTCCCCTGCATATGCAATTTAATGTCACAGATGTTCTTTCATGTTACATGCATGATGAGAGCTACATACAACATTTATGATTCATGGATAACCATATCTACATCATACAAATTGCATCCATAATACAACCCATGTAAATATACCAGTTTAGCATATATCCACATGATTTTTCACACACTTGCATGTCATTCAATCAAGCAACAACACACAAAATGGAATCTCCATGTTCAGACCCAGAACAGTACACACAGTTCAGCATGTCCGTCCATGTCTAGCTCTAACACACCACAAAATCATCATACCTAAGCCCATATCTCCAACAAGTACAACTTGCTTCAGAATTGCAGTTTTGAGAACATAAAGGACCCATAAACTGGTCCGTAATTCACCAACAGTTTGATCACAACTGTTCTTAAATCAACCCAACTGTTAGGGCTACACCTCATGGCCATCGAATGGTCCTTAGACAAGAACTAACCAGAGTAGGAGAGAACCCCTACCTCTTAGAGCGTAGTCCAACTCACTTCCTAACCCGTCGAACCTCTTGCTTATTCGAACATTGGAGACCTGTAGATGCTGGACCACCTTTCCTTTGCCTTTTTCTTTTTCTTCTTTCTATCTTTTCTCTTCCTTTATCTTTCTTTCTCCACCGAACCGGTTTGGTCTAGGTGTAGGACACCTTTCTCAATCACTTTGACAAATGGCAATTTCCTATGTCATTTGTCTCTCATGCCAATTCACCCACCACTATAATCATGCAAGAAAACATGGACACTGGCTCTCCCATGTTAAATGTGTCCACTTGTCTGGTGCCACATGGCATGTGTCTTCATGCCAAGTGTTTCCATATCATTCGTCCATTCACCTCAAAATATGTGAAATTCCGACTATCCTGGAATTCAGTGCAATTCGATTGTGTAGCTAGATTTCACGAGACGAACTCAATGGTGTGGTCGATGTCGTTATCCGAGATCTAGAAAAATTCCCAGGCTTGTAGCCTGTACTATAATGGTAATCTATCGTTACACTTTACCCGGGTCCTCACATTCTTCTCCCCTAAAAAGAATGTCGTCCTGAAATTCACACACATATGCATACAATCACATGCACATGCAATATCTGGCTTAATATTCAATGTGATTTAAATCACATACCTCCGCCTCAAACAAGAAGGGATATCTCGTACGATCGAAACCTCGTGTTCCCATGCTTCCTCCCCACCCTCGGGTGCACACATCCTTCTCAGCCTCACGCCTTATGTTGTAAACCTGGTTTCTACTGCCTAAAATACAATACAGTCCCTCCTCAAAGGTCCTATTTCTGTATCAACAACAAGTCACCTAATCCACTACATGAGCTCCGATCCTGAGTACCGAAAGCATGGAGACATGAAACACCCTACGGACACTTTGATAACTCACCAACTAACATATGTAACTGCAGTTCCACCTCCCAGTAATTCAGCACCTGATATACCTGGCAACAGTTTCCACAAACTGATCCACTTCAGCATCACCTTCAAGAAGACGCGGATCACCCCACCTCAAACTCAGATTACCGCCGCTTGTCGGGCCAGAATCCCCTTCTCGCTCGCTGAGCCGTGAGAATATGCTTCCGTATCAAACCCACCTTCTTAGAGGTGTCTCTAATCAAATCCGAACCCGTGATGGATCCCTCTCCCACCTCCGTCCAACAAATCAAAGATCGACATGGCCTCCCATATAATGCTTTATAGGGCGCCATCTATATACTCTCCTGATAACTGTTGTTGTAGGCGAATTCCACTAAGGGCAAGTTCTTTTCCCAGCTACCCTTAAAATCCGTGACACATGTCATGCATCCCCAAGACTTGTATGTGGTCTCTGACCGAATTCATCCGTATGGATGAAAATGCACATCATTATCAACCCGTGGTCCCCAATAATCTTCCGAAACTCTTCCAAAGTGCACGTGAACCCGAACTTTTAATCCGATACTATGGACAATCGGCATCTATGTGTAACCTGAAAGAAATCTCGATACATGAAGTAATTCCTCCAGCAGAAGGTCATCCGCATTGTTAGAAAATGTGCCACCGTGAGTCGGCCCACTATCACCCACACCGCATCATGCCTCATGATGCGTCCGTGTTAATATCACAAAATCCATCGTGATGTGTTCCCACTTACTCAGCCTATCTCCAATGGTTGAGTAGTCCCGTGGCCTCTAATGCCCACCTCTTACCTAACGATACGTATAATTATCGGACAAACTCTGAACGCGTCTCTTCACCCTTACTCCACCGGGCGACGAAGATCCTGCATCCTTGTGCCACCGGATGTACCAAAACGAAAGTAATGGAACTCCCAGACCCCTCTTCAATTCTACCCGCTTGAGGAACTACAACTCATCCCCTATATCAAGATCACCATCGCAGTATGGCCTGGGCCTTTCGTCACCCGTACCGACCGCATCTGGTCCCGGGATGGACAATATCTCAGATCTTGTCCTTTCGACTAACCACTCGCCGCAGGGAAGGTAGCCACTAAACCCCCAAAGCACCCCGAAGTTCGATCAGGTCGTAGTCTAAACTACCCCACAATCTCGAGCATCTGCCACTCCCGAAGCGCACTAGCCGCGATCGCACTTCCGACAGTGTATCACCATCGTGACGGCCTTACCAAGATGGTAATGCAAAGGAAGCCACACTCCGTGATACTTAATCCATATAAAGCACTGCGTTAGTTCCATGGTGGTAAATTTACTTTAGACTCTTGTGGTCGAAAAATACTTCAAACTGCTCACCATACAGATAATGGTGCCAAAACTTTAACGAGAAGACTATGGCTGCTAACTCCATATCATGTGTAAGGTAATTCTGCTCATGATTCTATAACTGTCTAGAACCATAAGCCACAACCCTTCCGGATTGCATCAAGACACATCCTAGTCCGTCTTTAGAGGCATCACAATACACTGTGTACCTCTGTCCCCATTCCGGGACTATCAAAACCGAAGTTGTAGTAAGCCTCCTTTTCAACTCTTGGAATGCCCTCTCACATAAGTCATTCCACTCAAACTTGACCTCCTTTCGGGTCAACCTTGTCATAGGTGCTGCTAGCCGGGAGAAATCCTCAATGAACCTCTTTTAGTACCTTGCCAATCCCAAGAAACTATGTATCTCGAAGATTGACTTCGGCCTCTCCCAACTCATAACAGCCTCAACCTTCTCGTGGTCACCAATACTGGTACTGACATAATGTATCCTAAGATTCTCACCTTAGTAAGCCAAAATTCACATTTGCTGAACTTAGCATACAACTGATAGTCTCTCAAAACCTGAAGAACAACCCTCAAATGATTCCCATGCTCCTTCTTATACTTGGAGTAGATCAAAATGTCATCAACAAAGACTATGACAAATTGATCCAAATAAGGTTGGAATACCCTATACATGAGATCCATGAATGCTGCTGGCGCATTCGTAAATCTGAAAGGCATCACTGTGAACTCAAAATGCTTGTACTGCGTCCTAAATGTTGTCTTAACTATGTTAGCCTCCCTAATTCTCAACTCATGGTATCCGGTGTGGAGATCTATCTTAGAATACACCCGCACCCCTCTCAACTGATAAAACAAATCATCAATCCTCAGTAAAGGATACCGATTCTTGATCGTAACTCTATTCAACTGTTGGTAGTCAATGCACAATCAAAGGGTTTTATTCTTCTTCTTAGAAAACAAAATTGGAGCGCCCCAAGGTGAAGTGCCTCTAATCACAAAGTTTCACTCAACAATTCCTGATCGGGACCTTGAGTTCCTCCTGAATCGCCACTGGCGCCATCCTACGGAGTCACAGAAATGGGCGTATGTACCATGGTGTAACCCAACCATGAAGTCCACATCTCTACTCTGGTAATCCCGAAGTAGTTCATATGAAAACGCCCTACATTCACAAACAACCCGAGGTGCACTCGACTCGCCTTGCCTCATCCTCCAAAGGCGCCACACCTATTAACCGCCTCAGGCCACCTAGAGTCAGACACTACTGGGGTAAAGCATCATGCTTATCCCCCTATTAAATAACACAAATACCATCCCGTGTGTAGGTAGTAATCCTCCTACAATCACAATCAATGATGACTCGGTGTGCCGTCAACCAGTCCATGTCAATAATGACATTAAAGTCTGACACGTCCATGACCCTCAGGTCCATAGTGAGTAGAATCCCGAAGATCTCTAACTCACAATCCCGATTATGTCATATCAACACCAACTTAGTTCCTGGGAGAGCCGATTCGCGCTACAAGAGGTGCTAAGTGAATCAACAAAATCTATATCCTAATCTCGAGCAAAGCTAATGCTAGTGATAAAGGGTCTAGGGTCGAACCTTCGTGGACGGGTTTTCTTCGTGTAAATGACTCTAATAAAGGAAGTAACCGGTGAATTTTAATTTGATTTTGGGGTTTTGATAAAAACAGGGGGTGTAATGGTTGCAACCGAAATTTCAAATAAAATAAACTGCAAAGAAGTCTTTAAAGTCGCCATTGGATTTAGGTTCTAAAGGTCACTGAGAGGTTCTCGGTCCATTTCTCATGGGCTGGGAGGATGACATACAGTCATCTCCCGAATCGATCTTCATTTAGCTATAAAACCTAACCCAAAATAATTATCCTTTTGAAAGATGGTGTTTACTGAAAGAAGGTCACCGACGCGGGAAGAACAATTCTCCTGATCTGTCTTTACAATGATTACTAGAGGGTAACTAATGAATCTGGGAAGGGATCTGGCAATAAGCATCCACTGAACCCTAAAAGATTACAAAATAAAGGTTATTTAAGGTGAATCTAGGGGATTTAAACCTAGAGTTCAAAGGAAACACAACCGCTTGTGTACTCAAGGTGAAAAACAGGAACTCTCCAAAGATCCTAGATCCTCGCACCCAATGTTCTTCCAATTTTAAGAGTAGTATGGTTTTAGGCCAACCATCCTCCAAGTCAGTCATCCCTGAGGGTGTTTATTGCCCAAAATGGAAAGAAAATGAGAGAAAGAAAGTAAAATGAAAACGCTGGAGAAATGGAAGCTTCTCCCCAAAAATTTATCAAGCAGAAGTGATTGATTGTTACAAGCCTCACTCTATTTATATACGACTCAGAGCAAGGGAAATTACAAAAACAAACCAAAACAAAAGCTATTACAAGGGTAGAAATGAGAAAAACAAAAAACGGAGTCGTTTGAACACGAAAATAGGAAGCGCAGAGAATTTTGCTATGTAACAAAAATTTCGCTACATAGCGAAAATTTCGCTACATAGCGAAAATTTCGCTATAGCTAAATTTTCAAAGGTGTAGCTTAAATCTCCTCCTCGCTCATCATCGTCGATCAAGCCCCCGCTACTATTATTCCATTTCTTCTTACTTTGATATTCTTCATTCCCAAGCTTGTCGAAATTGATAGAAAAACCATATGAAATCGATGGAAATCAACCCGACTTTGTTATAGATTGGATTGGACACGACGATTTGGCCTAAATTCCTACAAAACTACAAAACAAATTTTAATGCGATCAGAAGTACAATAGGGACCCGAACATGTCAATTGGGTTAATTACAATGATTAGTACACAAAAAGCACTCAAAACCTATAATAAATAGGGCTCAAAATAGCACTTTTTGGGTACTAATCAGGAGCTCACATGTAACGACTTTTCCAAGGTCTCAACCTCTAAGCCTAATTCTTTCACATGATGCAACGATGAATAAATGAGATGCACCATAATAAAAAAATACTCTTACCCATAGGTGTGAGAGTAGAAACATACCTTGTATAATCGACTTATCTATAATCTCGGGCCTACTTGCAACGACGTAGACACGCCCTTTTGGGTCCCCTGTCCTAGCCTGCAGCCCGTCCCTCAACCTCGACCCATACTCCGGGCCTCTCGTCAGACAGACGTGGTAAAAGCCTGTTGTACTCTATGGTCGACACTAGTTCCTCTTATCACTAGGGTAAAAGGAACAACCGTGGTCGAGTGTGCTTTATTGGGACGTCATTGGGACTGTGGTGTCTCCTAACTCTAGGACCTACAGCTCCTACGGGCAACCTGCCTATGCCTAAGCCATGCGAGTCGGAAACATGTCATCGGGTCCTAACTCGGCCAGGAGCTCGATTCGCCTTTCACGCCCCGAGGCCACCGGCCTGTCCCTAAAAATCCTTTAGAATAGAAGTCTTCACTTCTTTCCCGAACTAAAGAAGCCCTGAACCCCTTCCTTCTATCACCAAGACTTATCCTGATGTCTGCATCATCTGCCTCTACGGCCAGTCAGCCCGACCATAGAGTCCATGTCTTGTAGGAGGAATCCCACAATCTTGCCCCGGATGGACAACTTTAGACCATCCTCAAACTTTCTCACCTTGGCCATGTCTGTGGCCACATAATCATCCCCGAAACATGCTAATTCGGTGAACTTAGCTACATATTCGAGTACGATCATACTTCCTTGTTTCAACTCTAGGAACTCCCGAGCTTTTGCATGCCTAGCAGATGTCAGGAAAAACTTACTCCTGAAGAGCTCTCGAAACTCTCCCTATGTCATCATCTCCAGATCCCTTGAGGCTTTAATCCAATCCCACCATACCTGGGATTCACCCTCTAGCTGAAATGAAGCTAGACTGATCCTCGTGGCATCGGATGTAATCTCCATAGCATCCAAAACCCTTTTAACTTGTCGGAACCAATGGTCAGCTACCATTGGATCCTCCCTCAGGAATGCTCCGAGGATGATGCCATAAACCTTGGAGGTTACCGGTCCTCCTCGACTTCAACGCACCAGCCCGTATGAAGAAGGAAGAATGTAGAAACCATAGCCTCTATAAAGGCTTGTTGGTAAAAAATAGGTGGTGGTCGGCTATTACCTTTTGGGCTACCCTTGCGTCCCCTTCCTCGACTTGCCATCTACATGTGTTAAATAGCAAATTGAGATTTTCCCTTTTTCCTTGTTCAATTAGTATTGCATATGCCACTTCTAATATGCGCCACAATTTGAACTAACATATTATCTGGCTCCAATTCGAACTCTTAAGGTTATTTTCTTCACCATAGTGTTCAACATTTCCTATACACTATTCACCAAGTATATAATTCACACAGTACATAACACAATATCATGCAATGTATAATGCATAATAATTCATCAAGATGCACAATAAATGCATGATCTAACTCGTGCCCATCAAGTACTGAGTAATCGTATACCTAATTCCTGACATTGAACTATACTACTAGTGTCCGACATCTAGCTCTAGGTATTTATAAACCTAGGCTTTAATACCATGTTGTGGCGCCCTAATCCCAAGGGGTCCCCTTTTTTTTTTTTTACCACTGTAAGAAGTCTGTCGCAATAGAGATTTCTCTGGAGTGATAGAATAATTACCAGGTTTCGCCTAGCCCATCGCGGCGCGATAGAGCGTCCCCGTCAGGCGCGAAGAGCATCCTTTGTCGCAGCAAGGTTCTACCTTGTCGCGCGAATGCCAAGACCGCGTTCAACGCTGCGACATAGAGCGCTATGGTCGACATGGAAAAACCCCATGTCCGTGAACTTTATATCATGGCTGCAGGGTTCACCCTCAGAATGACACGTTTGGCAACCTCTGTCACCGACATCAAATTCTCCTTCGTCAGGATGTAAACTCTCTCGCTCGCCAGCCTCAAACCTCGGCTGCGAAGAAAATATTCGGTATCGTGACCTAAAATCCCGTCTAGCTGAACTCTATCGCCGACGCAAGAATACTTTGTCGCGACAGTACAACCTCTATCCATACAAACTCGCTGCGACACAAAAATACTCTGTCGCGACATAAATTCTCTTCACTTTAGCCAACTTTGTCGAGACATAAAAATACTTTGTTGCGACATAAAAACTCTTGGTTTTGACTAAATTCTATTGCGACATCACTCCAGGAAACTCTGTTGCAACACAAAAATTCTTAGTTGCGACATGAAATCCCTTGGCCTTGACCAAACTCTGTCGCGAAACAAAATACTATGTCCAACATAAAATCCCGGTCCAAGGCTAAACCTATTGCAACACCTAACCTCTTGTCGTGACCGTCTCGATCGTGACAAGGAAACCTCTATCGCGACATTGTCATGACAGAGAAGTAAAACATTGTCGCGACATGGAAAAACTATGTCGCAACCTAGCAACTGCATGAAGCCTGAGAGCCATGTCGCGACATAGGGAACCCCTGTTGTGACACAGGACCAGAAACTATGATCATGCCAATTCACCCACCACTATAATCATGCAAGAGAGGAACATGACACTTGGCCTCCCATATGCTAAGTGTCAACTTGTCTGGTGCCACATGGCACGTGTCTTCATGTCGAGTGTCGCCATATCATTCGTCAATTCGCCTAGAAATGCACGAAATTTCGATTATCTCGGAATTTGGTGTAATTTGACTGTGTAGCTAGATTTCACGAGACAAAATCAACGTTGTGGTCCGTGTCGTTATCCGAGATCTAGAAAAATTTACAGTCTTGCAGCCTGTATTGTAACAACAATCTATCGTTATAATTTACCCGGGTCCTCACAGAGCTCCACTTTGACCTCAAACAACAAACATAGCACGATTTACTCAAACTATGCACCACACCCATGAAATGCGATATTTACCATGTATATGCAATGTGATACACCATTGCATGTCTATACCATGTCACATATATGATGAATGCTATATGGACAACTCCACTCATGCATATCACCAATGCATCATGAAAAATTATATCAATAAGCATATAATGTCCATACAATACTTTATTCATGTCAATATATCATGCACACATATATCAACATCAACATACAATGTGTAATTCCATATTACGCAACAACACCCTCACAATCATGCCATAATAGACCACATAATAGTTCCAAACTTAGTTTAGAAACTAGTCCCCTAACAGTCCAAAAAACTGGACACAAACCATTAAACAACCTAAGTAGCAGTCCCAGGAAATAGACCATAACTTGAGCTGTACAGGTCCAATTTGGGTGATTCAAAAGCCTACATAGAGTTTACAGATGCAGCTATAATTTCCATGTAGAACACTAGTCCAAATCCTCTCTTTTTCCCAACCAGAAATTAGTCCCAAAATCTGGACAATGTATGGGGTAAAAACAAGGCAGTCTATGGCAGTCATGGAAAATGGACCATAACTCGAGTTATAGAGGTCCAATTTAGATGATTCAAAACCCTAACATCAAGTTCCTTGATGCAAATAAAATTTCCATGAAGGACACTAGTCCAATTTCCCCATTTTTTCTGACTGAAAATCAATCCCAAAATCTAGACAGTATGTGGGGTCATTTTCACATCACATGTCAATACAATATAACACTTAGTGCAACAATCAAATTTTCAGTAAATATGTGAGCACTAAATGTCATCGACCAGCATATGGTCAGATTCTAGACTCAAATATCTTTCCATAGAGTCCAAGAACATATGAATCGGAGTTCGGACGAGAAAGATATGACCGTTTAAAGTTGTAGGCTTAAAGGGGTGCAAGGGCAAGTGCAATCAAGTGCCAAACCCATGCAATTTCAGACTGAGGCCGCACTCAAGCCCAAGTGGGTAGCTATCAGACACCAAAGCTCAATCTCCAAACAACTCCTAAACATGCCCTACCCCGGTCCTCTAAGTAAAACCACAAACCGCCACCAAAACCATCCGAATTAAAGCTGACAAACATGCCATAACATGGCACAAAACCTTCCCTAACTCAAATTTCAAAATAACTTCAAAACAATCCCACCTGGAAGACAGTAGGAATAGCCAAAAAATAGGAAGTAACTTACCTCGAGCGAGGGAAACATCAAGTAGAAGTTTCCAAAATACCTCATAACCTAAAACTTTATTTCCCTAAATCTCCTCTTGAATCTTCTGAAATCTCTCATTTCGTGCCTACGCTTAGCCCTCGCTTTAGGCGATGAACTTAGTTCTTGACCACGAAACTCGTGGAATCACCAAAGGAAACCTTCCTCTCTTTCTACGTTTGAAAAATCATAAATAGGAGACTTTTTCTCCCAAATGAGATAGCGCCACGTGTCCCCCCTTGCTCGGGTCTGTTTTTGCTCCGAAACAATTTATTTCGTTCCGGTTCAAGTTTAAATTATCTTATATGAACTTTCTTTAAGTTATTATCCAACTTTCGAAATTTTCTCAAAAATCTTGTTTTTTGGTTTCAACAAGCACCTATCACCTTGAAAAACGTGAAAATTCCTACCGTCTCGGAATTCGACGAAATTCAACTGGGTAACTAGATTTCATGAGAGGATTCCAATGGTGAAGTCTGTTTCATCATCTGAGATCTAGAAAATTTCAGGTTTTCAACCTGTACTACATAGGCAAATTACCGTTTTGCCATTTTTCAGAAAAAATTGCATTTCTTCCTGTAGTTTTGCTGTATCGATTGTTGAATCTCGGTCTCGACCAACTAGTCTCGATTTTTTAAAACATTGGTTAAATTAAAATATTTTAGTTAATTTTAGATTAAATTATATAATTGAAATTACAGTTTTTAAAATGTTTCGCTTTTAAGGTTTTTTTTTTTAATACACTTATGTTTAAAGATAGTAAACTATATCTACTAAGATTCAATATTAATTCCCTTCCTTGACTATTTGAAACTAAGAATGTTTTACCACTTGAGCAAGATATGTACATGTTTCATTTTGGGTTAAAACTAAATTATTTTCAAAACTAAATCTATGTTTTTGAAATTTTTAGACTTAACTAAATCTAAAAAAATATTTTTGAAATAGTTAAAAATTTAAAATCGAGACTTTAACTAATTAAATTGAAATAGTTTTGATTTCAAACTAAAGTCACTAAGAAAAACTAAAATATTTTTTAAAACTAAATCTAATTTTTTAATTTTTATATTTAATTAAATCTATTTTTTTAAATAGTTAAAAATAGATTTAATTAACTAAATTTTAGTTTAATTTAATTTTAGAAGCAAACTAAAATACTTTAGTTAATTTTAATTTGAACTATATAATTAAATTAAAAAAATGTAAAAATAATCACTTTCAAAACTAATTAAATTTAAAATTGAAATATTTTTTAAATTAAATTAAGTCAAAAATATTTTATTTTAAAATTAAATAAAAAATTATTTTAACTAAATATTTATATTTTAATTAAAAATAAGTATATTTTAGTTTTTTTTAGAGGTATATTTTAGTTTTTGTAATAAATAGTATTTAAAAAATCAAGTTTTTTTTTTACTTAAACATTAAATTTAAATTATTTTTTATTTTTTAGGTTTAGAGAGAGAGTGAAGGGATGAAGCTATTGGGTAGGATTGTGAGAGTGACTGTGAGAAGAGATAGTTGTTGTGTGAGAGTGTGAGAGGCATTGTGAGAAGAGAGAGAAATAGAGAGAGAAAATAGAGGAAGATACAAAGAGGAGGGAAGAGAGAGGTAGAAAGAGCGGATCGGTGACATGTGGCCATCACGTCAAAGGCGTTATCCCCCGTTTGTCCACTTGTTGCATTTATTAATGGTAGGGGTATGAATGTGTTACGAAACAAATGTTAAATGCATAGTTGTACCAGAAAAAAGTTTAGGTGTCAAGTTGGACATATATGAAGAATTTGTGCATCTAATCCCTATTTTGAGGGGTAACTTAGTTGATCCAATCTTGGATTATTAGTTCAAATCCTCTTAAGACTATTGAAGGATTTATATTATCGTTAACTTCAATGCCCCATGGAATTAGTCGAAGAATGCTTTGAGTCTTCTTCCATGGGAGGGGAAAGAGTATTGTATAGACGGGTTGAATTACCATTTATAGCTCATACATATATACAAGAGCAATGCAAAGAAACAATCGGTTTACCACTTCATCTCATCCATTTCCTTTTTATTTATTTTTCCGTTTTCTATCTTTTCTTTTGGTAGAGAAAAGAGTACAGATAAGAAAACTTACATCTTCAATTAACTTCAAACACATATTTTTTAACATCCCCAGGAAAATTTGACCACCAAATATTTGAATTAGTATTGCAAATACTTTTCTTAGCTAAACAATCTATTATTCTATTCGTTTCTCTATAAAAATGGCAACAATAAAAAATATTTAGATTTTGAGAAAGTTTCCAAATATCCTCCATTATAAGAATAATTGAACTAGGTAGGGGGCATGGTTCGGCTAACCGAACCGCGCCACAAAAAAAAAAGGACCATCGGTTTTGGTTTGTTATTTATATAAACAAAAAACCTAACCATTATTTTGGTTAACCAAATCTTCAGTTAACCATTTTTTCGGTTAACCATATATTGGTTTTTCGGTTAACAAAAGATACCTCGAGCCTTGACTGATGCTTCACAAGAGAGGAGGAAGTGGTCTCAAAAGACACCTCTTTTCATCTCCCTCAACTTCTAGACACTATTGTTTATAGATCTTTTTCCCATAAGCAAGGTTTGGGTATACCATATTCAATCATATATCATTTTTTTCTACTTCTTTCACCAATTTTATCTAAGCAACAGATTATTTTGAATCTCAATTATTTGGCTACAGTCACATTATATATATTCTTCCATTTTTCTTAGGCTTTAAGTAAAGGCAAAAAACTAGTTTATTTGCTAGTCATTCAAAGAGAAATAAGAGAATATTTCCTACTAAGAGTGAAGATTATCTAAAAGCATATTATAAATTTGACATTAATTTTTTTCGGTTATAGTGTTGTAATTAGCAATAAAGATTATTTCGGTTTTGGTTAGTTATTTTTAAGTATCTTTTTTATTTTTCGGTTGGTTAACTGAAATCACAGTTTTTGTATTTTGTAAACCTAAAATGAAATCGAAACTGAAACTGAGATTTGTATAAAACAAAATCCAAAAATGAACCGATTGGTTTGGATAACCTATTTTTCAGTTCGGTTTCCTGGTTAGTTCGGTTTCTTAGATTTTTTTTCCCACCCCTAGAACTAGGTAAACTACTTTATTTTTATTTTTTATTATTATTACAATCTATGATTTCTTTGAAATCCCTTTCAATCTCCAAGTTATAACACAATCTCTCAAAGCTACACATTCTGCCGTAATTATCGAAGCATTGCCTAAATGTCTACTCCATGCCACTTTAATAATTGAATTGGAATCTCTAGTAACCCAATCTTTCAAAATAAAGAATTTGCAAACAAAAAGTAAAGACCAGATCTCAAAAGATTCACTAGATGTAACAAAATATTCGCAATTTCTCGCTAATTAAGGCTTCACATCGAGCAAGTTGTCACACTCTCATTCTCTTGGACACACCGTCATATGGGAAAGATCCCTCCATGAGCACAATTGAGCCCCTTAAAGCTTTACACAAGGAGAGGGGAATAATCTAGAGACCTATGGAGAACTCCTTGGCTACAAGAGTTTGGAAACTTCTAGAAGGCCCTAGAGAAGTACATACTCCTCTACACATGTGTGGAAAACTTGAAAAGCTAAGAGAGTCACCTTGAATATTCTAGATAAGTCTTGAAAATACCTTGTATATAGACTTAGTGCAGAAAATTCTAAAGATCCTTGAGGAGTTCACATATAAGTTGAAGGCTATGGAGAGGTTTGGAAGATGAGAGAGTTATCTAGAGTCTTCCATGGATCTCTTGTATATAATGTGTACATAGTATAGTATTCTAGAACTCTCATGATTTGTAAGAAACCAACCAAGGTTCTAGAGAATTCCTGAGGTACCTATAAATAGAGGAGGCCCTTATTTGGCCAAGGCACCACCCAACCAACAAATCCCAAATTTTCGCTACAAGTGTCTGTTTGGCACTCCTCTAAGATATAGCTCCTCCAACCAACATGACAACATAGCCTAATGTGGATTGTTTGCTATCTCGACATCTAACAAAGTTAGAATCAGAATACCCGAAGATCTATAAATTGTCTAATCTCTTATACATAAGCATGAAATCTTTTGTTCTCTTTAAGTATTGTAGGACCCATTTAACTGCTTTCCAATGGTCAACTCGAGGGTTACTCACATATTTTCCCAACATGCCAACTATGAACCCAATATCTGAACCCGTACATACTTGAGAATACATAAGACTCCCCATGGCTAATGCATAAGGAATCCTTTGCATTTCCTCAATTTCAAGATTATTCTTAGGGAATTGAGTGAGACTAAACTTGTCTCCTTTGACTACAGGTGTATCTCCCAATGAGCAATCCTTTTACAAAATCTATTCAATACTTTTTCAATATACTCTTTTACGATAACTGAAAGATACCTTAAGAGAGATCTTGTAGTATGTGTATACCTAATACAAAAAAGGCAGTCCCAAGATCTTTCATCTCAAAATTCTTTGAGAGAAATTTCTTAGTTTTATACAAGAGGCATGTATCACTACTAACAAGTAAAATATCTTCGACATACAAAATCAAGAAGATAAATCTACTTCAACTGAACTTATGATATACACAATCCACAACCAAATTTACCTCAAAACCATATGGGGTAATAACTTGATGAAACTTGTGATACCATTCATGGGAAGCCTATTTGATACCATAAATGGATTTCTTTAATTTACAAACCATTGACTTTGGATCCCTAGATATAAAGTTTTCTAGTTGTACCATATAAATTGTCTTGTCAATGTTACCATTGAGAAACATTGCCTTTATATTCAAATGATGTAGCTCTAAATCAAAATGAGCCTTAAGTGCCATTATAGTCCTAAAGGAGTCTTTTGTAGAAACTGGAGAGAAAGCCTCCTTAGAGTCTATGAATTCCTTTTGAGTGAAACCCTTGGCGACTAGGTGAACTTTATATCTTTCGATATTGCCATTTGAATCCCTCTTGGTTTTAAATATCCTCTTACAACCAATGGGTTTCGCTTATTCAAGAAATTTGACAAGATCCCAAATGTTGTTGTCTTCCATGGATTTCATCCCATCATTCATGACATCAATCCACTTTTGTGATAGTACTTTGTAAAGCTAGCCAAAGATTGATTGGATAATTTACTGCTAATTATCATTAACCTCATCTTCTTGAAGAAATATGATATAATCATTGGAAATTGCACTTCTCCTCATGTCACTTCTTGAGGTTGTTGAGTTTGCTATATAGGTTCTTGAAGAATAACTTCATTATCCTTTTGTGCCAGAGTAGCATCTTGAACAATATCAGGTAAATGAACTTGATCAATGTTGTCTTATATTAAAAGAACTTCATTGTAGTCTTGTGCCAAAACAACATCTTGAACAATGTTAGGTAAAATAACTTGATCATTTTCAATAGCAATAGTAGGACAATAAACAACATCAGGCATGAGAACTTTATCCAGATAATTCTCTTGTTCTTCTTAAAAAACAACACTCCTTATGTTTTCCTCCCCTCCATAATCAACATCCTCAAAGAATATCGTATTTCCCATCTCATAAAATAATCTATTAGTTGGATTATAAAACATAAAGCCTTGAGAGAGTTCAACATAACTAACAAAGTAGTGGCTAACTGTTATTTCATCCAATTTATTTTCATTTGGCCTATAAGGTCATGCCTAAGCAGGCAACCCTAAACATGCAAGAGCTCAATACTAGGCTTCTTTCAAGTCCACATCTCATAAGAGATTTTATCTATTGCTTTACTTGGTACCTTATTAAGAATGTACATTTTAGTCTTAAGTGCTTCTTCCTAAAATGATTCAAGTAAAAAAGAATGACTAATCATACTTCTTACCATGTCTTAAAGCAATCAATTTTGTCTCTCTGCAACACCATTCATGCCAGGCTTACCCGTAATTATGTATTGCGGGACGATCCCACATTCATTTAGGAAGACAACAAAAGGTCCTCCTGGATGTTATTGTTAGTAATCGTGCTCTAGGCCTATCGTATGGACATGGTATTTTGACTATTTATGAGAATTAATTATTATGATGATTTGCATGTTTATTATATATAATGTCCTTGAATAATATTATTAATTATTCTAAAATGTCCTTTAATCGTTTATTGTTATGGGAATAACAATGAATTCAAGATTAGTATAAAGTTTACTTGATATTCATGGGATGAATATGCATGAGATACAAATCAAATTTATATCTATTTGTCGAGAACAAATATTGGATGCACTGCCTCGAGATTAATATACATTGGATCAAAGTCATAAGTTAATCTCTAATAGTTAAAATATTAAACTTTTCACTCAGATCGCTATAGTTCTCAACATAAGGAATATTGTGTTTTGATATAATCAAACGCTTGTCTTTAATCTGATGACTATAAAGGTTATATTTGAACATAATAACAATTATGTAGAGCGTAGATATGAGCGATTAAAATGGAATTTGTCCTCTTATTATAAGAGAGATTATCTGTCCCCTCGACAATCAGGATCGAGAAATTATGATCGTGTTCAAATGAATTGATGGAGATCAATGTCATTTGTTTAGCTTTTACCAATTGGGTTTTGAGTAATCAAAGATAGAACGATATAAGGCGACTTTGTCCTTGCCTTATATTCTATCAAGATATCAAGAGACAAAAGGATTGCGTCATTAGCCATATTAAGGTTGTCTCGGATCATGAGCTTTTCATTTAACTCGGGGTAGTCATAATGTCTTGCTAGATTTCATGACTCTGTGGACTTCAAATGTGGATTTGAGTTTAACGCCAATGTTAATTGAACCCATAGGGTCAGCATTAATAAGAACCAATGAATATCAGTTATGGTTTTTCACTTCTCTGTAGTAAATTTAAAATGATGAGATTATTTTAAATACAAATAACAATTAGTTGTTATTTAAATTCAAATTTAATTTTGAGAAAAAATAAATTTGTGAAACTAAGTATATCTTTGAATTGTTATATTTTTGTGAATTTAAATTAAGGTTTAAATTGAATTTAATTTTGAGAAAGTTTAAATTTAGAAACGGTTATGTCTTGAACGGTTATGTTTTGTGAATTTAAATTGTTATTTAAATTCATTTTGAGAAAGTTTAAATTGGTGAAACCAAGTATGTCTTGAACGGTTATATTTTGTGAATTTAATTGTTATTATTTAAAAGAGTTTTAAATATATAATAATATAAAATTCGTTTTGACTTGGTAAGTCCATAGCAGATTTATATAGACATATATATGTGAGACATATATATTTTCATAGAGTAGCGCTTTAATTCTAATTCTCGCTTTAGAAGACGAACCTGAACTAGCATTCAACAAGATCGTTTATTATTTGTTCGTGTGTGGATACTTGTAGAGGGTGGTCGCTTTTCAGAAAGGCAACACCTTTGAAGATCCAAATAAACCAAGACGCAAACTTTGAAGGATTGACGAATCGATCTACAAGAGGTAAGTTTCGTTTACCCTTCCTTCGGTTTTTATGAAACGCATGTGATCCTTCGTGGGTTAAGGGATAAAGATTTCCGCTGCATTTATGTTCCAATCAGATTGGATATTCTTCCCGTAACCCAACAGTTATTCTTTTGAGCCATCTTATCTACCATAGTACTAATCACTACCACGGTCATATTTGACAGCTTTAATCTTTTTGCCAAGTCAAAATTCAACTTCGGCTTTGAAAGACTTCAAAATGCCCAAAGCTTGAGACTTCTTGATAACAACTTAAAAGTGGCTTTTCAAGGGCTTAACTTATAGATCTTTATGCCCTTTTGAGTGGTAATTACCCCTAATTAACCAATTATGTGAATTATTGATCCCAAAAGCAAAGTTACTAACGTTTCCATCTAGTTCATGCCTTTTGTAGGTTTTTGAGCCTAAATAAAAAACTTTGGGGAAAGAGTGATGATTTGGAGTTCCCAAGGATGACTCACTCGAGATTCAAAGTCATAGAAATGTGAAGGAGAAATTTTGAAACTAGTTTGAAGCACTAGAAATCAGGAAAAAAAAATAAAAATGAAGAAATATAACAGGAGCAAAAATTGGCACTCACTCAAGTGAGTGCGACATCTTGCACTTGAACCTATGAGTGCGAGATTTCCATGTGAGTGAGACATGGAAAATAGTAAGTTTAGATTCGATTCGATTTCAATTACTTACTCTTTTTTTTTAACCCCCTAAGTTGTTGTAATCGATTAAGAAACATTGTAAATTTTCTTCTAGCCTAAAAATGTGCATAAATAGGGGGAGACAAGATAAAAAACATATCTTTGAATTTTTGAAGTAGTTTTTAGTTTGTTTTAGAGCTGAAAATTTTTTAGCACAAATTTCTTAATAAAGTTTCTATTTTCTATGTTTTGCATGAATTATTCTCTACTCATGGATGCTATGACACATTCTATGGAGGAGTAGACTTCTTCCTTGGGGTTAAGGAGAATCCAAGGCACCTACCAAAGGAGTTTTGAAGAGAAAAAAGTGCCTTAGACCAAACGTAAGATTTTTGTTTGGTGAGTATTTCCTGAATCGGTCATTTCTATAAGCCTATAAGGTTGACACCCTAGAGAGAGTTAGGTGGACGTAGAGGTATTCCTTTTTTTAGTCTCCTATCTTCTTGACATAGGGACTTGATATGTTAGTAAAACACATCTAATTGTCTTGTATCATGTGAATTCGAACATGTATCTCTTCTTAACTGATCAGAAGGGGAACCTGGTGTTGGAGCAAGCTGACTAGCCACCATACCATACTTGACAAAGTTAGGAATTTTTCCTATCTCTTTAAGACCACCTAGGTGGGGTTGAAAGGATTGATTGGCGTTAATTCCCCTCTTCGGACAACCAGGACTTTTTCATATCTCTCAAATTCTCCCGAGGTGTGTCTTGGTGAAACCCCAATCCTCAAGGCTTTCTTTTTATTTAACAAAAATCAGTTTTTACCATCTCTTCACATAAAAATCAGATTTTTACTTTCTCGCTTTAATTTTCTTTTTACTTTAACTAAGCCCAAAAGTCATTGTTTTAATAACACTTTCCTTTAATAACCCTAAACACCACTATGGCTACAATAGCTTTGGCTACCCCTAGCTAGGTTTCTTTAGATTTATAAATTTTTATGCATCTCTGGGAAAACAAAGCAACCGCATTAGCTAGTTCTAAATGGAGGATCACATGGCATCGTTGTCGGGGAAGGTGCCTAACCATTAGTGGATTTTTAGTTCTTGTTTATTTTCTGAATTTTTTTTCATTAATTTAATTTTTATTTTATTTTCATTTTCTATTATTTTTAGGGACTAACCTTATTAAGAAGTTTTCTAGTTTCTTTTTGTTTTTTTCTCTTACAGGATCAGGTGTTGCATAATCGGTTGGACTAGACAAGGACACCAACTAGTGAGAATGGAGACCCCACAACAAAGTCAGAGCAATCAATCCCGACATGATGACAATTAAGAGGTTGACCAAGTTAGAGGCAAAGTTGAGATAAATAGGACACAAAATTAGCTCACTTAGAATGCACCTCAAAAGGCCAATGAGTTAAGGTATCACTTTCTTTGGGAGAACAAGAATCTGCCTATGGAGGATCCACTATCTTGCATTATGATGGAGGATGTCTACTGACTGCATTACGCAGGTGATCCTAAATCAACAAAATTTGTATCCTAGGTTCCTACGTAGTTGGTAGCTACCGCAAAGATAGCCGTATAGGTTGAACATCTGGGATGGGCTTTCTCATGAGAGAAGAGTTGCAATTGAAAATGGTGTTTTGATTTCGTGAATCAGGTAAAACAAAGGTGGGTGAATGGTTGGAAAACTGAAAATAAATTGAAATAAAGTATAAAAGAACTCATTGAAGTCTCGAGCCACTGGGCTTAGGGTTCTAAGTCAACCGACATGTCCTCGGCTCTTTTTCCTCGCGTTGGAGAGGATGACCTATAGTCATTTCCCGAACTGGGTCTTCATTTAGCTTTAAAATATAAACCCTATGATTTTTCCTCTTGAACAATAGCATTTAATGAGCATAAATGCTCCCAGACGGTGAGAACACACCTCCTAACCCTACCCTATAGTAACTACAGGAGATTAACTAACTGTATCGTGGATATAGTGACAAAACTGATCAACCCAAAATCTTGCCAAATACACATTGAGCGAGGGCATGCTCTAGGGTGATTTTAACCTAAGGTGAGAAGCAGGAACGCAAATACCTATAAATGCGTATTACATGAAAAGCAAGAGAACAATTAGCGACTCAAAACTCGGCACCCAAAGGGCCTTCCCCTTCAAGGATGAGGGTTTCAACAACATCCCTTGATTTATCATCACTGCGGGGTGTTTCGCTAGTGAGAAAAAGAAAGTAAAGGAAAGAGAGAAAATCGTACATACAGCCATGTGAGAGGAAACTCTGCGCCCAATTTTATTGAGTGATTGATGGACTGAAAATTGATTGATGTTACAAGCTTGACTAAGCTTATATAGGTGCTCAGTACCAAAGAAATTACAAAAATGTATAAAGGAACCAAAATTACATAAAGGGAAAAATTTATGCAAGCGAGCAAGCGGGTGATGATGAAGCTAGGAAGCGGTGTTGCGAAATTTCGCGGGTTGCAAGTCGCAACCTGCCAAACCTCCCTCTCACCTTCCTTCTCTTGCATTTTGCTCCGTCTCTCTGGTTCGATCATGCATCTTGGTCGGCAGCTCTTCGTGTTTGAATCGGATTGAAAGATAATAAGTATTTGGCACACAAAACTACGAAATAGCTACAAAATGTGATCGTACTTAAGTGGGACCTCAATCATGTTGGGTTATTTAAGTTGATTAGTACACAAAAAAATGCCAAAACCTGCAATTAACAGGGCTTAAAAAAGCACTATTTGGGCACTAATCACTGACAGACACATTATAGTCCATGGCAAGGATAAAGAAGGAAGATCATGCGGGCCATGTGTATGCAAGGAATGTATGTTCAAAAGTGTGTATAGTAATGCCCTACCCTCGGTATGAAATTGGGACCACGAATAAAAACGGCTTAGGAGGAATGAATGCCGTATAGGAGCGAGATTCAGGGGCGGTGTCCATTCTAAGGAAAACAGCACGAACTTCCCACGAAATCTAAGTGTTTAGGTGATCGATTTTACGATAATTGCTAGCTACTCTACCACCCCAACCAAGCTACTGCCAATGCCTTAGAATTTTGACTAACCTAAATAGATCCGGTTCCACTCTTATTTCACACTTCTATTGTATTGTAGGATGTAATGTTGAGAACTCGACCTCACCAAAGTCCGTGTAACAGGGATCCATCGATGACTCCCAACCAACTAAGGTATAGGGCATCAAGTCAAAAGGATCTTTCGACCGCTAACTCTACAGGTTTCACCCCGGACTCCGAATGATTTTGAAATTTCAGCACCTACAACTCGCTAAACCTCATCCATCCACCCGTATGGTAGAGCCTTAAGTCAGTGGCTCCTGACCGAGTTGGTTTAGGGCACCAGGCTTTAAAGGCTTTCAGTCGTAGACCCCTCAGACCGTGCTTGAGTTTCAAGGCAAAGCGCCGCGGCTTTTCTATTCTATTTTATTTTTCTTTTTCTTTTTCTTTTTTCTATTTGAAGACTTCGTGACCTTAACTCATGGGAACCTTAGCCTAATATAGGTGGTGTGAAGGCTAAGGTCGGTTCTGAAAGTAAAAGGGAAATGCAACGCTTCTTAGCCTATTGGCAGCGTGCATTGACAGTTAGCTAAAGGTGGATGAAAATGTTGAATACCAGGGTCTTGATGAGGCCAGCCTTCAAATCTGCGTGGGCCCAGTCACTGGTGATGGTATTATACGAGTATTTAGGTTTTCAACTCCACGAGAAGCGAGCCATCTGAAAAAATGGGGCAAAAAATTGGTTGCAAAAGAGTAAAAAAAAAAATAAAGCTGTATGATTTATATAACGATATATTTCACAAAATTTTCATATTTTTCAAATTGAAGTAAACAGAAAGCCTCTAAACATACAAAAATGGGCTTTGTTGAGCATGTGGTACAAAAAGAACTGAAATCAGCAGTATGAACATCACTTCCAACACTAACTCTCCCCACAACCAGTATTATGCCATTGTCATCCACTTGATAGGGTGTAAAGTGAAAGTTAGTGGAGGAAGTGGTACCTCCTCGGCGGTGGCTGATGAAGAATCATCCTCTGGCTTGGGCCAATTTGAGGAGTCTTTGCGGAGAATGGAGTGGGCGATCTTTCGCTGCGGCTGCGGCTACGTCGAGTTCTGCAGTGAGTAGAGGAAGAGGCAGTCTGGCTTTGGGGAGAGATAGCGAGAGGCACGGCGGGGGACATGAGGAGGCTGCGGGGAGGCCTAGGTGACTTTGAAGCTGCATGAGGATGGCTTGATTCTGTGCTAGAATGGCGCTGGTCTAAGCCATGGCAGCCTTAGTGCAAGTCATCCTATCTGCGAGGGTGGCATGTGCAGCTGTAAATGAAGCTGAAGTGGTGGAGAATGTGTGGACTGCCTCCATGATAGTCAGAAAGTCCAGTGGAGATATTAAATATCTTCTTGAGGTGGTGCGGAGGTGCTCGGCCCAGCTATATCTGAATGAGTAGTGGGCATAGGGGCCGAGGGCTCTGAAGGAATAAAGGGCACCGGAGCCGGAGATAATAGAGTTGTGGTGGGTGGAGCTGGAGGGGCCCGATCTGGGCTGAAGGAGGCCCGGAGGCTGGGGCTCCTCGGTGTGCTCGGCTCTGAGGGCGGAGTCCTCGAGTGGAATATCGATAGCCGGCCCAGTCCTCGCTGGTCTGGGAGCGGAAGATGGAAGCACGGGCATGACACCTTGCCGTCGATAGTAAGGGTGGCACTCGCGACCGTCGGCGGCTCCGATCGGGGCTCGGTCGGGGGCTTGGAGTGTGCTCCGACACACGGCCGCGGTCGCGAAATAGGGCGTGGACTCGGCTCGGGCGGGGACTCTGCGGTGGACCACTGTCCTCGAGGAATTAGACAGGCCGTCATGATCGGCTCATTGAAATTTGAGACGGAAGCCCTCACAAATCGATCTGAAGCCTGCAAATGGCTCACTCTCCTGCGGATGATGTCTTTGGAGGCGAGGAGCAGTTAGGCCCAGTAATATGGTGCATCAATAGCATGTCTTTGCGGGAGGCTGCCTCTGAACAATATAGTCCCAGCGGTAGTGTCCATGGAGAGAAGACGGACCATCTCCCTGGTCGAGGGATGGGGCCACTGTCTATAACCTCTTTGCGTTAGCGGGACCACTTGGCGGATGGAAGTAGGCGTGTCGGAGGCCCAGTATCCTTTGGCCGGCGAGTCGATGGAAAATCGGAAACAATGGGTTAGCTCGCCTAGACGTCATTGTGTGATAAAACTCGATGACTACCCCAGAATAAAAATATCGACGCGGCATCATGAACGGCTCTAGGTGGTACCTCTACACGAGGAGCATGGAGTCTCAGAGCTCCAAGTCCTCGACAAATGCCGGGAGATCGTAGTAAACCTCCCGGGTGCGGATCTCCCGGGCACTCTGATCGGCATTCGGGATAGGCTGCAATGGAAATGGAGCCTCACGATAATGAATCTTTGGGGGATCGGTCAAGGCCCGGCAATGCTGCTGATAAGGCGGTGAGGTAGCGCCCGGGGCCTTGGTGGGCGACTCCTGGGCTGAAGTCGGGCCTCCTGGGCTGATGAGGCCTCGGTGGCAGGATGTGATCGTTGGGCGGGGTGGGGCTGGCCGGGTGTGAAGTATCTCCTGCGGGCGGGGCCACGGAGGAAGAGCCAGCGAGCGGCGCGGTGCTGCATGGCAGTAGGGGCAGGGGAAGTGGCGGCGGTGGCTGCGGGAGCTGGGGAGACAGGATGCGCCACCAGACGAGTCTTGGGAGATGGGAGGCACGCGCGTGCGATCTTTGGGGCGGACGACGGGCTCTGGAGTGGAGGCGGCTTGATGGGGAGAGGAGGTTCAGCCTTGGCGTGGCCGAAAGAATGAGCCCAGAGTCTTCACCATTCTTTGGTACCGGAAGAGATCAAATTTGAGAGGGAGGGGGAAGTTTCAGAAACTGGGAAGGTGAAGGTGAAATGAAAATGAAAGGAAAATAGTGTTTATTTATAGGGTGAGGGGGGTTAGGTGAAAGGTCTTGCCCATTAATGGCCATAAATTGGCCATTAAATGGGTTGCTCAAAAAAATATAGGGAGGATTTATGGAAGGAGTGGGAAACGAAGGGTTTTGCAGCAGACGGCAGCGGAGATGAACAGTGCACCCTGCGAAATTTCGCAGGTTCCAAAAACTGCTGCTTCCAACCCACTGCAACACCTGCAAAAAACGAAAACCAATAAGATGTGAGGAGTTAAACTTGAAATTGAGAGAATTTTCAAAAGAAAGTAGAAATAAAATTTTTGAAATTTTGAGGATATTAAGAAAAATCCTAATTAAAACTTAAAATAATGTAAAATAAAAATTCAATCAAAAATTGGAGTGGTTTCGGGTTCCCTACAGGGAACCACTCCCGCGTGTTAACTTGAAGGTTTATGGGGGTCCGGGAGGAGAAGCTCCTCCGTGCTTGCGATGAGTGTCTTGCAGTTGAATCAATACGCTCCTTTGTGTTAAGCATCCTGCTCTCTGGTGGTGGTGGTGGGATCACTGTTGCAAGAAGAGTGACTGGTGTAGTTAGCTCTTCATTAACTACTTCATTGTTCTTCATTAGTTCTTCTTGCAGTTCTTGTGCACTGTGTTTTACCACACTTATACCACTCATGCATACTTCATCTGAATTCTACTCCTCATCCTCTACTAACTTATGCTTGTTGCTCAGGTGAAAAATGTTGTGCTCTGGAGTGCATGTGCGAAGAGACGATTGCATGAATCCATTACGATTGATTGGCATTAGATGTGGCGAGAATGGCCTCCCAGTATGATGGGCGCGGTTAATGCCCACTGCTTATAGACTCTGCATCAAGAACCCGAAGTCTCTTGGGATAATCGAAACTTATCCACCTTCGCTGAGACATCCTCCTTATTCCTTTGGGTTTCAGCGTCGATCGGGTAAGGATAGGGTGATGTTGGTAGGCCATTCTGAGCCTAGCTGCTAATTACCTTTGAAGTATGGCGGTAGGTTGACATTGGCTCCCAATTCCAGTAGTGCCTTATCTACGTAGATCCCTCCAATGTTGGCCCCGAAATGGTGGGGATCACGGATCTCTGTATTTCACAGGTTTTGCTGGATGATGGAGCGACTTGTTCGATCGGGAAGGCCTTCTTGTAAATGCCCTGACCCTTTCTTGATGTACCTGCGGGTCCTTTAAATTATAAGTTGTAACTGTTTGATCATATCGTAATTGGGATGTTTACTTTTATCTGCCTTAGCACTTCCAGGATGCCTGCTTGCTTGGAGGCCTTCTTTTTGCCTCTCAGTGCTTGGGGAAATGGAGGAGGCATGTTTTTCTTCATCTAATCTTCTTTAATGAACATGTGTTCTGGCTCCACTTCCTCTTTTTCTCTTGTTTCTCTAGCAGGTTTGGGCACTAGCTGCTCAATTTCCTTACCACTCCTCAAGGTGATAATGGCCTGCTTCCATCATCGGTAGTGCGGCTCGCTGCGCAAAAGCAGTTCATACACTCCCCCCAGGATTGGGCGATTAATGCGGGAGGGGATCTCCCTTGCTCCTCCACTGCTGTGATTAGTCGAGGCTTGTGATGGATGAGCTGGGGGTATCAATTTTCTGATTGAAGTATTATGGGCCATTAATTCTTTTGTTCATGGAGCTTTCTGCCTTTTTCTATTCTTTGATTCGATTGAGCATTAATAACTTTTGCTCCTCTACGAGAATTCCCGCCCTTTACTCAATTCATGATGGCTTGCTCAGCAGGTGATGAGGTTGGTGGTACCTTTATTCTTGAATGATGGACCCATCTTATTCTTCTTGCCGTGCACAGGGGAACATATGCTGGAGGTTTAGGCTTCTAGGAGGTTGGGGTGGTTCTTCCAGTTGGGATTGTAGGTGTTGCCATGCGGGCATCGGTGGTGGCTTGTGCAGCCTGACATTTGCATGTTAAATGTCAATCCCTTACTGAGGGAGAAATTGGACAATGCTCTCCTTGGTGACCAATGGATTGGCAAGTGAAGCATGGTTGGAGGGGCACAGGTATTTCAGTCACTGCCCGTACCTCCTGCTGATTTCTCATTTCAAGTTCTTCCATATTTTTGGTCAGGGTGGACAACTTAGCCTTTAGTTCCACATCCTCCGCCAGTAAGTATATGCCTCCCCTTTGGTTTGTTGTGTGCTTCATTCTCTCCACCTCCCTTGGGTTCGGCTCATCCCATCCCTTGGAGGTTTCAGCCACATAGTTGAGGAAATCCATGGCTTCATATGGATTCTTGCTCAGGAAGTCCCCTCCACACATGGTCTCCAAGAGTTGTTTCATGGTAAGGGACATTCCATCGTAAAGTGGTTCTGACATCCAGGCTGTCAAAGCCATGGTGAGCGAGCAACGATGGTCTCCATATACCTTTCTAACGCATTGATAAAATTTTCCTTTGTCTTGTTTGCAAGGTGGTGGGTGCCTCTTTAAATTGTTGGTCTTATGGGCATTGAAGAACTTCTTCAAAGTGCATACCTTCGGCCGAGTTCTAATGGTCCGCCGGCGCCAGTGAATTAAGCCAAATTTTGGCTTTGTCTTTGAGGGTCAAAGGGAAAGCTTTCAACTTTAGCAACTCCATATCGGTTGCACCCTCTTTGAAATTTGTGCAAACTTCCTCAAAATCCCTGATGTGTGTGTATGGATTTTCATTTTCCATACCATGAAAAGTAGGGAGCAGGGGCACCAGATAAGGCCTTACTACCACATCCTCAACAGGGGGTATTATGCATGAGGGTGCACTCACCCTTGGGGGGTGTATGTGATCCCCATTGACCTGTAGGCATTGGGCTCCCTTTGAACCCCCTATTGGCTCTACTGCTCTTCAAGTGGGGGCTCCATTTGGTTCTTGTCTTGTTGATTCCTATGTTCAAGAAATTTTAGACAAGCCTTTCCATCTACATAAGTGTTTAAACCCTTTGCATAAATTTGCTATGAACACCGACAGCAGAAATAGCAAAAAACAAGACTACCAGAAAGTTAATGTTAGTTAAAATAAAAACAAGGAAAAATCTGTATGAACAGTACAAAATTCTAAATTCCCCTGCAGGGAACTGTTAATGGGGAAAAATGGTAAAATAAAAAAGAAATGAGAATTCACCAATACTTGTGATGTGGATCTGAGTTCATAGCTCTCTTTCTAACAAGGCACCATCCGGCAATGACGCCATTTGATTAGTGCCCTGTTAGGGTGATGAAATCAACAAAATTTGTATCCTAGGTTCTTGCGCGTGAAGTAGAGCCTCTTTGCGTGCCAGTGGTCTAGGTCGAACAACAGGATGGAGTTTTGACTTCATGAGGCTTGAGTTGTAGTGGATTGAAAATGGTGTTTTCTCTTTGGATTTCAGGAATTGTGTAAAAACAGTGTGTGTGAATGGTTGGCAAACTTAAAATAAATTGAAATAAAGTATAAAAGAGCTCCTTGAAGTCTCGGGCCATTGGGCTTAGGGTTCTAAGTCAACCGACATGTCCTCGGGTCTTTTTCCTCCCGTTAGGGAGGATGACCTATAGTCATTTCCCGAACCGGGTCTTCATTTAGCTTTAAAACCTAAACCTTATGATTTTTCCTCTTGAACAATAGCATTTAATGAGCATAAATGCTCCCAGACGGTGAGAACACACCTGCTAACCCTACCCTACAGTAACTAATAGGAGACAACTAACTGGGTATCAGTGGATCTAGTGATAAGTATCCCTTTGAACCCGAAAAACTTACGAATACACATTAGTGAGGGCATGCCTAGGAGATTTTAACCTAAGGTGAGAAGCAGGAAAGCAAATACCTATAAATGCGTACATGAAAAGCAAGAGAATAGCCAGCTTACCTCAAAACTGGCACCTAGTGGCCTTCCCCTTCAAGGATGAGAGGGTTTCAGCCGAACATCCCTTGATTTGTCCTCATCAAGGGGTGTTTGGCTGGTGAGAAAATGCAAGAAAGTGAAGGAAAGGGAGAGAAAATCACATAGCAGTCGCAGGAGAGGAAACTTCGCACCCAATTTTATTGAGTGATTGATGGACTGAAAATTGATTGATGTTACAAGCTTGACTAAGCTTATATAGGTGCTCAGTACCAAGGAAGTTACAAAAATGTATAAAGGAACCAAAATTACATAAAGGGAAAATTTGTACAAAGCCAACCAAAAGCGGGTCAAAAATTGGTCAAGGCGGGAAGCGATGTTGCGCGAAATTTCACATTGCGAGGTTGCGAAATTCGCCTTACGCCAGAAATTTCCACTATGCCTTCCTTCTCTTCTACATTTTTGCTCCAAATCTCCTCTGGTTCGATCATGCATCTTCGAATTCGGCTCGGGTTCATCATGTCTGAATCAGATTGAAGATAATGAGGTATTTGGCCTACAAAACTACAAAAATAGCTACAAAATGTATCAATAGCAAAGCCGGGACCTTAATGTATCAATTAGGTTATTTAAGTTGATTAGTACACAAAAAGTGCTTAAAACCTGCAATAAACAGGGCTCAAAATAGCACTATTTGGGTACTAATCATCTACCCCGTGAGAGCTAGAACCTTGGCTCAACTCCCTACCTTCCATGTGATGGAGAGTGAAAACCTCGTATGCACATGTTTATGACTTCAAGGCTTTGTGTCATTCCTTGCACGAGCCTAAAACATCTTTGGAGACCATGCAGCTCACTCTTTTCCCATTCACTATGAGGGACAAGATGAAGCAATGGTTGAGATCCCTACCTTCCTTAAGCATCCAAACATAGGCCGAGCTATAAGATCAATTTTTGAAGAAAATTTTCCTAGTTCAAAAGACCCTCTCACTCAAAAGGAAAATCAATACCTTTGCAAGTAGAGAGGATGAGAGCCTTTATGCAGTATGGGAGAGATGCCGTGAGTGCGAGAAAATCTCGCACCCACCCAAGTGAGTGTGAGATTCTGCCTACATTGCACTGTAAGTTCTATTCTCAACAATTTGTCCTACTTTTTCCTTCTTCTCCATTTCTACATCAGTCCTAGAGCTCCATGGAAGGTACTTATTGTCTCTTATAGATATATATTTTAATTTTTTTTGGAATATTGGGGACAATGTAATGTTTGGTTTAGGAGGAGTGGGGGGTGGTGGTGTGGGTGTGAACCATGGGCTTCTATGCTCTGTAATTGCCAACACTTTGCTAAAACTGATTGAGAGAGAGATATCAACCCTTTTTTTTGCATGATTTTCTCTTCTTTTGCATGATTGCTTGTTTTGGAGTCTGTTGGTTCCCTTATTATACTTGTAAGTATTGAGGTTGAGCTTAAAATATTAGTGGCACAGTTGGGATACTATTGTGTTTGGTTGATATTGGAATTGAGGATTCGATGGTTGTGAGCGACTTGGTTATGAAAGTCCCCTTGTTTTTCACTTGGCTATTTCCTTTTAGAACTTACCACTCATTGAGCACACTAGATCCCTTGCATATGTTTGTGAACTGACACTCACTTTTGAGCACACTTACCCTTTATGAGTTTTATATGACTGATGTAGTGTTGGGACACCAAAAGAGGGCTAATAAGCTTCAAAGAAAGAAAAAAAAAAGAAAAAGAAGATAAGAAAAGTAACAAAAAAAATCAGGAAAATAACAAATGGAATAAGTGAGTTGATCCAATAGGAATCCCAAGCACAATTCGAAGGGCCTTTCAAAGCTTAATGCCCTAAGCCAATTGGCTAGGAGTCATTGACTTCACTACTTGCTACATAGGACAAATGATGGATTGATTTCACAAGTAGGTGCTTAGATTTTTTAGTTGAGTTGTTCGGGGTGAAGGTTGAAGGAAACTTAATGTTTGCATAATGCCTTTAACCAATTGGTGGTAAGTCACTAATGGATCCCTGCTACATGGACACTCTTCTAGAATACCGTAGCATTGCATCCTACTTTTAGTTTTAGTTTTGAATAAAAATATATGTGTTCTTTCACATAATTCACCATATGCTTTGCAAAGGTAAGTTGAGTTTGGTTAGGGGAAATGGTCTAATACTTATGCTTGGGAGCTAGTCAAATAAACACTAAGGTCCACTTGGAAAGGTTAAGTGAGGACTTGGGGACATCCATGTTAGAGAAATGCTACCATCATCTTTAGCACTTATTGTACGTCTTGTATTCATTTATCATAAACACGTCTTCATTTCCTTGAAGTTCATTTAATATATGAATTGATAGCGATCTTAAATCAAATTAATGAAGTCCTTGATACATTACATAGCATAAAGGAAATCATTATTGTGATCATGATAATGAGATTCCTATTATGTGTAATTATGTAGTATCTAAACTATTCCTAGTCATAGGAATAACAAGATTGGACATTGTTGATCCAGACAAACTAGCTCATCTTGTACTCCTTGATTTGATCAAGCAGATGATCTTAAAAACTGTGATCATCGTGATGATTAGAGTAGACATGTGGATGCTTGCTTAGAGTGGCTAAGTTCATCGAAGACCCGCTATGAGACAATCATATGGATTATCTATTCAAACATCAATGATAGTCTCATCATAGCAATGGTTCAAGTATCCTTAGAATTAAGGTGCTCAATGGTATCTTGGATATTGATTCTATACTTTGACTTCGATCCTTGTTCCATGAAGAGAGGTTGCTAGTAGGGTGATGATTAGGTATGGCTTGAGGTATTCGAAGGCAATTGAGTAGCCAATAAAGGGTTCACCATTCCTGATAGAAGGAAGGTATACCCTAGGCCATCTTGTAGAGATCATTACTTGGAATCTCTGGCTAGATTAAACATGTCTTGAAGTAGAGTCTTCAGTGGCATGCTTTGTGAGTAATGGATCTCAAAGACAAGATAAATACCCTTGGGCTAGTTCATCTAGTGGAAGCAGATGCATAGTCCATGCTCTAAACTAAGTCGGATATAGTAGGACTGAAAGGATAACATTGCACAATATATTGCATATGAAAGGTTTGTAGTCAAACCCTTGACTATTCTAGTCAATTGGTGGTCATGATGTGTTAATAGATATAGCTCATGACTTGCTCGAATCAAAGGGTTGATTCAAGTGGACAACATAACCGGAAACTTAATAGGTCACACACTTAGAAAAAGTGTAGAATAGTAATTTGGTCTTTGATTGGATCCAAATGGAAAGAGAGATCTTTATAATTGGATACTGTCGGGATTAGATGAATTCCAGGGCCATATGGATGGGTCCATGAGTTATTGGGCTCGTATGTGGGCTAGAAGCCCACAAGGAGCAAGCCTTAATGGGATTCTACTAACATGTGTGCCCTTTAATGAAGGGTATATGGTCTTTTTTGCATCATTAAAGGGCTAATATAAATAGGTTATATGTGTGCCCTAAATGTGTAGCCGCCATACTCATTAGAACATCATATAGAGAAAAGAGAAAACGTTTCTCTTTGGTGATTTTCAGCTAAATGCTCCTCCTAACCATTCCTTGGAGTTCTTCTTCATGTGGATCACCATTGAAGGTGCTGCATTTGGAGCACTCGTGGTTTGCTGCACATCTTCTTAAGAGGGAGCATCACCAACAACAAATGAGATCGGAAACTATAAAAGTAATGGTTTCTAAACACCTTATGAAATGGTTTTTTGATTTTTGATGAACTAATTGACCCTTAGATTGGGTTTCTTGATCAAAGTTCAGTTTTTATGCTGAGAAAGTTTGATGTACTTTTGGATCGAGACCCAACAGTGGTATCAGAGCCATCTTGGCTTCATCAAAATCAAAATTTGAAAGGTTATTAATGAGTCTAAAACCTATTTTTCAAATTTATTTCAGGCTTAAAAGTGCAGTTTAATGTAAAATCATGGAGCTTTCACCTAGATTTATGTTTTGCAGGAAATTAAGGAAAATAAGCAGAATTCAGCATAAAAATGAGCAAAAATCAACATTGTACATAAAAATGGCCAATGTCACGACATTAGATTTCCAATGTTGCGACATTATGTGGAGAAAGTCTTGACACCACTACAATGTCACGACATGGCCACGACATTAGTTGAAGCGGGAAAGGAAAAGATATGTCAATGTCACGACATCATAACGACATAGCTATGACATTGACTACAGTGAGAAGAATTGAAATGTTTAATGTCGCAACATCACAACTCAATGTCGCGACATCAGCAAGGCTTGTTAAGTGGTATTATCAGTTGACCAATGTTGCGACATTAGAGCAAACCTCAACTAGTGAAGACATCAGTTGAACGATGTCGCGACATCATATCAAAGTAGCTTGAGGTTAAGTTTAACAGACCAATGTTGCGACATTGATAGTAGGACTAACAGGCAATGTCGCGACATCAGCCAAGGCTTGAACACTGAAGATTTAAACATCAAATCTCGTGACATTGATCCAGTAATGTTGTGGCATCAAACCAAGGTAGCCAAGGTGGTAAGACCAATCTAATGTCACGACATCGGACCAGCAATGTCACGACATCCACCATGACATTGATAGAGGGCTTCATAATATCAAGATTCAATGTCGCAACATCACATCAATGTTGCAACATCAGTTTAAGGAGGTTAAGATGAACTTAACTAACTAATGTTGCGACACTAGGTTAGCAATGTGGCGACATCAGTGAAATGATCATAACAATAGGTCTAGTTTCATGACATTAGCATGACATCACAGTTCAATCACAATGAGCAAGGTTGATACATCAACTGAAGTGAGTAGAGCTGAAAAGTA
This sequence comes from Tetrastigma voinierianum, assembly GCA_016808115.1. Lineage (NCBI taxonomy): Eukaryota > Viridiplantae > Streptophyta > Magnoliopsida > Vitales > Vitaceae > Tetrastigma > Tetrastigma voinierianum. The sequence goes on along the minus strand of JAEQBH010001980.1, from coordinate 79,588 downwards.
GTGTTGAGACATTATAAAGTAACCTCAATATTAAAGAGCAATGTCGTGACAACAACTCAGTGTCGCGACATTAACTCAATGTTCCAACACCAGAAAGGCAATGTCGCGACATCAGAGTTGATCTACAACACTACATCTCAATGTCGAGACATCATCATGACATTGGCTGATTATTGAAAATTGAGAAAAGCCTAGCAGTCTTTCAATGTTGCGACATTAGATTCAGCCACGACATTGACAACTTTGATGTCGCGACATCAGTAGCTAGGGCAAAATTTTTAAGCTTTTCGAAGTACGTGATTCTCGCCTCGTTTTTAAGGCCTAAGACTTAAGCCTATAAATAGAAGCTCCTAAGGAATGGTGCGCAGCTTCCAGCGGCTTTTCATCAAGTCTGTGTGCTTTTTGGGAGAGTTGAACTCTCATTGTATATAGTTTTCTTTTTTTTCTTTTATTTTAGTTTCTAGATTAATTTTCTTAGTTTAGATTAGAGTAGTGATATTAATTGGGATTGAGAGATGGAAGAATGTAAATCGAAGTTTCATTTATGTCTGAACTTTAATGGAATCTAAGAATTTTTCTGGAAATAATTTTTCTTTAGTTTTGAGTACGATTTCAATGAATTTGTTTAATCAACTAGTTATTGTCAATTGTAATCCAGTAATGAAAAGCTAAGCTCCCTCTGGAAAGAATCTATTGTTGGAATTATTGTTTGTAGTATTATAATGTTGTTTTGGGTATGAAAATTGGAGTGATTTAATTGGTTTTGTTCTATTATTGAACTGTTCTGAATATCAATGTTGGGTACCCAGAAAGAACTGTATCATTGCTCTGATTTCCAGGAATCCCTTTGAGTGACACAGAGATGAACTACTTGAGATCAAAGAGTAGTTACTTGGGGGTAAATTGTATTGATATTATGTGAACTAATGAACTCTTTGGATCACTATGGTATATCACTGGTGAAGATCTAACCTCTGATTTCAAGGTTCTCTCCTGAGTGACAATAGAAGTATGTTCCCTGGGGAATAAGATTCGCTTACTGGTCTAGCAGTTTAATTATGAGAGGTTTCACCTCAAATTGAGAAGAAAAAATTCAATCCGATGTTAGCTAAGATTCTAATCAAGGAGAGAGGGGATTCATGTCTAATTGATGGGTGAAGTACCAATTATATTTGAAAGGGCTTATATTATCTTTTCTATGGGGACAAGCAATTTTCAGTCATAAGAGATGGCTGTGAAGTACTGAGAAGGAAAAATAGTCAAATCTTAAAGAGGATCAAGTCCTACAAATAGTTGTTCAGATCCATTGTCTATAGATAGAAATGTGGTAAACTGGAGAGTGAAATGTGTGGTGGAAGGAGAAATCCAATGCTACACTACCTTGCTCTTAGACAATTCCAAAGTTCATATCCCATCATTTTTACCTTATTTGGAAGCTTGCAAATTAATTGTCACAACACTGATTTCATTCCTAGTGTTATTTCAACCTAGTGAACTCTCTAATTCATGTATTTTTAAGATTTCTTTATCTTTTTATTCAAATTCTTTTAGACAGATAATTTTTATAGAAATTAGAGGTTCAAATAGTGATGATCTTGAGTAGTGAGGGCAGTTAATCTTTAGATTTTTAAAATCAATCCTCATGGGAATGATATCCGGACTTATTTTTTCCACTTTATTACTTGTATGACTTGTGCACTTGCGGTGATTTAGACCAAAACCAAATTTTAATAGCGAATTATTACTTATGAAGCAAAGCGATTATATATATTGAGTCAAACAAGTTTTCTTTTTTTGGCATAACTGTTGGGGATTAAATGATTTCTGATGGCAGTGCTAAGAATCAGTTGTTTTTGGTTTATGTTGACAAATCAGGGTTTCTAACGACAAGTTTATGGTGTCGTTGTCGGGGATTGAAACGAAAGTAAAGTTTAAAGATCAATATTCTTACCAAAGAGAAAATTGCTAGTTTGGACATTTTCTTTTATCTTTTATAAAAAAATTTCAAAAATAGTTTTAACTACAGTAGCTGACATAGCTACTGATCTTTTATGAAAGCATATCATAATATATTTATGTTATCTATTGATCTCACTTGATCTTATTGTATTTCTATTTCAAGAATTTATCACATGCATAAAAAACAAGAAACAGAATTGTTGCGGAGAGGACACTGAGAAATTTAGAGAAGGTAAGAATCAACAATCATGGCAGAGCAATAAGAAACACATCAAAACATTTCAGCTTTGGCAATTGAGAGACCTCAGAGGTAGAGGACGATTGTAGATTTCTAGAGACCAATCATCAGAGATGAATATTCCTCTTTGTGAGCAGCTTTGCCATAGATGCAACAACTTTGGGTTAAGGCTTGACTCTTATCATAATGGTGCAAATGACATCCAGTACTTGTCATCTAGTGAAGACCCCGATGAGCATATGGGTGGGTTATGAGAATGACCTGACATGGTGAGAGGAAACTTCAGATGGGGTGAGACCTAAAGTGATAAAGATGCAGCTCTTTCTATTTTCACTGAGAGATGTGGTAGCAACTTGGTTTGAGTCACTTCCTATTGGATCAGTGAAAAATTGGGAGGAGCTGGTGGAGGCATACATGAGTAGATTTTTCCCTCCTGCTCTCACTTTAGAGAGAAGATGAGAGATTATTGTGTTCAAGCAAGGAGAAAATGAAAGCATGTATAATGCCTGGGAAAGATACAAGAGGTTGTTGAAGAGATGCCTAATGCATGGCATAGATCTGACTACACGAATGGACATCTTTTATCATGCCATGAATTACACCTCTAAGGGGATCATAGATGCAACCTGCTGTGGAGCATTCAAGAGAAAGAGTGTTGAAGAGGCCAACCAACTTATTGAAGATTTGGCTAAATGAAGCTATAGAGCTTCATCTGAGACTTCAAGGAGCAACAACAGACTAAGAGGAGATGGTGTAATAGAGCTGAATAGGATGATTGCTATAGAGGAAAAGCTTGATGCATTGATGAACAAGTTGGGAAACCAGGATAAAAGAATGCATTCAGCACATAAAGTGGGAACAGTGGAAGGAAATGAGAAGAAGAGTATTACTGATGAGGGACTTGCTCATGAGGATCTCTATAAGGTGGAGCAGGCTCAGTTTGTGGGAGGAAATAGAAGTTACCATTTCAAACCTAACAGCAACCTTCCAACACTACACACCAACGCTGAGGAACCATGAGAATTTCTCATATGGAGGAGGTAGAGACCAACAAGGCCAAAGACTTGTGTAGAACTATCAACAATAGTATGCTCCACATGGGTTCTAAGGACAGGAATAATAGAGCAATCAGAGAGCTAAGAATTAGGGCCAAAGGAGGTCCTAGTCTTTTAAGGACCATTTTTGAGCTTCGTGGGAGAGAACAGAAGACTGCTGAACATTCATGAACAAAAGTTTGCTGAGCTAACAACATTCGAGGCAAACATAATTGTGTTTCAGGCCAATACACTTGCATCTCTAAAAAATTTGGAGACACAAGTTGGGCAGCTAGCCATAGTAATGCGGAACCAGTCAAAGGATTCCTTCCCAAGTGATACTAAGAAGAATCTTAAGAATTTGTATGCGATGACTCTAAGGAGTGAGTTTAGTAAAAAGCAGATGAGAAGAGGAGAGGCGGAAGAAAGCAAGCGGCGAAGAAGAAATTAAACTGGGCAGTTCAGAAAAGATTGAAGAGAATAGAAAGAAAAAGGTGCTGCAAGAACAACCAATAGAGGAAAGAAACCTGAAGAAGAAAGAAGAGGTGCAAGCATACATGCCCTCTGTTCCTTTTCCTTAGAGGCATCAAAGAGCAAAGATGGAAGAATAGTTTTCTAAATTCTTAGACATGTTCAAGAAGATAGAGATAAACATACCTTTTGTTGAGGCACTAGTTCAGATGCCTAATTTTGCAAAGTTTTTTAATAATATTTTGAGTAAGAAGAGGAGATTTGCTGAAGAAAGAGTGGTGAGTTTGTGACCACTGCGGTCTGATCATTCGGAAAATTTACCTTTGTCTAGGATCTGAGTAACCACCATCCCCTGCACCATAGGGAATTTTGAATTTAGGAAGGTTTTATGTGATCGATTTAGGGGCAAGCATCAACTTAATGCCACTATCTGTAGTAAAGAGACTGAGTTTGGGGGAGCTTACTTAAACAACTATGACCCTGCAAATGGCAGATAGGACTATGGCTCAGCCAGAGGGAGTCCTTAAATATGTACTCATCAAGGTGGGAAAATTCATTTTCCTTGTGGACTTTGTGGTAATGGACATGGAAGAAGATACAAGTCCCACCTTAGCCCCAAGCTTTCTGGCCACAAGAGTACCTTGTGATAGATGTTAAGAAGGGAGAACTCACTCTTATAGTGGGAAATGAATCAGTACATTTCAATATGAATCAAAGCCTGAAACAATCTTATCGTGACAATGCTGAAAGTATGATTGTAGAACAATTTATTCCCATCAATCCTGAACTGATCAATGATTGTAAAAACCAGAATTCAATGAATGAGAATGAGATGAATTTCCACTATATTGAGGCTCATGATGTTGAATATCTGAATTCCGATTTTGAAATTAGAGAAATACTAATTGCTCGTCCCCAAGAAAATAAGTGCGAAAAGTCGAAACAGAGAAGAGAAAGACCAAAGAAATGGAAAAAAGTTATGAAGGGCTAATTCTTAAGGAATTATCTAAACATATTAAATATGCCTTCTTAGGAGCTAAAAGAGCACAACCTTTAATCATAGCAGATGACTTTACAGAAAAAAAATGAGCAGAAACTGATCAGAATCCTCAGGATATATAAAGAAGTCATTGCTTGGTCAGTAGAAGACTTGAAAGGGATCAATCCTTCAATTTGCATGCATAAAATCCTCCTAGAGGAGAATGTAAAAACATAAATTGGACAATAGAGAAGACTGAACCTAGTGATGAAAGAAGTTATCAGAAATGAGGTATTGAAATGGCTGAATATAGGATTTATCTATGCAATCTCATACAGCCCTTGGGTGAGCCCAATTCATGTGGTTCCCAAAAAGGGCGGATTCATAGTCATCAGAAATGAAAAAAAAAGAACTGATTCCAACAAGAACGGTGACAAGATGGAGCTTGTGCATTAATTACAGAAAACTGAACACAACAACCAGAAAGGATCACTATCATTTTTCCTTTATTGATCAAATGTTGGACACCCTTACTTCTGTTTTCTTGATGGATATTCAAGATACAATCAAATTGTCATAGCCCTAGAGGATCAGGAGAAAACTACTTTTACATGTCCTTACGACACCTTTTGATAGACCCCCTTCCTATTAACAGGGAATCTGCCGGCAACTCCATAGTAACCTCCCAGCCAAGCTCGCTTGACTGACAAATTACCATGAAGCTAAGTCGTTTAAACTGTTGAAACTGTCTTTGGAAAACGTGGGTTATAAAATTTTGTACTTAAAAATCACACCTTTAGATTTAATGAAAATTCGGCATCATAACGGTTGCACAGTGGTCAAGCCCGAAATACAAAATCACCTGTATAAAACATACACTCCCAATATTTTCCAAAATCGACTACAACCATAAGGACCTACGGTCCTCGTCAAAATATAAAGATATAAATCAATCAATCCCTTAATTTCATACAACAACCTATTTTCTCAAAACCATGCATGCATATTTTACAAAAGATATTTACATATACAAAATGTCACATTTTTACTTTTACTATGTTTACTTTACACCTTATCTTATATATATATATACAACCTGGCGTCTAGGGTGAGGATCACGGAAGGTCTTTCGGCTTACACTGCACTGAAAAATTATTTAAAAACGAAAGCATGAGCAAGCAGGCTTAGTAGGAGTACTATAAGTTCTAAATGTTGTTGTCTGCTTTGTATGTACTCCACAATGAAAATATGTACAGAAATGGTTATGCAAAAGCATTTTTATGAAAGCGAGTTTTCTTTATGAAAACCATTTAAAACTATTTATCTTTGGCGAAAATTGTTTGATTAATTGGTTAATATCTGAAAGTGTTATACGTAAATCAAGTACCAACCCATGACTATTTACGAAAGCTTGTTCTAAAACTTTTTGCTGTTGAAAACTATTTTGGTGGTGGTTAATATCTGAAAGTGCTATACTGTAAATCAAGTACCAACCCCTTGTTGCCCATTTACGAAATACCACTAGAGCGTGATGCCACGGAACCTCGGAACTGGCATCGGTAATGAACTACCGAACCTTTACCCGTCCCAATATGGTCCGATGAGCCTGACGGGATCTCTATAAACATAATGGAACCTCGGAACCAAAATGCCGGTGATGGAACCTTGGAACTAACACCTCATCGCCATGTACTATGTCAGCACGCTAACTATTTATATACCCCGAATGTGCAGAGGGCGACTCACTATAAATATATCACATATCTAACCCCGTTGCCGACTAGGCAATATAGTTAGTCATAATGTCTCATAACCCTGCCATGCACAATCCGAGATACATCTGACCGGAAATTGAGCTATGCCATCTAGGGGTTTTGCTAAACCAGGCCAAACTGTTTCTTAAGTACTAAAATGGAAATTTTCTGTTGAGTATAACAAGTGGGAGGTAAAAAAAATGCTTTACTAATTACATTATATTTTCAAAGCACTTTACAAACTTGTAATTTAAACACTTTCATTTTCGAAAACGATTTTGAGTACTCACCTTTTTCTCGTCTAATTTCTTTCAATTCTTGTCAAGTACTCTATATTATCGTCGGATGCTCCAATCGCCTACACAATCCATACAAAGTATGAAAATGCCCTCAGTTCAACGTTTTAACCATAAAACATACAAAGGGCTTTCAAAGCGATTGTATCGAAACGAACTTTGATTCTAACAAAACTTTACGTGCTAGTCCCATTCGATAAGGACATTGATAATATGAGGTGAAATTGGCGAAATGCCCTACCATGGAATTGCCTATAAAAACTATATATTTTAACAACTTTTTCAAAACGACCCCATGCTATTCGATGTATTTGACTACACACTTCAGCACAACCAAGCAATTTGCACACTTGGTGCTACAATTAAATTTTTTCAGAAATTATGTGGGCACGAATGCTATTAACGAGGCATATGGTTAAAATTCTAGACTTAGGGACTTTCCATAGAGTCTAAAAACACCCAAAAATATTTATGAAATTTATGTTCAGACTGTCCGAATAAAATCCTAAACTTTCAACCTCGAATTGTCCAAAAACAGTCCCAAAATTCAGTCCAAACTGTCCGAACACAGTTTCAAAAATTCCTAAAAATTCATAAACTCAATCAAAAAATTTTGGAACTGAAGTTTACAACCTTTCACAGCGTCTAGAAAATTTCAAGCCATTACATAGCATTTAGGCTAAAAATAACTAAAGTAGGAAAATTTCCTACATCTTAAAGTGTGACGAAGTGCTAAGCTTTTGGTACCTACGCGTAGCTTTCGTCGCGTAGACTAACTTTGCCTTCTACTCCGACAAAAATCTACGGTCCGATTTCCGTAAATCTGAGAAAGAAGCGGAGAAAAGAAAATAAAAATAAAAAACCTCTCTCCTCCACGCTCTTTCTCTCTCGTCCCGTATGTTCCTCCTTTTGACTTTTATTAAAAAAAAATTTCTTTTTCTTTAATTATTATTATTATTATTTGGATAAATGAAAACTATTGCCTCATTCGGGTCCGTTTCTTCCCCAACAAAATTTATTTATTTTCAGTTCACTTTATTGTAAATTAACTTAGATCAAGCCATTTTCTGACTTCCTAGATTTTTGTAAAAATCTCGTCCTTGAAGTCACTGGCGACTTATCACCCAAAAATTCGTAAAATATTCCGTCTGTCTCAGAATTCAACGAAAATTTTCTGGGTCACTAGATTTCGCAGGCAATTTGCTTGACACGATCCGTTTTGTCATCCGATATCTAAGAGAGAATTTTAAGCTTCCACACTGAACCATTTGATAAATTAATGTGTATTATCCTATTGAAATTCATAATTTGTACTTTCACCCCTCCACTTTCCCTTAGTACAAAATGCCACAATTCTTTGAAAACTTTATAATTTCACCCTTAAAAACAACTTTCAAAAATTCTATTATGACACTAAAATAATTAAGGAAACCCTTGGTGCACATATGCGACCCTACGATTACACATACCGTACACCCTATTGGGACGGGGCGTTACACCTTTGCTTTTAGAAGGATGCTATTTAGATTATGTAATGCTCCTACCACCTTCCAAAGGTGTATGATGTCCATGTTCTCAGATTTGGTGGAAGAGGCTATAGAAATTTGTATGGTTGATTTATCAGTTTATGGATCCAGTTTTAAGCATTGCTTGAAAATTTTAGAAATTGTACTTTAGAGGTGCCAAGACAAGAATTTAACTCTGAATTGGGAAAATGTCATTCATGTAAAGAAAATTGTCTTGGGACCTGAAATTTCTACAAGTGGGTTAGAAGTTGGCCGAGCTAAGGTTTAATGTAAAACTCTCACGCCACCTGACAGTAAAAGGGATAAGAAGTTCCCTAGGACATGCTGGATTTTACAGAAGATTTATAAAGGACTTCTCAAAAATTTCTAGACCATTATGCAGATTGTTGGAAAAAGATGCAAAGTTTGACTTTGATGAATCATGCAGGTTTGCATTCAAAGAAATTAAATTAAGATTAGTAATAGCTCCCATCATGGCAACACCAGATTGGAACCAAGAGTTTGAAATCATGTGTGATGCTAGTGACTATGCAATGGGAGTAGTTTTGGGACAAATAATTGAAAAGATCTTTAGGGCCATATATTATGCGAGCAAAATCTTCAATGAGGCACAAGAGAACTACTCAACCACAGAAAAGGAGATGCTTGCAATGGTATTTGCTTGTGAAAAATTCAAGCCTTACATATTGGGGTCCCATGTCATCATAAACACTGATCATGCAGTAATTAAGTATCTAATGACAAAGAAAGATGCCAAACCAAGACTGATCAAGTAAGTACTACTGCTGCCATAATTTGATTTAGAGATCAAGGACAGAAAGGGGAGTGACAATGTAGCGACCCTTGAGCCCGGTCCGACCCGAATGGTGAGTTCGAACCGAAACCCGGGGACGCCCGTTTAATTCTTTTTATTTTCCATGTTATTAAATTTTCATTTTCAAAAGTGTCGCGACTCGAATCCCCGGCCCGACCCAAATGGCGGATCCGAACCGGAGCCCGGTTTACTCCGCCGTTTTCATTTATCTTATTAAAACATTTTATTATGTCATTTCGTTGCGGAAGTGGTTTCAGTTTTGGGTAAGCCCATAATCATTTACAAATTCAATGCAATTCGGTAGGCCCATAAACATTTAACAAAATACATTTACAAAGAAGGCATTCATGCCTTTCCAGAATGATATACAAAAATCAAGGTTCAAATTTTAACCCTTTTGTTTACAAAATTCCACTTGTTCAAAAGAGATGATATGCAAATGACGGAGTATATACTTATACGCCATACTCTCTCTATGACCCTGCGCTTCGTGATCTTGGCATGCCTTTCTGCTTACTCGATACCTACGCATAGATAAAACTATAAGCTCAGCATTTTCATGCTTAGTGGTTCTATACAAGGATGAAAATATCGGTTTTGACGGATATATCAGTACTTGGATTTTACGGATATATCGGATATATCGGAGATATATCGGTGGATATTTTTACATGAATATCGATATATCGGAAATTAAACCGTTATGATCAATCCATAACCATTGGATCAAGTCAGGATTTCAAATTCGGCCATTTAAATATATCTCCGATATATCCCGATATATCCTCGATATATCCTGATATATCGATATATCTAGTATAATCTGATATATTTTCAATATATCGATATATCCACGATCTATCTCAGAATATACTCTATGTTTATAAATATACTCTATAGATATATCTCCAATATTTTACCGAAAAATTAAACTAACGCGCGCGTGTGCCACATACCTGATATTTCCACGATATATCGGTCCAAAACCGATATATCACCGATAAATCGGTCATCGTCGATATCGTGTCGAACATCACCGATATCAGATATATCGAAGATATATCGACGGATATATCGGATATTTTCATCACTGGTTCTATACAGTTATATTCCAATATTCAAATTTAACTTGACATGCATTTAACATCAAACCATGCCTATTATATCAACATATACTCATGTTGTTCAATTCTGCATGCTTTCATTTTACAAGTCATTTATCATATCAGAACATGCATTTTCAATGCAATAATTCAATTCACAATTCAATTTATGAGATTTAAGCATATACATAAAAATCCCATTTACACTCGTCAATGTTGGTTATTTCACTTTGACTATTAAATTCACATTTCTGACGGATTCCGTTTGATGAATCCCGCCTTATTATCATTCGGTAATGTGCCTACACATTTTAACAATTCGGTCTCCCATCATGACGGATGCCGTTTGGTGCACCCCGACATGTGGCATCACTTATTCGGTCTCCCATCATGAAGGATGTCGTTTGGGGCACCCCGACATGTGGTATCACTTAAATGCCATACTCCATCATGACGGATGTCGATTGGTGCATCCAGCGAGTGGAACATTTCTTAGATGTCATGCAGCGTCATGGCGGATGTCGATTGGTGCATCAGCGAGTGGGACATTGGACAATTTCGGGGTGCCTTGGTGACGGATGCCGATTGATGCATCCCGTCAGGCGGTTCATTCGGTATATCGATTCAATTCAAGATGTCAGGAATTGACCGATTCATTTACAATTCGTTTTATCATTCAATTCACATTTATGATGGATTCCGTTTGATGAATCTCGTCCTTATCATCATTCACATTCATTCTGTTTTCAAATAGTACATTTCAATTCCATATTCACTTCGTATTATCTTTTCAGTCTCCAATCTATGTACTTATTTCATATACTCATTCACGTACTCATTTCATATTCTCATTAACGTACTCATTTCATAGACTCATTCATGTACTCATTTCATAACTACTTGGTAAACTACCAAAATACTTGAAATAAGAATAGAGTCAAAGAACAAACCAAAGTTGTCGAATCAAGCTTCCTTCTCTTCGATCTCGGTCCTAGGTTAGATGATCATCACCCGTCCCTAGTCAATAACATTCACGCCACTCTTAGTGGATAAACAACTGTTAAACAATTTTAGTGAATTACAAATTCATTTTCGTTAACAGTCTTGGGTTAAGACACTAAGTCGCGGCAGACTCACTTAGAAACGACGAAGTGCGATACGTTTTCACTTAGTTCTACCCTTATTTGAACCCCATTAATCATTTCTTAGGGTCCCTAACAATCGGTGCATGAATACGAGACTTAGCGGTGCAAAATATGTAAAGCAGGCGGCTAAGTAGTGATGTGAGTACCACTTTGACCGGTACCAGTACCGGTACCAGTTGTCCACTGCCAGTCGGTACCGGTACCGGTTTGAGTGGTACCGGTACCGATTGCCCACTGCATCATGGTACCGGTACCACTCAACTGGTACCGGTACCCCCTACGGGTTTTTGCCCAAAAATGCGGGATTTTGGCATTTTCACTCATTTTTCTTCCACAAATCTTCTCCAATTCGTCCCATATCAAAAATCCATCATGGAATCTACCCAAAACAACTCCAAAAGTGGTTTAGAATCAATGAAAACCCTTTTCTCTCAAGTTATGGATTTTCCCCAAAATCCAAATCAAATATAATGAAGTTAGGGTTTTGATTTTTCTTACCTCAGCCCCTTTAACAAGACCCTTCCATGTTGCTTGGCCTCTTAGAAGCAAAAAGTGGGAAAGGATCACACCAAAGTTTGATCTCTTGCAAACCCTAGCTTTCTTCTCCCCTTTCTCCTCTATCTTCTTCAAAAAACGTGATTGCTCATATAATGAGTCCTAAGACCACATTTTTGGTCTTTATATCCCTTAAATCCATAAGGCCTTGTTTGGCCTTTAACTTATTTAAGTGTAAGGCAATGTTTGGCCTACACACTCATTCTTATTCCTCATTTTCTCCTTTTTGGTCTTTAATTCATTTATTCTCTTAAAGCCATGTTTGGCTCAACACCCATTATTTCATTTAGGTCTCCTATTCTTTCATTTGGCATTCATTTATCATAATTTCACTGAACATTTATTCTTTATAACAATTGACCCTTAGGTCCTCATTTTACAATTTTTCACATTTGCCCTTTTTCACCTGGGTTTTTATTTCGAGTTCCACTCAGTTTCTCATTTTTAGCATATAATATTAAATCATATGCTCACACTTTCAATTTACATTTCACAATTTGTCAATTTATCAATTTTCTCGGAAAAACCCAAGTTTGGCTCATTTCATACCCGGAATATATAATAAAAATTATTATAAAAATTCTAGGGTATTTTTGGGGCGTTATAGACAATTTGATCGTTGATCACTTGTCAAGATTAGAAAAGCTTACTTCAGAAGAAAAAGGGACATAAATTGAAGAAAATTTCCCATATGTGCAGCTTTTTTAGGTATCAATCTAATTACCCTGGTATGCTAATATTGTCAATTATTTAGCTTGTGATATCATGCCACCAACAAAAAAGGAAGCTGAGAACTTATTCCAGAGTATTTATATGGGATGACCCACTATTGTTTAGAAGAGGGGCAGATCAAATCATCAGAAGATGAGCAAGGGGAAATAATTGATAAATGTCATGCATCACCATATGGAGGACACTTTGTAGGAGAGATAACCACCCAGAAAATTCTCCAATCAGGTTTTTATTGGCCTACTATATTTAGAGATTGTGTTGAATGGGTTAAACAGTGTGATAGATGTCATTGAATGAGCAATATAAACAGAAGAAATAAGATGCCCTTGCAAGGAATCCTGGTGGTGTAGATTTTTTATGTATAGGGGATAGATTTTATGGGACCTTTCCCACCCCCATTTGGAAATCAATACATTCTCCTAGTTGTGGACTATGTATCCAAATGGGTGGAAGCTATAGCTTATCAAAGGAATGATTCCAACACTATAGTGGGGTTTATGCAAAGAAATATCTTAAGCAAATTTGGAGCCCTAAGGACAATCATCAGTGATGAGGGAAGCCATTTTGCAAACAAGCTATTTGCAAAACTCATGAGTAGATATGGAATTAGAAGTGTTATGGGATTGGCTTATCACCCTTAATCAAATGGACAAGCAGAAATAATCAACAGGGAGATAAAGAACATATTGGAAAAGACAGTAAGCACTAGTAGGAAAGACTAGTGAATCAAGCTAGATAATGCATTGTGGACTTACAGGACAGCTTATAAATGTCCTATTGGAATGTCCTCATACAGGATAGTAATTAGAAAACCTTTCCATCTTCCTCTTGAGCTTGAAAATAAAGCTATGTGGGCCATCAAGAAATTGAATTGTGATTTTAAAGCTGCTAAAGAGAAGAGACTACTCCAAATGAATGAATTGGAAGAGCTAAGAAATGAAGCCTATGATAATTCCAGAATCTACAAAAATAAGACTAAAAAGTGGCATGATCATAAGATTATGAGAAAATGGTTCAAAGTAGGAAAGCTAGTCCTACTGTACAATTCGAGGCTAAAACGTTTTCCAGGAAAACTCAAGTCAAGGTGGAGTGGTCAATACACAGTAGTTGCAATAACCCCTTTTGGAATAGTAACACTGAAAACCAATTATGGAGAAGAATTCAAGGTGAATGATCAAAGGCTTAAACATTATCTGGGAGGAAGACAAAATGAAGAACATTCCCAGCTTTGAAGAGATCAATAGAATTTCTGAAATGAGAATACACTATAGCAATGTCTATCCAAAGAAATAAAAATGAGCAGCTACTTGGGAGGCAATCCAAGCAATTTCCATTTTCTTTTAGTGTGATTTTGTTCAATTCAATGTGTTTTGAATAGTTTAGAAGTAGAGTAGTTTTGTTAGATTTTTTTGAATAGTTCAGTGTGTTTTTTCAATTTATTTAATTATAATATGTTGAATGTCAGGACAATGAAGCTGCAAGGATATATGAAGGTCATTTTTTAAGCATCTCAAACTAGATTAAGTTATATAGAGTTAACTACAAGGGTGTGTCTACTTCCATTTCTTATTCTTTTGAAATGATGCATAACTAAGTTTAGGGGAGTGTAATTTATCTGAGTTAGAAATTGCATAGATGCTTCATTGTACAATTGTTGAATAGATGTGTGAAATTTCTTGAGAGCCAAATGAATGTGTCTTTGGGTGATTGAATTGAAAATCTGAGTGTTACTATTCATGGTTGAATTGAGAATTTTTTTCAATAGTGATAGACTTATATTCACGAGCTTGAAATGAAATTGCAGGAATAAAATGGGAAAATAAATAAAAATTTTCAACTTGAAAGAAGAAAACTCCTTCTAAATGTTGTGACATCAACATACCGATTCCAACAATTTCCCCAATGTTGCAACATCATCTCAATGTTGCGACATCACACTTATAGAAGAGTGACACCAAGATTGACCTTGAAGAAATGTCGCGACATTGTTTGTCCAATGTCGCAACATCAAAAAAATCCAACTTGAAAACCTAAGCAATGTCGCAACATAGCAATCTCAATGTCGTGACATCAGGTTAATGTAACGACATAGAAATTTCAATGTCGCGACATCAAGCGAGGCCAATTAGAAATCTTAGTGATGTCAGGGGTAGCAGAAGAACCTGAAGTGCTATGTCAGGGGGGGATGGATCCCTTTTGGGAAAGGGTCATCTCCTAACTCCTAGAGTTGAGATCGGTGGGTGAATGCGCAGAGTACGACTGGCTCTAGGAGAGCCCGAAGTTCAAGGAAATCGTCAGGGAGCTTAAAAACAGTCTAGGACAATGGTAGAGGACCAAAAACATGAGCAACGCCTATAGTGAAAGAGGAGAATAAGGTATGGTTCTACTTTGTCAACTTTGTTCTCACCCCCTCAAAGCCTGTCTCATCTGTGAGACAAGACTATGCCATACTACTATATGCACTGTTCCAGGGGTGTAGTCTGAATGTTGGGAAGATGTTGGAACAGTCCATTATGGACTACGCTGAGAATAGCTTCTCAGGGAACATCCCCCACCCTGCCTTGATCACTCTCCTTTGCATCAAGGGGGGGGGGGGGGTAACATTCAACGAGATGGAGGAGAAGTGCTCAAGATCCTGTCCTCTAACTCTCACTGGGGTCCTCAAAACTCGGCCTTAGGAGTAAGAATTAGAGAGAGGCAAGAAAGGAAGAGAACAACTATAGAACTTCCAAAGGGGCAGCCCTGTAGCGGGAAAGGCAGAAGTGAAGAAAGGTGGGGGAGGGGGGGGTGGTTGAAGACTACCCAAAGCAACAAGTTGTCTCCCCAAGAGCTAAAGACATTTACTTTGCTCATAGCAGGCATAAGAGGGAAGAGAAGAGTAGAAGAGAAAAAGAGCAGCAATTTTGAGTTGTTCTCTTTACTAATAGAGATGAGATAAGAGATGAAAATGAGAGATTAGTAGTTCAAGGAAGAGGTTCAAGGAAGAGTTGAGATTGAGAGATGAAAATATGGCTACAGAAAACAATACAAGAGAAGAAAACCTAGTAGCACTCATCCAATAGAGGGATGAGGAGTGGAGAGAAGATCTAGTAAAGAGGGATAAAGCCCTGAGGGTAGAGCTGAAAGAATGAGAGAGGGCATTTGTCAATGATCAACTCATGATAGATCAAGAGTTAATCAAGATCATGGAGGTCGGGAAAAAATAAATGGAGAAGAATCTGCTCCAAAAAGCAGAACATTTGGATACCTCTACAAGGAACACAATAAGGAAATCAAAGCTACCATCCAAAAGAGGGATGAAGAGCTAGAGTCCACCTTGAACTATAGGGAGAAACTGTGGACAGAGAGCATTGATCTAGTGAACCAGAACATGGTAAAAATGTATCAAGCCCAGGGTGAGTTTGAGCAGTCTCTATATTCAATTGGGCAGAGGCAAAATGAGCTCATAAAGAAGCACATTCAAACACAAGAGTGGCACCTCTTTGACAAGGGTAGTGGTGGCTTAACTGAAAAACTAGAACCCTCAATCCCTGAGTTCACACCCTCTAATGCTAGCTATAAGTTCGAACCTGTCAGTCTCAAGCCTTCAAAATACCAAAGAAGAAAAAAAAAAGGCTTTATTCCTCTCTATCTCTCCATCTCTCTATCTTCTCTTTATTACTCTCTTTCTTGCAATCTATACAATGTAATTCTTCTCTCTATAAATAAAAAGGTAGTTTCTAAAATTTGTGCACAAAATTTTCTTATTTTCTTATTTTCTTTTAATTTTACATTTATGAGACCTATAATAAATTTGAACTTGTGTTTGTTTGTCTGAATAAATGAGAATTCAGTATGTAAAATGTAAGAATGCTGTAGAGTTGAAATTTTTTGGATGTTGTTGCATATCTTCTAAAGGGATGCTGTGATTGCTTGTTTGAGGACTGTGAAAAATTTGTGAGATGTTGGTGTTATTGTTGTTGACCAATTGAACTAAATTGCTTAATCAGAATAAAATTTAAAGTTGAACAATAACACAACAACCTGTTTTAAACCAAACAAAGCATAAATCTAAAATGCAAAAGGGGCTGAAAAATGGAAACTGGATTTTAAGTTGTGATGTCAAGGATAAATAAGCTAAATTTTTAGATTATGAAAAACTAAAATTGAAATCAAAGCTAATAAGGCTATTAATTCTAGTCAAATTGAACAGTACAGTTCAGAAAATGACTAAACTAACACATTGGTCAGAAGTACCTTAAAAAGCGAAGATTATTGCTTGGGTTAGGAAAACTTAATGGAACTTACCATCATAAATCTCTAAAGAGTCCCAGAACTTGTTACATTATTATTCGAGGCAAAATCCTAGACATTACAACTAGCAAAAAATGATTTAGGTCATCCTTGGACAGTTTGGGACTTTCAAAAGCTTACCCTTTGATATGCTATATGCATATACCTTAGTACCTATTTTGAGCCCAATGCCAGTTTCATTATCACATCTAAAAAGAAGAGCCTTAAACCTTCCTTAAGTCTTACCTTACAATAAAGAACCCTGAATTTACCCCAGCGCAAATTAAATGACAAAAATGATCGAGGATAAGTTTAAGGGAGTGCGAGTGAATTAAAAGGAATGAGGAAAATTAAGGAGGTGAAAAGAAAAAAATTGAGGAAAGTTGTACTAAAGGAGGTGCACAACAGAAAATTGAGAAGCTGAAAAAGAAAGACAATTTTAAAGGAGGAGTGAGTTTTACCTTGTAGCTTGCTTACCTTGATCAATTAAGTGCGCAGGGTGTTTTACACCCTGGTACCTAATGTCGAAATTTGGTATGGGGTGCTGACCCAAAGCTTGTTAAGAAGAGGGGTAGTAAAAGCTTAAAAGGTAGAAACATTACACCCTCAAACCTAAAACAAAATGAGAAAAAAGAGCTTATGGAGCGGGGTGAAAGTAGCATTGGAAAAGAAAAAGCCACAGAGGAGAAAATACAGAAAAAATGCACCAGAACAAGTTTGGTGGTGCTTGAAAGGCTAGTTTAGCAGAAAAAATAGGATGAGTAGTGAAGGCAAAATGTTGAGAAAATGTATGTAGATTGGGCAAACTTGAGCCTAAAATGTCTAGTTATCTACCTAAGTGCCCTAGCCATACATTACAAGCTCAAAAGACCTATTTGATTCTGAGGGTTGTGTCATGCCTACATTAGTGGAGAATAATATGACCAATAAGCCTAGGACCTAAATCACTCTGAAAGATATCATTATGTATAGTAACTTTCATAAAACTTACTAATATTCAAATTAGTCATAAAGGGAAGACCAACACCTCACGATTAGCGCTAACCAATTAGTTATTGACAATATAGCAAAACTCATATTGGATATCAGGTGACTTGATATCGCTCTGTTATGTCCCACTTATCAAGATCCATAATTTTAACAAAAATCGAACAGAGTCTCCTTTGTACGGGGAGCTCTATCAAAATCCAACATATACAAAACATAGTAACATGACCCATCTAAGGCCTAATATGGCTGTGACCTCACCAAGATCCCTCATAAGTAAAAAAAAAATGAGCCTCAGAGTCCATTTATCCATGTTCATTTAAAACATACAAAAAAATATTTAAAACAATTCATAAGGTTTAATTACAACACTCTTACAAATATTACATATTAGAAAAAGATGGTTCCAAAATATTTTACAAAATAGTAACAAGGTCACATGTTGCCCTTCTTCACAATTGCGGCCTCGAATGAGCGCCGTCCACCAGTTTCTGTCCTGCACCTGAAATGTTTCCTATAAAGGGTTAGCCACGCCCAGTAGAGTAAACTTTCTACAAGGGCTACTCCCCACCTAAGTGCACATGCAATGGTCAAGTTCCATAATTCACACATTCAAAACAAGATTATGCAATCCTAGGTTGGAATTCTACATGCCATGAGATGAGATGAGACTCAACCATGTACCATGCCACTAGTCATACAGAGCTCCCCATCACACGATACCTTCTGCAGGCTCACATCACACCTGATACAAAAGCTTGAAGTAGTAATAAAATCCATCATTTCTAGATTACATCCAATGATCATTTTATAAAACAAATTCATTTGTTTTCAAACCAAAAGCTTTTTGGATGTTACACCTTAATGATCATTTATGTTCAAAACCATGCGTCCTTTTGTGGGAAGCAAATTTTCAAAAGGTCTCTGTGAGTCTTCGCAACAGCTATACTTTCTGCGGGCTTTCAGCATTGGACACACATGTAATAACTAAAAATGGGAGAAGGGCTTTCACCCGAGGGGATATCTATCCCTACTTGCTATTACCCGACACATTTTCATTTTCATGTATACAAGCGTAGCGACCATTTGTTGGATGTTGTCCCATGGATTCAGGAGTCCACCGTGAACACCGGCGGTGTTGATCCATACCATGCTACCATTTCATCTGATGTCCCCATGCATATGCAATGCGATGCGCCATTTCATGCCTATAACATGTCACATATATGATGAATGATATATGGACAATTCTACTAATGCATATCACCCACGCATCATGGAAAATTATATCAATCAACATAAAATCTTCAAACGATCACACATTTCATGTCAATATATTTGAACACACATATATCAACATTAACAAGTCATCGCCAATCAAGCAATGGCATACTTTATCCTCTAAGACAAATTGTGACATAACATGTCCACAAATACCCTACAAACAAGCCATGCAATGTCCTTATCCCTACACAAACTCATCACATGTGACTACATTAGGACACACATATTGACCTCCAATCAATTACCACCAAGCATGTCATTCAAACTCAAGAAATGATAACTTGATCCTCAAGACTAGTTGTGGAATAGAGATGCCCATAAAACATTCCACACGACAAGCCATAATAGTCCATAGGAGAGTTCTGAACTCAGTTAAGAAACTAGTCCCCTAACAGTCCCAAAATCTGGACACAAACCATTAAACAACCTAAGCTATAGCAATCCTGGGAAGTGGACCATAACTTGAGCTATAGAAGTCCAATTTGGGTGATTCAAAAGCCTACATCAAGTTTACATATGCAGCTATAATTTTTATAAAGAACACTAGTCCAAATTCCCTCTTTTTCCCAACCAGAAATCAGTCCCAAAATCTGGATAGTGTATGGGGTCAAAATAAGGCAGGCTATAGTAGTCCCGGAACATGGACTATAACTTAAGAAATAGAATTCCAATTCGGGTGATTCAAAAGCCTACATCAATTTTATAGATCCATCTATAATTTCTATATGGAACACTAGTCAAAATTTCATCTTTTTCCCAACCGAAAATCAGTCCTAAAATCTGAACAGTGTATGGTCAAAACAGGCCAGCCTGTGGTAGTCCCGAAAAATGGACCATGACTTGAGCTATAGAGGTCTAATTTTGTTGATTCAAAAATCTACATCACTTTTACAGATGCACCTATAATTTCCATGAAGAACACTAGTCCAAATTCTCTCTTTTTCCCAATCAAAAATCAGTCCCAAAATATGGACGTTTCATAGGGCCAAATCAAGGCAGCATTCCCACAGCCCAAAAGTTTTGCCAAATAGCACCTTAAGGAAAAAAAAACCCAACCAAACAGGCCCTTAGGGCAAAAAAAAAAAACACAATCAAACAGCCCTTAGAGCCGAAAATAAACCAAAGTAGGACAAATCCCTACCTCTTAGAGCATAGAAGAAACTCTAGGAAGTCATGTGGACAGTTCCTAAACCTGAAACCTTTGATTTCCCGAACTCCTTGCTTGAATCCTTAGCGAAATCTGGTGTTTTCGGTACCCAAGCGTAGCCCTTGTTGAGTAGATGAACTTTCGTTCTTGACCTGACGAATTTCGACCGACGGAACTCTATAGATCGAAGGGAGAAGTTTGGATTTCTTTCTTTTCTCTCCCTCTCTCTCTACGGGTTTCTTTTTTCCCAGTAGAAAATCTGCTTCTTTCCCCCTCCAATATGATTTTCTACTTTTGACTTAAGTATTAAAGACTTCGCCTACTTCGCGCCACGTGTCTTCCACTATTTGGGTACATTTACGTCTAGCAAATTTATTGCCAGTTGAGAGTTGATTAATCACGAAATAGAAATTTACTTAAATTATTAGTCAACTTTCGATATTTTCTTAAAAATCCAGTTTTTTTTTCTTTTTTGTCTATCAAGCACTCGACGCCCTTAAAATAGTGAAAATCTGGTTGTGTTGGAATTTAACAAAATTTGTCTGGGTAACTAGATTTCGCGAGACGAATCCAACGGTGAGGTCCGTTTTGTCATCCAATACGTAGAAAAATTCCAGTTTTGCAACTTGTACACTAGCGACAATTTGCCATTTGCCATTTTACGGAAAAATTCAAATTTATCTGGGTTTTACACACAGAGTCAAGAACTGTATCTGTTTATTAACTATGAATTACATGCTGTATTGAATGATCTAAATTGAAAAATTTTAGGATTCTAAAAATGAAGCTTAATTAGAAATGATGTCACAATTGAAATACCACTAAGGCCTAGATGTTGATCTAATTGAAAATATTATTTAATTGAAAAATGTCCTTAAAAATTGATTTTTATTGGTTGAGGACAAACAAATAGCATTTTCTTTGCTTGAGGATAAACAAAACTTTAAGTTTAGGGGAGTTTGATGAGTCTAAAACTCATCTATTTTTAAGCCCATTTTTCAAGTATATTTCAGGCTTAAAAGTTCAGTTTAATGTAAAATCATTTAGCTTTCACCTAGATTTATGTTTTGTGGGAAATTAAGGAAAAGAAGAAGAATTCAGCATAAAAATTAGTAGAAATTAGCATTGTGATGAAAAAGGGCCAATGTCGCGACATCATATTTCCTGTGTCGCGATATTATGTGGAGAAGGTCTTGACACCACTACAATGTCGTGACATAGCTGCGACATCAGCTGAAGAGGGGAAGGAAAAGATATGTCAATGTGGTGACATCATAACGACATCGCCACGACATAGCTACGACATTGACTACAATGAGAAGAACTGAAATGGTTAATGTCGCAACATCATAACTCAATGTTGCGACATCATCAAGACTTGTCAAGTGGTATTATCAGTTGACCAATGTCACAATATCACCACGACATCGTGGCAACATCATAACAAACCTCAACCAGTGAAGACATCAACTGAATGCCGTCGCGACATCAAATCAAAGCACCCTAAGGTTAAGGTTAACAGACCAATGTCACAACATCGATAGGAGGACTAATAGGCAATGTCACGACATCAGCCAAGGCTTGAACACTGGAGATCTAAACATCCAATGTGTGACATTGAACCAATAATGTCGCGACATCATACCAAGGTAGCTAAGGTGGTGAGACCAATCCAATGTCGCGACATCAAACCAACAATGTTGCGACATTTGCCAAGACATTGACAGAGGGCTTCAGAACATCAAGATTCAATGTCTCGACATCACATCAATGTCGCGACATCAGTTTAAGGAGGTTAAGATGAACTTAATTGACTAATGTCGCGACACTAGGTCAGCAATGTCGCGACATCAGCTGAAATGTTCATAACAACAAGTCTAGTGTCGTAACATTGGCTCAACATCAAAGTTCAATCATAATGAGCAAGGTCGTGACATCCAGCGAGATTGAGTAGAATTTGAAAAGCGATGTCGTGACATCGAGAAAGTAACCTCAATATTCAGAGCAATGTCGTGGCAACAACTCGGTGTTGACATAAGCAATGTCCTGAAACACTAGAAAGGTATGTAGCGACATCAGGTTAATCTACAACACCTGGCTGAATGTCCGCGACATCATCACACATTTATCGACCACGACATTGATTGATCACTGAAAATTGAGAAATGCCCAGCAGTCTTTCAATATTGCAACATCAGGTTCAACCACAACATTGACAACTCCGATGTCATGACATCAGCACGACATTAGAGTGACATAAGCAGCTAGGGCAGAATTTATGGGCTTTTCAAAGTGCATGATTCTCGCCTCATTTTAGAGCCCCGAGACAGAACTTTATAAATATAAGCTCTAATGAATGATAAGTAGCTGTGACTTTTCATCAAGTCGTATTGCTTTAGGAGAAGTGAAGTCTCATTGTATATAATTTTTTTTTCTTATTTTTATTTTATTTTAGTTTCTAGATTAGATTTCTTAGTTTAGATTAGAGTAGTGATCTGAACTGGGATTTCGAGTTGGATGAATGTAAATCAAAGCTTCATTTATGTCTGAACTTTAATGGAATCTAGGAATTTTTCTAGAATTCATTTTTCTTCAGTTTTGAGTACAATTTCAATGAATTTTTTTATTCAACTAGTCATTGTCAATTGTAATCCAATAATGAAAGGCTAAGCTTCCTCTGGGAAGAATCTACTGTTGGAATTATTGTTTATAGTATTATAATGTTGTTTTGGGTATGAAAGTTGGAGTGATTTAATAGGTGTTGTTCTATTATTGAATTGTTTTGAATATTAGTGTTGGGTACCTAGAAAGAGCTATATCATTGCTCTGATTTCTAGGAATCCATTTGAGTAACACAAAGATGGACTACTTGAGAGCAAAGAGCAGTTACTTGGGGGTAAATTGTACTAATATTATGTGAACTAATGAACTCTTTGGATCACTCTGGTATATCACTGGTGAAATTCTAACCTCTGATTTCAAGGTTCTCTCTTGGGTGACAGCAGAAGTATGTTCCCGAGGAATAAGATCCACTTATTGGTCTAACAGTTTAAATTCTAAGAGGTTTCACCTCAAATTGAGAATAATAAACTCAATCCGGTGTTAGCCGAGATTCTAATCAAGGAGAGAGGGGATTCTTGTCTAATTGATGGGTGAGGTACCAATTATATTTGAGAGGGCTTGTATTATTCTGTCTATGGGGACAAGCAATTTCCAATCCTAAGAGATGGATGTGAAGTACCATGAAGGAAAAACAGTCAAATCTTTAAGAGGATCAAGTCCTACAAATAGTTGTTCAGACCCATTGTCTAGAGATAGAAATGTTGTGTACTGGAGATTGAAATGTGTGATGCAAGGAGAAATCCAATGCTACACTACCTTGCTCTTGGACAATTCTAAAGTTCATGTCCCATCCTTTTTACCTTATTTGGGAAACTTTCAGAGTGTGGTCACAACACTGATTTCATTCCTAGTGTTATTTCAGCCCAGTGAACTCTCTAATTCATGTATTTTTAAGATTTCTTTATCTTTTTATTCAAATTCTTTTAGAAAGATAATTTTTACAGAAATTAGAGGTTCAAATAATGATGATCTTGAGTAGTGAGGGTAGTTAATCTTTAGATTTTCAAAATCAATCCTCATGGGAATGATATCAGGACTTATTTTATCCACTTTATTACTTGTATGACCTATGCACTTGCAGTGATTTAGACCAAAACCAAATTTTAATAGCAAATCATTACTTAGCAAGAACAAAAGCTGATCATATATATTGAGTCAAACAAGTTTTCTTTTTTTGGCATAACTGGTGGGGATTAAATGATCTCTAGTGGCCGTGCTAAGAATCGGTTGTTTTTGGTCTATGTTGAGAAATCAAGGTTTCCCAACGACAAGTTTATGTTATAGCTTATTTCGCCATCTAGGGTTTTAAAGGTTCAAAATTCAGTTTTTAAATACGTATGATTATTTTTGTTCATACAATCTGATCATATAATGATGGTGGATGATTATTATGAAAGAAGAATTGGTTTGGATGCAGTCTAAATGATAAGAATCGATTTTTAAGTTGATTGTCGAATATAAGGTTTTGAAACCCTAGAATAAGTTTTTTTTTTTGTTCTTCAATGAATGATCAGTTCTCCATGTGATGATCCTGGGTTCTGTTTTGGGTGGATTAAAATGTGTTTAATGGTCCGGAGTTGCTAGACAAGATCCAAGAACGGATCATACATGAAAAATCATTTTTGCACATGTATGATGATTGCCGAAATTTCCAGCACAATAGGTCTCTCTGTGCTATTTATTGTCCCTGATGATCTGATATAATTGTCTCAGATTTTCTTGTGATTTATTTGTGGGATCATAAACTAGACTCGTTAATGAAATTTTCCATCCACAGATAACAAAATCATAATAAGTTAGAATGAAACTCAGGAGTCACCATTTTGTTCAAAGTGTTCAGAAGCAGTCAACAGTTTGATTTTTAAAAATATCAACACATGCTTTTGGGATTTTTAAGTTTTTTAAATTATCTACCTCCTTAAAATTAATTTATGTTCTATAGTATTCAATACAATTTAATTTGTATTTTTAAAAATTCACTAAAGGACTGTATCTGCAGGGCTGAGCTGCAGTATGGGCCCAGCCCACTTGATTTTAAAATTAAGTTTTAGGTTAGAAAATCAGTTCCAGCCCTTGAGCCTTGGTTTTATGAAACAGGGATGCTAATTTGATGATGGAGGCCTGCAGAACTTGATTCGGAATTTAAATATATTTTGTATAGAATTTTTAATCTGATGACGCATTCTGGTATGACCAGAATGGAAATCAACATCACCTCAAATTGTTTTTATTTTTATTGTTTTAAATTTTCAAATACATCAATTGACATGTTAATTAAATGGTGAATTAATTATAGAACATAATATTTTAATTTAATTTGATTAAATTTAAATTTTGAAATTTTGCACTTAAAGCCCAGTGATGGGTTAAAGAGACTACAAATAAGGCAATCTTAATTCAAGAGTTGAATTGAACTTTGGACCAAAGAGTTGAGTCGAGGTGGTTTATTTTTTAAAGTTAAAACCTAAGATACCGACATCTTTTAATTATTGCTTTAGGAACATGCTAAGGGTGTATGAACAAGCATGATGGTTGGTTATGGGCAGGCCCATGATGATTAACGCATATGCATATTTTCCTTTTATGGTAAGTAGGGCCTACAAGTCCCTACCTCTATCAATCTCTATTGTCTTCTCTTCTCACCTCAATCCCCTTCAAATGTAACTTGAGGCCTGTTTTTATAAATGTAATTAGATTGCATAGGATTAGGTTAGATTGAAGATGCAAAGGAGCAGGGAGTAGAAGGAGGCACCATGAAGAAGAAAGACCTAAATGAAGGAATTATAATTTTGAATTGTTATTTCTTTTCGGGGATGTAATTCATTCATATCCTAGGTTTGACCCAGTCAATTCCTTCATGGCTTAAGGAATTGACATTAGAGAAGTCCATAATCATATCATATAGTAGTGAGCTATCTTTTAAAATATTGTTTCATATGATAAAAAGACTATAAATGCATTATTATTAATAAAGAGATGAGACTTAAATAAGAAATCCCTCGGCTAAACAACAATAAACCTTAAGTCTTCCATTAATATGACTTGAACCAAAGTTCTTTTAGAGTTGTGGTTCTTGGGTAAACCCAAGCTCTCTCTACACGGATATGTTCAAACCATGGAAACATGATTTCCAGATTAATGGGAGCTCTTTGGTTTGTTGGGTAAACCCAAGGTCAATGGGCTTGGAGACAAGTTGGGTAGTGTATATAAGATATGTACACATGTCAAAGAGTTGATAATCTGGTGATGGTGCATACATCAATCAGTTGATAGCACTGGATTTGATAATTGCAAGTAGATGCAATTGGTGCGCATGATACATACATTTTGACCTGAGGTGATTTGTTAGGTAAACCTAAGGTCATTAAGGTGAGATTGGATATCGACCAACTAGGAGAACTTCCATATAGGTTCTCTTAGGTTCATAATCAGGGCTATGAGTCCTCAATAAAATAGTGGGAGCTATAATATGTTTATTAAAGCCATAATAATCTGTATTTTAAGTACAATTTAACAATATCTCCTTTTACATCTAGGTTGTTAGAATCAACATAATGTCTTCAACCATGAACCTATGATCCATTCTGGATGTGAACAAATTGATAGGGCCTAACTTCTTGGACTGACTAAGAAATTTGAGAACACTTCTCAAAGGTGAGAGATTAGCCTATACCCTTGATGTGCCACTCCCATAATCCTCGATTGTTGATGCATCTGAAGAGGTTTAAAGGGCATATCAGAAGCACATAGATGACATAGAAATGGCAAGATGCATCATGTTTGCCTCTATGTCACCAGAGCTTTAAAAGCAACACTAGGATATGGATCCCTATACCATATTCTATCATTTGAGACACATTTTTTATAAGCTACTATTTCGAAAGGAAGGTACAACTATGGATCCTTCTAGTTAAAAGAAAGGTTCTAAGAACAAAAGGAAAGGGATATCCACTAAAGCTAAGGGAGGTGTGGCCAAGAAGAAAAAGACAAAGAAGACAGCCTCAAAAGGCAATTGCTTCCATTGTGGCTAAGATGGGCATTGGAGAAGGGATTGTAAGGTCTATTTGGAGCCTATGAAGAAGAGGGCCTATGATGCTCCATCCTCTTGAAGTGTGTTTGTCATCGAGATTAGTACTGTTTCTAATAACATCCAATGGGTATTGGATACTGGTTGTGGTTCTCACATATGCACTAACGTGCATGAACTAAGGAACATTAGGCAGCTCAACAAGGGAAATTTAGATTTGTGAGTTGGAAAATGGGCAAGAGTTGCTACTTTAGCCATAGGGACTTATATTCTAACACTTCATAGTGGACTTATTTTATCTTTGGAGGATTTCTATTATGTACCAACTTTAACAAAGAAGATTGTTTCTATTTCTAGTTTTAAATAAGAAAGGATTCTATTTACATTCAACAAAAATAGTTGTTCTATTATGTTAAATGATGTGTTCTATGCTTTTGGTACACTATGGAATGGTATATACATACTAGATATGTCTAATCCAATATTAACTGTCCATGACAACAAAGGATTAAAACAAGGTAATGTGAACCCTCATATTTATGGCATTGTCATGTAGCGTATAAATGAGAGAAGCGTGACTATTCTACACGAGACTAAGCTACACAAAAGTGGAAACTTAGGGTCATTTGATTACGAATCATATGACACAAGCGAATGTTGTTTATTAGGCAAGATAACTAAGTTATCCTTTAAGGGAAAGGGTGAACATGCAAGTGGGCCTTTAGACCTAATACATACAGATATATGTGGTATGATGTCCACGCATGCCCGATGTGGTTTCATATACTTCATTACCTTTATTGATGACTTTTCACGACATACTTGATAGTTCTGTATCTTATGAAGTATTAAACGTGTTTTTGAAAAAGTTCAAAGAATTTAGAATTGAAGTGGAAAAACAACTTGGGAGAAGTATTAAAACACTTAGATCCAATCGGGTTGGTGAGTACTTAAGCCAAGAGTTTCTGGATTATCTTGTAGATCATGGTATACAATCCTTAATGGATTCCAAGACTCCACACGCCCACAACACAATGGTGTATCGGGAAAGGAGAAACCAAACCTTATTAGACATGGTGAGGTCTATGATGGGAAAGGCGAATCTGCCCAAATCCTTTTAGGGTTATGCATTCGAGACTGCTGTTTATATCCTAAACAGAGTCCCATCAAAGTCAGTTGATGTTACTTCATATGAGATGTGGACTAACAAGAAACCCTATCTTTCTCACATGAAAGTATGGGTTGTCCAAATTTTATGTGTGAACGAATATTGTCGTGACATAAGCTAAATGCTAAATTTGGATAAGGTCTTTGCAGGATATCCTAAAAATAATGGGATATCAATTCTACAACTCTTTGGAACAAAAGCTGTTTATTTCAAGGCATGTTGTTTTCTAAGAGAAAGAGCTTTCTTCTAAGAGACACAGATAAAGTTTGAGTTTGAAGAAGTTCAACATGCTCAATTCAGACGCAAATCAATCATTTGAACTTAAGGTTAACATTCATAAAGATGAAATAGCAACTTTCTGATCCTTCTAAAAGATAAGGTCTGGGTTTAATAGGATACGTACTGTTCTGCAGAGATATGGATTTCTCATCAGCTGAACAAATGATGTTTTGCTCATGAGGATGATGAGCCTACCACCTATGAATATTTTTTGCAATACCATAATTTGACAAATGGCTTATAACCATGAATTCGAAATGGATTTGATGTATGAAAACTATGTGTAGACATTGGTTTACCCACCCGAAGTTATAAAATCCATAGGGTGCAATTGGTCTTCAAGAAGAAGACAAGATATGAAGCTAAGGTTGCTCCCTTACAAAGCTTAGCAGGCTTGTGGGTAAATATCATCAAAGACGGAGTCGACTATGACAAGACTTCTTTAGTCCAGAGCTATGCTTAAATCCATAAGTATACTTCTAGCAATTCGCCATTTCGATTATGAGATATGGAAAATGGAAGTGAAGAAGACTTTCCTTAATGGAAACCTATATTTGAGGATGTGTATATGACACAATCGGCGTTTTACATCTAAATATGGCAAAGAATTACGTGTTTCAAAATCCATTTATGGATTGAAGCAAGCATCTAGGAGTTAGAACATTCTATTTGATAAGACAAAGAGTTTGGTTTCTCATAAAATAAGATGAGGCTTCAGGTGTGTAAGAAGGTTAGTAGGAGTGTTGTCAGTTCCTCAGGTTGTATGTGATGACATAATACTTATAGGAAACGACATCTTCGTAAAATCGGGCCAAAATTTGGTTATCCAAGAATTTCCTCCATGACCTTTGGAGAACCAACCTACATCTTAGGATTAAGATTCATAGAGATAGATTTAAAAGGTTGCTTCTATCTTTTCACAATCTACATAGAAAATAAGCTAAAGAGGTTTAAAAGATGGATTAATATAAGAGATGATTTATTCTATGACGACAGGATTACACTCTCGACCAAGTATGTCCCTCGGACATAGGATGAGAGAACACACATGAGTATCCTCATGTTTGGGACTATAGGATCAATCATGTATTCTATGATATGTTCTAGACCTCATGTATCATATGCTTGAGGTCACGTAAGAGATACCTATCTCGCACTGTGAGGACTAAGGATATTCTTAAGTACCTAAGAAGGACTAAGGATATATTCTTGATATATGGAGATAAAGATAATGATCTTCATGTGAAGGGGTATATGAATGCCAGCTTCCAATCTGACAGAGATGACTCCAAATCTCAATCAAGTTATGTGTTCACATTGAATGGTGGAGTAGTTAGTTCGAAAAGTCCTAAACAAGAGACGAATGTTGATTCTACGACCAAAGTAGAGTACATAGTGGCTTTCGAGGTAGCTAAGGAAGTGGTTTGGATAAGGAAGTTCATATCAAAACTTGGAATAATGCCTAGCAAGACGGGATCCAAAGACTCAGACATGATAACAATTGCCACGCAGCAAAGGAACTACGGTCTCATCAAAGATCTAAACACGTACTCAAACGATACCACCTGATTAGAGAAATTATTGGCAGACATGATGTAATCATAGAGAAAGTGCCCATAGATCAGAACATTGCTGATCCTTTGACTAAGTCACTTCCTTAAAAGAAGTTTGACTCTCATGTACTCATCTGGCAAGATTAGATATAAAGGCGATCGGGCTTTAGATCAAGTGGGAGATTACAGAGATATGTTCTATACACAATCCCCTTTAGCACTTACTATGACCAGAGATTCATTTATAATAAATGCAACTCATTTGATGTTCATTTAATATATGAATCAAGTAGCAATCTTAAATCAAATTAATGAAGTACTGCTACATTACATAGCATAAAGGAAATCATGATTGTGATCATAATAAGATTCCTATTATGTGTAATTATGTAGTATCTAAACCATCCTTACTCATAGGATTAACAAGATTGGACATTGTTGATCAGACAAACTAGCACATGTTATACTCGATTTGATCAAGCAAATGATCTCATAAACTATGATCATCGTGTGGATGATTACACTAGACATGTGGATGCTTCTAAGATTAGCTTAAGTTCATCTATCACCCGCTATGAGACAATCATAGGATTATCTATTCAAACATTAACGATACCTCATCATAAAGAAATGCAAGTATCTTGTGACTCGAGGTGCTCAATGGTATCTCGATATCGATTTTATAATTTGAATTGACCTTTTGTTGCCCCAAGAGAGGTTGTTAGTAGTGTGATGATTAGGTATAGCTTGAGGTATTCGAAGGTAATTGAGTAGCTAATAAAATATTCACCACTTCTGATAGAAGAAGGGTATACCCTAAGCCATCTTGTAGAGATCATTACTTGAAATCCCTGGCCAGAGTAAACATGTCTTGAAGAAAAGTCTTTAGTGGCATGCTTTGTGAGTAATGGATCTCAAAGACAAGATATATACCCTTAGGATAGTTCATCTAGTGGGAGCAGATGCATAGTCCATGCTCTGAACTAAGTCAGGTGTAGTAGGAGTGCAAGGATAGCGTTGCACAATATATTGCATATGCAAGGTTTTCAATCAAACCCTTGACTCTTTTGGTCAATTGGGGGTCATGATGTGTTGTTAGATACTGCTCATGGCTTGCTTGAATCAAAGGGTTGATTCAATTGGCCAACATAACCGAAAACCTAATGGGTCACACACTTAGAAAAAAGTATAGAAGAAGTAATTTGGTCTTGGATTGGATTCAAGTTTAAGGAAATGGTTTTGGATTGGATACAAATGGAAAGAAAGAGCTTTATAATTGAATAATATTGGAAATAGATGAATTTTGGGCCCATATGGATGGGTGCATGAGTCATTGGGCTCGTATGTGTGCTAGAAGCGCACAAAGAGCAAACCCTAATGAGCTTATACTCACATGGTCGACCAACCCCTTTGATGAAGGGGTATATCGTCTTTTATCATCATTAAAGGGCTGACATAACAGTTATATGTGTACCCAAATGTTGCCGCTACACTCATTAAAACATCTGCGCAGAGAAAATGTTTCTCTCTGGTGATCTTTTTCTCAAACGTGTCCTTTTGTGAATCAAAGCTTTAGCCAGCACCAAGCTTTGATTCAAGCCATCCCTTGGAGATCTTCTTCAACTTTCCTCCTATGGATCACCATTAAAGGTGTTGCACTTGGAGCACTCATGGTTTACTACACATCTTCTCAGGAGGAAGCATTACCTACTACAAAGGAGGCCAAAAACTACAAAGGTAACAATTTCTAAACAATCTATGGAATGGTTTCTATTTTATTTTTTTATGAACCAGCGCCTTTAGGGTCGGCTCTCGATCAAAGTTCGCTTTTTTTCCGCTTTATGCAATTTTGATATACTATTGGATCTAAACCCAACAATCCATACCTTGATCACCACGCCATAGGAGACCTTGTCCATTAGAGAAACTAAACATTTTGGGATCCCAACACAGCTCAAATTTTGCAAGATCTTCCTCAATGCTTGTTATATAATGTTTGCACCTACTAAACTCCATATCTTATTTGTTTGTTTTTATTTTTAGTTTGTTTGATATTTTTAGGTTGTCAATTTATTTTGATCATTTTTCCCTTATTTTCACTTTTTCATTACTAAGGGATTATCAATAAATTGGTCGAGTGTGATAACTACCGTATGGCATTTCATGGCTTAACTTATATATCTTTCTGCCTTTGAGTGGTAATTGCCCCTAATTAACCAATTATGCAAATTGTTGATCCAAATAGCAAAGTTACTAATGTCGATCTAGTTCATGCCTTTAGGTTCAGCTCAAATACAACACTCTAGGGAAGGAGGATGATTTGGGGCTCTCAAGGATGACTGAGTCGAGATTCAAGGTCATAGAAAAGTGAAGAAGAGAGTTTGGAACCAGTTTGAAGCACTAGAAATAAATATATATATATAGTATAGCAGATATATATATATATATATATATATATATATATATATATATATATATATATATGAAAAACAAAGCATTGAGAAGAAACTGCATTCACTAAGTGAGTGCGAGATTTTCCTCATACCACCTGTTAAAGGTGACATCTCGCACTTGAACTTGTGAGGTGAGATTCGAGTATGGTGATGGAAAATAGAAAGTCCAAATTGATCCGATTATTTCTTTCATTTTGACCTCTAAAATGCTTGTAATTGATTATGAAACATTGTAACTTGTTCTTAGCCCAAAAACATGTATAAATAGGGGGAAACAAGATAAAAAAATATCTCTGAATTTTTGAAGTAGTTTTTAGTTAGTCTTAGGGTTGAAAATCTTTCAGCTTGATTTTCTTAATTAAGTTTCTATTTTTTGCGTTTCGTCTCGACCTTCTATTCCTGGATGGCGTTTCCATGGAGGATTAGACACTTTTCCTTGGGGTTAAGGTGAATCATCTGTCACTAACCGAAGGAGCTTTGAGAGAAAACGCCTGCACTAAAAAGTATGATTTCCTCGCTGGTGAGGATCTCCCGAATAGGTTGGTTCTATAAGCCTATAGGGTTGACACCTCAGAGAGAGTTGGGTGGACCTAGGCGTATTTCTTTTGGAATCTCTTATCTTCTTGACATAGGGACATGATATGTTAGTAAAGCACATCAAATTGTCTTGCATGTAGTGTAGTTGAACAAATATTTCTTCTTGACTAATTAGAAAGGGAATCTAGGGTTGGAGCAAGCCAACCAACAACAATACAATTGTGACACCCTATTTCCCAGGGGTCCCGTTGACCACTGTCAACCTACGAAAAACCTGTGTGCCTCATATCGTGAGACCCATACATGAGTAAAAATGGCCACATTGACCTACACATCATACTCACCCAAAATATATCCAACTATATTACAATGGGGCCAAGAGTTAATTACACTTTAATACAAACATATATTAAAACTGTCTGCTCTAATATATACATAAACGTGAATCATTACTACAAATTCAAATTCGCTTCATAATCCCGCCTTTAAGGAGCACCGTCGTCGAATACCCGAAAGGGATCCCACGACGGTGAGGAATGCCTAGTAGTCGAATTTCCACTGGCTACTCCCCACCTAAAATGCACATGCAATGGCACTTCACGACATCCACATTCATACAAGTCACAATGCATACATGGAATGATTTATATCATGCATGAAAATGTTTTCCATGCCCATACCCCGAGTCACCCACCGACTCCCTCACACGTGCCTATGCCAAATGTGGAAATCGTCACTGGCAATGCCAATGACACCCAACTACCGAGCCCTTGTCGGCTCACCAACACCCAATGCAATTTGCCAATGGGTAACCCATCCCGAGTCAACCTCGACTCCTATCACTCAACTCTAGGTCTAAGTGATGAACATGACCGTGTGTTTTCTCAGTAATAGAACTTCTTTGATTCCATCATGCGTCTCTAACATCCATTCAGAACTTTTTGGATAGTACCGCGAGTCTCTCACACCCATGCAAAACCTTTTCGGATAGTACCGCGGGTCTTTTACACCCATTCGGATCTTTTACACCCATTCAGATCTTTTACACCCATGCAGGACCTTTCGAATATTACCACGGGTCTCCTACACCCATTCCAAGAACGCCCAACACACATTAATTATTTCTCACTTTATAATTTGAACTATGAGTCTTTATTGGACTAGTCCTAAGACAAACTCAACCCACATTCACCAAGAGTGGTGAATAACAATACCATGCACCTACACCCGACTCAACGCGCAGTGACCGTGCATATGAATGCAATTATGTCAATTCATATAATCAATCTTTATGGTTCGGCATACACAATTATATTTCATATAATTCAACCACCTGGGCGTTTTCATAAATCAATTTAGCATACATCAACATGTCATTTTTCACACAATCAATGCCATCCAATTTAAGTAATTCCACATGGACATTTTCGTCCAATGAAGCAATATCGACCGTTTTAATAGCCCCACATCGGGCCTATGGGCTACCATGGATAGTTCCCTTCATCAAAATGGCCTCTAAGCACTGGGAACACACAACATGTTATTCATTTTCCAACATAACATTAAGCACTTTCATGGACCATTTTGGTCCAACTAATCCAACCGCTTTTAGCAACCCTAACCCGAGCGCTGGCTATCCGTGGTAGTCTCTCTCACAGCATCCGTTCCACTTGTGGAATCAGAACCCATGGCCATTTTCGCCTTCACACACACCCAAACCATTATCATGCCTTTTAAACAAGGAATATCCAAGTAGGAGAAAACTCATACCTTCAAGCCTGGCCGAAACTCCACAAACCGGTGTCCATGAGTAGCTCTTGCATCGTGGGGGAGCAACTTTGTTCGCTCATCTGGGATTCTACGGCCCGATCGGCTGAAATTTAGGAGAGAAGGAGCCTCTTTCTCTAAAATCCTTTCCTTTCTTTCTTATTTTCCTCCCAAAACCAAGCTGGGAGAAGAGAGGAGTCAAGATTTCGTCCTCTCACTCGCTACACGCCAACCTTCCATTTGCTTCGATCGGGATTACACCTTATCCCAATATCCACCTACTTTGGATTTTCATCCAATGGCATCATGCCATGTATCCACCCATGGCCCACACTTGAGCTCATGTTTGACCACCTCGCACATGACACGCGGACACTCAGCCACCAAATGTTCCAAGTGTCTCGCACTACCCCGTTCGAAAGTGAAATTTAATTATCTTTAATTCGACAAAATTCTGACGTGGTAGCTAGATTTCGTGAGACGATTCCATTGGTGAGGTCCATTTCGTCATCCGAGATCTAGAAAAATTCCAGATTTTGATCAAAATTACCATTTTTACCCTTTTTCAGAAAATTAGAATTTTCTCGGGGTTTCACAACGATACTTGAGAAAGTTAGGAATTTTTCATATCTCTTTAGGAGCACCTAGGTAGGGTTGAAATAATGGATTGAAGGCTAATTCCCTTTTCTGACGACGGACTTTTTCATATCTTCCAATTCTTCCAAGGCATGTCTGCGAAACCCCAATCCCTAAGGTTTTTTTATTTGACAAAATTAGTTTTTACCATATCTTCACATAAAAATCATAATTTTTTTCTTTTATTTTCCTTTCACTTGAACTAAGCTCAAAAGGCATTATTTAGATAGAATACCCTTCCAATGGACGACCCTAAACACTGCTATGGCTATAGTAACTTTAGCTACCTCTAGTTAGGTTTCTTTAGGTTTATAAATTTTTGTGCATCTCTTGGATAACAAAGCAATCTCATTAGCTGGTTCTACACGAATCCATCACTATGAATAAAAATAGGTACTCATGCCTTTAATAGTTGTCCATGAACGTAATAAAATATGGTTGATGGTTCACTGATCGTGATTAGATTGTGAAGTGCAAGTTAAACACAAAACTTATAAACCTAAAATCAACCCTAGGTAGCCCATAGCTATCAGAGGTATAGTGGCTCTAAGGTCATCCACCGGGATGGGTTTTCCCTTATTAGTTGTAACTGAAGAATTCATTTTTAATCTAATTACTTTATTTGGAAACAAAAATAAAACATAATTTAAAAGAGTTTCGATTTCTTTAAAGAAGAAGAGATGTTTGTTTATTTTTGAGAAAACAATATAAAAAAGATTTCGAACTTTGGATTCATCAAATCTGGCCTCACCTTGGTGAATCAAAGAGGGGTTTTTATGTCTTAATAGTCAGTCCAAAAAACCAGCCTATAGCTGATCCCTTGAACTCCCCCTATGTTCCTTTTTCAAGATATAGATTAAGCATATATTCTAGGTGTATGGCTAAGTAATTCTTATCGACTTTTAGAGGTGTTTAATAGGTTCTCAACTCAACTCTGTGGTGGTTCTAGACAAGAAACAATCTATTACGCATGTTGGGTCAAAGGTGCACTACCTAATCACCCAACATACCATTCATACTTAAGCAAGAC
Organism: Tetrastigma voinierianum; assembly: GCA_016808115.1. Lineage (NCBI taxonomy): Eukaryota > Viridiplantae > Streptophyta > Magnoliopsida > Vitales > Vitaceae > Tetrastigma > Tetrastigma voinierianum. The sequence continues at coordinate 43,220 of JAEQBH010001980.1, read as the reverse complement.
AAGAAGACCAAATGGAAGAGGAGAGACAGGATAGCTGAAGACCAAGACTGCTTTCCACCCCCATACAATGTCCCTTTAATCGATGTGCACATGAGCTTCATGCCTTAAAATAGTAGAAAATCTTTACATTTGGTTTAAAGTGTTGCTACTTCCTTTGGTCACCATGGTGGGGTGGATCGTATCCACCTCACCTTGAGAAGATGATTACTCACTCATGGTGAGTCTTGAACACACCATGAATGAAGGAGAAAGTAGAAAAATAGAAGAAAATAGTATTGAAAGTTTTTATAAAAAGAAAAGGAGACGCTTCCCAAAATTACACACCAAGAATCTAAAGCAAGTGAATGAGGTGTATTGTTTGATCCTCCTAAGCCCTATTTATAAATGAAAAAAATACATCTCTAGAGGTTACTTTGTGCCCAAGAAGGATAACATTCCTTTTACAAATCAAACTCCAAGATTTGGGACTCAAAAATTTCTATTTTCTGTCTTCCACTAATTTTGCATTAGAACTGTGCAACGGTGTGAAATCGAGTAGTAAGAAACTAAAACAAGGGAGTGGAAGCAAATCACTCGATGTAGTGAAAATGCTCCAGCAGATTCAAATCCTCCATTTTCTTAAACGATCATTTCTTCATGGTCCCTACTTGTTTAAATTGCTTGCATGGGCTTCCAAGCTCACGCAAAAGATCCCGAGAAGTCCTCATTACTTGACCTCATGGTTCGAAGAGCCATAAAAGCGCCTAAAAAGGCCTATATGCATACATGTACTCAATAAAACCATTAGTAGCGGGTTTTGGGGCTTACAATGCACAAAGTTAGTAAAGTGTGAGTTTCCACCACAAAAAAGAGTTTTATTTGTTGAAAGTTAGGTGCTTGAAAATGCACTTTTTGAGTGGTTAGTTGACCATCAAGAAGCTATAAATAGTCCACATATATCGGTAAGAATTCTGAAGACATTTGTACATCTATTATTATACTCCACTTCCTTTTGGTCTATTTGTTTCCCGTTAATACACTAATGCGATTTTGAAAATTTGTCATATTGAGGGAATCAAGAATTCCATATGATACAAGTATTTGAATTCTCTGTTTAGAGATATGACATAATTGATTTTGAAATAACATTATATAATCCTTATCAGTTAATTTACATTTTGTACCTTGTATACTTGTCTACAAGTGATTAGTGCCCAAAAAGTGCTATTTTGAACCCTATTTTTAATAAGTTTTGAGCGCTTTTTGTGTACTAATTGTTATAATTAACCCATTGACATGTTCGGGTCCCTATCATACTTAATGACGTATTCCGAGGCTGTTTTTATAGTTTTGCACAGGAATTGAAGCCAAATTATCAGTGTCAACTAATCATAATAAAAGTCGGGTTGGATTTCATCAATTTTCATATGGTTTTTATCAATTTTCAGCTAAGCCGGGAATGAAGAATATCAAAGCTGGAAGAAATGGAATGGTGCTGGGCTGCATCCTCGCAGAAGCAATGGAACAAGTAGCCGCCGAGGAACAAGCTGTACCTTACGCCGGAATTTTCGCTATCATAGCGGTGGCATCAGGCATAAATAAAATTTGAATTTTCACTGTGTTTCAATTGGGATTTCATATGATAGCGAAAATCACTGTGGTATACTTAAAATTGTCTCAAGCCTCGTTTTTAGTTTAAATCTAATTGCCAGTTTTTCCTTTCTAATTCCTCACTCAGACTTATTGCTTCATATTGTTTTGTAATCCCTCTTTTCTCTGAAAGCATATATAAGCCCCCGCTCCGTAGAACAAATGACAATCAATCACCATAATAAATGTTTGGAGAAGCTTTCAACTCTTCCTCGCTTCCTGCTACATTTCCTTCTTTTCCATTTTCTGCCACAAATTGACTCCGGAGGATGACAACCGTAGGATGCTTGTTGTGGTCCTTCCTCCTTGAAGCAGGAGGGTCGCCACCATGATTTGAGGTAAACCGACGGTCCTCTGCTTAACACGCATTTGTGGGTATTTATGTTCTATTTCTCACCTTAGGCTAAAATCTTTCTAGCACCTCACTAACGTGTATTTAGCAAAGCTTTTTATTACAAGGATGCTTATCACTAGATCCCCTGTTATCCAGTTAGTTGCTTCCTATTAGTTACCGCAGGTAGGTTTGAGATATGATATCACCGTTGAATATTTTCGGGCCCGCTTAAATGTTATGTTTCAAAAGGGTATCAGTCTAGGTTTTAAAGCTAAATCGACTGGAAATACTGATATGTCATGCCCCCTAATGCGAGGAAAAAGACCCGAGGACATTAGTTGCCTGAAAACCCCAAACTAGTGGTCCAAAACTCTCAAGGGGTTCTATTTCTTACATTTTTTTCTTTATTTTATTTTCAGCCTCGTGAGCAACCAATCCCCCCGTTTACCCAAACCCCAGTGTCCAAATTTAATTCACGCTTTGACTTCACTTAAATCATTTGTACGAAGAAAACCCATCCCCTTGTTCGATCCTAGATCATGGCATCGCGTGAGTTTACTATGGCAAAGAGAGGAACAGATGCGCTCATGATTCCGAATCACCCTATCGTGGCAACAATCAAATGGCGCCGCACGGATGGTGCCTAAGTAATATTCGACGAGATAAGTGAACACTTCAGATCCTCATCACAAGTTTTGGTGAATTTCCTTTTATCATTTTACAGTCATTTTTTTGTGTTTTATTTCACTGTTAAAAAAAAAAATGTTGTTGCAGGACTGTTTTTGGGTTGCCCTGCTTTTGCTATAGGAATCCATTTTCAGTGTATCAAAAAATTCAAGGCCAAGACAAAGTCTTCATGAAATCGACTGCGGATCAAATGGAACAATTCCAGAGGGAGAACAATACAAATAATACACCATGGAGGGTAACCCTAAAGCATACATGACAATGAGGACTATAGAACTTGCATGGCAAAATCAGCAACCCTCGGGAGAGGAATCCAAATGAATATAGGGTCCATGAGGGACTATAGAAACCTTTCTCAATGGATTTGTCTTCACCATATGGTAGTGCTTACAACCATAGTTGGGGGAATCACACAAATTCCTCATGGGAACCAAGACCTTCACAATATGCACCTCCCACCATATTATGCCCCACTTCTCGCCAGCCAGTTAACCACCAACCCCATCCCCCCTCTCGAACAAGCCACTAACTTGAGCAAACTAGTGGATAATTTCACAGGAGCAAAGGGCAGGATCGCCCGTGCCAATCAGAAACTGACACAAAGATAGCTCCTCGAACAAGGAATTGGATGGGTTCCAAAGTTTAAATTGATCAAAATTTGGACATCCGCAGATCCATCTCAAAGCCTCACCAATCGCCTCAGTTCATCAAGAGCAAGAAAATCCAGAAGGGAGGGTGCTCGGACCGACACCATACCGGGAGGACAAAGTGTCACAGCGGGTTTTCTAGAATCCTCATATACTTCTGTGTCAGCCGCTTGTCCATGGGAGAAAGAAGAAGAAATCACTAATTTTGTTGATCCAGGAGGCAAAGGAAAGGGAAGAAGCAGAACCTCAAAAGCTTATCCTTCACCTAAACCCCCATAAATTTGGATCTGGCGTTAATGGTCAACCCCAAAATAGCCTAATCGCTAGTGTACATATCGCCAACACCGCAAAGAAACTCAAACCTCGCAGCACTGCCCTCTAAAGTTAAGTCCAACCCATCACCGTCAATATGCAAAACTTCAAGAGATTAGTGGCCTCTATATGCACTTTGCCACTACATCAAAAAACTTGGCGCTGCTTGCATGGCATAGCCGATGGTTCTAAAAGTGGTTCGATTTGGAGCACCCTAACCCCCTAAGATTTCTCGAGCTCCGCCATTTCCACGCCTCCAAAGGCCTAAGGAGTGGCTCGGGCTACGCCTCCCCCACTTTTCATTTTTCTTGGCTTATTTTATTTTATCGTCTTTATTTTGATTTCTTTAATTTTTCTTTTTAGATTTTCTCTAATTTTTAAGCTAATTTTGTTTTAGATTAATTTTTACTTTTCGTAATTTTTCTTAATTTTTTCGTATTAATTTTTAGTTCAGGTGCAATTTTTTAAGTCTCTGATCAAGAAATGGCAAGCAGAGAGTAGGGAAAATTTCGCAATCACAATAAATGGTACTGCATATAAGGCCAAAGGAATTTCGCATAGCTAAAATTTGTACGATCAGCCCCTCCACAATAGACAAAATTTTGAACAAGAAGTGAAAAAATTAATTAAAAAAAAAGTTGTTTGCTTATTTTTATTTTATTATTATTGCTTTATTTTATTAAAATAAATTTATTTTTATTTTTAATTTTATTAAAAAAAAAATTTTGTCTTAAAAAAAATTGTCTCTCAAAAAAAAAAGTTTTTATTTTTATTATTTTATTATTATTTTTATTAAATATTTTATTTTATTTAAAAAGAATATTCGTTTAAAAAAAATAAAAAATAAAAAATTTGTCTCTCACAAAAAAAGGGGGTTTTATTTTTATTTTTATTATTTTTTTATTATTATTATTTTTATTAAGTATTTTATTTTATTTTTCAAAAAAAAAAAAATTTCGCTATTAGATATAGCGAAAATTTCGCAAACATAGCGAAAATTTCGCTATGTCAACTTTTCGCTATGCCCCACTGTTTTGACTCCTGATTTTGTTTCGCTCATAACTTTTTTCACTCGAACCCGCTTTAGGGCGTTTTGGTACCGTTTGGAAAGCTTGCAGAGCGTAGAATCCAACATATCCAGAATAACATTTTGAAATTATTATGAAGGTGTAATTTTAAAATGTTCCAACCGGTCACTTTTTTTCCTCTCTTTTCTTCTCCTAACTTGTTTGTTTGGTGCCTCAAATGCAGTGAATAAGGTGTCGATAGAAAGCTTGTGAAATCTCCTATCCAACAAATCATCACATCTCATCAAGGATAATACTTTCTCTAACTTTCCAATCCAAGACCCATCAGGGATAATGTGACATTTGGTCAGGGGAAAGCTAGCGAAGGAATTGGCATTTAATTTTTTTATATTGAGCAAAGCCCATTTTGCATGTTCGCTGGCTTGGTTGGTTTGGCCCTTCAGGAAGTCAAGTATACTATACAACTTAATTTTTCAAAAATTGCACCCACTTTTTGCGGGTTTCGCTAACCCGCCGCGAGTTGAAAATTCGAAACTTTGTCTGGTCTCTATTGATGTTGTGAGTGATGCCATGCTTAGTTGAGTAGATGATTAGTTGAATTCTTGCTCTTACTAACCTTTCTTCCACCTTTAGCTAACCACAATACGCTGGCACACTGGCCAATGATAAATAAAACTGCAACCCTCCTAAGCCTTGCACAACCTATCCTAGTGTTGTTGACTACCTTTAATAGGTTAAGGACTTCGTGGAAAGAAGGCCAACAAGGGCCTTTGAAAAAAAATAAAAAGAAAAGAAAAAGAAAAGAAAAGAAAGAAGGAAAATTGCAATGTTTTCTTTTTTTGTCTTTGAAACCCAAGCACGGTCCGAGGGGTATTTACAAGTTTTAAAGCCCGTGGTCTCAAACCTTCACCGGTTTGAGCCACCGACTTAGTGTTCGCTTACACAGCGGAGTTTACAGTCAGGTGCTGGAGGCTGTGGAAATCATTCGAGTCCGGGGTAGAAACCCTGGTAGCCTAGGTCAAAAGATCCTCATGGCTTGATGCCCTAAACCTTCACTGGTTGGGAGTCAGCCGGTTAATCCGCACGGATTTTGGTGAAGTCGAATCAAAGATTGCACCCTACAAACACAAAAAGACCGCTAACGTTAGACGGCCCCGATCTATTCTCATTGTTAAGACGCTAGGTCGCGGTAGTAGCTAGGCTCGGGGGAGAGTGCGCCATGGGCTTATCGCCGAGAGCTAATCAAAACAAACACTTAGATTTTGGCGTAAGTTTCGTTGATTCACCAAGGGAGGCTCTTTCGATACCAATTTGTATGGCATTCATTCTCCCACTTATAGTTATCGTGGATAAAGGTTTTGATGATTCTTACTTAAGGTTATAAGATTACTCTTCACAACCTTTTGAAATACCATTTTGTTATCATTTTTGTATGCTCTCTCTTATTTCTTCTTCATCGCTAAGGACTAGCAATGTGTAGGTAGGTTGGGGGTGTGATTAGTGCCCAAAAGTGCTATTTGAACCCTATTTTTAATAGGTTTCAGCGCCTTTTTGTGTACTAATTGTTATAATTAACCCAATTGACATGTTCGGTCCCTATCAGACTACCGATCGCATTCCAAGGTCGTTTTTATAGTTTTTGGCAGGAATTGGAAGCCAAATTATCGTGTCAACCCACCCATAACAAAGCTCCAAGTTGATTTCCATCACTTACATGGTTTTCTATCAATTTCCTAGCAAGCCGAATGAAGAAATATCAAAGCTAGAAGAAATGGAATGTGAGCAAAGGGGGAATAAGAGCCTCAGAAGCAATGGAACAAGAGCTGAGGAATAAAGGCTGTACTCGCTATTGACTGCTTATCATAGCGAAATTACTATGCATACGAAAAATTGAAATTTTCGCTTATGACTGAATTTTTCGCTATGATAGCTGTAATTACTATGCATAATAAAATTTGAATTTTCACTACGCTTCAATTTTTCGCTATGATAGCAAATTTTCGCTATCATAGAGAAATTTCGCTATGATAGCAAAAATCACTATGCATAGCGAAAATTGTCTACTCCTGTTTTTGTGTTTAAACGACTCCGTTTTGGTTTTTCTCCTTTCTACCCTCACCAGACTCTTTTGTTGTTTTACATTGTTTTGTAATTTCCTTTTCTCGAGCATATAAGCTCCTGGCCTCAGAATAAACGACAATCAATCACTTCATAATAAATGTTTGGAGAAGCTTTCACTCTCCTCCCGCTTTCCCATCGGGGCTTCATTTTCTTTCCTTTTTTCCATTTTCCCTTGGTTACTAAACACTCCTCTCGAGGATGACAACTCGAGGATGTTTGGCTAGACCTCTCTCCCTCCTTAAAGAGGGAGGGTCATCGGCTAGGATTTGAGGTAAACCGACGGTCCTCGTTTTTTAACGACGTATTTGTGGTATTTTTGTTCTATTTCAATCTTAGGTTAAATCTTCTAGGCACACCCTCACTAACATGTATTTAGCAAGCTTTTTGGTTACAGTGGATGCTTATCACTAGATCCCCTGTTATCCAGTTTACTGTTTCCTATTAGTTAACAAGTAGGTAGGTTTTCGAGATATGATATCACCGGTTGGGGGAATATTTTAAGCCCAAGCAAATGCTATGGTTTCAAAAAAGGGAAAAATCATAGGGTCTAGGGTTTTAGCTAAATGAAGATCCTCGGCTCGAAATGACTATATGTCATGCTCCCCAATGCGAGGAAAAAGACCCGAGGACATGTTAGTTGCCTTAAAACCCTAAACCAGTGGTCCGAAACTTCAAGGGGTTCTATTTTACTTTTTTTTTTCTTATTTTATTTTCAGCCTGTGAGCAACCAACTCTGCTTTACCCAAACCCCGTAATCCAAATTTAATTCACCAACTGACTTCACTTAAATCATTTGTAATGTAAGAAAACCCATCCCCTTTGTTCGACCTGCATCGCTTATATCAAGCAGAGCGTTTTACTACTGTGAGGAGGAATTTAGGATACAAATTTTGTTGATTCCGGATCACCCTACTGTGGCACGAATCAGCAAGGTTCCATTAAATAAGGCAACAATATCCAACAAATAAGGGTTGTCATGTACAGATAAAGAACCAATAACAATAACATTTGAATTTAAAGAAAGACTAAATTTCAAATTTCCAAATGAACAACAATATCCAAATTTGTCCAATACAAAAATTGAAATCAAATTGTGTATAAAGGATGGTATAACATAAGCTTATTTATTTTATTTTTTATAGCTAACCACTTAGTTGGCTAATGCAAGAAATGTTCCTACTGGGACTCAATACGGATTCTTCCTCCCTACGCCTCGTCTTTTCAAAATGTCAGCACTCTAGAAATACGAGCTAGGCATGATGAGTAAGTTACCTTTAAATCTAAATAAACACCATTTTTTAATTACAACCTAAATGTTCCTATTGCCTCTACTTTCTCCATTTTGCCATCACCCACATAGATGAATCTTTCAAGATAATCTGATCTGGCCACTCCAATGCTGTCCCACAGTGGACATACTCTCGCAAGAGTAGCACCGTGACCCACCCACCAAGTATGAATAAGTATAGCAGTTAAATTAACTTCAAAACAAACTAGAGTGAGGAAGAATACCTTTCTTAACATGCCAAGTAGCATACTCGGGACACTCTTTCTATATGTGACCCGCTCTTATGTAAATGTTAGTGAACTCTTTATCCCGCATCTTTCTATTCTTATGCTTGGATATACCTTCTACAATGTCTTTATTAGAGTCTTTAACTCTTTTCCTTTTTTTATTTTGAGAAGTTAATGCTAAATGAGTACTTTTTGTCTTATCTTTCTTTATCCTTTCCTCTTCTAATACACAATGAGAAATCAACTCATTCAAAGTCCATTTATCCTTCTAAGCATCATAACTCACAATGAACTAATTGAATGGTATAGGAAAATATATAAAAACTAAATGCACAAGCAAGTAATCAAACAGTTGTAACTTATATATTAGTGCCTTTAGTTTTCTAGCAATGTTAGATATTTCCATAATGTACTCCTTTATGTTACCCATATTTGTCTACTTCATGGAAACAAGATTTTCAAAAAAAGAGGATTGTTTTCATTTTCTTTTTATTTTTAAAGATTTTCTTTTATATCAAGAAGAAACTTCTTAGAATAAATAGTCTAAGTGATAGAGCCCTCAAACGCTTCCTGGGTGGGAGCGTCGTCATCAATAACTCGCCGATTGATCACTCCCATTTCTCAATTTTAGTCTCATTGTGGTTTTTTCGAGTAGAAGTAATTATTTCATCTCGTAATGCAAAATGTCTAATTCCAAACGCTAAGAATTAAATTTGAATGCACACCTAAATACAAATTCAAGCATGTTAACTACCGATCCACATGTCAGAAGTGGGTGTAGTGTATATAAAGTCGCAATATAATCTTAAGAATGATGACATATATATATATATATATATATATATATATATATATATATATATATATATATATATATATATATATATATATTATCATGATTCAAAAAACTCATTTGCAAGAATAAATCACAAGACAAAAAAAAAAAAAAACATTAAACAAAAACAATTTGTTTAATTAAAATATGTTTGCTCCGATACCAATTTTGATGGAAGAAAAATAATCTTCACAGGTGAAAAATCATCTCCCAAAGCCCTAAGATCATTTATGCTTAATCATTAAGAATCTTAACTTTGATTTCATAGAAGGGTACCTTAATCCATTAAAGATGTTATTTGAATCATCAGTTTGGCCTTCCAAATTGTAATGTAGCTAAAGAGTTCCTCAAGTTTTTCTCTATTTTCTATCTGAATCAATGAGTGTTTCAAAAGAATAAACATATAGAGAATTTGGGGACCAATGCCCCTTTTATGATAAGGAAGTGATATTTCACAAGCGTCCTTTCTCTATTAAGGTTTTGATATTTGTTAGATGTGGTGAGAATGAGCTAATTTGATCATACAACTTAAAGTATTGTTGTGGGTAAGATTTTTTCTTTTTTCATTTTCATTTTATTTAACAAACAACTAATAAACACACTTATCCTCTATTTTTTAGCATGCCCCTACATTTTAATTTTTTAAAGTTCAAATTAATATCATAAAAGTAAAGAATTAAAACACGATTAAACTAAAAACAAAATTGAAATTTCATAAATTTTTTAAAATTTAATAATTATAACTTTAAAACAAAACAAAAAACAAACAAAAGATTAGCATTAATTTTTTTAAAAATAAACTAAAAATAAAACTTAATGTTATGAATTTTCTAGTATTAGAAATTTTATAACCTAAAATATTAAAAATTACCAATTATATTTCATAAATTAAAAATAAAAATGAAAATTTAAAGTAAGGAAGTAAACTCATAAATTAAATTTATTTTTTTAAATCTATACAAATATAAATTCTTAACAAATTGTTCGTTATAATATTTATTATATTATGATGTAATTTACTATTGGTTTTTAATACAATTAATCACTTTTGGAGTGATCAATGATTAATAATTCAAAAGGCACAATTATATATATATATAGAGAGAGAAAGAGCTAAGCGCTTTTAGTTACAATGTAGTAAACTAAAATAAATAAATACTTTGTATACAATTACCAATTATATGTTAAAAATAAAATAAAATATTAATTAAGATTTGAAATTAAATACTTTACACTAATTTGTTTGTTTGTTTTTTTGTTTTACAAATTTAAATAATATTTACTGAAATATAGATGCAATATTAACTATTTTTTTTTTATCAAATCAAGAATAAATAGATACGATAGCCATTTCTTGTGGATATAGCCTTATAATTTTATCATCCAAATATTTTTAAAATTAAATACTAATAGTTGGAGATAATATATATATATATATATATATATATATATATATATATATATATATATATATATATATATATATATATATATATGATAAATGGTTCAAAATAAGGCTCACAGCCCACTACGCCCTAGCAAAGAAAGCCAAATTCTAACGAAACACTCAAAGCCCACTCGCTAAAACCCCAAAGGAGATGTCCATTGAAGTATCTCAGTTCATACAACAAAGATAAAGCCTGGGTGCCAAATTTCTGCACGAGGGTCCAACCACAATAAAAGACCGATTATGGGAATTCTCCCATAGCTATAGAAAATAGAATTATCCCTAATAATATATTATTCCGCAAATCCAACCAAACCTCACCAATAAGGAAAGAAAGACAATAATAGATCATCATCAAATCAGATCCCCCAATAAGGAAGGAAGATTATCCTAAATAAACTGCTCTTTCTATATCCTTTTACCAAACTGATGTCGATAATAACAAAAAATATCCCATCCAACGGGAACGATCCTGGCCACCATCCAACCGGTCGAACATCTACTATAAATACAAGGTCACTCCCATTGGTGAAAGGTAATGCCACATCGATATCGAGATAATCGATACGCATCCTCACACGCGACACATTCGCTCTCTGGGAAGGGCTCTCTTTTTCTCGTAAAGAAACTCGACTTAAAGACGGAGCGCCACTCCAAAGCCCCTCGACCTTCTTCTTGTTCAGAGAGGCGCCACCCTTCAAAGCCCCGCACTGCATCAAGCGATCCTATTTCATCCGCACGATCCAAAGAGTTTCCACGTACCCAAGCCCACCAAAGTAGTCCAGGTCCGCCCAACGAATCTCACACGCCCAAATTTCGCCCGGCGGAAAGGCATCAATGGGCCAGCACTGTCACAAGTGGGAACGATAGCTCTTTATAAATATAACTGATTTCTCAGTTACTGATGGTATCAACACAAAACACAAGCAGGAGTAACGCTAATCCTCCGAGGATGCAAGACCAACCAGTAACGAGATAGCCGACTCCCGGCCACAGCAGAAACAATGCGTGCCAATACTGACGAGGCGAGGTACCGTCTCACCAATCAACGCCCAACAAGAGCTGTAACAACTCACCGTATTGGGATGTGACGACCACCTGAGGCGCCGACAGACTGTGAAGGCCATGACATTCCTCATGAAGGACAACACACATTCCAAGACCCGAGGGGCCGAAACAAGAGACCCAGCCGAGCCTGTAAGAACATCACATTTAGCCCTCGGAGGGGAAGGCAACGAAGCAACACTTGGAGAGCATGTCGGGGACGGAGAATTGCGCCACCCTCAGTCAGGAGCAGGAGAATAGTCATGGGAACAGAGGTTCAAGAGCCTCCAACAAGAGCTCAGCCGTGTGAGGGAGGTAGTAAGAGACGCGCCCGACACTCATGGATACCTCGTACAACAAAGCGAGTCACCCACACACTTTGTGCACTCCCACTTCCCTTCCAAATTAAGTTCGAATGCTACAAGTGGAAGCTGCCGATGGAACCAGATCCCACATCATCTCATTACATAAAACCAAACGGAACTGCATGGGTATCAAGATCCGGTGCGATGCAGAGCTTTCGCTATCACCCTAAAAGGCCCCGCCCTGGCATGGTTCAATAGACTTCCACCGTCGTCAATCTCCTCATTCAGAGAGCTATCCATTGCATTCGTCTCTCACTTCATTGGGGCCAGGGCGTATAGAAAACCAAGTTATCATTTACTTACCATCAAGCAGGGCTCGCAAGAAAGCCTGAGGTCTTATGTCCAACGATTCAATGCTGAGTCTCTAAAGGTAGATATGCCCGACGAGAAGTTCAAGGGAACACCGCGCTTCATTGTCAATAGGGATTCAAACAAAGACTCGATGTTTTCCATCTCAAAAATCCCCAACAAGCATGGCTGAGGTGCTCGCAGTGCAAGAGAAGAGAGCACGTGAAGAAGCCCTCATATCCAAGAGCAGAGCTCTTCCACCTACAAAGAAAAAAGGATGACAAACGACGAGACTAAGCCTCTAAAGACAAAGCGACCAAGAAGGATCTCCAAAGAAAATGAAGAACGCATCCCTAAAAGGCGTGGGAACCTCAGAGATCGGGCTCCCCGGGTCCACCGCACCGAAGACGACGACGCTATTCGCCTACCAAGCCACCCCCATCAGCCTTCGCGATCACGTGTCCTACGATGTACGAAACGCACAAATTTCGAGGTGGCCAACTCAAAATGAGTCGACCGCGACAAGAGACAACCCACCGCGAGTTCCATAGGACTACGGCACCACACGGACGGACCGATACAACTTATGAGAGAAATAGAGTAATTTAATACGGGCGCTGGTACCCGACGCTTCATATCCCCGAAAATCAGCCCATAATCAAGCTCAAAACCAGTCCCAACACAAAGAACCACCACCCCTGGGCAGGGGACGCACGACCAAAGACCAACAACCCCTAGGTGAAACTGTAATCTCAAGAGGATTCGCAGAGGGGGAATCTGGGCCACCCTAAGGCCCATCTATGCAAAGATCGTCGATAGAGATAGCGGAAATACAAGCAAGAGTCTAACCACAAATGCGGCCGACACATCCATCACATTCTCCGATTCAGACCGTGGGATGCCAACATCCCTCAAGGACGCACTCCACTAGTAGTTCGTGGCAACAGGGCTAACAAAACATTTCATCGAGTCCTAATTGGCTAAATCTGAGTTCAACCGATATCATCTTCGCTGGGCCACTTTGATAAAATGCACTGGCGGAGAAACTAGAACCCTCAACACCCATCCGCGGGAGTTCCGGGAGAAGCGTATTACTCCCAGGCTCAATACACCGTACTCACCTTGGGAGATCCCCCATGCTAGGTGACGACTACGGCAAGATTCCTCGTCGTAGACGCCCCGTCTGCTTATAACATGTTGCTGGGTATACCCTCTCTTAATGCAATAAAAGCCATTCCTTCCGCATATCACATGATGATCAAATTCCTTACCGTAAACGGAGTAGGAATGGTTCGAGGAGATTAACGAGTGGCTAGGGAATGTTACTCAGCATCCATGAAGCAAAAAACGGTCGACAGCATATACTTAGACGAGCTCGACATTCGTGACGAGGTGCTCACCCGACTTGAGCCTTTCGTAAGAACTGAACCTGAGATCGTTAGGATGACGACCCTGAACATCTCGCCTATATCGGCTCCAAGCTAAGGCGAAGACCTCAAAAATCTCCTTATCCATTTTTTAAGACAAAACAAAGACGTCTTCGCATGGAAGCATGCGAACATGGGAGGAATTGATCCTACTTCCAGACTACCTACAGATGAACGCGCCCATCCTGCCAATCAACGAAGAGGAGGAGCTTCGCTCTAGAAAGACAAAAGCCATCACGAGGAAGTCAAAGAACCTTACAAAGTGTGAGCTATCAGAGGTAGAACACCCCTCGAATGGCTAGCCAAACGTCATGACTCTGGCCAAAAGCAAATGCGCAAATGGTGACTCGCATCGACTCACCGACATCAACAAAGCTGCCCAGCGACGCCCTCCTGGCGCGAATCGACCTCATAGTAGATGCCATCAAGGGCCACGAACTCCTCGCTTTATGATTTCCTCCCGGCCACAAACTGATCAGATGGACCAAAGTGACTAAGAAAAAACTCGTCGTCATGCACCGCTGCGGAACCTATTGTTATCGTGTGATGCCGTTCGGGCTCAAAAACGCAGGAGCTACGTATCAGAGGTTGGTGAACCGGATGTTCCAAAAGCAGATAGGCATAACTATGGAGGTGTACATAGATGACATGTTGGTAAAATCCACCACAACTGGGCTCCACATAGCTCATCCGAACTGCCGTCAGATCTCGAGAAATTACAACATGAAACTAAATCCAAACTAAGTGTGTTTCTGAGATCACCTGAAAATCTCCCGGGCTTCATAGTCAACCAATCGAGGAATTGAAGCAAATCCAGAAGATAAAGGTTGTGCCTACATGCCTTCGCCACAAGTATAAAGGAAATTCAAATACCGACGGAAGTTAATCGCGCCTTTGCCGATTCAGATCCGTGGCAAGTGATAAATGCTAGCCTTTCTTCCAAGTCCCAAGCAGGCCTTCAATGGGATACAAAAAGGCGAGGAGGCATTTTCGCCTTGAAACATACTGAGCCCCTCCCATTCTAAGACGCCCCATTGAAGGGAGCTCTCACTCTATACTGGGTCAGACGTACTTCGACCACACTCGTTGCACAAAGAATCCAGCAGACAACATCCGGGGCTTTACTATCAAGTAGCCAAGCTTTGAGAGGAGCGGAGGAGAGGTACCCAAGGATGGAGAAACTAATTTTGGCCTTAATCGCAAATAAACTCCGCCTTACTTCCGTGCTCACACCATAGAAGTTCCAAACGTAATACCCGATGAAGCAAGTGTTACATAAACTGGTTCCTGGTTATCGATGAAGGGCCATGAAGGCCGAGCGAGTTCGACATCGATACAAGTCGAAATCGCAATAAGAGGGCGTGTCTGCATCGACTGGCCCGAATTCACCTCGCGAACCCCGTCGTAACGCCAAGCAATGAATGACCTCCCCATCCGAAACTCTCCGTATGGAGCCTCAAATGCACAAAGGGAGCCGGAGGTGTCTAATCTCGACCTCTCCGTAAGGAATAGACACTGAAAGCACGCCACTCGCATTCAGATTCCAAGCTCCAACAACGAGGTCCCAGCATGAGGCCGCCAGCAGCCTCAACTCGACCATTCACTGAAGTTGACCAAATTAAGGTATCAAGCAGCAACTCCCGCCTGGTAGGAAGACAAATAAGACACCTACGAGGCTAAAAGTGGAAGGATGATCCTATATCTCCAAAAGGTAATGATTTATTAAAAATTTGTGCTAGTTCAGACAGACATAACCTCTTACAGCGTAGAACTCCCGAGCCGACGCCGCAGTTATCAATGTACTTCATGTGACTCAATAGTCGACACTGCCGTAATACCCAGCGTAGCCCCCATCGATCACGCGACGGAGGTCGCAAGGTCTAGGTCCGAGCTGCCGGATGGAACTCCATTTGGGATTAAATATAGCGACGGACGCCACCCGACAATTCAAAAGAAGTAAATGCAAAATAAGGACGAGGTCTACCAGTTCACTAATCAGGCGGAAGCTTGCATGTTTGCGTTTCTTCGCCACCAATCCTCGGGCGCATCGCTGAAAAAACATTGAATACGCGGCTAAGGGAAGTACACGAGGTATATGCGAAATCATATCGGAGCTCGAAAGCATTAAGGTGAAAGGTTCAGGACAAGGATACTACTAGCCTACAATGCTCAAAGATGCAATCGACCTAGTCAAGAAATGCAAGATTCATGAGCACGCCAAGATTCGTGTCCACCGTTCGACATCCACGTTCCGCCTTCCGCCAATTTGGTTTAATGATCCACCTCCACTTCAAACAATATATTCATCGTCCATCTATGCCACATCACCCCACCAAATGGGTCGAGGTCGAAGCCTTGTGCTCACAACCACACTATTTAAGATACGCACCTTGTGTGGCGAGCCATCATATGCAAGCCTGTATCCCAAGAAAACTCGACATCGACAACTGGAAACAATTCGACAACGCTAAATTCGTAGATTTCTCGTGCCGAGCCCTAATTAAGAATTACTACTCGTCCCAAAGACATCCGCTAGCCTAATCCGCCAGGCCAAGTCACCATCAACCCTTAAGGTCGCCTTGAAGACCAAATCGAAGATCTTAAAGGAAGGTGGTGAATACCTCCCGAGGTGCTACGTTTCACAGACAACATTAAATCAAGAACCCGAGAAACCCCATTCGCCTCTAGCTCTCTCTGCGATCAAGGAAATTGTCAAGGCCTACTAAAGTCCCCAAGGATCGAAAGTTAATGCGCAGCACAAATGACGGCAGACTCTCCGCCCAAATTCGATCTCTTAGATGAAAACTCGAAGGTGTTCCCAAAGCTGCATTAAGACTACCAAAGGAATATCGCGAGGTAATTACAACCAAAAAGTCAAACACAGGAGCTACATGCCAGGTGATTTGGTCTTTAAAAAGCTACTACCAACAAGGAAGAATCCAACACGGTGCTGGCCCCAATCAAATGCCCCTACATCATATCTCGAGTCGTCAGACCAAGCAATTATTGGCGAGCTCCAAACAAGTAGGAGGGGAAATTTTATAACATGCCCGAATGCAGAATATCTTAAGCGTTTTTATCAAGAGACCTTGGTTTTTAATCTTAAATGGAAATTTATCAATTTTCGCTAATCTATCTTAATTACTTCATCGGTTATTTTGTTAAGACGTCACAAGCAACTCGTATATTATAATGCTCTTAAAATTATATGCAATAGAATGAGAAAGCTCATAGACATAAAAAGGAAAATTCTCTCTTTATTCCAAACAGACATTCAAGCATAATCAAGCAGGTTACCGATACATCTTGAAAGCACTCAGCATGCGCTTCCTCTAACAAAAAACAAAAACTTCGTGGAAGGAAAAGGAAAAGAAAACGAGATGGAAATAAATGGAAAAAGGCCGGAAAGGTGGAAAAGAGGAGAAGAAGAAAAAAGGGATGGAAGGAGTTTGTGCGGAAGAGGGAGAAACAAATGTGGAAGAAGAGGAAAAACAAAAAAGGGATGGAAGGAGTTTGTGCAGAAGAAACAAAAAAAGGGAGAATGAGATGTCGAAGAAGTATTTAAAAAGAAGTTGAGAAGGAGAAGAAAAAAAGCGAAGAGAAAGAAGAATGTAATGTGGAGAAGGCGACACAAGAAATGCGCCGCTCTTCTCTGACACATCTCCCAAGACGGTTGTGTGGAATAACATGACTCCATAAAGGGATACTTCGTGGAAAAACACAATCTCACGCGTAGGTCCAAGTAGAGTCGAAACTGCATCTTCAGTGGATCCCCAAATAAGACGACTGTGACTTCGACGCTTCATCTCGCACATATTTCCGCCATTTAATCGTGAAGAGGCGTAATATCTAAAGTAAAACTCCATAGCAATGAAGCCGCCATTATAAGAAGGCCAAAGCTACCAAAAGTCGCACAAACGATTCATAAATTTCTATAAATCAAGATTAAAGACGTCAGACTTTTCAAGAAAATCGGTCGAATGAATGTGACGCAGTTAGCCTCACTTCGACGAAGTTCGTCTACCTTCCGTGTCACTTACCAAGGAGTCAGACAGCCAGCTATATCGCCACTGCACACGCCCGAGCTCCGCCACCACTTCGACGAGTTCTGTCTACTCGCACAGTCACGAACCCGAGGAGTCCAGATCGCCTGGCTATATCGCCACTGGCCACAAAGACCCGCAGCTCAAAGAACTCACTTTGATGAGTTCGTTTTACTCTACACAGTCACGCCAGCCGAGGAGTCAAATCACCAGTTATATCGCCACTTCTACCACCGCCGTGAGTCTAAAGAACTCACTTCGACGAAGTCCATCTAATTGCAGACAGTCACGCTTACCTCGAGGAGTCGATCACCGTTATATCGCCACTCTGGCCTCTACGGAGTCTCTGAGCCTAGTAGCCACTTTGAAGAGTTCGCCTACTCAAGACATGTCACGCAACCCGACGAGTCGATCACCAGTTATATCGCCACTTCTGGCCACAACGCCCGGGAGCCCGCCAGCCACTGACGAGTCTGCCTACTGCACGTCACGCAACCCCGACGATCAGATCGCCAAAGAGATCGCCACTGCCACAAACCACTGAGCCCAAATGTACCACTTTGACGCAGTTCTTCTTCTACTCAACACAGTCACGAACCTAACGAATCACCAACTCAAGCAACCGTACCCGACGGAGCCCAATACCACACTGACGAGCTCAATCCATTCCACACAGCCACGCAGCTCATGAATCCGCCCACCCCGTGCAAATCGTGGGCCCGACGAGCCCAAAGAAACACATCGACGAGCTCAATCATTCTACACATGCCATGCAGCCTAGGAACCGCTCAACTCAGAAAATCACCGACTGAGCTCAGTAGGCTCACATTGACGTAGCCCAACCATTCTACATAAAGCCATACCTTAAGAATCAATTCAACTCAGGCAAATCAGCCGACGGAGCCTAGAGCTCACATTGACGAGCTCAACCATTCTACAAAGGCCATGCGCCCAGGAACCGGCCTAACTCAATTAACCGGACGGAGTCTACAGCCTCATACCACGAGCTCAACCACTCTACATAGGCCATGCAGCCCATGAGGCCATGTAATCCAAAGAACATTGAGAAGAGCACAAGTAAAGGCGAAAGAAGTGAAGTGCAAAAATGAGTATTCATCAAGGATGAGGTTAAGGCGTCTCTGGGTCCCAGCTCAAAAAAAAAAGTATAAACCCGACATCGCGTGCGAAGACGCGTACAGGATCAGCATCAAAAGGAGAAGCTGACGGTGAAGTTAAGGGGAGCGCCTCGGGCCGGTGCCCAGCTTCAGATAATCAATGTGAGAAGCGACCCCCTCATCCTCCTCCCCGTCGGGAAGGTCAAAGCTGAAATCCGTGTCGGTCAGCATCGATGCCCTTCTTCTCAGCGTCACCCGTAAACCCATCGAGTAGAAGCCTCGTACCGCCTTCCAATAACTTCAGCCCCGCTAAGCCACCAAAGTTACTACCGAGATGAAGATCCCTCACGCGTACCGGGCTGACACTTCGGGCCAGCGTTTCCACCGAAATGACCGCCAGCAGCCTCCCGACGCAGCCGCCGTCTTATCACGCCAGACCGCCTTGACCGACCGCGCTCTTCCTTGAACCTCAAGACGCCTCGATGTGAGAAACCGTCCCTAACCATCCGTCTACACGGCATCAGCAGCCTCGTCCCTACTTCCATCAAGTCGCTCGCACAGCCAAATCATCCCGAGTCTCCCGAAGTCGCCGACCCTCCCCGTTGTTCCAAGCCTCGTCTTCTACTCTACCGGAACACTCCGCCGACGTGGTATGTTTCCAAATCGATTTGAGTTTCACCGCCTTCCCCGGGTCATATCGCGGTGACCTCGACCTCGTACCACCGCCGAATGTGAGGAAGCACTCGCCTTTATAAGCCCGGGCCGCTTCTGCACGTGTTCGCTTAGTTCGCCTGGGCCAAACCTCAAAATGAGTAGCCCAATTCCGCACACCCAAAGATGTAATCAACATCTAATGCAAGTTCAAACCCAACTCAAAATGGAATCAAATATGACAAAGCATCGAACTTACGAGGCGACTCGGAGAGATAGTGGCCAAGCTCTAATAACGGGTACAAGAACCGACCTCGAGATCGTAACTTTAAGAATGTATTTGATCAAGGCCACGCGATTTCGACATTGTGAAGTAAAGAGTCCCCATCTCCGCCAATTTTGGATTCCGGATCTTTCCTCCTCGCCTCTTCCGCCCTTCGAGAAGGTGACCTAACCTCTTCTTCGTCTGGCCGAGTTCCAGACGGCACGCGTGACCGCCAATGGCCGCTCAACGGCCCTACCCGAGGACCTCACTCTCCGCAGCTGCACCCACCGGGACCGCGAACTCAAAACTATAGGAGCCTTAACCCGCTCCGCGATGACACGAATAGACGGGGAAGATGAAGATGCCCCCAACTTCGGAACTTTGACCAAAGCCAGCCGATCTTTTTCAACGGAGTCCGAGGTTTTTCGTTTCCCGCTCCGGGGCTTCCGAGACACCATCTCCACCGCAGCCCCTAGTGGGTTTGGCAAATGAGGTCGAATCCGAGAAACCTCATGGTGGAAGGAGGTGAAGGCCTCAGCAAGAGAGCGAGTGTAATTCTAACTCGGTCGATCGGAACATCCAACTTTATCACCCGCTGTAATGACTGAGAGTGGCATCACCACGCCATCGCAGGCGCGTATCTTCGGGCCGGGCCGAGATCAATCCGAGCACCGAGAAGTAGCTGCAGACAAAGACAGTAATGTAAGAGATACCCAAAATGACCACGCATGTTACAAATCCAAAAATAGAACGAACACTAATAAGATTCTTTCTGGGGCAAGTGTCCAAGCCACAAGACGCGCCTAGTGGCGCCGCCCTTTGCTGAGAGGGTCATATTCCTAAATTACACTACTAACAAAGAAGTAGCGCCTTCCACAAACTGTGGAAGAGGGGTAGACGGAATTACAAGAGAGCGCCAGAACGCCTAGAAAAATAAAGGAAGCTCCCTCGTGAGGTCTCTTCGGAATTCAAAAGGTAAAGGAGTTAGCACATGCTATAGAACACCGAGCCTCGTCTCCTGTGAGAAACCATCGACTAACAAAAATACCTCCCAACCATCGGCACGAGCTGGGAAAGGACAGACATTGAAGTGCCTTAAAACCCCTTTTATGAAGGGATGCAGAGGGAAGCGAAGACCGTTATCGAAGGCCACTTCGATGAAGCACACCATCTTAGGCACAAAGACCACATAGAGGGTCAAAATGTCAGGGGACCACACCCGAACGCCGAAGGGAGGCTGATAACGTCTGGCAAAGGTGGCCCCATATGAAGAACCGACCTTGCTAGGTCCCACAATTAAAGCATGTTGAACGGCAGATCTTAGGTATTCTGACCCCCCAAGGTATTTAATCAGGTTCACTTTTCCCTTACCCTTGTTCAAGGGAAGGAGGTATGACCTGAGCCCGGCCCGACCGATCAATAGTCCGAAACTCCAAAACCCTGGACGCCTGGGCTTTATTTCTTTATTTTCCGTAGCATAATTTAGTTTTCAAAAGTGTCGCAACTCGAATCCGACTTGGACCCGGTAGGCGGATCTAAGCCTGAGCCCTGGGCTTAATCTCGACATTTTCAATTATCTTATCAAACATTCGATTTGTTATTCATTTTAAATTTTGTAATTGCTTAAGCATTTTCATTTTGGGCAAGCCTTATAAAACATTTACATGTATCTAAAAGGCTCATACTAATTTACATTTAACAAGATGCATTTACAAAAATAATGATTCGTAGTTCAAACTGCTTTTATTAAATGTCAATGTTCAAAAGAAACTGAGTAACGTGATACGACCGAAACATACCCACGCTTCTTCCTCTACGACCAGCTCCTCGATCTTGGGTCTTGCTTCATGTTCATCACTCGGCACTGCGGCATTGATAAAAACAATACGCTAAGCATTTTCATGCCTTAGTGGTTCTATACGCTTCTCTATTCCATTTCATTCAAAAGATAAAATCAGCGCATTTATCAAAATAATGTCTTTATACAATATCGTTGTAATATAAAGATACTAATACAAATACACTTTTCAATACCATTATCGCTGATTTGTGATTTCACATATGGCTATAGAATTCGGCATCAACGACAGATTCAATTGGTGAATCTTATTCTGTTTGCCATTCAGTAGCAATGTGGTTTCACACTCAATATTACCGTCTCACATATGACTATAGAATTCGACATTCACGACAAATTCATTTGGTGAATCCTGTCCTGTTTGTCATTGAGTAGCAATGTGATTTCGCATTCAGTATTACCGTCTCACATATGACTATAGAATTTACATCTCACGACGCATTCGGCCTGGTGAATCCCATCTTGTCTGGTCATCTCAAGAGGGCATTAAGGATTTCAGAGATGTAATAAATACGGAAACACCTTTACACTAATCTGGCCAGGAATCCCACATGTTGGTCATTCACTAATACTGCCTCAAACTAATTTACTTTTATGCAATAAATTCGCTTGTAGCTCAAATACACAGATAAGGCTGCCGATATTTGTCAAACATTTCAAATACTAATCATTAGAACTCGATATATATGTATATTTCAAGTAAATAGAGAGCAATATGAGAATAAAGAACGCGGTAGAGAACAAACTAGAATAAAGATCAAGTATAGAACAAACCACCATCGATTTTCGCTCTTTCTCGACATATCAACTTAGGTCGTGTTATCTGCCTTCACCTGCACTCCAAATAAATGCAATTTATTCACTCTGCAAGTGGTTAAGCAAATAATCATATTAAACGAATATCGCTGAGGCTTGCGCACGCACGTTTCGACTTAGTCTCATTCTTATTCGAACCCTTATTATTCATTTCTTGTGTAGTTCCTATACTAATGGTGTATGAATTTAGGCTTAGCCACGCAAAACCACACCGGGTCATTTCTTGGGCTCACATGTACCGCATACGGCCTGTAAGGTGATCGCAGACACCCCTCGCACTGTACCGTACATGTTCGGGAAATTTTCCAGATTTTCTTCATTTTCCACTTTTGATACCAATTCTCCTTATATAACTTCCCCATTCCTTAATTCCTCAAAAATCATCATGGAAATCATCCAAAACAACTTCAAAATACTTCAGACAGGTTCGAACCTCATACCACAAAACTTCTAGGTAAAATCCTATGAATTCACCCAAAGGTCCATCAATTCTTCTTAACATCATATAATTTTTTTTGATGATTCCATGTTTATTTTCTACCATTCGGGTTTTACCCACATAACTCCTCAACAACAATTTGCTGTGGCTCGTGATCTCTTCCACAAAAACCCTAGACAAAGGAGGACAATTCCCCAACCCAAAGCCTTAGGAAATCAAAACACACTTGATCCTAAGATGCAAACATACCTTGGTTTTGGTCTTCCTCTCCTTCTCCTTCTTCTTCCTCTTCTTCCTCTTGTTTTCTTTCGCTTCCTCTTTCCTACTAGCTTGCTAGGGCAAATTGGAGACTAAATTATGAAATTTGGTTTTATCTCCTCTTTATGCTCCCTAATTCTCTAATTTCAAAAAGGTCTCGATCATTTAAAAATCGCAAATCAACTTATTTTATTTCTCTTATGGCCCATCTCCACTCCCTTTATATTTTATATCCCTATGGTAATTAAATTTTCCCTCACAGAGCCACAATCCGTTCACTAAATTTATTATTTCACAATTTGTCAATTTATAAATTTTTCCTGAAACACAAGCTCGTCTCAATTCATACTCTAGAATACATAATAATAAAATTATTATAAAATTATAAGGTATTGGGCGTTACAGGGAGGCACCCCTCTGGCATCTCGGTTCAACCACTACGAGCTGTCAAGACACCGCCGCCCAAGCTCCGTAACCGCATACCTAAGAGTCACCATCGACACAGGTTAAGAACGACCCGGACCCATGATAAAAATAAAATTTGGCTAACCCAACCCTAGCGCCTCGTCGTACCGCCCGAAAAGAGACCAAGAAGACAAAGACGCAGTGGACCCAGAAATACAACAGAAAAGGTTATCCCAAGAAAGACACCAGAGAAAGACTCAGCACAAAAAGGCTCAGACAGAAGACTAAGAGGGAAGGAAGTCCGAACTCGCTAAAGGCAAAGAAAAGGTCCCAGGAGCAGAGGCACACGCCAAGACAAGAGGTAGTCCTGTGGAAAGAAACAAGGAAACCGGGAAGGAGCAGGAGAAATGAGCGAACCGAAGAGTCATCACACATAAGACAAATGACGGCGATTTCCAGCCCTAACTAACCAGCCTTGAGCAGACATGGAAATTCGCACCGGCTGCAGACACGTTACACCCTTGCCCACGCACGTCGTAGACACAAGGCCGGGGGCAACCGATAGGGTTCAAAAATAAGGCTTACAGCTCCACTTGCTGCCCAAGAAAGAGGCCGTACCAAGGAAACACTCGTGCCCACTCGCTAAACCCCAAAGGAGAGGCATGCCCATCGGGGCTATCTGCATTCACGCCTCAAAGATTCAAGCCTTGCCACCAGAATGAGGGTCCAACCCGCCGCCCAAAGACCGACATGCGGAAGCTTCCCATGTGCATGTAAAATAGAATAATCCTTAATAATATATTATTCCGCAAATCCAACCAAACCTCACCAATAAGGAAAGAAAGACAATAATAGATCATCATCAAATCGGATCCCCCAATAAGGAAGGAAGATTATCCCAAATAAACTGCTCTTTCTATATCCTTTACCAAATCCGATACCGATAATAACAAAAAATATCCCATCCAATGGGAACGAATCCTAGTCACCATCCAATTGGTTGAACATCTACTATAAATACAAGGTCACCCCATCGGTGAAAGGTACGCCAATACTGATACGCATCCTCACACGCGACACATTCGCCCCAAGCAAATTCCTTTCTCCCTCGTAAAGAACCGACTTAGGGTGATCTGAGCGCCCACCCGGCGAGCCCTCGCCGACCCCTTCTTCTTGCTTCGCAGAGAGTTGCCACCCAAAGCCCCGCACCAGCATTGAAGCAATCTTATTTCAACCGCACGATCCAGCCAGCCCCACGCCAATCCACCAAGAGTCCAGTCGCCAACGACCCCCACACACGCGCCGCCCCGGGCCCCGGTTGAAAAGGCATCATCAATATATATATATATATATTAGTTACAATATTATTATTTTATGATATAATTTATTATTATTAATTTTTTGAAACAATATAATTTATTATTTTGTGCTTAACAACTTATCATTTTTAAATGATCGATGATTAAGAATTAAACGGAACAAGTATATGTTATAATAAAATAATAAATTATGAATTAAGATGTAACTAAATACCATACACTAATTTGTTAGTTTTTATTTTGCAAAATTAAATAATATTTGAAATATAGGTAATATTTATTAAAAAAAATTCATTCAAAAATAAATAGCAAGGATAGAGAGAAAGTACAACTAACACTTCAGGTTTTTTTCTACTTTATAACCCACTAACGCTTTAATCAGAGCTCAATTTAGCCCATACTGCCACCTATATTACCATCACCACAAATGTTATTTCGCCGTTAGTTGTTGAATTGACAAGGGACCACACTTTCTCATCTCTCATTCCTTCTTTCTTATATATTTTAACAAAACATGAGCCTCTTTGCCTTTTGAGTTTTTGAAGCACAGCTGATATGAATATTTCGGGAAACCAAATAGAAAATAGAAATGAATGATCCAATGTACAAAGAAATACAATAACTCATAAAAAGTGAAACAAGGATTTGGTTGTTGGTTTTTTTACTTGGATAGAGAATATTGTCTTAGGTCGCCATCCCGCTATGGTTGAAATTGTGGAGGAGGGCTGAGGAAATTCGTGGGAATCGAGCTCAAGACCTACATCGTTGAGGGTGGGGGCATCGATTGTAGTGTGTGTGTAGCGATCAGTGATTTTGTGGTCCGCCTCAGCAACGACGTCGACCAGATCGGTGGGTTCATCCATGAAAAGAAACATGACTTTGCGATGGTGGTTAGCGATTTTTTGGAGAATGGGAGCGTTGGGGCCGAGTCGTGGTGCAGGAACAATAGTAATTCTTTCCGATTCTCCTTTCTATCGCGAGAAAATTTGATAGTTTTCTCTCTCTCTATAATTTGATTGCTTGTTATTTTTTTCCTTGTTCTTTGGTTGTTGGGAAAATAGAGGAAAGGGAATGAAAATTCGAGTCTCATTTTCTGTGGTTTTGATATTCTTCAAAGGATTTAGAATTCATGTTTACTAAACAAAATTAGCTAAATTAAGCTTCTGAGGAGGAAATTTTCTTGCGTTATTGGATGCCATATATCTGTCTAAACATGGTTTCTGAGAAGGACTAGGAAAATAACAAGGAATGAAAATTTGAGGCACACCATATTCTATCATTTATGTTTAGAAATGAAGAACACTTTATAAGCTAAATAGTCAGACATTAGTCTGGCTACGATAGATTTTGTTTCATAATCTCTAATTGACGAAATATATGGAGATTTAAATATAATAATTATACTAATTGGTTTTTCTCCCTTCTTTTGGTTTTCATTGGGCTCTTGGGAAAGGTGAGGAGAGAAACAAAAGAGATGGCAAATTTCCTGCATAATATTCTCTACACACATTCATCGATTATTCATTTTCTAGTTTTCTCGTCTGTCTCTATAAAAAGAGAGCCCAAACCAAGACTGCTGCTTCAAAAGCTCAGAGGTAAGAGGCTCATGTTTGTTAAAGAGAGAGACGTAAGAGAAAGGAGTGAGAGTGTGGCCACCTGCCACTTTCGTCACTAATGGTAAAAGTAACATCGTCAGCTGATGTGGCAATATGGGTGATGACAAGGCTACACTGAAAGTTGCAGACAAAACGTTAGGATTGGTGGAGTTGAAAAACACACACAAGGTATTAGTTGTACTTTTGTGAAATCCCTAGGGTTTTTTTGCATCTTTGTCCGCATAACTTATAATTTGTCTTGAAGAGTTAAATATTAGGTATGAAATTAACAATTTATTAGTATATATATATATATATATATATATATATATATATATATTAGTTACAATCTAAAATATTAGTTACAATATTTATTATTTTATGATATAATTTATTATTTTTTTCTTAACAACTAATCAATTTTGTTTTACAGCTAAACACTCTTGTTATAATATAGCAAACTGTCCCTATTAGAACTCGAACTCGGGACCCCTCTCCTCAATAAGCCCTGCTTTTTGAAATGAACAATTAATTACTTCTACTATACGATACATCTTCTTTAAACTATATATATATATATATATATATATATATATATATGGGCTTAGTGAGATTTTCCATAAGCAATAAACAAAGTGATTCTACTATATGCAGACCACCATGCCAAACTCTCAACTCTCCATTCCTCTCCCTGAGTACTTGCAAGAAGATGAACAAAATCAAGAGCTTAGTGAGATTTTCCATAAGCAATAAACAAAGTGATTCTACTATATGCAGACTACCATGCCAAGCTCTCAACTCTCCATTCCTCTCCCTAAGTACTTGCAAGAAGATGAACAAAATCAAGAGAACAGGAGCTTTCTGTCCTCTCTCCCTAGAGAAAAATATGGTTTCAGATTCATTCCTTCAATACCAAGGATTTTGGCATACATCCAGGTAGCTGAAAGAACTAGTAGCATGCCAACAACACTTCCAAGAGCATGATTCTGATATCCTCCTTGTCACCACTCCTAAATTAGGCACCACCTAGTTGAAGTCCATGGTTTTTGCCTTAACGAATTGGTAGAGATTTCCGGCCAACACCCAACACCACCCATTACTCTCAATATAACCCTTACGATCTTGTCTCCTTCTTTGAGACCATGCTCTATGTCGGGAAGTGCATTCATGATTCATCCTTTACTCGCCTCAAGACTTCTTTTCAACTTTAATTACCATTAACATTTCTAATGAATCAATGAATTCCCTTCGAGAAAGACATCTATGAAATATCTCAACAATAGTAGAGCAATAGCAGGGTAGTCATAACTCCATCCTTAATCATCTTATTAGATGCGAAAAGAAAAAAGCCCTACCAATCATCGATGGGAGCGTGGAGTAACATCAATAATAGGCTAATATCACCTTTGGCAAATTCCTCCTCAACATCCATGTCACAGTCATCATAAAAAATTGGCCTATCATAAAAAAAATTTCCATCATTGACATTGCCATTATTAGAGAACCTGGAATATCCACCTTGAAATTATTTCCAACATCGATCCTTCTCAGGAGGAACATCAAGAAGTGTGACAAATGGGTTATCATCAAGGTTAGAACCATCATCTGCAAATTCTTGGTCAAGGTCTTGATGTGGTTGTGGTTGTTCTAGGGCGGCTAGTTGTCGCGTTAACTAGTCCACTTGTTGGCACAATCGAGCAATCTCATCTTACTGCAAAGAATCATCGATCTGAGCAACATTTACATGTCCTCGTGGCACCACGTGCGTGATCTTATGGATTTTATACTAATTTGATGCAATCAGAGTGTAGTAAAAAGCAAAGACATTGCCTTTTAAAAACTCACGTTGATTCAATAGAATGACAAAGAAATTGAATGAAAATCTCAAAACAATTCTTTATTCATCCTAATCTAATCTCTCGTTACCTCTAGGTTACATCTTTAAAACCAAAGAATTTTCCTTCAAAAAGGAAATAACTATAAAATCCGAAAAGAATAATATCATTAACAAAATCTGTAAAACCACAAAAAATACTAATTTTCTGAAAAAGAGTAGAATGTTAATTTCGGTCAAAATCCGGAAATTTTCTATATCTATGATGATGAAACGAACTTCACTATTGGAATCGTCTCGCGAAATCTAGCTATTATGTCGAATTTCGTCGAATTCTGAGTCAGTCGGAATTTCACGTTTTTCAATGTATCGGTGGTGGTGCGAGACACGTGGCATATTGTGAGTGGCTCAAAAGGTGTCACGTGTCATGTGCAGAATGAGTCAAACATGAGCTCAAATGGGACCCATTAGAGACATGTGGCAACATGTGATTGGGTGAAAATCCATGGTAGATGGATAAGGGGATAATGTGTAATCTAAGGAGCCAATAAGGATTGGACACGTGGCATGAGAGGACAAGTTTGCTTGACCCCATCTTGATAAAATTGGTTGGGAGAAGAGAAGGAGAGAGAGAGGGAAAGCCAACCATATGTGAGAAAGAGCTTTTAGAGAGAGAAGCTTTACCTTCTCTTTAGATTTTTCGACAATCGATTTGTCAACTTCCGGCGAGACAAGAGGCAAAGTTGATCCCCACTGCAAGAGCTTTTCGCACGTAAGTACCAGATTGTGGAGTTTTGACAAACTCTGTGGAGGTAGGTCTTCTCCTAATCGGGTTTAGTTCTGCCTAAGAACCATACAAATGGTCGGGTGTGTTCTCGGGGCGTGAAAGGTTATGTGCTCACCTCCTGAGTGGACTCAAGGTCGAAATTTTGGACTATTTCGACAATCTAGGGTCGGGTTTTGAGACTCCGCTTCTCGTGGTCCTTATTCGTGTTTAGATGATTCGGGATAGCATCAGTCGAACCGTCGGATTTTTCTATCGCCTACAGGAGCCGATTTTGTGTTATTTCTTACAATGTGTCGGACAGTACCAAGTTGTTGTGTATTAATTTTTGTTAATATATGCATGCTTGATATATTAACATGATTGTTGTGAATTGGCATATTGCATTTCATATGCACCTGGCACCTTTAATAGTAGGTGTGAGTATTACGATATGAAATACTAGAATGTTGTCCAATACCTGATCTAAAAGTTGTCCGAAGAATTGTGTTAGGAAATTGTCTAACAATTTATGTCGAAGAGGCCTATGAATTGTTTCGGAGAGTTACCAACAATTCACTTCTGGCGGCCGCCTACAAATAAAAAAATATTTTGCTTAGAAACGATTTCATACATGGCATAAGCATGTGTGATGGAGTCGGTGAGAACTCGAGGCATGAGATTGGACATGTAGACATTCGAGTAGGAATCATGAATTCACTTGAATGTGTGTGTTTTCCATTGCATGAGCTCGTAGGAGATTATCACTACTAGGCATTGCTCACCCCGTCATGGGATCTCTCTTTCAGGTATAGGGAGTATTCAGGAAGACTACACTCACTAGAGGCCGCTTTTGAGAAGAAAGCAGACATGTGGCTGTGATTATATATTTTGTAAAACATGTATGAAACATTCTAATCTATACATGTTTGTATAAGGGTGTAATTAACTCTTGAAACTATTGTAATATAGTTGGTTATATTTTGATGAGTATGGATGTATGGGCCCGACGTGGCCATTTTTACTCAAGGTTTCGAGTCTCGGTAAAGAGACACTCATTTCGTGGCATTGAGACACCAATGGCTACATGTATTCCAAGGGTTAACGGGGTTGTCATCATAAAATCTACAATAAAATGAAAAAGAATCAAGATAATGATGTAAACTATTAATATGTCTCAAATTCCTAATTTGCATTAATTCATTCTTAAGGTCAAGAATATCAGATAGAATAATTCCCATTTTATATTATTGTAATATTAGGAACAAGCTTTAAAGGCTATTCAAAGGTATATAAAGATGGTGCCTTAGGGATTGTGAGTGTCAGAGGTATTTTCGGGTATCAGGCATCCTGTGCTTTCGGTGGGTTCAGGATTTTTCCTACTACCGTAATACTATGATACTCCAATCTTATACTCTAGTTTTCAGAATAGTGTAATATTCTCTCTCATCAATGGATGTAGGCATGATTAGTTGAACCACATAAAACTCTTGTGCACTTTAAGTGATGGGACACCTCAACAAAGTAGGCCATTGTGCCATAAAAATTGAAAAAACAAAAGAAAAAGCTAAAAAAAAAAAGAAATAAAAATAGAAAAAAAATGAGAAAGAAAAATGAGAAAAATAATGAATAAGAGAGTTGTTCCAATCAGAATCCTGAGCATAGTCCGAGGGGTCTTTCAAAGCCTAATTCCTTGAGCTAATTGGTCAGGAGTCATTGACTTTACAATTTGCTACTTGGGACAGAAGATGGCTCATTCTCATAAGTACGTGCTTCAGTTTTCTAGTTGAGTGTTCAAGGTGAAGTTCGAGGGGAACTTAATGCTTGGTGCCCTTAACCAACTAGTTAGGAGTCACCAATGGATCCCTGCCACATGGACACTTATCTAGACTCCTTACGTTGCATCCTACTTTAGGTTTATATGTTTGAATAAAAACGTGCATTCTTATCCTTTTATAGTTAACTTTTTTCAAAAGGGTGAATTGAGTTTGAGTTGAGGGATGTTAAAACCTTTGTATACACTTGAGATCTAAGCTTAAATTTTTCACCAAGTTCCCTTAGGAAAGGTCATTGAAAATGTAAGGGGCAACTTACTATGTTCTCCACGCTGATTTTTGCCTTGTCTTTTAAAGATTGTAAATGCTTTTGGATCCTTTGTTGGTTAATTTATTACTATAAGACTCTTTCATTGTGTCCTTTTGAATTGTTATCATGAACCTTATTCATCTCATTATGTCATTGTGTTTAGTTTGCTTAGTTGTTGTTCTTATGTCTTTCCTTTGCTTGGGGACAAGCAAAGTGTTAAGTTTGGGGGTAAGATAGGTATATTTTATACTCGTTTTATCCTTATGTTTTTGTGTTGTTTGTTATATAAATAAGTGTCCTAATGCTTTAAATGTTTATCTTTATGATTAGGTCAACCATTGAATGCATATGAGTGGAAATGGAGAATAAAACAAGGAAGGAAAAGGGCAAAGTGTAGTTGAACAAAGGCATGTGCCGCAACATTGAGTCACATTCCATGGCATGGAAACAAGAATTTCGAGCACAAGCACTCATAGGATGTGGCATTGGATTCGTGCCATGGCAGGGTGATCCAAAATCAACAAAATTCTTAGGTCCTAAATTATTTTTACCGTCGTAGCAAAGCTACTACAAGATAGCGGCTCTAAGGCCTAACACAGTACGAAGTTTTCGCACAAATGTGATTTACAAGGAGGTTCAAAATGGTGAATTTCAATTTGATTTTAAGGTTTTGTAAAAATGTGGGGTGTCAATGCTCACAGTCGAAACTAAAATAAGAAAAAAGTAAAATAACCCTTGAAGTTTCGGGCCACTCGTTTAGGTTTTTAAGGCACCAACATGTCTCTGCCTTTTTCTCTGGGGAGGATGACATATAGTCATTTCCTGAACCGATCTTCATTTGTCTTCTAAAACTCAAACCCCAAAATTTCTTCTTGGAAACATAGCATTTAATCAAGGGGTCGTTCTTAACTATTATCATGCCATCAGCCATTATTTCAAAGATTTCTTTGGAAAGCATTTGATCGTGATCTTTGTTTTTCTTCCAGTTTATTCTGTATTTTGATTTTTTTTGTACTTTATGACAGCACGAGCAGCTCTTTCTCGTTTAGTCTTTGGGATCATCACTTCGGCACAGATGGGGCGCAGTGGCTTCACAGCCTTTCATTTTCTCTCATTTTCTGCCAATAAATCACTCTTCTGCGATTTATTTCAATCAGTGATGGCTGGCCAGATCTTTCCTCTTGAAAGAGGAAGGCCACTAGTGCTCAGCTTGTGGTCGCTTTTCATGTATGTAGCTATGGTATTTGCATTCTCATACTCACCTTAGTTAAAATTTCCTAGTTGGTCACTGTTTCACCCGTGGCTTAAGTGTTTTTTGTTACAAAGGATGCTTATCACTGCATCTCGGCGCCCGCCTAGTTATTTCATAGTTACTGCAGTGTTTCGAGATATCGCAGATTACTTATGCTCAATTAAATGTTATGTGTGCCAAGAAGGAATTTTAGGTTTGCTTAAAGACGTGTTCGGGAAATGACCAGCAGCAGTCATCCTTTCCTCAACGCGTGAAAGATCGAGACAGCAGCCGTCGCTTTAAAACCTCTAAATTGCTGGGCCCGACACTGGTGCGGGTCTTCTATTTTTACTTTTTTCATTTTGTGTTGAATGTATCACACCCCCTGCTTACAGCCTAAAATTCAGCCTGAACATCATTTTCTACTCATCAGAATCATTTGTAATGAAGAAAACTGAGTCTGCAGCTCTAGAATCGGGCAGACAAAGAAGCTTGCTGGTTTACAGCAGTGAATAGGATAAGGTTCTTTGCATTTTAATACTTGAAGATGTATCACGTTACAGTAGCGCAGCCTAAAATTTTAGCTTACGCCATGGAATACAAATTAGGCCAGTTAAGTGCATACTGTTAACTACAATTTTCTTCCTTGCTTCCTTCATTTCCACTCATAGACACTGGCTCATAAAGATAACATTTAAGTATTAGGACACTTATTTATAGTAACAAACAACACAAAACAGCTGGGTGATAAATGAGTATGAAATATATTTAGTGCCTACTTCCTCAGTTCAACACTTTGCTTGGGGACAAGCAAAGTGTTAAGTTTGGGGGTAAGATAGGTATATTTTATACTCATTTTATCCTTATGTTTTTGTGTTGTTTGTTATATAAATAAGTGTCCTAATGCTTTAAATGTTTATCTTTATGATTAGGTCAACCATTGAATGCATATGAGTGGAAATGGAGAATAAAACAAGGAAGGAAAAGGGCAAAGTGTAGTTGAACAAAGGTAATGGCCGTTAACATCGAAATGTGATTCCATGGCATGGAAACAAGAATTTTGGAGCACAAGCACTTGTAGGTTATGGCATTGATTCGTGCCATGGTAGGGTGATCCAAAATCAACAAAATTTGTATCCTAAATTCCTTTTGATCGTCAGAGCAAAGCCATCAAAGATAGCGTTTCTAAGGTCA
The DNA here is from genome assembly GCA_016808115.1 of Tetrastigma voinierianum. Taxonomy (NCBI): domain Eukaryota; kingdom Viridiplantae; phylum Streptophyta; class Magnoliopsida; order Vitales; family Vitaceae; genus Tetrastigma; species Tetrastigma voinierianum. The sequence goes on along the minus strand of JAEQBH010001980.1, from coordinate 9,670 downwards.
ACACAAGGATGAGTTTCAGATAAATGATTTACAAAGTGGAGGTTCGAAAATGGTGAATTTCAATTTGATTTTAAGGTTTTGTAAAAACAGTGGGGTGTTAAGGTTCACAAGGTTGAAACTAAAATAAGAAAAAAGTAAAATAGAACTCCTTGAAGTGTTTCATAGCCACCTGGTTTAGGGTTTTAAGGCAACCAACATGTCCCTGGTCTTTTCTCCTCTATTGGGAGGATGACATATAGTCATTTCCCAAACTGATCTTTCATTTGTCTTTAAAACCTAAACCCTAAAATTTCCTTCTTGAAACATAGCATTTAACTGGGTACAAAATGCACCCTAATGTTGATAACATATCTCAAAAACCTACCCCTTACAGTAACTAATATTGGGGAAATAAATTAGCTGGATAACAGGGGATCTAGTGATAAGCATCCACTGTAACCAAAAAGCTTGCCAAATACACGTTAGTGAGGGTGTCTAGGAGATTTTAACCTAAGGTGAGAAGCAGGAATGCAAATACCCATAACTGCATACATGAAAAACAGTAGAACTTGCAGCTTACCTCAAAACTGGTACCCAGTGGCCTTCCTCTTCAAGGAGGAAGAGGTTTAGCCAACCATCCTCTGAGTTGTCATCCTCAGAGGAGTGTTTGGTAGCCGAGAAAGGGAGAGAAAATGAAAGAAAATGGGAGAAAAGGAAGCAGCGGGGAAACTGCCGCCCACCGTCTCTCTATTGCCGAAGTGATTGATCCAAAGTTTGTATAGACAGAGGCTTATATAGGTGCTCAATGTATAGGAAATTACCAAAAAAAAAAAAAACAAAATCAAAAGCTATTACAAGGATAAATTTGGAAGAAAACCAAAAAGGGATCAAAACAAAAAGCAGAAGTAGCATGAATAGTACTGAATGTGAACAAATATAGGATTTATAAACAAGTGGTGCAGAGCAATTTACAGGTTGTGACCAAAATTTGTCATGGCTTCATTTTCTTATGTTTTCGCTTCTTTCTTTCCTCTTGGTCTCGATTCACGATGTCGGGGTTTAACTCGAATTCTTCATGCTTGGATCGACTCAACAATTTTGGCACGATTAGCTCGCAAAAACTACAAAATTTTCCATAAAATACGATCAGTAGAATAACAGGGACCTTAATGTGTAAATCGAGTTAATTACGCTGATTAGTACACAAAAAGTGCTCAAAACCTGAAATAAACAGGGTTCACAATAGCACTTTGAGTACCAATCACCCCCAACTCCACATTGCTAGTCCCTTAGTAATGAAAAGGAAGAAAGAAAGAGCATTCAAAACAAAATCAAAATTTTGTTCACAAAAATTATATTTCAAAAACGTTGTGAATGAGTAATGCCTAACCCTCGATAAGAATCACTGAAACCCTTGCCCGATAACTATTTTGAGAGAATGAATGTCATACAAAATTGAGTATCAAAAGAGCCACCATCTCGGTGAATTAACCAAAAACTTCCACCAAAATCTAAGTGTTTGTTTGATCAGTTCTCAACAATAAACTGCCAAATTGCACTCTCCCCCCAACCAAGCTACTGGCACAACCTAGTATGCTAACCAACCTAAATAGATCAGACCTACCTATTCCACAATTCTTTTGTGTCATAGGTGCAATGTTGAGGAATCGACTTCACCAAAGTCCATGTAACGGGGATTCGCCGATGTCTCCCAAACCGCTTAAGGTTTAGGCACTGTCAAAAGGATCTTTCGACCACAAACTCTACAGGTTTTCACCTCGGACTTCGAATTATTTCGAGAATCCAGCACCTACAACTCGCAAACTTCACCCATCCACCCGCGGCTAACATCAAATTCCGTGGCTCCCAACCAAATGCTTAGTGGCACTGTGCTTTAAAGGCTTTCGCCTATAAACCCTCGACCGTGTTCGGCTCAAGGCAAAGCGTTGCAATTTTCTTCTTTGCTTTTTTTTTTTCTTTCGAAGACTCATCGCCTTCTTTCCACAAAGGGTCCCAACCTATTACAAGTGGTCAACCGAACTAGGCAGTTTTACAATGTTTAGAGGTAGGCGCTTTTTCAACCTATCGTTGAAAATCGATGTGCAATCGTGGTGGTTAGCTAAAGGTGGAAGAAAATGGTCGAAAGCAACATGAGTTCAATCGATCATCCACTAACTAGGCATGGAATCAATCTAACATCAATAGAATCGACAAAGTTTCAATATTTCAAACTACAAAGCAAAGTAAACACAAAAATGGTGCAATTTGAAAAGCGGAGTCAGATAGTATAACAAATCTTTCACAAAAGGAAAACCAAAGAAGCCACTAAACATCACAAATGGGCTTGCTCAAAATAGTAACACAATCATAAATAAATGCCACTTCCTTCGCTAACTCTCCCCCCAACCAAATGTCACATTGTCCGCAATGGGGCTCGGATTGGAAAGTTAGAGAAGGAAGTGCTACCTCCTTGATGAAATGTACTCGTTGTTGGATAGGAGACTGCAGTTTTCCATCGACACCTTATTCACTCCGTCAGGGCTTCATATAAATGCTAGGAGAAGAAAAAGAGAGGAAAAAGTGACTAGCTGGAGCATTTTAAAATTACACCTTCATAATAATTTTAAAAGTGTTCTTCTCGCTATTTTGATTCTACACTCTAAGCCTAACGGTACCAAGAACGCCGGCTCGATGAAAAGTTATAGTTAAAAAAATCATGAAAGAAAACTGAGTGTGTTGCGAATTTTTTTTTTATTTTTATAAAAATAAGAAAATAAAATAAAAACAAAAATTTTTTGTATAATAAAAATAAAAATAAAATAAAATAAAACACTTTTTTTTAACCCGAACTTACCGCTCAATTTTTTTGTCTTATATGTGGGGTCGCCAGACACTGTTACAATTTGCATCAAATAAAATTCACAAAGCTATAAATTTTCTAGGTGAGTCTCTATTGTAAACATTTGATCAAACCGCAAAAATAAACACATAAAAAGTTAAGAAAAAACAAGAAAATTGAAAATTAAGCTAAAAAACAAATATTAACTAAAAATTAGAGAAAATATAAGAAGAAATTACTCAAATAAATAAATAACAAATAATAATAAGATAACACAATAAAAAATTAAAACAAAAGGAGACTGGGTGGTTCCCCCAAACCGCTTTTAAAGCTCAGGAGGTCACTGAACCGGTGGAGCTAAAAAATGTTGAGGTTTAGGTGCTCCAAATCCGAACCCGCACCCGAACCATCCACTATGCCATGTAACATACAACTCCGCAAATAATTTTGATGGGGCAGATAGGCTTGTACAGTGGCCACTAATGTCTTAAAGTTTTGCATCATAGGCAGTGATGGGATGGCCTTATCTTTGGCAGCATGAGCAGGTTCTTCATGTATAAATATGGCCGCAGCAGATATACACTCAGAGCGGGTCATTTTTAGTCAAGTAAATGGCACTCGATCCAAATTTATTGTGGATTGTGCGAAGGGTGTTCCTTTGGTGCTCTTCCCTGCTTCCTTTCCTCCGACTCCTCGGCTTCCCTTGGCCGGGTAGTTCTCAAGAGCCTCTCTAATGGTTCCTACATCAATTCCCCGAGGTTGACTGAGCCTGCTCACCCAAAATACACTCCTCCAGATCTCGACAGCATCATGCTGCCGCTTGGTGCCTGAATTGATGTCCAGGTTGTCAATTTTATGATCAATTCCACTTTGAAGCCCATCTAATTCGGTCCGTGAGTTCCACGCGATGAATTCTTTGGCGACCGGCATTGATCAAGTCTCCTCGGCTTCTTCCACAAAGTCACCCACTAGCTAGTAAGGTCTGTAACTGCTCGCTTCAACCCGGAGATCGGGCCGCGGGTGGGTCGAGGTCGGTGATTTAAGAGGCATACCGCGGGATGTGGAGGAAAGTATAAGCCGAGGGAACATCGTAGATGGGTGCACCTTATCCATCAGTCTCTATAAATTCTCATAGACCTATTCAGTTTGATTTCTCTCCACAGTCAGCCGATTCGCTACGAATGCTTCAGAATCCCTCATAGACATATACGCTCTAAGGTTTGTCTCCATAGGGTATTCACTGCACTGTTCTCCCTCTTCCATTTGGCCAAAATTCAAATTCAGTCCAGGTTTTATGGGAGATCGAGTTTGACTAACCTGCCTCCTAGATTTCTAATCCACTGGGAATAGATTCCTTATAGTGAAATAGGCACACAAAACCGTCCCGTTAACAACTTTTTTTTTTTTTTACAATGAAATGAAACTAAAAAAAAATGACAGTGAAATATAAAAGAAATTCACCAACACTTGTGATGAGGATCACAAGTTCAACAACTTCTCACTTGCACTAAGGCACCATCCCTGGCAATGGCGCCATTTGATTTGTGCCATAGTAAGGTGATCCAAAATCAACAAAATTTGTATCCTAAATTCCTCCTACTGTCGTAGGAAAGCTACTGTAGTATAGCGTTTCTAGGGTCGAACACAGGGATGGGTTTTCTTCGTACAAATGATTTACAGTGAGGTTCAAAAATGGTGAATTTCAATTTGGATTTTAAGGTTTTGTAAAAACAAGGTGTCAGGTTGTCTACTGTGCTGAAACTAAAAATAAGAAAAATGTGTACGAACCCTTGAAGTGTCGGACCACTGGTTTAGGGTTTTAAGGCAACCAACATGTCCCTGGTCTTTTTCCTCATACGGAGGATGACATATAGTCACTCGAACCTGGACTTTTACTCGTTTTAAAACCTAAACCCTAAAATTCCCGTTCTTGAAACATAGCATTTAACTGGGCATAAATGTCCCTAACGGTGATAACATATCTCAAAAACCTACCCTACAGTAACTAATAGGAAACAACTAACTGGATAACAAGGGATCTAGTGATAAGCATCCATTGTAACCAAAAAGCTTGCCAAGTACACGTTAGTGAGGGTGTGGCTAGGAGATTTTAACCTAAGGTGAGAAGTAGGAACACAAATACCCATAACTGCATACATGAAAAACAGTAGAACTTGCAGCTTACCTCAAAACTAGTACCTAGTGGCCTTCCTCTTCAAGGAGGAAGAGGTTCAACGAACCATCCTCCGAGTCACATCCCCGCAGGAGTGTTTAGTAGCCGAGAAAGGGAGAGAAAAGGAAAGAAAATGGGAGAAAAGGAAGCAGCGGGGAAACTGCCGCCCACCGTCTCTCTATTGCCGAAGTGATTGATCCAAAGTTTGTACAGACTGAGGCTTATATAGGTGCTCAGTGTATAGGAAATTACCAAAAAAACAAAATCAAAAGCTATTACAAGGATAAATTTGGAAGAAAACCAAAAAGGGATCAAAATCGCCAAAGCGTAAAGTACCGCGAATAGGTAGCCGAATGAACGCTATGTGGATGAATGGCATGAGCAATTTCGTTGCGTTGTGACCAAAATTTGTCAGATTTCATTTTCTTATGTTTTCGCCTTCTTCCTCTCGTCCTCGATCTACGATGCTGAGTTTAACTCGAATTCTTCATTTGTCGATCGACCAACAATTCCCGGCACGATTAGCTCGCAAAACTACAAAATTTTCCACAAAAATGCGGCCAAGTAGAATAGTAGGACCTTAATGTGCAAATCGGGTTAATTACGCTGATTAGTACATAAAAAATGCTCAAAACCTAAAATAAATAGGGTTCAAAATACCACTTTTTGAGTACTAATCAGGCATCACTGTTTGGTGCCATGACATTGAAGTGGAGAAGAATTGAGCAACAAACACTGGTATGCCGCGACATCACTATTTACATGCTGCGACATCCAGAGAATTTATGGAGAATTTAAGCCCTATATAGCTGCAATGCCATGACATTGGATTACATGTCGTGGCATCGTGGTCTAGATTTCACACCATTATTATCGGCTCATTTTTTAGGGCCTATTTCCAAAAAACACTCTATAAACACTTATTTCTTTATTTTTAGAGGAGATATGGACACCAAATGTAGAGGAGGATCGAATAAGCCTCAAGGGTTTCAACCCTAGGGCATAGCTCTTAAGGAAGGAAGAAGATCGAAGAAAGGAGATTCTCTTTATGTTTTTCTTCTCATATTTAGTTGTATTTCTTCTCATTATGAACTGATTTCATTTTCTAGGGTTTTAGATGTAGTTTGTTTATGATTTATGTATTTGAACACTATTTACTTTCCATTTTATATTTAAATGCCCTAGTTTATTCCTTTCATATTTGCTGATGATTGTACACCATTGGCATTTTTTATGTCTAATTCTGATTTATATGATAGTTGGAATTAAACATGTTTAGGGCATCACATTTCACCATTGACAAGAAATTGTCATGGGTTTTGTGGTAATTAGGGCTTCGTGCTTATTGCGCCTTAGTATTGGGGTCGAAAGTAGAAATGCAAAATACCTAACTTTATATGGGTATAATGTGTTATTAAGAGAGATTCACATGTGCAATAGTGAGGCTTACCACTAATAAGTAATTAGAATGTCATTTGGGAGTAAATTGGATCATGATGCATAGGGATTAACAAAATGAAGTCTAAACCATAGGTTTTTCATATTTCATTTCACCCATTTCACATGCTAGTTTAGAATTTCAATTCTTTAGTTGTTTTCCTTGTCATTTCTACCTTAAATCCATCATCCAGATAAAGTTAGGCTTGACCAATTTCAGTAGTTAGTAACTTAATTAATCTCTGTGGGTTCGACACTCTCTTAATTCTATACTACTTGAGGTGATACGGCACTAGCTTCACATGTGCACACACGACTATATAACGTATCGGCAAATTTCTTAATAAGTTTCGCACTTTGTATACACTTGAGATCTAAGAACAAAATTTTCACCAAGTTCCCTTAGGAAAGGTCACTGACAATGTGGGGGCAACTTTACTATGTTCACTATGTCGATTTTTGCCTTGTCCTTTAAACACTGCAAATGCTTTGATCCTTGTTACTTACCTATTACTACACTTCTTTTCATTGTGTCCTTTTTTGAATTTTTATCTAGCACCTTATTCATCTCATTATGTCATTGTGTTTAGTTTGTTTAGTTGTTGTTCTTGTGTCTTTCCTCTGCTTAGGGGCAAGCAAAGAGTTAAGTTTGGGGTGTGATGAGTATATTTTATACTCATTTTATCCCCATGTTTTTGAGTGTTTTGTGTTTTTTTTATATAAATAAGTGTTCTAATTCTCTAAATGTTCATCTATATGATTAGGTCAACCATTGAATGCATATGAGGGGAAATTGAGCATGAAACAAACAATGAAAAGGGCAAAGTGTAATTTAACAGCTATGTCAAGACAGGTATATGCCACATGGAAACAAGAATTGGAGGCTGCCATTTGAATCCCAAAGATCAATGTTTGGATGCCGTGACATTGAAGCAGAGAAGAATTAAGTAACAAGCAATAGTAGGCCGCGACATCACTGTTTACATATCGCGGAATCCAAAGAATTTCTAGAGTATTTGAACTAGCCTTACATAGCTATTATGTCGCGGCATTGGATTACATGTTGTGGCATCGCGGCTTCGATTTCACAAGTTGCTGATTTTGACCCATTTTTAGGGCCCATTTCCCAAAACACTATATAAACACTTATTTCTTTATTATTAGGTGAGAGAGAGGCGACCAAAGGAGGATGGGAATAAGCCTCTAGGGTTTCTAACCCTAGGGGACAAATCTTTGGGAAGGAAGAAGGATGAAGAAGGAGATCATTATGTTTTTCTTCTCATCTTTGGTTGTATTTCTCCCCATTATGAACTAATTTTGTTTTCTAGGGTTTTAGATGTAATTTGTTTATGATTTATGTATTTGAACACTATTTTACCATCCATTTGATACTTGAAGTACATTTCTATTAAATGCATATTCTATTCTTCATATTTTCTGATGATTATACACCATTGACATATTTTTATGGTTCAATTCGAGATTTGAGAAGTGAGAGTTGAATTAGATATGTTTAGAGTATCAATTTCACCATTGATAAGAAATTCTCATGGTTTGGGTAGTACTAGGGTTTCTAAGCTTATCGAGCTCTTGTGGTTTTAGGTTGAGTGTGGATGAAACATACCTAAGTCTCTATGTGTAATGTGGCTATCGAGATATTCACATGCGCAAATGAGGAGTAGCTTACCTTTACAGGGTGATTAGAATGTCATTTGGGGGTAAATTGGATCATGGTGTATAAGGATTAACCAAATGAAGTCTAAACCCTAGGTTTTCCATATTTCATTTCATCCATTTCACATGTTAGTTTAGGATTTCATTTCTTTAGTTGCTTTACTTGTCATTTCTACCTTAAATCCATCATTCAGATAAAATTAGGATTGCCCAATTTCAGTAGTTAGTAACATAATCCAAGTGGGTTCGACACTCTCTTAGTTCTATATTACTTGATGCGATGTGTGCACTTGCCCACACAGGCACACACATTTTATATAGCACGCCGATAACCTATTAGTGGTTTCAAGTAAAGAAGACTACGTGACAAGGTTCGAAAAGTGCAATTTGAACCCTATATTAGATAGGTTTCGAGTACTTTTGATCATTAATCATGTCATATATCCCAATTGAAGTGTTCATGTTACCTTAGTAAATACTTATACCAACTTGAGGGTGTTTTTAATATTTAGGTGACTTTTATACACATTCGACTTCAACCTCAATGCAAATGATCGATCATGAGGTCGAAGTTTAGTCTCACCATCAACAAGCCCAAAAATCGATGTAAAAACAAAGGCAAGGTGAAGGGAACAGGTGTTTTTGAAGATAGGACGGGAAGCAGAAGTTAATAAAGAATGCAAGCGACTTCGCAATCAATTCGCAATCTTAGCGAATTTCGCAATCCAACTCGCAAACCTGCCGCAATCTTTATAATTGCGAATTCGCTAGCCAACTTCAGACTGCAGGCATTTGCGAATTCGCTTCACCGACAATTTCGCGAGTTTAGCGAAATTTCTTCGCTTAGCCAGCGAAATTTCAACATTGCCACCGCTAAAGCATTGCCACCCGCTAAAGCTCGCGCTAATTTCGCTGCCACGCCAAATTCGCTTAACCTCGCAAATTCGCTAATTAGCCAAATTCTCACCTCTAGCGAAATTTGCAGGCCTTGTCATCCTCTGTAATTAATGCAACCGCCTTCCAAACTTGGTTTATTACCCAATTGTCCTATAACTTAGCCTAGTTATTAGGGTTTTCGGGTAAATTTACACTTTCTGAGGAGGCTAGCTTATAAATACCTCATGTCTTGTAATAAAAAGAGGAGGATAGAAGGTGAATACAAGTTTTTGGTGATTTGTGTTATTTTCTTTACTCGTTTGTAAATAAATTGTTTTATTTTTTAAGTCATTTATTTTCTCTCTTCTCTCTTTCTTCTTCTTTCACTTTCCCTACGCTAAACACACTCCTCGAGGATGATAACTCAAGAGATGCTTGGCTGTTTCCTTTCTTTGAAGAGGAAGGAAGCTAGCTTGGTGGTGGGGCATATGCATGTTGTCTCTTGTATTAAAGCTACGGGTAGTGTATTTATGGCCCTTATTCTCAAACATAGTCAGATAACATGGGATGTTATCATTCGCCAATACTTCATGCTTTAGACCGTTGTTCTTTAGATGGTCTTTTACGAGCTCAGATAATATTTACATGTTAGGGGTTCTTCAAATTAGGTTAAGTAACATTTCCCGTTATTA